>JAINRJ010000132.1:0-625653 GCA_022113865.1 Chimonanthus praecox
CACACCCCTACCCGTTTTATAGACCAAGAGGTAAGTGAAATACATTGAATTTACCTACCCTTCTTAATTATGTTGTCTGAGGATCTATGCCATGCTCACAAGTTATAAGATGTTCCATTTTTCAAGGTGTCTAGATTTTCTCCCTTGGTTGTTTTTCCAAAAAGTCCCTTCAAGCACCCAGAAGCCTTTATGAATACAACCATTCTTCCAAGGAGTCTTTTGGCTTGGACTTGGTACCAACTCATGTTCCAATAAACCATGATCAATCCCAAGGAGGTTATGAGGTCTTTTAAGCCTTAAACTTGGCAAACTTCAAGTTTCAAAGAGCCATAGATAATTCCAAGAAGATAGTGGCCTTTCCCATGTCTTAACAAATGTTTTAAAAACCGACCCATATCACGAACCGTGTGTATAGAAGGTTGGGTTAAATAAGGTTCAACCGCGGTCAAACTCGATCAAACCTATAGCATTAATATAAATATTGTAAATAATATTAAATTATTAATTAAGGTTGATGAGTTGAAATAAAATTTAAATAAAAATATTGTGAATGGTTTTCATCTTCGAATGAGATTATTGTGTCACACACATAGCATCATATATAAGTTATAAAAAGGTTAAAGATAAAAAACAAAAAATATCATATTAGTATAATCTCAAAGAAAGCTCAAAAATAAGATGACGACAAGACAATATCTAAGATGGTTTAAACATGTTCATAGATGATTAAAAACACTTTAGTTAAAAAAGTATATAAACATGTTTTCAATATTGTGGAAGTTATAATAATTACCAAATATAATCTAAAAATAATCAAAAGTAAATATAATTTAAAAAATGAAAAATTGACCAATGTGTTGTTATAGGTAATTGAATACATGTATAGGATCATGCACCATAGAGAGAGAGAGAATTCATGTATATGGGAGAGTGGTGATATCAAAGTCCAAGTAAACTAATGAAACCAAGAGCAGAAACAATTGTAAGGCTATTGCAACTCATTGGATGGAATAAGACAGTTGTAGTTCTTCCTTATTGCTTCTAAATGATCTAGTCATAGTTCTTCCTTATTGATTATAAACGATCTCCAAATCTCCTCCATTCTCTATTTTCTTACCAAATTTCAGTAATCGAGGTGCCTTTTGCAGTTGGTGATGACACTGCAACCCCGTCGGTACGGATTGGCTGGCTGCCCTTTCTGGCAGTTAGTGTAGTAGGACCTGCCACGGCGGTTGCACGGGACATTGTTCTTTTTAAGGGCTTCGTAGCTTATGTACTTAGCAGTTGGGCGGAGAACCCTCCGGCTTGTCTCAGACTCCATCATTCCCTCCTCCTCCTCGTCAATGCAATCTCCAACTAGGCCGTTGCAGGTCTTTGAGGCAGCGACGACGAGTGCATCATTGTTGAGACTCATTTGGTTGCCACCTCCAAAAGACGCCAACGAGGGCTGTGTGGCGACGAAGAACAACTCGAATAAGAGGAGGGCAACGGAGGCCCGATGAAGAATGCAAGAGTTAGATGCCATGGAGGAGTGGCAGATGGGAGGCGAAGGGAGAAAGAGGGAAGGAGTATGGAGATATACAGTTGTGGAGGGGTTTGGGGCGTAAATTACGGTGGATGTTGGTTTATTTTGTTGGGAAATGCTCGCTTCTCTCTCCTTTTCTTCAGCTTGCTTTGAATTTAGGAAACACAGCCTCACCTCATACGGTTCTTCTATTATTACAACACTCTCAACAAAAACTGTTTTCCCATGTTTAGAAGACGGTGTAATTGATTGGTTACAACTTAAGCATATTTTACACGGTCTCATATGCTCACATGAATCGATGGTTGTGAGATGAGACTTGCCGTTTTTAATTTATTCACTTGACGAAAATTGACATTATTTGAAAAACATAAAACATACTAGTTCATTAATTTCTAAATACAAAGTATATATATATATATATATATCCAGGGTCTCTTAGAGTACATGACTAGTTCTCAAGACGTGTGTAAGTCTCTCTACCAACATATACTGTGTAAAACTATGGGAAATAATCTTTTGAAGTGAGATTGAATTTGAATTAAGAACTCCCACTTCCTAAAGCTTGTTCATGGCCAAACACACCCCTTGGGATTATTATTTTTAGATCCTTTTAAGTGGATCAAATGAAAACTATTTGAATAGAAAATCTGTAAAACTTATCACACTCTTCTCATTTAATTTATCCAACGATAGATTTAATAGTTTCATAAAATCTAAAAAAATTATGCATACATCATTGTATTTTTAAAATTAATGAATAATTTGAATTTTTAAAAGGTAGACTCTATATGTCTTAAATTATAATATCATTTGATGGTATCCTTACAATTAGGATGACAATCTAAAATCATTCTTTAATTCATTTTCAAAATTTTAAGTTTTTGACTAAAACTCCGAGATTGTTGTCGAACACCGGCAGCATTGGGATTCCCCTAGGAAGAAGAAGAGAGAGAAGATAAGGTAAGGAATCCACAAAAGAAAGGGGTTGAGAAGAAATCTCGATTTTATTTCATATTCAATAATCGGTGTCCCCTCAATTACATCCCAAGCATGATTTTATACAGGGAAAAGAAATTAAAGTAAGAAACTGTTAAATCAAAGGAGAAGTAAGAAAAGAAAAAAAAAAAAAGAAGGGGAAAATACGAGTTTCCACTTCTATTCCACTTTCCATCTCTGTTTCATGGGTTTTCGGCTGGATTTCTGCTTTCACCGTGTGTGCGGCATAAATGTTTAGTTAAATTACAACTTATTATTTAAGCTAAAAGTTGCATGTTTAAATTTAAACATTTAGTTCGTGGATGCAATCTAATGCACCACAAAAGTAGGGAGTAAACGTCGAGCTGCATGGAGTTCAAGTGAGTCAGTTCCCATCATTGAAAGGATAGGAATATAATGCGGTCATCCAATCTAATGGTTCACAATTGTGTTCTTCAATTGATTTGGATAAAGTGGATGAAGTTGTATGAGTTTATTTAGACAGATTCAACAGAGGTAGTGATCATTGGACTCCATCCACTAAATCTTTGAAATTTACAGGATTAATTCACAAAATTCGAAAATTTCTAAATTACCCTGCCAAATTACGTAACCAATGCTAAATTATCCAAATTGCCAAATCATACCCAACTGGTCAACCCTACCCATGTGCAATTCAATTTGGCCGACCCCACATCCAATTCCCAACTCCCATTCACGTCAAAAGCACATGGGTATTCCAAAGCCTTCCATTCCTTATGCTTTCCAATGTCCACCAACTTTCCTAAGTTGGAAACTAATTAATGAAAGGAGTGGAGGATAAAGCAAATGCAAAACGGTGGATGGGCATGGCATGGTTGCAATTCGTTGGAGCTTACCTCAGCAACATCCTTTCTTTCAATTTCAAGAATAAAGTCCACATGCTTATGTTGATCGTTGTTATCTTGCAACCTTTTCAAATCCTAAAGTTTCCAAAAGTTAATTAAAACAAAGAGTATGGACGGTGGAAGTTTTGTTTTTCAAGTTATTTGATTTTTTTATTTATTTTGAACAATTGGGTAAGTTTATTCAAAAGCGAGGAAAAACCCCAAGAGATAAAAGGATGAAGTCAAAACGCGAGCGAGAAATAAAAGAGGAAGCCCACAGCCTAGGTCAGACACAAAAAATCTTAAAAGTCAGTAAAGACTCCTGTACCATAGAAAGAGAGAATGAGAATACTCAAATTATAAGTCCATTTAATTTGGAATGGACGAGATTTGCAATATGTATTTTCTTTTAGTTTTTATTTTTTTTGTTTTATTTTAGCATGTAATTGCGACTTTCGCCTTAGGGGGTATATTTAAAGCCAACCATATGAAAATTTTACAGACAATTGGAATAATATTTGAGTTTATTTTTGAGAAAAAATTCTCTTGAACTCTTAAGAGTTGTTCTTGAAGATTGGTAGAGTCCAATTTTCACCTATAACAAGTAAGTACCAGTGCATTGTTGAATTCATTCTATTTTTCATCGTTTCTCTAGATTAGGTTTGTGTTTAGATGTCTCTCTTTTAATTGCTTCCACTACATTCTATCACGACCTGGTGTTGAGACATGGAAAATGACTATTTTACACCTGATTATTGGACCAGTTAACCCTTATTTGTGTGTGTATATATATATGTATATATGTATATATGTATATATGTATATGTATATATGTATATGTATATTAGATGCATTTAATGTTATTTTTAGTTTTGTAGATAAAATTTGGAGAAAACAGAAAATCGCCTAAAGCTCAAAATAATTGCAAGTTCTGTGCATAAATTGGAAGATTTGGAATTTTAATAATTATTTCGGCACTTTAGGAATTTGATTGTAAATTGGTTAGTTCAGATCCATTTATTAGAGTTCAAATTATTCCAATATTTCAGAGATTAATAGTGAATTAATTATTAGTTTCGGAAAAATAAGGATTGAAGAAAGGCTGCTCAAATGTTAAAAGGTCTGCTAAAGACTGAAGATTGAAAGTCCTGCAGAGAGAAGCCCATGAACCAGAATTCAATTCACAAATGGGCCAGGTTTCAGTGTAATAACCCTGACACTAAGTCCACAGGCCAAGTTTAGAATGCGACTAGACTCAAAACCCAATCCAATCCCTCTCCATACTATCCTCATCTACACTCATCCACACGGCCAACACCTAAATCCTAAGACCAAAAATCTAGCAACCCATGCGCCACCTCACAACTCAATCCCTTAATCCCAATCTATCCATATCTAATACGGCCAAATCTCCACTTCCTAGAATCCCTCTCCAACTCAAACACTCCATTCGCATCCATTCATCCCATATCTCATACGATCACAACTCCTAAAAGCTAGCATCCCATCCGTTGCCACCCTATACATTTCACATTCGTGTCCACCTCATGCATGCGCACAACTCCTAAATTTTTGCACTAAGAATCTAAATCCAATCACGCAAGATCCTAAACCCCCTCTCCAAGTCTTATCCATCTACTCCATACGAATTCCATCACCTAATTCCATATTTCATACGATCACCATTCCTTGGAAACCCTAAGATACATACATATCCTAGCCCTCCATTTAGATCAACTTAGAAATATTTAATCTCAACCCTTCATTCATCCAAACCCTAACCCTAGATTTCTAAGCCTTGCATGCGCCACTATCCTATCTTTTTTGTACTCATTCGCTTATCCCATCCTTCAATCTAATCCACATGACATTGCCTTCTCCACAACCCTACCCGATCCAATCTAGTTGCCCATTCCCCATGTCTCTCCATTTAAATTGCTTAAATCTCCACCCTTCATCCATCAAAGCCCTAATCAATCTTAGCCATCCATCCCTATCCAAAACCTATAATAGAACACTAGGGTGACCAGTGAAACTTTAAATTGGCATTGGAGATTCAAGTCTTGCGGTTGGAAGGAAGGAAAGGAAGAGAAGAGGAAAGAAAAAGAGTGTGGAGTGTCGATTTCCGCAATGGGTTTCGGTCAATGTTTTGAATTCTTTTGTAATTTCATTTCCAAATTCCATTGATTTGTAATTTTTAATTAAATGTTTTAATTAATAAAAGAAGGTGAGATTATTAGAAATATGATTTTCTGCTGAGCTCTGAAATATTACATTTTTACCCCTGACTATTAGACTAGTTAGCTCTCATATTTATGTATATTGGTGCATTTAATATAATTTTCTAGTTTTGTAGATAAAAATAGAAAGTTCAGGAAAATCATCTCAATTCAATGGATAATTGCAAGATTAGAGCTTCAAAGTGAAGACCTATAATTTTTATGATTAATTTCATTCCACTTTTAGAATTTTCATGTAAATTAGTTAATCTAGATCCATCTATGAGCGTCTAGATTAAATCAATATTTTAGATTTCAAAGTGGTGAATTTAATTATTTAATTCCGGAAGAGAAATCATGCAATTCAAGTGCCAGACTTAAATTCAAGATAAATGGGCCAAGATCCACTTCAACTGGGCCAAGCTCACCTCCACAAGCGAACAATGGGCCAGGCCACAAGCAGCCCATGCACATTTCACACAATTGGGTCAGGCCAATGTGCACTCCAAAGTCCAACAAAGGCCTAAGTTCTCAAGCCAAGTTCAAGTCCAAGTCAAGTGAGTCTAAGATGAAGTCCATGAGTTGAGGTCCAAGTCCAAAGTCCAATTGCTCCATGGATCAAATTCATAACCCTAATCACCTCTCTCCTCCATACCACTTTCGTATCCACACCATCCAATCTCCATCTTAAATCTTAACAATTCATCTCATGCATTAAAATTAGGTCAAATCTTAGATAGACCTTCAAATCCAACCTATACATGCAATAACATTAGATTTAGACCATCCGACCTATACATGCAATAACATTAGATCTAGACCATCCAAGATCATCCAACCTATCCATCATCTAGATTTACCTTAGGATTACATCCACCCATGCATCACCAATTCATCTATCCAATTAGATCATCTATCAATCATCTAAGCCATTAGATGTAACGACCCGATCCAAATACAAGGCTTAGGGCTTGACTCAACAAAAAATTGTCTGCTCTGGGGCTTACACACACGCGAGCCAGCACGGTTTTGCTTTTGGGCCCGGGCCCATATGGCCCGGCCCAAAACGTATCTTTCTGGTATCAGAGTATGCAGCCAAGATATTGTCCTTTCTGGGGTCCACCCCCTCAAGGTTTTGTTCTGGCGTGTGACACACAGTCACACCCAAACGCGTCCTTCTGGTATTAGAGTACGCAGCCAAGATATTGTCCTCTCTAGGGTCCACCGCCTCAAGGTTTTGTTCTAGCGTGTGAACAAAACCTTGAGGGGGTGGACCCTAGAGAGGACAATATCTTGGCTGCGTACTCTAATACCAGAAGGAAGCGTTTGGGTGTGACTGTGTGTCACATGCCAAAATAAAACCTTGAGGGGGTGGACCCTAGAGAGGACAATATCTTGGCTGCGTACTCTGATACCAGAAAGACACGTTTTGGGCCAAGCCATGTGGACCCGGGCCCAAAAGCAAAATAGTGCGGGCTCGCGTGTGTGCGAGGCCCAGAGCGGACAATTTCTTGTTGAGTCAAGCCCTAAGCCCTGTATTCGGGTTTGGTCGTTACAAATGGTATCAGAGCCTCAGTTCAACTCTCGGACTGTGTGGGCCTTCCTCCTTCCCTAGTGTTGTTGAGCTAAGCTGGGTCGAGCCGAGGCTGCTCGAGGCCTTAGGGGAGGTGATTGTGAAACCCTTGCCTAGATGGGCTGTCACTTGGGAACCGATGTGGGGTATCCCCACATCGGTAGAGAAGGAAGGGAAATGGGTGCTTATATGAGGCCAAGCCCTCTTAACTCACAAGACGCGATTTGGGCTGGGCTGTGTCGGCCTGGGCGCAAGAACAAAACTGTGCAGGCTCGCTATGTCCGAGGCCCAAAGCGGACAATTTCTTATTGAGTCAAGTCCTAAGTCTTGTATTCGGGTCGGGTCGTTACATTAGATCTTAGGACATTTCATCACAATCATCCATTTCATTCATAAACTTAGGAAAAACCCTAGAGCCACCTTACCTATCCATGGCATACATTCATCATGTTGGATTTAAGTCATGCATTTCATCATACATCTAGGTTAACCCTTGAATCCAAACCCTCCATTAGATACCTTACCATTTATATAATTTAATTTAGCCAATTAAACCTAAAATCATTAGATTTAACCCAATCCAATCTTAGTCATCCATTCACCAAACCCTAAGTTAGAACAACTTGGAGCTCAAGATAGCCTCCAGTCGCTCTTTCCTTGTCACTTCCCTGTATATCCAACACACACTCTACACGATTTTAGCACCTAAAACCTCTCCATGCACTTAGACCAAAAACTATCTAGATACACTCCTAAGATCCCTACACACCTCATCACCCCAATCTTCCATGTCACACACGATTTTCACAATCCAAATCCACCCCATTCAAATTTCACACCTAGTCAATCCTCCACATAATTTCAATCTTATCCATCCATCCATTCTTCTCATTTCTCAAATCTCATCCATCCATCCATTCTTCTCATTTCTCAAATCTCATCCATCCATTTTGCATTGCATTAAACAAACCCTAATCCAACATAGCCAAATTCAAAATTCACCTTCCTAAACCCAATCCCTAATATCTCTCTCCTTGCTTGCACTCCACTCCAAGCCACCTACACACACCAAATTTCTGTACACCTATTTGCAAATCTAACCTTTTGCAATGTAAAATCTCTACCATCCAATTCCAATGAGATCTAATCCAAGACATTCATAAATCACTCAAAACAATATTTAATCCTATCCATCCATCCTTTCCTTGAGCCTATAAATACACCATTACCCTAAAGCCAAAATTTGAATTGACATGGAGCTCAAAAGGACATAAGGTTGGAAAATACACAGTAAAGACAGGAGCATATACGAATTTTGCAAGTAAGGAATTTATTTTGCAATTTTATTTTATTGTCTTTCATGTATTCTTTTCCAACTCTTGTACTTGAATTCTTTCATTTTATAAATAAGATATGTCCATTTTAGAACTTTGAAAAGTCCAATTATTCAAGATATCTTTTATGATTTCTTTTAATTTATAATTTGCATTCTTTGTTTAGTTAAAGTCTTAGGTTGTGAATGTTGAACTTAAGAACCAAAACTTTAATTAAATAAAAGTTTATGAAAAGTGGGCCGCACATGATCATGAAAATATTGTTATACAATCAAACGATCCATACTATTTCACGTATAATTGTCTCTCTTGATCTCAGATTTTGAAACCACAAGTTGCACTGGGAAGTTAACTCAATGATCTTTAACATGGCGCTTGAGTCACTTTCATTTGATCAACTTAAGGGCCCAACACCACTTTGAACAACAGATGCACATTTAAACCCATTTCCTTTTATCTTTGATCTGCATATCGGATCAATGATCAAAAAGTTTCTTTGAAAAACTAACACAAAGATCTTTGAGATGGTACATGTGTTATGCACATCCAATCATCATAGGCAAGCTACACACTGGACGTTTTGACCTATCCATCGTATCAACGATTCATAAGTTGTGACAAAGATCTAACATATGGATATTCAAAATCAATTTGAATTTATGATTATCAGACCTTCAATGTCAACCAAATCCTACATCTTTCAATCCATACGTCAATCTATAAATTGTGATGGAGATCTAACACATGAATCTTCAAAATGAACTTGTGACCACCACTTATATCTTTCAATCCACTCTTCCAGTCACTAATCCGTAAGTTGTGAAGGTTTAATTCATCATCATAAGCCAAAATCTCATCTATCTGAGGTCAATTATGCAAGTTCTTCTCCTATCAACTCTATCATTAAACCATATTACCAATCACTTTACAATCTAACATATTTTTGTTATCCCTTCCCTATAAGTTTTTACTAGTGGACATTTCCTCCTAGTGCCTTTGATCTTTAGCGTCTCAACTCTACAAACTGGAGGCACGTTTGGTCTCCTACTAACATCACCAAACACCTCAAGCGGATCTTCCAAATGGACTTGAGCATATGATCATCCAACTATCATGAGTAGTCGAAAACTAATATCTTTCCATCTACTCATTTTATTGTCAATCCATAAGTTGCAATGGAAATGTAACACATGGATCTTTGATAAAGACTTGAACTTATGACCATCGAGCCATCAGAAGTGAACCAGATCCTATATCTTTCAATCCAAACGATTGGTGATTCATAAGTTGTGATGGAGATCTAACGCGGATCTTCAAAATAGAATCCACCCGTCTATCGCCAATTTGTAAGTTGTAATAGAGATTTATTTTGTCAGTGTCTTCAACATGTAGAGATGGCCTCGATAATTGGATTATCATAGGAGGGCGACACACGACATATTTTGATCCATGGCATCCAATTGGAGATCGATGGGTTGTAGAGTCATCCTTGGACTAGGATATGTCACCAGTCAAATCTCAATATTTTCTTTGATATGTCAGTGGCCCACTTTTGATTGATCAAACCGTAGAAGGTCCAAATTGACCTAATCCTTTATAATTTCACTTTCTTCCATTGGATTTTGATGTCTTGTTTGCTTAAACCATTGAGGTTCAAGTGAATGATTGGAAACAATTTTACAAAAGAAATTTGTGTCAATAACAGCAAACTGAAACAAATTAGAGAGTGAAATGATGGAGAAAATCAGCGCAAATTTGTGCAGAAACTGCAATTCACAACTCCCATATAGAAGGGATCATGATATAACGATGCTGCTGTGTCTTGCAAAAAAACTTACTATTTTGTGAAAGAAAAAGCACAAAAAATGAACACATGGAGTTCTCTAAAAGACAGGCATACAGACACCCAATTTTTCTTTCTCTACCCATCCTTTTTCAAAATTTTGGGTGAAATTACACTTCTAACCACTTCTGACCTTAGGATTGACACCACCATGATCGCCCCTGGCCAACATATCTACGACTAAGGAAGACCCTGGGTTCGATCAACAGTGGGGCCCACCATTTTTCCCTCTCTTATCTTCTGTGTATTCGGTCGATCCTTCGTCCGAAGGAAAAGTTCGTTCGGCGGTACATAGCTGAATGCGGAAG
Organism: Chimonanthus praecox; assembly: GCA_022113865.1. Classification (NCBI taxonomy): domain Eukaryota; kingdom Viridiplantae; phylum Streptophyta; class Magnoliopsida; order Laurales; family Calycanthaceae; genus Chimonanthus; species Chimonanthus praecox. The sequence goes on from JAINRJ010000132.1 coordinate 10,647, forward strand.
AATTAAGTGGAAGGGCAAAAGAGTCATTTCATCCAAAATTTTGAAAAAGGGTGCATAGAGAAAGAAAAACCGAGTGTGTATAACGGTCTTATAAAAATGTTTGGACATTGACATTACCATTCATATCTCTAGTCACATAATAGATAGATTCAACTCATGCATCTGTCCAAGTAAACTATCAATATGGATTCAACAAAGATAAGAGCCACATTCAATCGAATGCATTGTGTTCAGAAACAATTCATGTGTCAATTATACAAGGGCATTCAATACCCAACAGTCAGAAGGACAAATGCACATCTACTTGTAAGATCTTAATACATAGCTCATGTTTTCAAGAAAGGAATGATGTTACTCTGCACTCAAAATATTTAGTATAGAAAAAGGAAATAAAGGCATTCATATGCAACTAGTATCTAAAGAAAAAGAGGTAAAACCAAAGAACACCAAAAGGTTTCTCTAGTCAGCCAATTTAGCCAACCGATGGATAGTGCTTTTAGCAAGTCTGTTGCTCGGATCAATCTTCAGGACTGTTCTTAGATCCTCTGCGCCAAGTTTGTACTTCTCAGAGCTCTCATATAGAAGTGCACGCTGCAGTAGTACAGAAACATTTTTGCTATCATGTTCAAGCACCTGCACAGGAATGACCAAACGATAACTCTCTTTAGTTACAACCGACAAAGATATTTTGCGGGGTGATCATTTAGACATCCTACTTTTCTTTTAAAAGATATCTATTTCAAAATTTTGTGAGAAAATTACAATTTTGCTCCTCAATTTTTTTTAAAAAGACAATTTTTTTACACAAAACTGAGGGGTAAAATGGTAATTTCACATAAAATTTTAAAATCGAGTATCTCTCAATTAAAAAAGTCAGTGTCTAAATGGCTACCCATTGTGTAGAAAGAAACAGTGGCCCTTTACCAAAAGCAAGCAAGAAAGAAAGAGTTGCCTTTTTTAAAGTTAAAATACCAATGATACAGATGAGATGCATGGTGAACTACCAAAAATACTAACCATGTTAATATTGTTCTGATATTTTCATATCTCAATAATTCCTTTTGATGTTTTCAAAATTTCATTCAACAAAAGGTATTCACGATTTTTCAAGATAATTACCCAAAATATTAATAGATTTTTAATGTATAAATTTCTGCGATTTTTAGATATATTTTAGCATATTTCCTTAGTTTAAAGTATTATATCTTAATAATATATTTCGACAGTTTCGAAATATTATTCAAGAAAAAATATTCACGATATCTTCAAGATAATTACCTAAAATATCTGTAAATCTTTAATAATTTACAATATATATATATACATCTCAGCATTTCCTTTGTTTAAAGTATATTTTAATTTTCATGACATTTTTCTTACAATAACCCAATAGAACTTTTATAATTTGAAAGTATCTTGATGTTATTTCTTGTTTATGATATTCTGTTAATGATATATTTGATTCAATAAGTGGTGTTGGATTCACCCACATTTTCTCCCAAGATGTTTCTAATGATCGAAACACAAGACGTATACTCTGCTAAAACCGAAGCCCCACATCTGATGTCCAGTTAATAGTTGGGAGAAATAGTTATGACACTGTGATTTAACATATAGTTGAAGAGGGTATCGATCCTCCAACGGTAGGTTTGTGTAATTAGACATGAGAATTAGTGGATTTCTGATTTTACCCTTCGCATGAAGGGTAAAGTCAGACATTTCGCATGAACGGTAAAATTTCAGCTAGCCGATTTACTGTTCATATAAATTTGACAAACCGATGTTACTGTTCATGCGAATTTCGGCGAGTAGATTTACTGTTCATGAGATTTTTTGGCGAGCTGATGTTACTATTCATTAGAATTTCGGCGAGCCGATATTACTATTCATGCAAATTTCGACGAGCCAATTTACTGTTTATGTGAATTTTGACGAGCCGATGTTATTGTTCATTTGAATTTTGGCGAGTCAATTTACTGTTCATGTGAATTTTAGCGAGCCGATTTACTGTTGATGCGAATTTCGGCAAGCCGATTCATTGATCATGCGAAGGGTTGGTGAGCCGATTTTACTCTTCATGCGAATGGTAAAATTGGAAATTCACTAATTCTCGTGTCTGGTTAAATAAGAAACCATAGAAAGATCGTTACCCGTTGAAGAAATGGGAGCTCCTGTACGGCAGAGAATAAATTCATCGAGAAGAAACTTTGGTAACTAAGAAAGAGAATCAGTAGAACATATTACCTCGGAGCAGTCCGCAATTGCCTTTTTGTATTCCCCAACTTCTTTATAACAAGAAGCTCTGCATGACAGAACCTCTGCAGTGGGGAGATAATCTCTGGTTTTCTCCAAAAGCCCTTCTGCCCAAGACAGCCACTTGATAGCATCAGCATATTGGCCCTGCTTGTAATTGTTCATTCCCTTGTTCTTCGCCAACGAAGCTGTCAGGCCAGCCGGTGGTGGCGGAAGCCCTTCCAACTCAGTTGTACTTCCAGAATAATTTCCACCATACTCTGAATGCAGTTCCCAATCTTCAACCTCTGAAAATGCATTATTTGCAGATCCATCAGCCACAGACGTTGATGAAAACAATACATCTAGGGAATCTACACCATTGGATTGAGGAGGAGGTTTTGGGGAGGAAAATTCTTGATCATTCGGCATTCCCCAGCTCCCCATCTTTCCTCGAGAAGACGAGTAAGGCGCATTGGAATTGATACTCGCCGCAAGAGGACTAGAATTCAACACCTCTGTTTTTGAGGCGTTTTCAAAAGCATCAGAAGAGCTATTTTTATTTGCAGATGAATTCATCTTGAACCCGTAATTGCCTAAAGACCCAAAAGGGTCCTTGTTCGCATTCATGGGATCTCTGGATTTCGTTGCAGAACCCAAAGGGTTCCCTCCTTTAGTGCTGCCATTAGCCGAATTGCTGAAAGGACTGACATTAACATTCACCGATGAACTCATCTTTGATCCAGAACCAGCCAAAGACCCAAAGGGATCCTTGTTCGAATCAATTGATACTCCTGATTTCATTGCTTGACCCGAGAAGTTCCCTCCTTTACTGTTGCAATCAATAGCATGGCTGAAATTACCAAGAGTTTCAGCAGAGCCACAAGTGCTATTCTTCGTGGGCTTGCTCGTTTTCCCCAGAGAATCGTCGAAGTTCCCCATTGAAGGCGAATTCCTGGGCGCAGCATCTTTCAACGGGACATTGGTGCGGGTCTTACCCTGCGCAACAGCCGACCCGAGAAGATCCCCAAAGAGATTGGGGTCGGATTGGGGAATCCCAAGTCGAGTTGCGGGTCCGGAAGAGGCGGGCGAGGTCCAGCTCTTGCCGGAGATATCACCAACCATGGATTTTGGGACGGCGGCGGGAGTTGGCTGGTGGGTCCATGAAGGCTTGTTGGTGGAGGACCACGAATGATTCGAAGAAGAAGAAGAAGAAGATATGGGTTTAGAATGGGGTGTAGTTTGGGTCTGATGTGGACGTTTTTGATCGTTGAGAGATCGGAGAGGGGAGGATGAGTGGGACGAGGGAAGGCCGAAATCGAAATGGTAATTCATGGCGTTTGAGATTTCGATTCGGATCGGGGTCGAAAATCAAAAGACCATTCTTTGTTCCAGCAGCAGAAGAAGGAAGATGACGAAAGAAAGGTTTGGTTGGGCCTATTTGCCGGCAATTCGAGCGGTATCCTTTTCAAAATTTGGAAACGCAGATTGCCAAATCAAAGCCGTCCAAGTTGTGGGCGATAAACTTAGAAATTTCTAATTTTCGGAAAAGGCACTACGATTATGAAAGAGTGAATAGTGATTTTAGCCCTCAATGCACTTCTCGGTGAATTTTGTCATTAATTTGCATTAGGGTTTCCTTAATTTTCATTTATCTATGACAAACTCGAATTGAAGTTAGAATTGATAAATTATATGTAGATCAAATGTCAACAAAATAAATTTATTTTGGCTAAATTTAATTTTAGTATTCAAAATTACTAAATATCTTTAAAACTTTGAATGATATCTTGTAGTTTCTAATACCAAAATCAAGTGGTTATAAATTGAATTTTTTTAAGTTTGATTCACTTGTAGTTTATTAAATTTACATTAATTTATATAATTAGTTTTTTAATTTATATCAACTCACATGGATAGCTCAGTTAGTCTAGGTTTCTAGGATTACACTAGATATCTTTGGTTCAACTCCTCCTGATATATAAGATTTACGGATGATTTCGTGTATATGATTAATCTCACCTCGAATGTTCGAGATACCCAAGTTATCTAAAAAACCTTCATACACGAGACTGGTGGAGATACCATGTTATAGATAAATAAAAATAGTATTTTTCGCTCTCATTGCACTATAACTCGAGTGAATATGTTTGTCAATAATTTGCACCTAGTTTATTTTCAACCACAAGTAAAATAAATTTTAGTAAAAAAAATTAAATTTTTGGTAATTTGATCTTAGCAACCAAAATCACCAAACGTCCTTAGACATTCAAAGATCTATTGTGATTTTGACAAGTAAAATCAAATGGTTATAAATTGATGTTTTTTTATTGAAAGTTGATTCAGATGTAGCCCATTGAATTTATTTTTAATCTATACATTTATTTATTTATTTTTACTTCGTGAAAATTAAAAAAAAAAAAAAAGAAAAGAAGAAGAAGGAAATAGACCATGTGTAACTACTGTGATTAGACGCACCTGACCTATTTTCTAATTTTAAGATCTCTTTGGTTTTACAAATAAATAAAAAATAGTGTGTTGCTTTCTCGTTTTATGTTTGCAACTATTAATTAATATTTGTGAGCCTCAAGGTGTTCAAGATTCATAGAGATGAGTTTTGAATCTTAAATTGATTATTTTATCTTTAAAAATATTTCATATTTTCTTTGCTTCGTTGTGATTCTCAGATTTTCTTGACTTTTTCAAGTTCATATATTTTAACGGTTTAGAGTGAAAACATAGACAATTTTCATTCACCATTTTCTATGTTTGTCCATACCATGTACTAATATTGATTATTTTTTAGACATGAGGAGGACTTGATTTATTAAAATGATCAAGTCAGTGTGAGAGATAAATGATGAATAAAATGGATTTAAGAGAATGTATATTATTTATTTAGTAGATTGTGATTTGAATCTATTTATGTTACTTTATGAGATCATCTAAGGGTTACAGATGCAGCTAAAATAAAAAAAATTATCTTAATTCTAATTAAATTTTGCAATGCATTTTTTTTATTGGTTGAAATTTTTGTGAATTAATTTTTTTTTTTTAATGATAGGTAAGTATAAATCAAACAAAACAAAACAAAGGGGCCCAAAAAGAAGCCTGGGCTAGGCAAAATAGAAGCCCACACAATGTAGGCAACGCACATCCTGGGCCAGGAAAGCAAAGGCACTCAAAGGTAGAGTCCTACAACACAAAGAACACACCTCAGGGGAACTATTTGTTAGGAATATGGCTCGATTTGGAGTCTTATTTAGAATAGAAGTTCCTATTCTCAGTTTAGGAAACTTCCTAAACCTTCTCTCATTCTCCTACTTCTTCTTTATCTCTTTTCTATTTTAGTTTGGGAAAACATCTATAAAATAGAGAGGGACTTTCGAATGTCAGTGTGGATGGCCCTATTGGGCACCACCGTGGGTTTGTGTTTGTGAGAGAGAATCTGTGAGGAAGAAAGATTTGGGAATAGGTTTGTACTTTGTAATACTTTTAATTTAGTAGAAATCTTTTGTGAGTTTTGCCCGTGGATGTAGGCTTCAGCCGAACCAGGTAAATTCGTTTGTCTTCTTTGTGTGTTTGCTTCCGCTGATAAATTTGGTTTGGGAATAAATCCCAACAAATGATAGCAGTAGCTTTGGTTCTTCGATTTGGCCATCAGTTCACATTTAGGTGATATGGACCGTATTTGAAAAAGGTGGAGTTTGGCAGCAGATCTGAGAAGTTGAGAGTGAGAATTTGTTTTGGTATTTCGGGTTTGCACCAGATCTGTTCGGGATCGGCACAGGAAGAAGAAGCATAAACGAAGAACCAGAAAGAGGGATCTAGATGTTGTTTAACCTTGTTGTTTTTCGCCCTTTGCTTGCTACCCAGGTCGTGTCCGTCATGTGCAGCCCACCAGCGCTGCTGCCTCCGATTTTGCTGTTGTTGTCGTTTCACAGTATTGTTGCTTCCGCCGTCTCTCTACATCCCCATCGTCGCAGGTCATTGCTGCCACCACTCATCTCTCTCCATCGGTTGTAGAGGGAAAGAAGTAAAAAAAAAATTTTGATTGAAATCGTCTGCTAGCTTTTGAAAAGAAAGGCATGCATCTTGAAAAGAAAGACCTGTTTTAAATGAAAGATTTGACTTGTCATCAATCAGTGTCTGAAGGACCACGTTTTTGGTGTTCATGTGAGACCAAGTTTAGGGTGCTCCATTAGGACTGTAATTTCGTATAGTCCTGTAGGACTACAATACCATCTGTATCAGTGGTCTGCCGTACTGGTCATTTGTACTCTGCAAGACTACAATCTTTGGTGTTTCCCGTAGGACCATAATTTCAGGTACACCTTCATAAAAAAAAAAATTGAAAATTTTGAAATCTTTTTGAGTTGCTTGCAATGCTTTTTGCGAAGGTGTTCTGAGCATTGAAGTTGTTTTGCTAAGTTGCTTGGTGATTAATTGGAATTTTTTGGAGCGTTTTTTAATTGAAATTTGGAAAAAATGCTTGCTTTGTTTTTTGTTGGTGATCCAAGATGAAGGAATTTGAATTGGAAGTTCATTGCTTTGGATTTAAATTTCTATTCGTCGGTGATTGTTCGAATTTGAATTTGAAGTCGACTGCAAATGTTGAAGAAGTTGAAGATGATGATTTTGTGTTGGCTCCAATTGGCTCATCGTTTGTTTGTCATTCTTATGAATGAATTCGGATGTGAGTTGTACCTATCACTTGGGTCCCGACAGGGATTTGGTTTCTAACTTTGAGAAGTTGGATGAGTTGGATAGGTGGATTTCGTTTGAAGTTGTATGGTGGAGCGATCAGAGGATTGGTTGTTCATTGTGTACTGGATTTGAAAATTAATCTCATCTTATTTGGGTGCTGCAAAATTCGAAGGTTCGAGCACCGTTTGGATTTGGTCAACATTTTGCATGTTTGGACATCTTCGGGTGTATGGGGTGTACGGGCGCATTTGGTGGCAGCATTCAGCATTTGGTTTATTCATTCGTTTGCTTGGCATGAGATTTCTTGCCAAGATGGAGTTATCAGAGGTGATCTGTTTGTTTACAAATCTCGCCAAAGTGGAGATTGTTGGGAATATGGCTCGATTTGGAGTCTTATTTAGAATAGAAGTTCCTATTCTCAGTTTAGGAAACTTCCTAAACCTTCTCTCATTCTCCTACTTCTTCTCTATCTCTTTTCTATTTTAGTTTGGAAAACCCTCTATAAAATAGAGAGGGACTTTCGTATGTCAGTGTGGGTGGCCCTATTGGGCACCACCGTGGGTTTGTGTTTGTGAGAGAGAATCTGTGAGGAAGAAAGATTTGGGAATGGGTTTGTACTTTGTAATATATTTGATTTAGTGGAAATCTTTTGTGAGTGTTGCCCGTGGATGTAGGCTTAAGCCGAACCACGGAAATTCGTTTGTCTTCTTTGTGTGTTTACTTCTGCTGATAAATTTGGTTTGGGATAAATCCCAACACTATTCACCCAGAATCCCACAAAAACAAATATTACAATTCAATAAGGGGACCGAGTAACGGATGAGAAAACTATTAGCCATAGGTTAATACATGACATGGAGTAATCGAGCTTAGACAAAAGAACACAAAGAGCATCCTAATTAGTGCTAAAGCGTCAATTGGAGGTAATCTGAATCTCCTGAGACAGAGCATCGATATTACTATACCAGATCGTACATAGTGACATTTTTCTTTCATAGAGAAGAATCAGGAAATCCTGTATACCAATCAAGATGCCAGAAGAATTCTATAAAGAAGAAATCTGCCAGTAGTGAGAACCCAGAACCGCTTCATTAGGCCCCGGATAAAGGCAACCAAGGTAGAAAAAATTGTTGTTCCCAAAACAACGAAGGAGAAGAGAGTTGCAACACGATGGTTCTCTAATAGTTAAAGGATCCGGAGGTTTCGGAGTAGGGGGGACTGCAGGAGGAAGATCCTATCTGGAAGAGAAGCTGTTGGGCACCTGTAATAGGTCCACATTGGAGAGCACAAAAAGTAACTTGGATCTGATATCCATACAGATAGTAGCATGAATCCTAGACACACTGCAGGAACGCTGCTTAAAAATTCTATTATTGCGTTTAGTCCAACAATGCCAAATCAAAGTCGGCAGAGAAAGTCTTGCAGCAATAAGAGGAAGACGAGAAGAACCAAAGGATATCAACTGTTTGGCTTGTAAAGGTATACCAGATGAGCTAGGTATGAATTGAAGCTTCTGTAAGAGGAGGCTCCACACACTACACACATAACTACAACTGAGAAGGTGCAATTTATCTTCTTGTTCACGATGACATAGAGAGCAGATCGTGTCACTGATCAGGCCAAGATCATGGAGAAATTTCTTAGTCTTAAGACCTTTGTTGAAATAGAACTAGCTGAAAATTGAGTGCCTATTGATGTTACCCTTGAACCAAGTGAGCTCGTTCCAGCTAGGAGTAGTGGCCGAGATAGAAGCACCAAGAGCAGAACTGACAGTGAAAGAACCAGATTTTTGAGCAACCCACACAATTTTGTTACTTAATTAGGTTTCAATTAGTTACTTTCCTCCACTAGTTATAAAATTAGAAAATTGCATTTATTTTAGAATCATGCTTTCTTTTATGAGATTCAGAGTCTTCACCTAGGTTTGGTGTGTTAAATTTTACAGGGATTTTGAATAGTGCTCTAAAATTTTCCGGAAGTAAGCACTATAGGCCAAGGTAAGTGACTGAACCATTTTCTATAAATTTTTTAATTTTCATACATTCTTATAGATTTTATTAGGGTGTTCGCATTTTATTTTACATAAAAAAATTACATATTTAATTTGCTCATGCATTTAGGTTGCTAGTTGCATGCATTAGTCTTGTTGTTTGATTATTATTTGCATATTTTCTTTGAGTATTGCATTGTTAGATTAGTTTACATAACAAAAAATAAAAGAAGAAGAAGAAGATAATAGTTGTTTTGATTGTGAGTCTGCCTAGACTCTTGTGTGTGTCGATGTTTGTCAGTGTCTAGTTTAGATTTTCGTTTTTGCTGAGTTAGTTTTTTGTGTTTTTGTGTCAGTCTAGAGTCATTGTTGTGTGTTTGTGTTTTTGTTGTCTATTTATTTTTGCAGGTTTTGAATAAAGAGAGCCATCTCAGGTATTTTTTGAACTTAGTTGTTTGTTTCTGATATTTTCTTTTAATTTATTGATGCGCAAGTAGATTAGGAAAAATTGAGGATAATGTTCAATTTAAGTTTGGGGGTATTGGGAGCTACACTTTGTGTGTTTTGTTTTTTATTCCAAAAAAAAAAATTTGAAAAAATTTGAAGAAGAAAAATTGATTTTCAGCATTAATATGTGGATGAAAAGTTTTATATCATGTTTTTTCAATTGAATTTTATGAAATTTATGCTTGGAATATTTTTACACAGCCATATTAATATTAACTGGAAATGAATAAATATTCATGAGTTAAGTGATCACTAGTAGAATTTAGTGGAGACTTATTCCCAGTTAGCTTTTGAGCCATTCAATTTTTCTAAGTGTTATAAGTAATTCTTTATTTTCTTTGAATTGAGCAATTTTTTCGTTGTTAGATCTCATTATTCTTTAATTTTGGTCAAATTATTGAGAACGACATTAATTTTGGATTATTACACTTGAAATTTTTTTGAATTTATTTGAAACTAAAAAATATTCATATGAAACTTAGGAAATAATATAGGCTATTATTTTGGATCGCTTGAGCCTTCAAAGCTACCTATACTGGTCATATTATCATGTTAGTTCCCACTCTTAAGGCTGTATATGATGGTCTATTTTTGTTGATTAGGTATGTTATCCATACCCAACTACATGCATGGTTGGATAATTAAACCAATATGTGTTGGACCCCAATTTAGTGCCTTAGTACATTTCAATTTGGTAAAAATCTGATTTAAACTAAACCAACATACGTTGACTCGAGCCATTTTGGGCTAAGGTAAGTTTGGCTTAGCGGATATATTTGTGCCTCATGGAACTTTATAAATTAAAATTTCAAACTTCCAATTATATTAATTTCATAGTTTGACATAGCAAAAATTCATAAATTTTAAAGTATCTTGAGATTCAAAATTCTAAAATTTTCCACCCTATCTCACCTCCTAAGATCTATAAATCAATTAAGTGCCAAATAATTCAGACTCCCAACCAATCTATGTTCTTAGTCTTCATCAACATCAGGGGTAAAAAAATCGGCCGATACTATCCGTATCGGCCGAATTATATTGGTTTTTTTACGACCGATTTATATCGGCCGATACGTATAGTATCGGCCGTACAAAAAAAAATTTGGCTGATATGACCGAATTTCCGATCGATAATTCGGTCATGATATCGGCCGAATTTTAATAATTCGGTTGTTTGGTTTTTTTTTTTAGAATATCGGACTAGAAAGAATGGAAAGAGAAAAAATAAAATATGGAGAAAAGATTGAAGAAAAAAATCGCTACAGCTTACCTTTCTCTTCTTTTTCTTCTTCGTTGATCGGACAAATACAGAGAGCGGCGGTGGTTAGGGTTTAGCAGAGAGAGGGAAAGAGAAGAAGGGTATAAAAAAGAAGAGCATTAGGGTTCGTAAGTGGACAAGTAACTCACGTGAGCTTAATAAAAAGCTCACGTGTGTAACCTAATATTTTTTCAAAAAATTACTTTTAAAAGGAAAGTAATAAAATTTTGTTTTAAATAGAAAGTAAAAATTATAATATTTTCTTTTATTTATCTTATTGTAATAATTTAATATTATATTTACCATCTAATATTTTTAGGGTATCCATTCACAGTGATTAAATAATAAAATCTCCTTTAAAACTTTAAAGTTATTTTTTAAGCACTATGTATTTTCAAAATTTCTCAAAATGAATATCCGGACTAATTACGATAACCTGATAAAAATACTTTAAGACTTAAAGGTCTTTTGACCCTCTTAAATATTTAAAACACAGTATTTTACAAATAAGGGTATCCCTAGGGTATGCCGAAAACACACTTAGGAGTGTCAAAAGACCTTAAAGTCTTAAAGTATATTTATCAAGTTATCGTAATTAATCCGGATATTCAATTTGAGAAATTTTGAAAATACACGATACTTAAAAAATAATGTGCATATTGTATTAAATAATAAAATCTCCTTTAAAACTTTAAAGTTATTTTTTAAGCACTGTGTTTTTCAAAATTTCTCAAATTGAATATCCGAACTAATTACGATAACCTGATAAAAATGATTTAAGACTTCAAGGTCTTTTGACTTTCCTAAATGTGTTTTCAGCACACCCTAGGGATACCCTTATTTGTAAAATACTGTGTTTTCGGCATACTCTACGGATATCCTAACTTAAAATAACACTCATTGACTAAGAAAATAAATTATGAAATTATTTCTACAAATTTTCCTAATTTATATCCTTTTCCTTATAATTTTCACCATTTTATTACTATTTATATAATTTCCCACTATCGTAACTTCAAAAATATATGAGAAGATCTAAATGTCCGATATTTTATGAAAAAATTACATATTCAATAAGCTCATAATTTTCTGCATTTACTATAATTTTTTTGGAATTTTTTTTTTTTAAAAAAAAAAAAGGGGAGGAGAGAGAAAAAGTTCGGCCGATATGAAAAATCGGCCGGGATATCGGCCCGGCCGATTTTTTTACCCCTGATCAACATATAAAAAAGAACAAAATTTGGTGGTCATTATCTCTCTCTCTCTCTCTCTCTCATTTCTCCAATTGATAAGCCAAACATTTCATTGGAAGATTGTGTTAGCTGGTGATTGCAATTAATCGTGAAATCATATACATCTAATTAAATTATTAGCAGACATTTTTGAATGATCCGTTTAAATTTGTCTTTAGAATTTTCAGTAACCATAAATTAGTGATTGACATTATTATTTTACATCAGTAATTCAATACTTTGCATTAAAGGGAAAAGTTACTAACTGCACAAATGTCAAGCACGTTAAGTTTGTCACACATAATAGGAATTTTTTTTTCTATAACTAACAAAATCAAAGAATTCATGTGATTGCACCAAACATGAAATTCTTCACATGTGAAGATTTTAAATCATTAAAGATTAAAAATCTTTGAATTTTACCTTTGCACAAACATGCCGGAAAGATATTTGTTTAAAGAGTGATGTTCTTTTGTATTTTTTAGAGCAATGAATTATGCCAAATGCCCAACGAATTAGTGTCTGTGACAGTGTATTGCAGACCCAAGAACAACTATCTAAAGCCAACTCAGTAGGAACTGAGTTGATCCTCGAATTGCATCTCAGTTAGGCCAAAGTTTGAAACTATGATCTCAACGATTGTCATTAGATAGATTAACCATACATGCACACAAAATCTTGGACTTAGCATAGACAGCTAGATGATTTAGATTGAAATGAACAAAATTGCAGACCATGAAGGCATTTGAATCTCAAGTTTTCTTCTCCAGATAACAAGACTTAAATGTTGTTATTGGAATGAATAATGTTCCTTTTCCTTATTATACACCCCAAATCTTTGGGTTAGCATCGAAAGAGGGATGAACAAGCTAGTATAGGAGTTGATATGTAGCATAATGATTCCAGTAGATCAGAATTCGAATGAGGCCTAAGTGCAAGGAGGCGGGATCATTAACCCTGTTGTCTCTAGCTTTGCATTGGAGCAGAAGGAAGCTGTTTTTCCTTCGGAGTCCTGGTATGCTATGTTGATGTCACTCATTTGTACATTCTTGCATGGGAATGAAGAACTGCATAAGATGTTCACTGCAAGCTTTGTGAATGAAGTGCCGCGGATGTTCTTGTAAACGATGTCGCTGATCGCCACCTTTGATGGGGGCTGTTCACACAAAGGGAGGGAGAGAGACATTAGTATATGAAGAACATTAATCTTTAGATTGAACAATTTAGAAGGGGTTGAAGTTTTACCAGGTTATGGCATGAATCACTTGGACAATAGCTCTGATCTATGATGATGGGGAAAGCAACTCGGTCGACGACAATATCCTCAAAAGTGAAATTAGAAACTTGATTATCGGGTGCACCCGGCCAGGTTTTGATTCTAATACCATTTGTTGTTCCAGATAGTGTACAATTCTTCACATGTACACCTGTGACAGGTTTCTCGTCCTTGTACTTGCCAAGGCTACCAATGCTGCAAGAGTACAACTATCAATGATCAAAAATTACTAGCACTTGCTTGCTAGATTGTATTCAAGGCAAGAAGCTTGGATAAGGCACCTGATTCCATGTCCTGGTCCACAGAAGACATTGGAGATTAAGATATCTTGATTGGTATGTCCAATGGAGATGCAGTCATCGCCTACGCCAATCAGAGTATCGATGATTTTGATGCCGGTGGACGAACTGATGTGGATGCCGTCGGTATTTGGGCTTTCTTCTGGGGCTGAAATCTTGACATTGTAAATCTCGACGTTGTTGCACCTGGTCACATGCAAGTGGAAGGACTTGCTATTTACAAAATTAATCCCATTAACCTTGGCGTCCTCGACACCAACGATCTTTAAGGTCTGCAAAAACACCCAAGTTGCACATGAATACCTACTTTTGAATGCTCTTTTGGTAAATGGTATTGTGTTGATCTGATTGTAAACTTACAGAAGGCATCATCTCCTGACTCTGCTTCTGACCCTTAATGTCCCAAGTTCTCTTTCCCTGACCGTCAACCGTTCCTCCTCCTCCCATGTTCAGCCCTTTCACGCCTCGGATGGTAATCCAACTCTTCTCGTTGAATTGGTTGGCATCTTCAACTGCCAGCAATGTCCCCCTGATCTCAATTGTTAAAGGACCTTTGCAAGGACCTTCCAAATCAACATCACCCAGTAGGAACTCTCCCTCTGGAATCACAAAAAATGAATTGCCAGCAAAGGAACATGCTTCTTTCCAAGCTTCTAAGAATTCCTGCACAGACGTGTAGAATATGAGAAAAGAAATTCCTGGTCTCTTTTGTACAGATACAATTGAAACTGATTTCCTTTACATGACAGGCTAAATCCACATATCTCAGCTAAATTGGCTAAAAAATTATTCACCCCATTTTGTATTTCATATAATATGTAATACACTTACAGCTTAATAATAATACCATGAATACTTTTACATAAATTATATAAGTATATTGCGCATAAATTTCACAAGTATGTTGGGCCCTTGAGCCCATTCATATAATGAATATGTATAGTAGTTCATATCCACTTACAAAGGGGGGATTTATTAATAAAATATTGTCTTGCAATTGAACATGGGCAGTATATTTTAAGGGACGGGCTAGATTGAAAAGGCTCGTTAGTCCGTTGCATTGTGGGTTCACCTCCAGGCCCAACAAGATAGCTCTTCCATAGGAATAAAAACTTAAAACCTCTACATTCATTCCAAGAATAGGTTGTTCATGTGTTGGATTTAAAGCTCACCTTGCTATTCACTGTTTTTCCATCTGCCTTTGCTCCATACTCAGTGACATCAAAAACTCCAGGGCCAGATTTTGGAGCTGGGGCTGTAGGGCTCAGTGTATCCGGGGACGGTGCAAGTTTAGGGAAGGAATGTGAAATACCTACAGGATGACTGGAGCCGTGGTCGTTACTCCCTAAGGCCTTGAAAATGTCATCCAGAATATTGGCTTCTGCCACACAAAGCAGCAAGCATAATAAATTAACTATCTTGATTCCTTTGCTAATGGTTATGGCCATGTCTGTGGCATATGCTACCAGAATGAGTAGTATCTTTTTCCCTAACTGCACCGGTACTTCGACTTCACCCCAACTCCAAAAGTTATGAATGCCTGAATGAGATGCCCTCCTACGTTTAGATTATATATCCTGTTTTCCTTTCCTTTCTCAGCTCTGAAATCATTCTAGTTTTTTAACCAGTAGATCTCCATCTTTGTAGGGAAACCTATCTAACTAACCGTCTTAGTTAGGCATGAAAATGTTGCATGGTTTCGTTTTTCAGCCCTATTTTTGGAGATGAAAGCTGAAGTGCCAAATACCTTCCGACTAAAGTTGACAAAAACTGGAGTATTTCGTTTTTCTTTTACCGGGTCTTCTCATTAGTGCTAAGTTTAGCCATACTAAACTAAGGTTGATGAATCTCAGCCTGTATCATTTGCATTTTCTTCCTCAGCCTTTGTATGTCTAAAAATATTAACTAATGAATGACCCATAAATGATTTTGATTTTGATTTTAGAAGATATCTTAAAAGTAAGCATGGTTTTTCTATTTACTATGATAAAATGAACCATCATTCTTTTTCATTTTCTAAAATAACTTCAATATATAATCCATTCTCTCTCACATTTTAAAATAGACCTAAAACTTCTTCTTCTTTTTTTTGCAAATTATATCAAAAAAGGCTCTTTATGACCCCATTTCATCATATCTAAGCAAACTCTAATGCAGCATTATCAAATAATATGCATGGCATGCTTGTCATATTAAATGAAACACGTTAATTTAATTAGCTAAATTATCATGTATCAATTGCCTTTAAATTCTTAGTGGTTTTATATAGAAATTAAGATCATGCATATATTAATGAAAATTAAATATCATTCAATTTTTTATGTAACATTCTGCTGAATTCTTACATTGTAGCTATTCTTATGCCTTCTTCTTTTTAAGGACAATAGGATGAAAGTACAATTGCATCTTAATTTTGGAAAGGACACATGGAAATCTTCATAGAATATGCTAACGGTAAACAATTTTTTTTCCCCAACAACCTAAGGAAAGATATACAGTAAAGCCTCTATAATGTAATATGGTTGGTACCATAGTACATATATGACGTTATAGAGGTTATTAAATTAGAGGGTCTAGGCGTATTTCTTTCTAAAAATCTCCTTAAAACTCTTACCTATCATTAAAATGTCATTTTGGCTTTCCTTTGTGGAAACAAATCACTCCATAGATTCATTTACAGTTCTCATTCATTGAGAACAGAGTGTCTGCACTGTCCTAAAGAATGAAGAAGTTTATCCAGAAGTCTATCTCAGATTACTTTTATAGAGTTTAGATGATGTATTTTGTGAGGTCCTTAGTCACTTTTGCAATAATTTTGTATTCTAAATGTATGGAGAGGATTTAGTAATCTTGATCATTGATTCTTTAACGTTTTTATCTAGTGAAACACGAAGTTTCTCCACTTTTCCTTTCCATGAGAGAATGTTTAATTGTGCAAAGTTGGGATAACCGATGATGAATGATCTCACAGCAAAAGATATTATTCTAGCACGGATCAACTCGGATGGTTAGATCAAATAATAAGAGCACGAGGCTCTGATACCAATTGCAAGCCTCGGAGTGCAAGAACCCGATTGTCTAGAGGGCGAATAGAACAATTTCCAATTTTTTGTCTTTTTAAATTTCTTGATTAACTAGAGTTAGTCAAATGTAATAATGAAATTAATCAAGAAGTTTCAATGTGTGTGAACAAGAGAAGTGTCAATTAATAATTACACACACAAATAATCAAGCACATAGACAACCGATGTATAGTGGTTCGGTTAAATAACCTACATCCACTGTTAAGATTCACCCAACCTTGGATTATCTCCAAATCACTAGGTGGGGAATTACACCCTCACTAATAGAGTAGGACTTCCACCTATTCAATTGATTGGGAATTTCACCCAATCTCCTAAGCTTTTGAAAGATTTGACCAACTCCAGTCTACTTCCTTATCCCTCTATTTTTTATAGTGGTTCCGGCTTTCTTGCCTTAGTCTACTTCACAATGATGAATTGAACATAAAACACAAAGAAACACTTGCCTTTGAAGCTAAAAGTTGGTGAAATGTGTTTCTTGAAAAGCTGTCCAAAAGTCCTTGTTGATGATAAAGATGTACATCTTGTATGGAGCAATCACAAAATAAGGAGAGGGTTTGTAGGATATATGATTTGGCAATGTAAATCCTAGACAAGACTTCTTCTTCTTCTCTCTTGATCTCAATCAACTAGGTGATTGAAACTTTAAATAACTTACCAAATGTATACGTTAGAGAGAGAGTGTGTGTGAGTGGGGGAGGAGTGGAGTCTCTAGATTTTCTTCAAGTTTTTCCAATTACAAATGAAAGCTCTAACTCCCTCAACAAACTTCGGACCTTAAATACAGATTTGAAAATCTCAACACGGACAATTGATTATCCTACACGATCGACTGTGCATTCAAGTTTGCCGTTGTAATATGATCGTTGCGCATTAAATGTTCTTCCAACGGATAGAAAAAGTTCTCGTCCGATTGATCATGCCATATGATTGATCGTCCGTGTTTACTCGTGATTGATCGTGACAAGGCGAATGTATCGGCCTGAGACTGACTATATTTTCCAGTGTCAAGTATCATCCAGGCCCAGGACGATTAGTCGTGGGATCGATGTGTTTCTGCCGTGTCTCACTGATAGGTCGTGCGACCGATTGATTGTTCTCTATACCACGAGAAAGGTCGCCGCCAGACGAATGCATCATCATGATCTTGACAGTAATTTTCCAAAGGGTGTTCAACTCAGGCTCCTGGCAATCGATCGCGAGGACGATTAGTCGGCCCTGTACCCAGACGATAAATCGTCTTTGTCTTCTGATATATGACTGTGAATGACAATCCAGATTAAATCTTGAGCCCTGTCAATGGGTTGTGGTGCACGATTGCATCGGCCCCTGTCCCAGCAATACATCACCACCACGAATGTATTGTCAAGGGACCTTAAGTGTTTGATAAACCATTTCCAACTAGAATTTTGGTTTTCCAAGATAATTGATCATATGATCACGATAGATCGCCCACTATCAAAAACGATTAATCGCTGGACACGATGTTTTTCCATATTAAGTTTGTGTTTTGGTTATGGGTCAAACACACACTAGGCTACTTATATTTTCCAAATGTGATCTCTAAGCCTAGGTAAGTTCATCTTAAGGTGTGGGGTCAAAGCGATGCTTCACACGAGTCATGGATTTGACAAACAAAGGACTCGGCAAGTCGGAGCACTAGGAAATTAGGTTCATGCATTTTTATTAATTAGAATCTTCACCAAGGTTTGTGTGTTCCTTTTGTTTTACAGTAATTTTTTTTTAATTCGCGCTTAGAAAATTTTCTGGAAAATATGCAATTGGCCAAGGTGAGTTCAAATTTCTTTATTTTTTATTTTTTATTTTCTCAATGCATTCATATACAATTAATTAGGTTCTCTTTTATTTTATTTTATTTCTTGCATTATCAAATTGCTCATGCATTAAGGGTGTTAGTCCATGCATTTAAATTAGTTTCTTTGATTAATTGATTTGATAATTGTTTTTCATGTTGCATTGGTAAATTATGATTGCATTCACAATATCTAGTAAACAATTAGTAAAATGACCAACAATTAGTAAAATTGGTCATGCATTACCTAATAAAATTAATTTAGTACCATTAGGTAGAATTAGGGTTTCATGCTCACTAGGACCATTTTCAATCCAGTTTATTTTATGTTACCGACCAATAGTTTTTCTTAAAGAATAATATCTAACGCTAGTTCTGCCGCCAAGACGTGAGGTCGAGCACGTCTAAGGATAAGTTGGAATGTAGACGATGTTTGTTTTCACCCACTTACCTGGCCATCTTGTGGTTAAACTCTATTCGGAGGCTAAAATTTCTGGAAAGAAAATTAGGAGCATGTATAGCTTTTAGGGTCCTTATAGTCACCAATAAAATTCGAATTCTCTAGTGAGATTCGGAAATTAGAGTAGGCGTTCTTTTGTGTGATTTTTGGTTGAGAGTAAATGATCGTGTCTGTGTATGAAATATTGGTCACGTGACTCCACAAATTGCCTGGTTCGAATTACACTGCCCATCTGTTCACCGGTCGTTGCATCTGGAGCCCAGTCAGAGGCTCAATCATAGATTTAGACAGTCCACCCTCATCACCAAAAATGGCCAAAGGACTTGAGGACAGGAAAACTCTCCGAGACTACTTCTCGTCAGTCATAGCCAACACACCATCCAACATAGTCATTCCAACCACCAATGCCACCTATGAGCTAAAACCAGCCCTTCTACATCTACTACCTACATTCCATGGCCTTGATCGTGAGGACCCATACTTACATATCAAAGAATTTCTTGACATTTGCGCCACCATCAAATTTCAAAACATCACTGAGGAATCTGTTAAACTTCCCCTGTTTTCTTTTTCTCTAAAAGAAAAAGTAAAATCATGGCCCTAAAAAACAAGTGCCCTCAAAAAGAAAACTATAAATTTTACTCAGATAGAGGATGAACAATTCTGGGAATCATAAGAAATATTCAAGGATATATTGACTAAATGTCCCCACTACCATTTCAAAACTTGAAGACTCGTGCAATTTTTGTATGATGTCTTAACCACACCTAGCCGCAGCATGGTCGAATCTGTGAAGAGTGGGGCATTCTTAGAAAAACGAGAATGATGGATAGAATTTCTAAGAAAACTTGGCAGAGAACTCTCATCGATGGGACTTCTCCAAAAGAGAGAGGTTAACACAAATATCCAAGAGGAGAGGTTTGTACGAGTTTAGTTGTGACTTTAATATCAAGATTGCCATTGCAAATCTAAAAAACAAAGTAGAAGCCTTAGCAAAGCCCCAGGCGATGAACCTGTCATTAGGATGAAGTGTGTGCTCTGTGTATTAAACCGGGTCATACGACAAAAACTTATCTTTCTCTAAACTCAGATCCAGAGTGTACCACTGAACATGCTAATGCACTCTACAATTTAGGAAGGCAATAGGGAACCCCTTTTTCTTCCTTGTACAATTCTAATTGCCAGAATCATCCAACTTTTTCATAGAGGCAAAACCAACAGCCAGTCGACCAGGGCCCCCATAATTCTAAGTTTACGGTCAGCCATCCCAACCACCACCCAATCAGCCATTTAATCCACCTCAGATCCATCCATACCAGTCACCACCACAAGTTCTGCCCTATCAGCCCGGTCCATCTCAAGAACGTAAGCCCCTCTCGAGGATACGTTGCGGCAGTTCATGCAATCCACTCAATAGGCTATACACAGGTTGGAAACACACCTTGGACAATTAACCACCGCAATAGGCAAAAGGGAAAAGGGAAAATTCCCTAGTCAACCCATCCGGAACCCCAAAGACCAGCCTGCAGGTCTTACATCTGACCAGAACTAATGAGAAAGATCCATTTACCCATTCACCCACCTACCCATCTTCATCCATTCCATTTCCCTCGTCCACCTCACTTTCTATGTCTGAGTCAGTTTGAGTCTTTTGTGTCTAGTATAGGTTTTTATTTAGTCAGTCTTGCATCATCCATTGTCAGTCTACCTCTACGGTACATCTAAGCCAAGTTGTTCCTTTGATGTAATGTTTTTCTTATTTACACTTTGCGAGTGTAGATCAGGAAACATTGAGAACAATTTCAATCTAAGATTGGGGATATTGAGGGAATTAAAAAAAAAAAAAAATCTTTGTGACCAACAGACGTTATTGAACTGATAGGTGTCATGCATGTATACAGTCGAGTCTTAGTTTTTGCACTATGTCTGTCTAGAACACAAATTCTCCTAGATTTGTGTAAGGAAATTATTTCCTTAGCTATGAGGGTGAGGAAGCTGGAAATCTGAGAGGCGCAAGCAAGACCTCTTTGTGGTCGAAACACTCTGGCTGCAAAGAGGAAAGCTAGGATGCTAGGACAGTGTCACAAATGTGGACAAACTAATTGTAACGGGATAAAATTTGATTATGGAGTCCAGTGTGCTACATCCATGCGTAGACCCACAAGCACGAATAAACAGATTTACTTAAACTTAATCAAGGGAAGAGTAAGTTCGGATGAATTAAGACTCCTTGATCTCCAAAGAACTGTTGATTTTCGCTTGGGGGAATAGTAACGTCTTGACAATTTGACGTTAAACGAGTCATAATCTTTCTTAGGCAGAAATAGGCAGAGTTATTTTTTAAGGGAAGAGTAAGTAAAGACTAAGAATCCTTGGAGCTGAACCAACTGTCAATTTAGTCTAAGAGATTAAATGTGTCTTGACGATCTGATGTTAAAAGAGTCAAATTTTTAGCAGCTATATGTTAATAAAAAAAATTATATCATGCTTCCAAAAATACTTTTATGGGATTTATGCTCGGAAATACTTGTACACAACCATATTAAGGTTGGTCGGAAAAAATAAATGTTCATGAGTCGAGTGATCACCAAAGGAATACCAGTGGAAACTTTTTACCTAGTGAGCTTTATAGTCATTTGTTATGGATCCAAATCTTACATTTATTACTCGCAAGCGTACTAACCAATTAAATAGTATAGCATATGAGTGCGAGATCGAACCAAAAGGGAATCACAAAATATATGTTTAAATCAAATAAATTAAATTGATACCCTTTAAAAACATATGATATGTGAAATAGAATTAATATTTTGAAACAATATTTAACAGAATTTTAGATTAACTTAGATTTAAAACAAAATTTTAAAATCTTATTAATGATTCCAAATTAGATTCATTATTTTTTTTTTCTCCTTATTCGAATGGTGAAATTAAATAGTCCCCATCTCCATTTAAAATTACAAAATTAAGAAAATAACACGTACTATAATGACCCATTCAGATTTTTTTTCGATTTTTGGGTAGATTTTCGGATCTCCGAGTTGTTTTCAGGGCCATGGTAGCAGTGAGGAAAGTGTGGGCTCCGTACGAGCCCTAGGTTGCTAGATTTCGAGTTCCGAAACTCGAAGGGATTTTGGTAATTTTGTAATTGTTATGCATATTGTCAATAAAAAACATTTGAAAAACACCCTCTCTCTTTCGAGGTTCCACAATCGTTTTGTTTTCGAGCTTTGGGTTGATTTGAAAAAAAAAAGAGGTGTCAATTTTGAAAATCTGAAGATCACGCTTTTCGAGGTTTCTCCTTTTTAAAAGATAAGTAAACAAATAAAATAATAAAATAAGTTATAAATAGTTGAATAAATAACATAAAATAAAATGGTGGATTTTGATTTTCTTTTTATGAGATTTAGATTTTTTTTTAAAAAGAAGAAAAGTTTCAAATAAAAAAGGTCTGATATCCGTTCCTTGGTCATGTTTGAAGACTTTTCGGAGATAACACGCCCGTAGTGGGACGGGGCATTACAGTTGGTATCAGAGCACGATTCTACTTTCAAATTGTGTATGGGACATATATGGACGTGATGATAACTAGACCTTAGGTTCATCCACTGGGTGATAGGGTAGATTGAACCGGGTTATGAGGTAGTGCGTAGACACCATAGGCTTGTGAGCTATGCTTGATGCACTACCTTTTAATTAGTATGCTCGAGGCGTGTCCTGTGGTGGATTCTCACTCGGTTTGAGGCTCACTAGTGTTTGATTCGTTGGCAAGTCAATGGTGAGATCAGGAGTGAGAGGAGGAGGTGTTGTGGGTTTATTCCCCTGGGCTCGTAGGGGGCTTGTGTTTAGTGTGCGAGGCCACTGTGTGTAGGCCTCGCTTGTGGCTATATTTGGTATGGAGAGATTCATTTGAAATATATAGGCGTATGCCGAGTGAGACAAGCCGGCTTACTTTGTAGATGGCCGATGGAATTCCATGAGAGGTTGATAGGCTTGGAATGTTTGAGTTATTAGTTAGACCTTTCTGGGCTTAGGACTGCGGGGAGTTCCTAGGGGCCGAGCGAGTGGTTTTATTTCTAACTCTTTGACTCCCGCTGGTCCAGTGTTATGGCTAAAGGTGGTTGTGACTTTGTTAGGAGCTTGTTGACAGGTAGGTTTGAACATTAAGGCTCTAGCAGGTCTAGTGCACGGGCCGATTTCGATGAGTGAGTGAGTTGGATCAGATTGGTTGGTTTGACCGTTGAGGCTCCAATGGGTGCTTCGTGGCCCTTGACCTTTGTAATGTTTGATTCTAGTACTCCCCACTCTTTTCACCTTAATTTTTTATTTAAAACTTTATATTTATATAGTTTTTTTTATTAAAATCAAACTTCTTAGAAAAATCGGGTGTTGTTGGAAAAACTTATCTCCTCAAATAAGACGGGTAAATTTAACTCACACTAAAGTTCTAAAGCTCAAAGAAGATCTGAGGTGAAAAGCAAATCGATCTAAACCATAGTGTTTTCGTTAAAACGACGGCTCATGTCTCACAATGTAGATTGAGCGTCTTTCACTTTATTTTTAAAAATTTGAAAACATGAAACATTCGTTCATAACATAGATTATATATACAGAAATTTTTGGTAAATTTCAGACTTTCATATTTATTTTCAAATTGGAGTTTTACAAAGTGGATCTTTTAAAGGGGTTGAAATAGGTGAAAATAGAATGAACGGAAAAGTCCGTTAAACTCGAAATTTGAAATCATAGAGTGTGTGTGCATTTGAGAATTCAAATATTCCAAATGAGCGGTTTTCCAAAGTGAAACAATTTTAGGATCATTTTTTAAATAAATAAATAGAGTTCAAGATATTTATGATTTTGTCCTTCCAACTTCAACGAGTTGGATCAATGAGCTGTCGAGATCGGATTAGGCCAAACTTGGACTTTTCAGAAAGCTCACTTAGTGATATTCACAATTAACGGAATACAAATCACATTTAATGGCATAAAATCACACATTTAAGCCTAATTTAAGGTCAATGTATTTCTGTACTAATGCTTATTACTTATATTGACCCATTTCTCAAAAGTGTCTCGTTCTTATCTTAAGGAAGGTGCTTTCCACTAGTCAAGTTAGTAAAACTGATCAAGACAGGTAACATGTTGATCAGTCTCACTCAACCAGTAAGTTAGATTGAAGATAGTAGATCACAAAGATGTTATTACACATATTTTTAAGTTACAAAGGGCATATTTTGACATGCCACATTGGTGGAATAGAGGACTCTTCCTATACAAGCATAAGCATGGCTGATAAATCCCTACAAATAGGGGTGAAGCTTAAGTCGGGTTTTAACCCGACTTGAGAAATCAGTGGGTTTGAGTTTTGTATTTGTATATTTTGGGTCAAATGGGGTTTAAAAAAAACCCTTTATGAACTTTAGGTCGGATTAAATTGAGAAATTTAGTTAATCAACTCAACCCAACATAACCGAATGAGATCTGAGTACACCAAGTTATAAAACAACATTCAAGTTGAGTCGAGTCAGAAATTTGGGTTGAGTGGATTGAGTAATACGGGTCGAGTTCAATAAGTTTTGACATGAGTTAGGTTGGATTTATTAAAACCCGACCAGATCCGACCAGAGTTTCAATCCTACCTACAAGTAAAAGTTATAGTCTAACTATTATTCATAGTCCTTTCATCTAAATCATTTAAATTAACGGTTAGTCATGTTGATGTTAAACATGATTTTAATATCTTCAACTTGATTGCTAACAATGATCTTCGATTCTAATTTTTTGAACAGAAATTTTATCACCTTGAGGTTCTCTACCCCAACCCACATGCTAACTGTGAGGAAACAGCTTCCTCTGAATTCAATAAAATGACAAAATTATGTTATTTTATTAGTTTGTTGGGTTTTACTTAATGTACTATACTACAATCAGCTAAACTAAAATTTACTTAACCATCTATTATAAGATGTTGATTATTATATATATTGATGTATTGATAATAGGAAGTTAGAAGTTTAGGATAATTAGTTTGTTAGATTAGTTAATGGGTGATCATCTAGACACCCGACTTTTTTTTTAGCAGACATCTAATATCAAAATTTTGTGCGAAATTATAATTTTGCTCCTCAGCTTTTTAAAAAAAAATGATGATTTCTCCACACAAAACTGAGGGGTAAAATGATAATTTTATCCAAAAATTTGAAATAAAGTGTCTCCTAAAAGAAATGTCGGATATCTAAATGACTACCCTTAGTTACTATTTTAATATAAATTTGTATTAACTGCTACAATTACATATATTAATCATTATATTTATAATGGCTCATCCATCACATGAGTACCTACCTAACGTTATCAATAATGTAGATATTATTTCATGATCATTCCCCTAGGAACATTAGTAATGTACAATGAACTTAAATTTTTTTTTTTTTTTTTGAATTTTAATGATTGGACGTGTCTTGTTGGAATGGCATCAATGGCATCAAGGTAAGAGTAGAAATTGGTCAGTCACGGATTCCATTTTCACATGGTTGCACGTTCGCCCAAGGTAAGCATCGTCTGACCCAGGTCAATGATGGATGGAAAAGCATGAATCTCTCTCTTATGACGTCATTCGCACCACAGTCCATTGAATCTCTCTTTTTGATGTCATTCGCACCACATTCCATATGACGTTTAGTTTCTTTTCCTAACGAACGTCATCATTCACCAATCTCAACTCCAAAATGAAATAATTTAGTCATGCGATCGTGTGACTCGCCAGAATTCTAAAACTATATTAGCTTATTTAAGAAATTAATCTTACTAAGATATAAAAGAAATACCAATTTTTTATTAGAAAAAAAAATTATATTTAGACATTTTTATTCCTTTAATTTATGAAAATAAAGTTGATAATTGACTGAAAATTCTATTTTAACTATTTATCTTTTTAGAATGATGAGTGCAAAATAAATACATATTTTACTCTTAATTTATTATTGTTAGTACCTCATTTTATTTAATTTTATCTAATTAGTATAATTTTGTATTTTACAGGTTTAAAAGTGAGGATGACAGGAAAAATGCTTAAATATAAAGCCTGGGCCCATTATGAGTTATTTTAGACCTCAAGCCCAATTATTAAGCCCATTAAGAAAAGCCCATGAAGAAATCCACCTGTGTGAATACTATTTCCATTATCTAAAGAGAAAATTCGAAATTTACAAGCTAATATAAGAGGATTTTCGAATTTGGCAAGTGGATTAAGGAAAGAGAAAATAAGAAAGGGAGAAAAAGAAGGAAGATTTGATACATGTTTGGTATTTTGATCATAAATTTTCACTCCGATATCCGGTTACTTTGATTCTTTTTGCGTTGGAAAGAAGACTTCAAGGGCTACAACTTTTTAGTTTACAACTTTTCCTGATTCGGAAGTTAACAAGGTCAAAACTGAGTTATAAGATGATATATGTGTAAAAAATGGGATTCTGCACCCACTTTCCTTTTACGAATTTAGCTCATTGCCTCCTTTAAGTCATTCCATATTTAGCACAAATCAAATCCGCCCTCCATGTGTCCCTTGCTTTATTTAAATCTTTGAATCCAATCCATTCATTCCACCTCCTTTCATCTATAAATACTAGCCCTCTTCCATTGAGAAAACTGAACTTGGGCATTGAAGAAAAGGAGAGGAGAGGAAGAAGAGAAGGAGAAAGACTCTGGGATTTTCAATCCACATTGGGTTCTAAGGTTGGTGGATTTTGATTTCCATTGTATTTTCCTTATGTCTTTATTCCAAAATTTCATTGATTTGTAATTTTTAATTCCATGTTTTAATTAATAAAAGAAGGTGAGATTATTAGAATTATGATTTTCCAAATTTTGATTTTTATTATGATGGCTTGAATCATTTTAGTTCTTGACTCCTCCCTTGGTAGTTAATTTGGACATATGAAATAGTTAGATCTTTGATTAACATTATTATTCTAGATCTAAGGTTCTTTGGGACATGAAATATTTAGATCGGAGAATTGCATGATTAATCTACATCTAAGGTTCAGATTAATTAAGGAACTAATTTGATGAAAGACTTGAATAAGATTGAAATTTTACGTGAGCTCCATGTTCTAGGCCGTTATTTTATCATTAAATTTGGATGATAATACCTCCTTGATTCTTTGATCTAGTTCCATTGTAAATATGTATATAGGTAATTTAGATTGTATTTATGTTTTCTTTTGTTTATAAAAATTCAAATCCTTGAAATTGATGAATTAGGTTGGAAATAATTTAATTGCATCTTAATTCTGTATTTTAAATTAGATTGAGATTGTTTATATTTTTATATTAATACCACCATCTTAATTAAAATTAGTTAAATTATTAGATTCTATGTTTAAATGTAGAATGTTTCTAAATTAAGATTAAAGTTCATAGATTAGATAAATTATTTTATATTTATGATTTATCTCCATATTTCCTAAAGTTCTTAAAATACTTAATTCAATGCTATATTTCCATGGATATATTTTCCTAAGTTCCGATGGGTTCGACCTCGCACTTAATCGCTATACTATCTAATGGTTCGTGCGCTTGCGAGTTATAAATTTAAAATTTGTACAACATAGAACATAAAATGTATGACACTATAAATTAAGTTATAAACAGTAACTCCAAACTAGGGGTAAAAATTCGGTCGGCCGATACATATCGTCGACATGTTCATAATGGTTCGGCCGATCCTTTTCTCTCCTCCCGCTTTTGATTTTATATTTTTTCAAAAAATTCCATACAAATTACATAAAATCAAGAAAATGTTGGGCTTCATGGATATGTAATTTTACAATTAAGTAGTGTTTATTGACATATTCAAATATTTTTTTTATTAATGAAATCAAGAATTTGAAATGTTTTTAAAAAATAATAGAAAAATACCAAAAAATGATCACGGATATGATAAAAAAAATTCTAGTAATTTTATAAATTTATTAACTTAAAAAATGACACAAACATTTCTCAAACAAAAAAATTGTTTCTTGATCAAAATTAAACAATATTTTACCTTCTACTTAAGATTTGGTTAAAAAAAATGAAAAATGTAATAAATATAATTTTTAGACAATACACTAAATTCTAAAACACCATTTATACCATTCCAAACAAAATAAAGATACTTTAATAAACTAAAACCACTTTTCATTTCGAAATAAATTCGTATTGAAATTTTTTAAAAAAGTGCATTAAATATAAATTTTAGGAAATAATACCTTGAGGTATGAAGGTTTCCTTTAAAAATCTGGGAAATAAACTTAAACTACCAATAGTTCAAGCAAAGAACTTGAGCTTCAGCAAAATGGATTGTCGAAAAAGAGCCAAATCATGTCTTTTTAGGTTAAACTTCAAAGGAATGAAGTTTGTAAAAAATATGGAGGAGAGATTGAGATGTGATGGCCTGCACCAGATAGAGGAGGGTGACAAACTCCACGTCTATGGATTGATAGAGAGAGGATTTCGCCAGTGGAGGAGGGTGGAAATCTCCACTGTGGTGTGGACAGAATAAGAAAATTTCGCCAGTGTTGGCGCTGTGAATGAATCCCATATTGTCTGTGACAATTGTCCTGATACACTGGATATAAGTAATATCCTTCCTTAAGAATTACTTTTCTTAAGTCTGTCCTTAATACCCTACCTGTCTACTTCCTCTCAGCTTTCAAGTGTCCCAACAAAGTCATTCAGTCGATGGAAAAGATCATGAGAAACTTTCTTTGGGGCGACCATGAGGAGAAGAGAAGATATCACCTTGTTAGTTGGGATCAAGTTTGTCTCCCTATGGTTGCTAGTGGCCTGAGGGTGCACCCTATTAAGGCCATTAACATTGCTATTCTTACCAAGTGGCTTTGGAGATTAGGGTCTGATGGTAATTCGCCTTGGAAGGACATTTTGATCAGTAAGTACAGTTTGGGTAATCGCGGTTGGGACATCAATCCTGCTCCTCACAGACCTTCCGGCATGTGGCGAGCCATCGCTGCTTGCATCGACAAGTTTAAAGAAGGTATCAGATTCAAGGTCGGCAGTTGTGACAGAATTAAGTTTTGGAGTGATTCTTGGATCGATAGTGCTTCATTGGCTTCTCGGTTTCCTACTCTTTACTATCTCTCTCTTAGCCCCCGTGGGAATACTTCAGGTTTTTATTCCATCATTGGCGGACATGTTGTTTGGGACATCCCTATGTTGCGCGATTTAGACGCCAATGCCTTTGCGAACCTCCAGCAATCTATTTTGTCCTTCATATTTCACTCCAACCTGGAGGACAGACTTATTTGGTGGCCTGACAAATCTGGAGTGTTTTCGGTTAAGTCCTTCCTCTCCTGGGGATTACCTACTGTCAGTACTCCTACAGTCAACCCCAAAATTTGGACTTCCAAAGCTCCTATGAGGACAATTAGCTTTGCTTGGATTGCTGGTTTCGGAAAAATCCTGACTGAAGGTAATCTGCGAAAAAAGACGTAAAACAATCGTCAGTGGTTGTCATTTCTGTCTTCAAGCATCTGAAGAGTCAAATCATTTGCTTATTCACTGCTCCTTCGCTAGTGAGGTGTGGAACTCGATATTAGAGCAGTTCGGTATGGCTTGGGTCATGCCCTCGTCGGTGGCTGATTTGTTATTTGCGTGAGACATTTCATCAGTCTCTCCCAAGTGCTCATCTTTGTGGCAACTTTCGTTTTTTGCAACTATTTGGATCCTATGGTTGGAATGTAATAACAGGATTTTCAATGGTATTACTGAGTCTAGTGGGTCGGTTACAAGACATTGCCTTATCAAGTGTGCGTCTTGGGCTACCTCTCTCCTTGAGTTCCAGAATATCTCCATGTCCGATATCTTGCGTGCTTGGAAAGAATGTGCTGATCTTATTTAAGCTTTTCGTGGTCTTTTTCCTTTTTCCTGTAGCTTTTTGGTTTCTTCCTTCTATGTATTACACCTCTGGTGCCTTTATTATTCATATATGAACCATTTCAAAAAAAAAGTAATATCCTTCCTTCAACCACAACAAGGCCTTTTTGGATGTATGTTTGGGCGCACATCCAATGGAAAACCATGAAGGCGTGTGTGTTGAGCCCAAAACAGACAATATCATGTTGGGTGGGGCAAGATCGATACATGAAAAATAAAGATTGGATGGCTAATGGACTTTATAAGATATAATAGGCTTTGTGTAAACTATTCCTTATATAAAAAAATAACTTTTAAGGTTGTGGGCCCCAAAAAAATTGAAAAAAAAAAGTAAAAAAAAAAATGAATACAATTGGGTCAGCCATGTACATTGTACAGACTGCCCAAAAGTGCCAAAACCCAGCAAAATCCAGTGCTTGAACATGTGAAATCCACGAGCGAATGCGACATATGCGTCGAGTCCGCGATAACGGCCCGTTGCAGCACGACCAAGTGGACCCACTACGTACGGGATGCATAGCATGCGATAAATATCAATCTTTAAAATAACATTATGTAACGGCCGATATGCACCGTATCAACTATTTTTTTTAATTAAAGTCCAAACTGAACCAATTTCAGATCTCAACCAAAGATCGCATTGCATCAGTTGAGTTTGAGTTGGGGTCCTCCAAGTTTATAAATACACCTCCAATTGTATCTATCAAGGAACTTACATCTCATCTCAATGACTCCCATCAAGCTGACGAGATCTTGATCTCAAATCGCAATAATTTGCTCCATAATGAAGAAAAGATGATCTTTGTAATCCTTTGACGAAGAAGTTAGTCACTTGAAATTTAAATAAAAAAATAAATTGATCTTATATAAGGACATCAATTGGTGAAGATATCACAAAAAAAATAAAAAAATAAAGGGGAATTGGGATGCAATATTGGTGGACCATGATTAAAAGTTACAACATGGCAGCTCCTTTTCCCGAATTTATGTAAATAAACTGTACGTAGGAGTTATTGTATTGTATAAATGTAAGGTTATGGATTCGAGGGTTGAGACAAGAGTAGAGACAAGAGTAGACATAAAATGTAGAATTTCTTGTCTATGCCCTTACAAATCACTGTAAGAAATATCGTCGAGATTATCGTTTTTAAGACGAAAATCTCGGTAAAATAACATTATCGCAATAAAAACAACGAAATTCACCGATAAAAATGTATTTTTAACAAAAGAAATGATAAAATCACGATAAAAACGTATTTTTATCATTTTACCGTTCAAGAAACAACACCCAACACTTCTGCTTCCGCACTTGCATGGAAACGCAGAATTCAACGTGAATTTACTTATGCTTAGGGTTTCATGGGTGGAAATATTTTTTAATAAGGATTTCTTTTATTAGAATTTTTTTTATTTTTATAATTATAAGAGAAATTATAAGAAAATAAAACAAAAATTATTTAAAAAACTTGTTTGATAAATATTAATAGAGATATTTGATTTATCATCAATTTCATAATAATTAATAATATTAGTGGACTTATGTAGCATACATAATTAAAAATTACATTCTAACATGAATATAATTATTGAATAATAATCACAAGATTGAATAATAAAATTCCATTCCATGAAAAATTATACAAGTGTCCGTGGATTTCATGAAATAAAATTAATATAAAACATAACTTGAAATAGAGTGTTAATCATAATATTCCACCGATAAAATGTGAAATAAAAAATAATATTTTACATATAAAATTATTTTTAAAGTCTTATCGAACATCAAAACAAATAAAAATAGATCAATCATTATGTGGGCCATGTGCTTAAGTATATTGGATAAAGTGCCACACTCCAATAGGTTGATGATCATTTACTTTCTTTTTTCACCTTCTCTCTTTAAATTTTGAAACAAACATCCAAATAAAAATGAAAATTATCTAAATAGAAATTAAATGAATTAGAAGTAAATATTTAATTGACCCCAAAAAAAAAAGTATCGAATTTCAATCTTTATAATAATATTTAATTTTTTTGCAAATTGTGTTAATCTGAAATTTTTACTACAATATATATTAAAGTTCTAAATATTATATTTAAGCAAAAAAATTCTTTAAACATTAACTAATTGTTTATTATATTTATTATATTTATTTTATTATTTTTTAAATATTTATATTTTCCATGAGATTTTTCTGTTAAAAATACGAGATATATATATAGAGAGAGAGAAGCGTATTAATTATTTGCATATCTAATACAACTGTCACCATCAACACGTACCTCATTAAATATTGAATTCCTACAACTATTAGTAAATATGGGATTTCTACAACTACTTCATCAAATATCTACATACATGCAAGAAAATGTCTAATTCTAATTAATTTTTTTCTTAAATCATTTACATTCATCAAAATTGAATGGATGAAGGATGAAACACGTTGGTTTAGCCACTTGGATTAATGAGACCTTCATGGTGTTCTCCTAGTATGAAGTACTAATTTAGAACCTTTTCGTGAGAGAATGTCAAGTACAAGTAGAAGGGTGATGACGATGTCCGGTGTTCTTGCACGAAGATTTGAATTGAAGATGGCTCAATGTGATGCTCATTGTGCCATGCTAGACCGAGGGATCCAAAAATCGGGTGAACCGAGATTTCGGCTGAGATCTCGGGCGAGATATTTTCTCTCTCTTCAAATTTTTTTTTGAAATCTCGGTGGTCCCTTTTTTTATGAATTTTAAAAAAAAAATCGAAAAAAGGCTGTTTTTAAAAAAAAATGAAAAATATAAATATCGGACGATATTTGACGATATTTCAAATATCAGTCGATATTCATCCGATTTGGACAAATATCGACCGAGATATCTGCCCGAACTCACAACCGATATTTTTTTTTTCTTAAAAAAAAAAAGAAATCGGCCGAGATCTCAGTCATACTGGCCTATTTCTTTTTTCTTTGGCCGATACCTATTGTATCAGCCGAGATATCTCGACCTTCAGAAACCAAGATATGACCCAAAACCATTTTCCGATGGATCCATATTTGCAACTGAAATCATAACCTAGTTGTCAATTGAATTGAGTTAAAAATTAGGACTCGTAATTAGGCCCAAACTTGCATCCCTTGAGACAACATCCCACTATTAAAATCTGTCGCACATATTCCATTTAATCCAGAAGAACATAGTGTGAAGGTATTTGATCACGAGAGCCGGGCAAGACACGGCATTTTGCTAGAATCTACCCTTCCCATGTGCATACTATTCCCCTCCTTGCTCCTTTAGAATCGGAAAAACGAGATGCACGAACCACTGAAAGCAAACCCCATCCATCCTTCACTCAAACACAGCATCTTCTGACCAGCCCCAGCCCTACATAAGTGAATTTGCCACCTTTGGAGCCCATTGCATCCAATTCCAAAACCAAGGTTAGTATAGCATTGGACTGATTTTTTACGTTTCTCACAGAGGAATGGAAACACAAACAGGGAAGCTTGTGAAGGTGGGACGAGAAGCATTTCAACTTCTTGAAGGCCATTTATCTCAGAAGAGAGGGGCAGCTTCTCAATTTCAAGCCTACTCTCCAGTTGTGGCCAAGGCTCCTCCAATCAAAGAAACTTATGCGGTGAGGACTATTGTTGCTGAAATGCCTCGTGCCGGCCAACCCCGCCTATCAGGGCGCACTGGTTAAGTGCATCCACTCATGGGAAAAGGGGAACAAAATGTCTGTTGCTTGTTGGTCGTCTTTCTATGTGGTTTTTGTTTTTTTTTCTTTTTCTTTATTCTCTGTATGTAAGCTTTTTAGATTGTACTAAAGTCTTGGATTCGACTCCCACTGAACTTATATGATACATGAAATTTGTGAGTGGTTTCGTGTATGGGTCGATACC
Source organism: Chimonanthus praecox (assembly GCA_022113865.1). Lineage (NCBI taxonomy): Eukaryota > Viridiplantae > Streptophyta > Magnoliopsida > Laurales > Calycanthaceae > Chimonanthus > Chimonanthus praecox. The sequence continues at coordinate 44,335 of JAINRJ010000132.1, forward strand.
CATGTTATAGAAAACGTGTGCTGTAAGCACATGTTAATGATAATATAAGGTCCTGTTTAACTTTTGTATTAGAATCTTATCTGCTGCAACCATTCATATGTTTGTGATATTTGAATCTGCAGTACATAATGGTGAGAGAAATACATTAATCGAATTAAGAGGTTCTTTCGTCTTTCTGACACTGGAAGGAAAAAGTAGGGACCATTCACTACAGTGGTGGTCGTTTGGTTTTGTATAAAGAAAGAGAAACGTAATCTACTTATGTAGTTGTTTAAGCAGAGGGAAAAAAAAAGCTTTATTTGACATCTATTTCTATTAAAGCAAAAAAAAAAAAATTCTCTGATAAGTTTTCTAGAAATCATGGTTTCCCAATACTTAGGATGCATTGAGATGAGTGAAAAACAGAGAATACAAAAGGATTTTCATACTTTTCCCTTGGTTTGGTATTTATAAATTAGGAGAAAAGTAAGGCTCAATTTTTCTTCGTCTCTCCTGTCAAACCTTACTTTACTTTTTCTAGAAGAGGAAAGAGAACCAATGGCTCTTCTTCCTCTCTTTGCTCCTTTAGTTATTTCTTATCTCCTCATATATTTTTCTTTAAAATTATGAAACAAATACAAAAAAGCCACTCAACATCAAATTGCCCCACTCAAGAAAATCCCTACCAAGGGAAATTTTCTCCTCGTCCAAACAATGCCCAAGAGAACAATTGTGTATCCCCTGTTGGGCAGAGGCCGGGTGGGCCAAGTCTAGTATCATGCCACGTGTATCGAAGTTGGAATGTGGCGTTGGCTGCTACGCAGTTTAAGGAAATAAAATTGCACCCACACTATCAACTATAGCTTTTAGCATGGTGGTAAGCTCTTAATCCTAACATCCCCTACTCAAGAGAATCTCTAATTCAGAAAATTTCATAAAAACCTTTCTACTCATCCAAACACAGTAATTAGGCTTTCTTCTCTTTTTACCTTTTCCTTGAGTTTTTAATATAGTCTCTACGGTAAATACTAACAGTGTTTTTTTTTTCTTTGTTATATCGACCATAGATGGAGAACTCACAGGACAAAATTTGATAAACTATTTGTAGGATAATATTCATTGAAAGACACAAATATATAAACTCACATATAAATTAAAACTCTAAATTTATATTAATCTCATATTCTAAATTAACTCTACCTGTGACATGAGATTAACACAAACTTGAACTCTTAGTCTACAATTGAGGCGACGGCGGCTACAATTGAGAGGGTTAGGGTTTTGGGAAGGAGAAAGAGATGCTTTTATATGAGCGGAAAAGGGTTTTGGATTTTTTATTTTAAAGAATTCTAATATATATATATTTCAAATTCAGGGAAAACAATATTTTTAACAAAAACAATTTAAAGATGTGTTTTTCAATTATTCGAGCATGAAAATATTTAAATATGTCAAAATTACCGAAATGTCATCAGAGCTCCTGGGCTCGAAACGGGGTAAATTGGGGCCCACCACGGAGCCAACACTCCTCCGCCGCTATAAAAACTCCCAATCTGATGCGAAGATCTGTAAACCTCCCCAAAAATCCTGAAAAGTCGGGTCGGGTCATTACACAAAGAATCTCATTTTCCTAAAAAATCAAAATTTCCTAAGAAAACATCGATTTGAGAGTAGAAAAGGAGATTAATCACCTCTTCATTAATAATGAGAGGACCTTCTATTAAAGACAATTCTAAGTAGAATTGCATTTCTATGTTTGTACATTCCTAACGTGTTTGAGCCTGTAATTATTTGTGTTTAATTTCATATAGGACTGTAATTAGATGTGATCGACTCTTATGTATTTTCTATATAAAGATGATCAATGAGAAAAGCTGCAGGGCTATTGTTCCAAAAATACCTACATCGCAACATGCCATGAATGACAAATTTAATGCTCTTCTACGCCAGTGAACTTGGTCTCTTTTTCCACCGCCATTGAATTCCGACACTATTGACTGCAAATGTGTCTTTACGATTAAACGCCGCTCGGATGACAACATTGAGTGATACAAAGCACGACTCGTTACCAAAGGCTTTCATCAAAATGCAGGCTTCGATTATGATGAGACCTTCAATCCAGTCGTGAAGCCCACTACTATCTGCACTGTTCTTAGTCTCGTTATTACTTCTGCTTGGCTCATTCACCAGCTCGACGTCAAGAATATTTTTCTTTATGGCCATCTTTCCGAAGAGGTTTATATGACTCAATGGCCTGGCTTTATTGATCCTCGCCGTCCTCATCATGTTTGCAAATTACATAAAGCTCTTTATAGATTGAAACAAGCACCACGGGCATAGTTTCAACGGTTCAGCTCTTTCCTCCTCTCTCATGGATTTGTTCAAAGCAAGGCTGATAGCTCTGTCTTTATATACCGACGCGGCACAAGTATCATGATTCTTCTCCTCTATGTTGATGACATAGTCTTGACTAGCAATTCTTCGTTGCTTCTTCAGTTTTTCACTCTCCAACTGGGTACAGAATTTGAAATCAAGGATATTGGCACTCTCCATTATTTTTTGGGCCTCGAGGTGACTCAACATTCCACAAATTTACACTTGTCACTATACAAGTATACCATTGACCTTCTTCACCCCGGTCGAATGCTTGACCGCAAACCTTGTTCCACACTTGTTGCCGCTAAGACTCAGTTGTCTTCCACCATTGGTGATCTACTATCGGACCCCTCTGAGTATCGTCACATTGTTGGTACCCGTCTATATCTCACCCTCACCAAACCTGATATTGCTTATGCAATGCACATTGTTTCTCAGTTCATGAGTCAACCTTGCACGTCTCATTTTGACGTTATCAAACGCATTCTCCGCTATCTCAAAGGCTCCCTTGGTCATGGACTGCACCTCATGCATACAACACAACCATTGCACCTGGCTGCATACTCCGATGCCGATTGGACCGGTTGTCCTGATAGTAGACACTCCACTACAGGTTATTGTATATTTTTGGGTTCAAATTTAATTTCTTGGTCTGCCAAAAAGTAATCGACAGTTTCTTAGTCAGTACTGAAGCTGAATACAGAGCCCTTGCCTATACTTGTGCGGATACTGTCTAGATTCAACGTCTTCTACGGGAGCTTGGTTTTCCTCTCTCTCTCGACAGTAATTTTCTATGCTAACCTTAGTGCAACCTATATGGTCGTTAATCCTGTGTTTCATGCTCGGATCAAACACATTAAGTTTGATTACCATTTCATCCGCAAATGTGTTACCGCTGGCTCTCATCAAGTTCAGTTTGTCTCCTTCCAAGATCAACTCAAAGGATTACCAAAGCAACACGTCTCAGCGCTTAGTTCCAAACTCGTCGCCTTACCGCCGCCGAGTTTGTGGGGGAGTATTAAAAGCAATTCAAAGTAGAATTGCCTTTCTATGTTTGTATACTCTTAAGTTGTTTGCGCCTGTAATTAGTTGTGTTTGATTTCATCTAGGACTGTAATTAGATGTGATCGACTCTTATGCATTTTCTATATAAAGAAGATCAATGAGAAAAGCCGCAGGACAATTGTTCCAAAAATACCTACACCTTCCATCATAGATAACTTCTACTAGTGATTGCTTATGTCCTCTATGAATGATATTAGAATTAAATTTCACAAAATATGATCAATATTGAAAACAATCTACCACCATAAATAGATCCACATGCTATATTGTCCACAATTTGAAAAGATTCTTACAAATTATTCAAGGGAAATAAAGAGATGCAAGCTGCTGGGAGAAAAATCAGAAGTTTTTGATGAAATCATAGATGTGAGCAGTGATTTCTTCAGGTTTTTCCTGGTTGATGAAGTGACCAACTCCCTCCATTACAACTACTTCATCCAACAATGGTACTGTCTCTTTGAATCCCCCATTGTGTATGTACTCTTTGGCACCAAGAGTGCTGTAAGTCAGGTCCAGATCCCCCACAATAAACTTCACAGGTACTGTCACTTGCGCCCCTGTCCATGGTGCACTTAGCTCCCAATTTCTGCACAAGAACAAGAGAAACATAGAATGCCCAAGAAGAGAAAATGAGTCCATCCAAATAGCATGCTATTGGTTGAAATTGAGTCTAAATCATTAAAATTGTAGTTTTTATTTAAAATTTAGATCCAATCTTTCAGAATTTCTACTTTACGCATCCCCACCGTTGAATTATTCGTGATAGAATAAAATATTTATCCAATAATTTACGTTTACATTTGAATTATCAAAAGATAATATGATTCAATGAACTCCTTTAACACCCGCAGTCATGTGTCCATCTATATAACTTTTCTATCATAAGATAAAATCGGCCCTGTTACATAGCCGGTTGAAACATCCAAACTTTTCAGTTTAAACTTCTATCAGATCTTCCTATTACATAGATAACCATAAAAGCCATCAAACATCTCTATTTAGAGACCAATGCAGCATAAATATGTGAAGAAGTAGTTCTTATAATTATGTCCTGTGATTTGTGGTAAATGCCACTTGTCTGTACTATGTACCTTGATATTGGATTATCCATCAAATATGATTCCATCAGAGAGAATGACTAAGACTTCAGTAAATGTTGTTAAGGATTACAAGATAAACGAGTATTGAAGGGTTCAATACTCGATCGGAATGGGAAACCTTAAACATAATTATAGTAGAATAATAATGAATTGATATACAACATGTCATGTGATATGATTCAATTATTGCTCAGTTATATCAAATTATGGGTGGGGATGTCAAAAGCCAACTGAAAGTTCCTGAGTAATAGAACACGATTGTCCCTAGAGGGGGATGAATAGGACAATGCCCGATTTTTATGGTCTTCACGAATTTCTTGATGAATTAAAAGAAGTGCAGCGGAATAAACACGATTAAATAGAGAATCACACAAGCAAACCTAAGCACCCGATATATAGTGGGTTGGAGTAAATCCCTCCTATATCCACTATTGGACTCACCCACTCTTGGATTATCCCAAATTCACTATGTAGAGAATTAAGCCCTCACGAATAAAGTAGGAATTTCACCTACACAATTGAATGGGAATTTTACCCACTCCTTAGAATTTTGAAAGGTTCGACCTCTCTCGGTCTACTTCCTTATCCCTCTATTTTTTTATAGTGGTTCAATCCCTCTGATTTAATCCACTGTACAACATGTTTTAAATAAAATTAAAACTAAGATGCACTTGCCTTTGTAGCTCAAATCCGATGTAGATGTGCTTCTTGAAGAGATCTCCCAACTTGATATCCTTGATGACGAAAATGTGCCAATGTATGAGCAACCATAGGTTTGGGAGAAGGTTCCTAGGATTATGGATTTGCAAGTTGAATCCTAGACTTGTTCTCTCTTTCTCTCTATATCTCAATCAAAAGATTGGATCTCAAATGATTCACCAAGTGAAGTGCTTAGAGACGTTGGGACAGGTTGGGATTTCTGATAATGCCTTTAAGATTTTCCTATGTGAAAAGTCCAAGGTGTCCAACCAATTTCTCCAAAATCCAGAGTTTAAATAGACATCCAGAATATATCCAACTCGAGGTCACTGATGAGTTGATCAGACCGATGGGTCGGTACTTAAATTTGTGTCGTTCTAATGTGATCGTTAAGCATTTAATCCACTTCCAATGATATAAAACGGTCACTACCGTGTTAGGGATAGTCCCAACCCACATTCACCATTCAAATCACAGATCAAACACACACACAAGCAAGAACACGAAGAAGAACACAGGATATATGTGGTTCGGCAATGTTGCCTACATCCACGGGGCGTGTGCTAAGATTCCACTAAGAGGAAGAATGCCTATACAGGCTTCAAGGATTACAACATCCTGCCCTCCCTTCCTCTCAGTCACCCTCCTCTTTGTTTCTCTCCAAGAGAAACTGCACCAGTCTAAGAAACCCTACAGAAAGAGACATTATATAGTGTCTTACAATAAACAAGGAATGGGCCTGAGCCTGGGCCCATCAGACAACTCAGGCCCAATAAGGCTTTGAGTCATAAATCCAACAAACTCCACCTTAGCGAAAAAACCCGACACCATGAAGATTGTTACCCTCAAATTATGACACATCCACCTGCTGTGTAGCACCTCTAGATCCTCATCTTCTGTAAGACGTCCATCCCTTGCCTTGGGATGCCCCACTAGTCTTGAGTAAGACTGAATAGTCCAACCGCGCTCCACCTCGAGCATTCTTGCCCGAGTTTCCTGTGTTGCATCTGCAACTCCACACCAAATGGGCTTCACCTCGAACCATAGCCGTCGACATCTCTCTTGCCTCTACAACTCTACACCAAATGGGCTCCACCTCGAGTATCGTCACCCGAGTCCCTTGCACCGCCGTTGACCAAAAAAAATTCCTATCATTTTCAAAATCCACACCAGTCACCGTGTAGATCTTTTCGCTGCGATCGCACAGGCGAAGACGGATCTCAATTCTGAGTCCCAATGACTCCAGAAATTGCAAAACAATCCTGACTGCTAATTATCCATTGAAGGAGTATTAGAAACTGTGGTTCTACAGGGTCACCCGAAACTGTAATCCTGCTGATCACCATGCAAGCAGTATTGTAGTCCTGCGGGACTACCCAATCTGTAGTCCCTCAAGTGATCCCCGAAATGGTGGTCCTGCAAGTGCAACTGCAATGGTGGTCCTCCAGACCACCAAAACATTTTTTTTTCATTTCCACTCGGTTTTACCCCAACCGAGTGGACTCTGCCATGTGTTCCTCCTTGGTTGCCGCACACCTCAGGTCTCCCCAACCTCACTTTCTTTTTCCGGCGCTGCTCAGATCTGTTTTGATCCGGCAATGCCTCAGCTCAGCCGCTGCACTCTACACGCCTGCATTCTCCTCCTCTTTGCACAGATCTTTCCTGCTGCTAACAAACCTAGCCCAGATCTGTCGGCTGCGTCTGTGCAGCCCCAGCGTCCCTGTCGCACTCAAATCTGATTCAAATGTAATCGCGGCTGCCTCTGCCGCCGCTCACTGATGGCAACGCCTCAGATCTACTTCAGATCTAGAAGCCTCCAACTTCTCTATTTCCTCACTGCTTCAGATCTGCAAACCCCAGATCTGGGCTCTTGCTTGTGGCTTTCGCCTCTTCCTCGTGAAACCCTCTCATATCAGATCGGCATAATCGCGGTTGCCTCAGTTGTTCGCCGTACTCTCGCCTTGTGCTCCGACGACGATGGGGCTGCTCCTCTTGCAGCCGCTTACGGCTAGCCGACGCTACAGTGACCAGATCTGGAAAACCCCTTTTTCTCAGATCTGGCCACTACTCAACTTTCCTGCCTGCCGAGCTCCACCTATTTTGGTGCTCCTCTGCTTGCACCTGCTCGGCCCTCCACTCGCAGGCACCCACTGTTGGCTGCCGCCGCAGTCATCATGCGCAGCCTGCCTTTTGCTCGCTGCGGCCCTCTGACATCAGAGCTAGTGGACCTGCACCCGTCTCCTCTTTCATTCTCACAACCCTGATCTGGTCCTCTACTTTCAGATCTAAACCCCACGATCTCAGATCTGGCTGCTATTGCCTCAGCCAACCGCACACTGCTCAGGTTGATCCTTGCTTGCGCCAGTTGTTCTCCTCTTTGGCTGCCTCCTGTTTGCTGCATGTCTGCAGCTACCGCGGCCACTCTGCTCAACCTATGAGGCTCGCCTGAGCACCTATATTTGTGCGCCTCCGACCAAGCTCCACCTGCAACTCCGCCTCTTTTGTTGCGTCTGTCTGGTGGAGGTTGCAGATCTGTCGTGTCTTCCTCAAAAAACTGATCTGTGATTTTTCTGGCCTGAACCCAACCTTCAGCTCTTTCCAAATCATGTTCCGACCTTCACTGTTCCATATCTACACCTGTGCTTGGATTGAAGGGAACTCCTCTGATTTGTGAACCTTTCCCTCGGATTCAACCAACCTGGCTCTGAAACCAATTGTTGGAGATAGATCCAACCCACATTCACCATTCAAATCACAGATCAAACATACACACAAGAAAGAACACAGGATATACGTGGTTCGGCAATGTTGCCTACGTCCACGGGGCGTGCTAAGATTCCACTAAGAGGAAGAATGCCCATACAAGTTTCAAGGATTACAACATCCTACCCACCCTTCCTCTCATTCACTCTCCTCTTTGTTTCTCTCCAAGAGAAACTGAACCAGCCTAAGAAACCCTACAGAAAGAGACATTATATATTGTCTTACAACAAACAGGGCCTGGACCCATCAGACAACTCAGGCCCAATAAGGCTATGAGCCATAAATCCAACAAACCGATGGGTCGAGTTTCTCGATAAGTCGTTGCCCATTGTCGATGTATCGACACTGACAATCGTCTCGCCCTAAGGCTAACTCAATCATGCAGAGTTTCTCATCTAGAAACCTGTCTGATCCTGATCGACATATCGATTCCACCGATGGGTCGATCAAGTTACTCTCAACAGGTCTGTGACCACGATTTTATCTGTCTGAAAGTAACACAAACATACAGAATCTTCCCAACCAAAACTCTGTAAACCCAGGTCGATATGTCGTGCTCACTGATAGGTCTGTCCTGTACACATCGATGGGTCGGTGAACACGATACTATCGATTTAAGAGCAACCCATTTTGACAGCGTCTTCCAACCAGAACCTTTGTCATTCCAGAAGATATAGCGATGATTTTGATTGGCCTGTCCTGTTTACACCGATGGGTCGGTACACTCGATCTATCGACCTAACAGAAAATCAGATATACAAATTTAAGTTGATCTTGTTCTGTGATTGTCATGGGTGCACATAGGCTTCAATATGTTTTTACCAACATGTTATCTAAAGCCTAGGCAAGGTCCATCTAAGTGTGTTGGGTCCACCCTAAAGTCATTTATGGCCAATTTACCTTTGTGATTTCCTTACACTTGGTGATACTTTGAATCTTCAGTTGATCTTCCAATCTTGAACTTGATTCAACCTTCACTTGAGTCTTGATTCATTGTCTTCAATCTTCCAAGACAATGCTCTTCTAGGTCACGGAATTGACAAAACAGTGGCTCGGTCAAAGCGGGGCACTAACACCAACCTTATTTTATGAAACAATCCTAAGGCGAAAACTCTGAGATGTTTGTATATTTTAATCCAACTCATTCTTGACCAATGATCTGAAGACTACCGACTCCAAGTCCTGGGTGGGTGTCCAAGGTCCAATTTTAGTCAAACTAGTTTTAATGAATGTTAGCTAGGGGTGAAACTTGGGTCGGGTTTTAACTCGACCCGTATGACCCAACTCGATAAATCAAGTGAGTTGCGTTTTACATTTTCAAAATTAGGGTCGGATTGGGTTGAAGAAAAAAACCCTAATTAAATTTGGATCGGGTCTTTTTTACAATTAACCTAACCTACTTAAAAAATTTAATATAGCATTCGATTTGATTAGGGCTAGGAATTCAGGTCAACAATTCGGGTTGGGTTCAACATTTTTTATATGGTTTGAGTTCGATTTATAAAAACCCAGCCCAACCCGCCTCAGTTTCAACCTTAATTTTAGCTTTGCTACTTTAGTATCCTAGAAGACAAAGAATAAACTTACCACTTCAAGAGCAATTACTACTTTTAGAACGATATAGCGGTATATATTGATGATACGGTGCATATCGACACAAGTTGTTTTCTCTACTTTCTTTGAAATATTTTATAAAAACCTAAAATATTTAAAAATAGAAAAAAAATTAAAAAAATAGTATACGAATATTTTAGTGAAAAATAATGGTTTTTTTTAACAAAGTATAGACCCTCTAGAGTTGAAATTTCGATACAAATAAAATATTGTCTAAATAATTAAAAATATAAAAATATTAAAAATTTATAAATGGAAATCCAATATAAAAAAAAATCTAATATAAAATCCATATTCTCTGGTGTCTTATGATGACATTTATCTTCTATTACTATTTATTATTTTATTTTTTTAAATCTAAATTTTATGAAAATGTTAAAATATTTAAAAAATCATAAAAACATCCCAAAAACTACATCAATCACGGCGAGGCTCTTTGTTTAATTCTTAGAATTTCATAATAAATTTTTAAAAGAAAATGAAAAATCACACAAGCACCTTAAAAACTAAGTCAATCACATGAAGACATCTTCATTCAATTATATAAACACTCACTATCATTTCATTACATTATTTTCAAAATAACACAAAATCAAAATTGTCTAAATGCAAAAATTAAAAAAATATGAAAATAACTCAAAATGGACAAATTTAAATGAAAAAAATAAGAATAGATATTTATATTTCACACTTGAAAACTTGTTTATAAACTTTCTTAAAATCATACTCAATGCAAGATTCAAATTAAAAAATAGTCGGACTAACAATTTTTCAAAAAAGAAAAAATTCCGAAAACATTGATCTTACACCTTATAAGTGGATATAGGATATGTTACAACCAGGAGTCCGAATATCGGCCAATACGATTGATACGATTTTAAAACCCTATCAAACCGGTCGATGTGATTCGTATCGGCTGATATGCCGATATTATAACCACATCATATCGGCCAATATCACAATATCAGCCAATATCGATGATTTTTGTTAAAAAAAATAAACAGAGAGAAATTTATCGACCGAGATATCGGTCGATATCTCATATCGGCCGATATCTAGGCCAATACCCAGATTTCGACCCATGGTTACAACCGTTTAAGAGTATTGACTAATGCATTATGTATTGACCATTTTTTTTTTCTTTAGTTGTAATAAGAATTTGAGATGTTTTGGAGTCTAGGAATAAGTTAAAATGTTTTCAATCACTTAGCTAAGAATTATTTAGATTACAGTTAAAAAAGTTCTCTTTATTTTTATGAATTTAACTTGGTTATTAATTCTGTTTTGTTACGACGAAACGTACAAGCATTCAAGATCCAATAAAAAAGAATCAGGAATACGCCGCCTTCATTAGTGCTACCAAATTCTGTTCTGGTCTATTTTGGTAGACACGGACCTGATTTGGTGGAAAGAGGCTGCCCTACCCATTCTGCTGTAAGGAATTTTTTTAGATAAGCTCATAAAGTCCAACTATACAATTAGAAAATAGAGTTCATGAGATACAATTGGTAAAAAGTTGAGTTTAAAAGTCAATTTATAGCCGCTTAAATTATTTGTCAAAGTCATTAGGCGTTCTCAATTTAAAAGCAATGGGTGAGTTTGACTAATAAGATCAAGTGACTAAAAATTGAAATTAAATTGAAATTTGGTCATATTGTATTTCATTATATCAATTTTTAATTTATAGAATTTATTTTTAATTTATATGGTGAAAATTGAAAAAAAATGAAATGGACCCAATATACTCATGTACTTTGATTTTTTACTTTGAATTTTGAATAAAATGAGAATTCAAGTTTTTTCTGGAAGTATTTTTTAGAGTTTGGAGTTTTCATTGATTCAATTTGGATTTGATTCTTATTAGATTAAAATCCAAGTAGTCATAAATTACTATTTGATAATTACTGGATTATATTACAAGCATGAATAGTTATTTAATAGTAATTTATGTTTTTATATACTTACATATTATTGTCTTTATATTTTATTGTATATTTTATTTTTAAAAAAAATTATGACATTTTCTGAAATAGAACAACAAAATAACTGGAACATTGAATGTTCTCCTGTAGAGCGCATTCTAGAACGGAGCTGACAACAATAAAATTTAAAGAAATGGAAGTATTTCATTATCTTATTATTTAATATATTGTTTATGTCAAACTTCAAACATATTATACTACTATCTTAACAGAAGTTTAGATTAGTATATTTCTAAAAAAACAAAATACACACCGCAGTATGATGTGCAGTACATTTAGATAACACCATAGATTTTACTATCGGCCAATACGTATCGTACTGTGCAATATGTATCGAATTTTTAACCTTGATACATATTGACTGATACGATATGTATGGGCCATACATTGTTCATATCAGCAATATCGGCCGAAATATTGGCTAGAATATTGTCGATATGAATAATATTGGCATTTAAAAAAAAAAATCATCTCAAGTGTGAGCCCGATCAATATCTCGGCCGACATGGGATAAATATCGGCCAGTATTTTTGTTCTTTATTTTCCATATATATATATATATATATATATATATATATATATATATATATATAATATATTAAAAGTATACTTTTTAAAAAGATTTAAATCAGAAAAAATAAAAAAATGACAGAGATATACGAAAAAAAATGAGAGTATGATATTGACTATACCCGATAACTCATATATCGGCTGATATAGCCGATATCATTTAAAAAAAAAACGATATAAAAGCCCCTAGATAAGACAATAGCTTGATTAAATAGAGCATCCATCTTGAGTCCATCTTGAGTATGATGATATACCTAATTCCTCGCAATAAAATGAATTAAATGATGCAATAAAATGAAGTTTGTTTTCTATTAATGTTTTTAGATAAGTAAAATAGATTTCTATCGAAAAATTGAAATAGTTGTGTCAAGTCAAAGAAATCTTACTTTTGGGCCCATCAAACCTGGTAACATTAGAATTTTCCTTTTAACGGAAGTGCAACATAAGAGAAAATAATGGTACAAAAATCACTACTCATCATTAATATGGCTCATCATAATTCAAAAATTCAAAATTTGAATTTAATTCAAAATCTTATCAAATTGAATAGCTCAATCGAGATTTTAAATTCAACTTAAAAACTCAATAGAATTTATTGACTCACTTTACTCAATATTCAATCAACGACTTGTCCAAATTATTTTGAGTTTTTATACTAGACCCGTCTTCGTAAAATGCCTTAGTTTTTATTTCCGGAATGCCCATTTGGTTGGTCTCACTGAAAACGACCAAATAAATAAATTGATTTAGGGCGTCAAGTGGGACACCAGTTTTTGTATAAGACAAAAATAAGTTCCACGAAGCCGTTCCACGGTAGTTTTTCAGGACGCTTGGCTTGAGCGAGTCACAGTGACAATCATATATTCTGTATACTTAAGGAGGTAGAATTTTCTTTAATTTAAGTTTTCATACGTTTATCTACTCTTAAATTAGTAAGAAAATAATTTGAAAATTTTATTTAATGATTTTCACAGATAAAGTTAAAAGATTTGTTACTAAAGGGTTCAAATTATGAATCTTAAAAAAGTAATAATATCTCTATTACCTTTTTACAAACATTAGCATATTTAAAGAAAAAATATAAGCATCATAAGCCCAAATTGCAAAGAAAAAAAAATCTAACAAAGCAAGAAAAGTAAAAAATTAGGATAGCGATTCTCTGTTTTGTGTAATCCAATACGGATTTTAAAATAATTTTTTATTTTATCCTTCCAGTAACATTTCAACTAGTCTAAATCGAATATGTCATCTTTTCGACTAGATGAATCTAAATTTCAACCAGTCGAAACTGAATCTACTATCTTTTTTGCTACCGAATCTGTCATCTTGGTTAGTCGAATCTGCCATTTCGACTAGTTGATTTATATCATAGTGGAAGAATTTTGACGAGCTAATTTAAAAAATAAAATAAATAATATAATAAAAAAATTATCGGATTACACAAAAGAAACCGTAAAAAAATCAATATCCAAAAAATAATGATAGATGCGTGTAGTCTAACCTGTCAATATTGCGGTAGTAGCTCAATCCACCGGTGAAACCCGTCTTCTCGAATTTGGAGGCATAGTAGCTGACGTCATCCTCTGAAAGCCACGAGGGGAGAGGTATGTCCTTGGCCAGAGCTGCAAGCCCTCCTTTGGGCACCATAAATGGAACCGGTTCCCTATATGACATAAAGTTCTTAATTATCGTTGCACAGTCCAACCTACCCAACTCTGACTCCGCCTCTCCAGGTTCCTGACCATCATCATAATAAATTAATAATACGTATTTACGTTATCAAAATAATTTATTTTCTTTTTAAGAATAAAAAACACCCACATTAGAGAAGGCATATCCATCTATCGCACGCTTAATACTAAGGTATACAAATTAAATTATCTTAATCTCACATATTAGCCCCAAAATTTCAATCCAAGGATATTTAGGTATTTTTTTATGACCACAAATCATTAAAGTGTAATATTTAACATTTTAAATGGTATTACTCTATGAGACAGGTATCACATTTAAAAAGACATGTATTGGATATCACGAAGATCAAATTGATGATATGAAACTTTGTACATCAAGTCAAATCTTGGAGATCGAATGGCCTACAAAATTCAAAGACTGAAAATCAAGAACTTGAAAGATCAAAGTCATGTATAGAGTCTAATCATGAGTGTTTAGGAAATTGTGTTGTAAAGGTGCTTAAACATTTGAACATCATGGCTCAAGTCACCCTCTAGAGGACCCTAGGATACCAAGCTTAATCTTATGCATCAAAATGGAATCTTAGGATATGATTTAGTCCCCAAGACCTATCAAGTGTGTTTGAAATGACCAAAATAAAGTCAAAATTGTACAATACAGTCTAAGGGTCATTTTAGTTGACTGAACTAAAGTTTTAGCCGACTGAAATTCTGGATTTTCACAAGAGTGTGATTTCAGTTGACTGAATGAAAGTTTCAGCCAACTGAAATTCTGGATTTTCTTGGGATGTAATTTCAGTCGACTGAATTCTCAGATTCAACCGACTGAATTATTCACTGATAAACTGTCTGATATTCAGGACGTTTTCAGTCGACTGAATCGTGAAAAAGTAATATTTTTTTAATCATAAATGCCCTCCCCAACGGCCCTTTCCTTTATTTAATGGTTGGCAACAGTCTTAAACATGATAAACTTATAAAACCAAGCATCAATGGACATAAGGTGTGTTGACTTACTTGGAATCACAAAGAATTTATTGAAGTCAAATCCTAAGCACACTCTAGCTCAAAAATCCATCTCTTGCAATCTTACCTTAAGCCATTTTAGTTCAAATTTTTGAATAACTCTTAGTAAATTTGATTTGTAAACATTTGAGAGTTATTCCTAAGCTTTACATTATATTCTTCTACGTTTCCTTGAAAGATAAAGTTTGTAAAGGAGAAGGATGTCTTCACCTTCAAATCAAAGAGTGTTCTCTACACGCATTGTAAGAGATTTCTTCTCCACCCTTGAAGGAGAACTTTAGTGCATTCAATCATCAACTAGTATACTTGAGGCGAGGACATAGGCAAGAACACCAAACCTCGTAAAAATCTCAAGTTCAATCTCTCCATCTCTTCTCATCTCCTCTTTATATTCTGGCATTTATTTATTACTTATTTACATCTTATTTTTCTAAATTGTGTAATTTAAGAAAACCCAAAAAGTTTACTAGACAACATCACACATTTACTTATTCTTTTGATTTTATAAAAAATCCATCTTTTTTTTATAATCAAATGTTTAAATCTTTTTAGAGCATTTCAACTAATTCTACAACATATATAAATCTCCCTTCTCACATGCAAACTAACTCTATCACGAGCAACTCTTTAAAATAGAGTAGAAATCGAATTTAAATATGTGACTTGAATTATGTCCATCATTCCAATCATTTGAAAAAAAAAAAAAAATTCATAACACTTATAACTCCACACTCTAGTATTTCTGAAAAATATGATTACAACTAAAGTTTTATTATAGCCTATGTGAAAGTAAAGAAATGGTAAAAAGGAAGATTTAAAAAAAAAAAAAAATTGAGAGAACAGCGACGTCCAAAATCAAGAAATGGCTCCATGAATATCATATTGGATAGCATATCCATCTTATTTTTTTAAACATCTTAATTAACAGACGAAGAGATGAATGTCAAATGGATAATGTAGAAAGGACTGGGAGAATAGGAATTTATTTCCTCTTTCAATCTTTTTCGAAGGTGAAGAGGTTGGGTTCCAATAAAATTTGAGGTACAATCTATATTTTGATTTTATTGAATATGCAAAATCTGAAACCAAGTAAAATCCTTGTAATAATATCCGTTTGAGTTTTTAGAAATATATTAGAGATAACAAAATCAATTTCATGAAATTATTTGATATAGCTGGTCACTGATTTTATACAGAAATTATTAAAAAAAAAAACACTACATGCATAGACGTGAAACGATTTCCACATCTAACATTCTTCCTTTAATTGGATGGATAGTGAATGTGGTGCTGCCAGTACATAATCATTTTATATAAAATAAATTAATGGATTTAAAAGTTGTATTCAATCTCATTTAGTTCAAATAAAATTCTTCTGGTTTTTTTTGCTTTTTTCGGATATAATTTGCAGTTCTAGTCGTTTTACAATATGCATATGCTAAGAGTTAAGATTGGCCGCCGTCTAGGACCTCTAATATGATCAATAGGACCTCCACTTGCAGTCCTCTCAAGCTTAGAAATCTATCAATACACTGCGCCTCTGAGATTTCAAGACTGGTATTGCAGATGGGATAAAATCAAGTATTATGCGATGCATGAACCATGACGTTGACCAGATCAAGAGGGAAGTTAAATGAAGATTTAACTCCATTTGTTCATCTAACCTTATTATAATTCAGTCAAAGTTTTGAAGTCTAAATCTCATTAATCTTTTCATGTCCACATCTCATGCACCTATGACTCTGTGTTCTCCATCTTATTTTAATCCAGTCAATGTCTTTCAGTTTTGACATCTTTTAACACAATGTAGATAAAAGAGATGAGATTGGAAGCCCACCACTCCAGAGGGGAGAGTTTATATAAGGAAAGCACTATCCACCAACTAGACTGTTTAATGTCTTCTTAAATGATTTAGGTCATCCTCGTGACTGGGTCAAATAAGATAGATATTCAACATACAAAAGGAAAAATGAGGTCCATCTATTGAGGGCCTAGAGTATTTTTCTTTTATAACATACTTTTCTCTATTCTACATTAGAATTAGAAGTGGCGTAAAAATCTATGAAGAGTGACCGATTGAGATGGAATATAAATTGAACTCAAGACTCAGAATATCTTTTGATCTTATATGATGATCTAAATCCAAATCACGATAGGAGGAGAGTAAGAACCTGGAATCGGCAAACGTAATAGTCTTCGCCAATGAGGGTGCGAAAGATGTCCATGGGCTTCATCGCAGGGTTGCGTGGCCGGTAACAAACGCTCATATTCACCAGCGCCTTCACCCGATCTGGCCTCCACAGACACAGGTTCCACGCAACAATTGCGCCCCAGTCGTGCCCCACCACAAACACCTGCCCACACACCCATCCAACCGTCCATCTCCAAATCAGCAGCAAGATGAAAACAAACTACGATTTTCATTAAAAGAGAAGAAGAAAGAAAAACATCGCTATAAAACTAGCCAACATAGACACAAACCCCCATTATTCAACCGTTCATTTCAAAAGAGGTTTACATGTGTCTGTGGGATTAAATCAAGTCATGGTTTCCAAATGGGGAGCAAACTTAATATCTATAAACCACATGCAGATAGATTCATTTTGCCCACCTACCCACACATACTCCAACCCTCAATCTTTCCCAAAAACAAGATCGCACGAAGACGCAAAATAGACCCAGATATTCCAAAGTAAGGAAAAAAAGATAGTATAAATTGCCTGTTCTAGGGAGAGGGCGTCGAGGAGTGCAACGAGGTCGCCAACGATGTGTAGTAATGTGTAGGAGGTGGGCGAGGTGGGGATGTCGGAGTCGCCAAAGCCTCGCAAGTCCGGTGCCAAAGCTCGGTAACCGAGAGAGGCGAGGCCGACGATCTGGTGGCGCCAGGAGTACCAGAGCTCTGGAAAGCCGTGGATGAAGAGGACTGCAGGGCCCTGCCCTTTCTCAGCTACGTGAATCTTTATTCCATTCACCTCCACCATCCGATGCTCCATCCCTTCCATAACTCTCTCTTCTTCGTTTGAATCCACAGTGCGTTGGTAGAATCAATCCACTTCTCTCTCTCAAAGTCTCTTAGATGCGCAGTCGATATAAATAGGCGGAGTGACAATGGGGAGCAAACTCTGCATCATATGGTTAAGCTTCTCGAATATATCTTTGTATTCACAAATATGATATTTAAAAAGTCATATCAATCTAAATACTTAAATAATACTTTTCTACACTTTTTAAATATTAATTATTTTTAATTATTTTTAAATACTCACGTTTTTCATCCTAAATAAAAGTGACTTTAGAATTTCATCCTACTCGATGACCAATAGAAAGATCGGAATATATATATATGGAATCCAAAATAATTTGATCTAATATTAGATATCATCTTTTTAAGATTCTAATGATTTAAATTATTTTTAAATATTTAATATTTATGATATATGATTCTTGTAGTTTATAAATTTAAATTTAATATACAATTCAGAATATATGTAACCTTCATTAATTGTTAGTTTTGTGGCTATTATGCAAAATTAAAAGTACACCACATAGATAGTCACGCATGTGGCTATTATTTTTTTTATAAATAGTTAAAATTTAAGATTTTAAAATTAAAATTTATAATAACTAAACATATTTCAATTTTATAAATAAAAAGTAATTTAATATGATTTAAATAAATCATTTTATAAGACTTAATAAAGAGACAATATATTTATTATAGGACGACTACTGAGTAGTTAGATGAGACAATACAGGATATCGTTGATGATATAATAAAAAAAAAATCTCATTTAGATCATTATAAATACGAGATAAATTAGAAAAAAAAATCAATGATTTTATAATATTTAGATTTTTAATATTTAAAATCAAAATAGCATTGTAATTTAATGAGGCTCAAATTTTATATAGTCAGTAATTTTGTCATTCTCTACATATTTTATTAAATAAATAAACAAATCTTTCATAGAGCTGAAACTCAAATGGGTCAAGTTGGATTTTAATAAATCCAATTCAATTAATGTTAAAATTTATTGAACCCGATTCAATTTGAATAGTTAATTCAAATTATTCAACTCAGCAAATCTAAATCAACTCAAGTGTTCTTTATTATCTTAGTGCACTCAAGTCGAGTCGAATTACATCGGATTGAATCGAGTTGCTTTTTAAATTTTTTTCAATTCAATCCGACTCGATTCAAATTTTATATGAATCCAAACTCATTGATTTCTCCCATCAGATTAAAATCCAACTCAAGTTCAGCCCTCCATCAAATATTTAAAGAGTTTTCAGTTAAATATTTTGGGTGCCAATATAGACACCGACACTTTCTGTTAGCAGACACCGAAATTCAGATTTTAGGTGAAAATTACCATTCTGCCCTTCCGTCTTTCCGTGCGGAACTGATACGAAGAAATCGATCGATCGAAGCACGAAGAAGAAATCAATCGATCGATCGATCCTGAGAATGAAAATCAATCGATCGATCGATTGATCCTGAAAACGAACAAAACCTTAACAAATCGATCGCACCATCGTGCGATCGATTCTGTTAATATCCTACAGTTAACATATTATTTAAATAATAAAATTTCTTTTAAAACTTTAAAGTTATTTTTTAAGCACTGTGTATTTTCAAATTTTCTCAAATTAAATATCCGAACTAATTACGATAACCTGATAAAAATACTTTAAGACTTCAAGGTCTTTTGACACTCCCAAATGCTTAAAACAGAGTGTTTTACAAATAAGGGTATCCCTAGGGTATGTCGAAAACACATTTAGGAGTATCAAAAGACCTTGAAGTCTTAAAGTATTTTTATCACGTTATTTTAATTAGTCCGGATATTTAATTTGAGAAGTTTTGAAAATACACAGTGTTTAAAAAATAACGCTAAAGTTTTAAAACTTTAACATTATTTTTTAAGCACTGTGTATTTTCAAAATTTCTCAAATTAAATATCTGGACTAATTACGATAGCCTGATAAAAATACTTTAAGACTTAAAGGTCTTTTGACACTCCTAAATATGTTTTCGGCATACCCTAGGGATACCCTTATTTGTAAAACACTCTGTGTCAAAAGACCTTAAAGTCTTAAAGTATTTTTATCAGACTATCGTAATTAGTCCAGATATTTAATTTGAGAAATTTTGAAAATACACAGTGCTTAAAAAATAACGTTAAAGTTTTAAAGATTTTTTTTATTTAATTACTGTAGCATGCATATAATGAATCGATTGATAGCATCAATCGATGCTATGAATCGATCGACGGATCTGTCGATTGATGCTATCGATCGATTCATTATATGCATGCTACAGTAATTAAATAAAAAAAATCTTTAAAATTTTAACGTTATTTTTTAAGCACTGTGTATTTTCAAAATTTCTCAAATTGAATATCCAGACTAATTACGATAGTCTGATAAAAATACTTTAAGACTTTAAGGTCTTTTGACACTCCGAAATATTTAAAACACAGTATTTTATAAATAAGGGTATCCCTAGGGTGTGCCGAAAATACATTTCGAAGTGTCAAAAGACCTTTAAGTCTTAAAGTATTTTTATCAGGCTATCGTAATTAGTCCAGATATTTAATTTGAGAAATTTTGAAAATACACAGTGCTTAAAAAATAATGTTAAAGTTTTAAAACTTTAGCGTTATTTTTTAAACACTGTGTATTTTCAAAATTTCTCAAATTAAATATCCGGACTAATTAAAATAACGTGATAAAAATACTTTAAGACTTCAAGGTCTTTTGATACTCCTAAATGTGTTTTCGACATACCCTAGGGATACCCTTATTTGTAAAACACTCTGTTTTAAGCATTTGGGAGTGTCAAAAGACCTTGAAGTCTTAAAGTATTTTTATCAGGTTATCGTAATTAGTCTGGATATTTAATTTGAGAAAATTTGAAAATACACAGTGCTTAAAAAATAACTTTAAAGTTTTAAAAGAAATTTTATTATTTAAATAATATGTTAACTGTAGGATATTAACCGAATCGATCGCACGATGGTGCGATCGATTTGTTAAGGTTTTGTTCGTTTTCAGGATCAATCGATCGATCGATTGATTTTCATTCTCAGGATCGATCGATCGATTGATTTCTTCTTCGTGCTTCGATCGATCGATTTCTTCATACCAGTTCCGCACGGAAAGACGGAAGGGCAGAATGGTAATTTTCACCTAAAATCTGAATTTCGGTGTCTGCTAACAGAAGGTGTCGGTGTCTATATTGGCACCCAATATTTTTTACAAAATTTAAAAAAAGAAGTAAAGGGTCGTATAGTCATATATCATCCGTAACTGTTAAACAAGTACAGTTGTACACAGCAAAACCCTAAAATTGCGGTGATGGGGACATGGGAACTATCGTTTCATTCAATGCGAGTAAATGTGCCAGGCCAGTGCAGTCGCTTCGAACATGTCAAACAGACTCAAACGAGGCCTAACTTACCTCTTTGGGCATGCACTCTTCTGCCGAAGATGAAATTTCATCTCAACCGTTCAATAATACAACTTGAGAATGGACGTCTGGAAATGTATTATCGATTAAAATAGTCCGGATCTGACAATTGGCTTTAACTTCTCGTGGGCCCCGTGCAGCCAGGCAGTATAAAACTATGGATGCCTCTCGTAATTTTTTTAAATGAAATGATTTACAGATGATATCTATTTATAAAAAAATAAATTATTTATTAATTTTGATGAAATTATTGAATGAATGTGATATATTTTACAAATTTTTAGTTTCCTCCTTTTTATTTAATCAAAGAGTGAGTTCAATAATTATAAAAATTAGTCTCATTTTTAATAAAATAGAGATATTCTATAATAAAAAAAAAATGCCTGCCTTCGAGTGCTGTATGGGTGATTTCTTGTGGGGATCGAGTTTAAGAAGACATTTTCGGTGTTGAATTTTTTAATTTCAAAAGAGTGATATGTAAGTATCATAAAATATAAATTTATTCATAAATCAGTTTAAATTTAATATATTTAAAATTAGTACAGAATGAGCATAAAACATTCTTTGCTTCTAAACTTCCTTTTTCTAAAAAAATAAGAGTTTATTTGACAACTAAGATTTTAAACCTTTCAAGATTTTAAAATCAACATATTAAAACATAATAAAATAAAGTTAAATACTGAACAATGATTTTTTTTTCATTTTTCTCCTTTTTTAACCTAACTTAGAAATAAGCTGTCATCAATGAAAGGGAGGTATGTACTATGTAGTATGTGAAATTAGATTCTTAATATGGCAATCTCAACTCATTCTCATAATATTTTTAATAGAAACTACTAAGCAAGCAATTGTGATACAAGATTTTGATAATAAAAGACAATAATCTTGAAATTTGTCTTCCTTTTTATAAAATGTGAGATATAAATACAGAAATAGAAAAATAAAAATTATGAAGATAAATGAGGAAGGGAGGGAGAGACAGACAGCAGTGAGATGAAGGTGATAATTGAGAATATTAAGAAGTTTATGATTTATTTTAGCATATATATAAATATTTAATATGGTCACATACCATAGCAAAAAGTTTATAGTTGGTAGAAAGCTGGTATGAGCGGTGGGCAAAACTATGAATATGACTGCGTTTGGAACTATAATTTTAAAATCTTATTAATGGAACGAATGTCATTTGGAATGTCGTCGATGAAGAAAAGGGCTGATTGATGGGTTTCATGTTCGTGGCAACTCTCATGCTATGGATCTAACGTTTTAGAATGTTTTTAATGAATCTTAAAGTATTTTGCATGTGACCATGTTATGAGCGGTGGGCATAACATGTTTGATATTCAAGGATGATTTTAATTACTAATGATCACTTATCATTGTCTGGTTTTATGCTTGAAATGGATAAGACTAATAGATTTTAGGGATTTTTGGAGGGTTAGAGATCAGCTGGCCTTCCTTTTCGGTGGAGACTCCAAATAGAGATTGGCTGAGAACTGGTGTTCTCCGGTTGGAACTCAGCAATACGCAGAGGCGGTGGAGAGTTTGATAGGAGACTGCCGCCGGAAAGAAATAAGAGTCCAAGTGGGACTGTTTTATGTTTGAGCAGAGACGTGGAATTGTAGCCTACATAAGGTAATACAGCATTGTGTGTGCAGCGTGTGAAGGATATACAGATCTCCAACTTCTAGAGACGAACTTAGACAACGTCCTCCACTACACCTCTCTGCGCACGGGCCCCTGCAGTAGCTGCAGTTCTTCCACTGTACTTCTTGACACACATTGACAATCTCTCTTTTTTAGGTGACAAACAACCACCGATTCTATAGTTTTAACAGTGTTAGAACTCCTCTTTGAATCGTGTGTTCTGGTCGCCTAGTGCCTTCACTATCTTTGAGTTGTATGTGGCTGTTTCAATGGCCAACTACAACTTTGTTAGTGCCCTGGTCTGCCGAGTCATCTGTTTGTCAAGTTCGTGACTCAAGAGAAAGCTTGTCTTGAAAAGAGAAGCTCAAGACTTAAAACTCAAGTGTTGGTTGAAGTATGAAGACTTAACGGATCAACACATGTATGGCAATCACAGAAGGTAATTGGTCATAGATGACCCTAGATGGAATCCAAACCTGAGAAGGACCATCCCTAGGCTTAGACATCATATCTGGAAAAATAACCAAGCCTAAAAAGTGTTTGACACCAAGAGGAACTCATCTTGGAAATATGTAAACAAACTGTCAGGGATAACACATTATCAAGGCGACCCATCGCCATTGACAGCATACGATCGGTAGTGGTCATACGACCCCTCGTCTACATGTCCTCCGACCCATCGGTCACAATGACCTGTCGGCGGGACTTAGCCATGATCTAGACAGTCATTTACAGTCAGGCTCAAGACGATCAAATCGCCTAACGGCGACCCTTCGTGTGGTATAGCACGACTCATCGGTCCTACGATCAATCGCCAGGACAGGGCAGTATTACACCGGGCACACGACTCGTCGCCCTGGGTTCGGGAGAGGTCTGTCTTGACAAAGAACTGTCATGACAGAATAGCCTCAGGCCGATTCGATCGCAAACCCATGATCTGTTATCTGGAACACGGACGATCAGTTGTGTCTACGACCAATCGCGTTGTTACAGTTATTGTACTGTTGCAGTGCATTTATTGCGCAACGGTCGGGTTCTTAAACACGGACGATAGATCGTATGGTCACGACCGATCGTGTGGTTCTGCTATCCGGAAATTCTGTTTTCTCCTATAAATACTTTATTTGTTGGTGAGTTTAGGTGAGACCCTCAGAGCATAAAAATAGCCATATTCTCAAGGAAAAACTCTCAAGGAACAAAGGCAAAACCTCTTGGCTTATTCTCTCTTGACAAATCATAAGCAAATCATTCAAGTATCCAATCCAATTGTGATTGAGATTAAGAGAGAAGGATTAAGCACATCATTTTTGGATAGATATTGGTATATCCAATTTCCCAGTCACCCAAGGACTATGATTGCTCTACACCACTAGTCTACAAGGTGGAATGTCGTGATTGTGCGAGCACACAATGGGTGTATCTTCAAGAAGCATACTTCATCGAAATTGAGCTACAAGGCAAGTGCTTCTTGGTTTTAATTGCGTTTTTAAAACCATATCAGTGTAAAGTGGATTAAGGGGGATTTGTTCCGGAACCAAAATAAAAAAACTCTAGCACCTCGTCTCTGGCACAGTGGTGGGTGGAATTCCCAGCCTATTGAGTGAGGTGGAATTCCTACTCTAATTGTGGGGGTGTAAGTCCCCACAAAGCGAATTTGGGGATAACTCAAGGTTGAGCTAGTCCTAACAGTAGATGTATGTTGACGAACCGAACCACTATACAACGTGTGCATTGTCTCTTTTTGTGATTGATTGACTGTTATCTTGCACACTTCCAAAATCACACACTTGATTAACTAAGGTTTAAATCTACCCAATTTCACATTAATTAAGAAAATATTGAAAAGACCATTAATGTTGGGATTGATCTATTCCCTCACCCCCCCCCCTTCCCCTAGTCAATCCTTTCTAGCACACCGGGACTTTCAAACTGCATTGCTCATGCAGTCCTCTTACCACTGTCTCAGCCAACAACTATGCACCGCCCTTCGCTGATATTGTATAAACCCAGCAAGACACCTTGTAGTTGTTCACGTCGTGTAATCCATGTTGTACACGTCAGCCTTTCCTTGCCGTTGATCTGCTGGCCAAAAAGAAAAGGTTCCAACTCTCTCTCAGTTACTGCAATTCTAACACCGTCCAACTGATGCCACGCAATTGCTCACAAGTTGTTTGCTTTTCTTTGAAACCCAAGCAGTTTCTGACGTGTTCTCCTGAACATGTTTGTTGTCCAACGTCATTCCTCTGTTCTGGCCGTTTCAAACAAGCTGTGAGAGATTAGTCTCTGCTATGGCTCTTGTGAGTATACACTAATCACACAGTCTCCTCTCTGTAACAACCCTGTCTTACATGTCCAGCTCTCTCAAGAGATTAAGAATCTCTCTCTCAAACTTGGTCAGCCAGTTTTAACACAGCATAGACAAAATCCTTTGTTTGGCTATTCTGCTCCCTAGTTGGATGGCTGCACATAAGAATCCCATTCACGCTGCAATAGCTTTTGCAGCCCTCTCTTTTCGTCTCTTCACGCTGCGCCCCACTTTGTCTGCAGATCGGTCCCAAATCTGTTGTAGATGCAAAGAACCCAGTCAGCTGACAACCTTTTTTACTACCGCTGGCTTTCTGGTTGGCTTCTCACGATATTGTTGTTCTTTTCTCTGAACTGCAGATGTTAGCTCTGATCTGCCTCTTCTCGCTGGGCCTTCTGTAGACAATCGGCTCTCAGCTGATTGCTAATTCTGGCTGTAAGTAAAAAGTCATATCTCTGTTACATGGTTTTCCACTCCTCTGCACCGGCGCTCGCTCCACCTCAAGGACCTTTTTCCATGCTCATTGCTTCCTTTTGTTCCAGCCACTACTTCTTGTGCAGTGCTCCACCTACATCCGAGATCTGCTCTCAGATCTTCTCTCTTCCCATCGACTATCCTCCTGACAACATCAGATTTGCAACTGCTCGCCTTTCTCGGTGTTGTATTCCGTTATCCCTTTATTCTCAAATCTCAACCTCAGCTACTGATACCACTTGTCAGGATTATTAGCACAATAATCACAATAAACAATGGAATAAAACAACACAAAACAAAATAATATTTTACGTGGTTCGCCCAACATTGGCCTACGTCCACGGAACGACAAATATATTCATTTATGAGAGAAAGAACACAAGTACAAGATTAATGACTACCTTGAGTAAAGAGCAAACCCAAAGTCCCGAGCCATTTGTACATTCCTCTTCTTACCACTCTCACTCTCAGAAGAACCCATCTTTTGTCCCTCTCTCCTCTACCCTTCCTGCATTCCCCGAACACATCTCGACGTGCTCCAAGTTGTGGCTTCTCCACAACACTCCTCGGTAACCTCTAGGCATACGACCATGCTGCTATGTTGCACACCTTGAGAAGTCTCATTTCTCAAGCTCCTGCAACATCCATCACCAAGAACCCATTTGTTGTATGCGAGTAACACCTTACATGCAGCCATGCATCCCTCATGGTGGCCAATGATGGCACACTCTTACATCCACATATTCCCTTGATAAATATAGTGGAAAGATTCTCAAAACCTTACATGCAGCCATGCATCCCTCATGGTGGCCAATGATGGCACACTTTTACATCCACATATTCCCTTGATAAATATAGTGGAAAGATTCTCAAAGAACAACCTACCTTCACACGATAAATCTGCATAAACTCAGGACCTCTTAACTATATGTACTTCTTAATGTAGAAGGATATGCAAGATATATGTAATGTCCCTTCCCGTTACGATCGCGTTATTTCTGAAATATCTCCAAAAATTCCCAAAAGACAGATATCGGTCTATTTTTTTTTTTTTTTTTGAATGGGATAACTACCTCCGGCTCAACAATCCAATAAAGGACAAATCCAACATAATATTAAACATACAAACAACTACTGACTGTTCAATATAGTTATATAGTCATTTAAACAAAACATGTGATAATGAGTCCATACAAACAAGAGTCTCTCAAAACTAAAGCATAATCATATTATGAGATATTTAACTACTGTTACTCATCCCCGTGTCTTTCCTCAAGTTAGCAATATAAATAAATATCATATAATATGAATGCAAGAATATCATAATAATAAGGGTGCTCATGTACATGAAACCCAACTACACCACCAACTAATGATCCACCAACCAAATCCGAGACATCATCTCGGTAGCCCACATCATGTCCTCCAGCAACTCTAGTCTCCCTACCAATGTCAACATGAGACTACACCATACACAACTGCCTCAAGCACACTATCGTGTCGGAAAACCCCTCGACCATGCCCGGGGAAGCAAAACTCTAGGGCAGTCACTTCAACCACTGGAATCCAACGGGGAAACCCACATCCCCTATTGGGGTGTCGACCATCGGAGCATAACGGAAAAGTCCTCCCAACAACCAAATCATCATCTCATTATAAACATATACACATATAGATAACATCTCTTCTCTAGGGCAGTCACCTCAAACGCCGGAACGCAATGGGGAAATCTGCATCCCCTATGGGGGTCTCGACTGCAGGAGCGTAATGGGGAAGTCCTCCCAACAACCAACATCATTATATCATCATAAACATATACACATGTGAATAGTTCCTCCATCTCAACACCCAATGGCGCACTGTCCTTTGCAGGTTACTTCTCATGCATGCACATGATATCATGATCATGTATAACAAGTTAAACATATAATAAGATCTCAAAACACAAATCCACATACTCATCATGATCTCATTCACATATTATAAGTAAACACCCATCATCTTATCAATAAGTTCCAAGCATCATATCCAATATCTAGACGCATATCTCTTTCTAAATTCATTCACATGTTATAAATAAATACACAACATGTTATCATTAAGTCCGAAGCATCATATTCAACATCCAACACGTTTTAATCTCATCATAAATTCATGCACGTGTTATAGCTAAATACACAACATGTTATCAATAAGTTTCAAGCATCATGTTCAATATCCATTCGTCCGATCAAAATTTCTCATTTAATCGTATATAATTGACATGAGTGCACCCAAACGGATTCTTGCCACAGATTCATTAGATGGTTTCCTTACCGAGTGACTTAATAAACGAAGGGCCCCATTCAAGCCACTCCATGTCCAAGGTTAAAGGTTAAATAGATGCGAATGCATACTAAAACAGTGATAAGTCCCCTCACTTATGTGCATTTTTCGAAATCCGAGCGATGAAAACGTGTCGAAGGATTGAAGGAAGCAATGCATGGGTTACCGGGCTCGAGAAACTGAGACAGGTCTGCAAAATTGGGATGGCCCCGCAAAGCTGGTCGAAACGGCTTAGAACGATTCTGAGAGCGGGCTGGAACGAGCTGAAGACTATCAGAAGAAGATCCATAAACACTCCAGAAAAGATCCCCAAAAACGCCTAGAACGAGCCTGAACTGGGCCTAGATGGGCCTGAAACAAGCCAGACCTGACTGCTGGGCTGAGAAGTCGGGGCTGGGCGAGACTGGATCTGCTGAATTGGACTTGGACTTGCACGAGCTATACTAGGATCGTTGGGCTTACACAAGTTGGGCTCAATGATTAGGCCGAAGGCGAGTGTGGCTGAGAAACTGGACCAAGGATGAGTTGGGCCTGGGTCCGTTGGAAATGGGGATTTGGGAATTAGGTTTAGGATTTGCAATGGGGTGAAAGAAAAAAGATCATCAAGTAAATACCTTGTCCATCATTGAACAAAATTGAATCTTTGAGACCTAAAAGAACATGACTTATTAAAGTGAATTCAAGAAAAACATTTCCAACTAACTCGTCGATATGAGCCCCATGGGCCCTAGATACCTCTCTACATATTCATCTAGACATATGCTTTGCAGGCAACCGACAATAGCGTAAGTAGAGATTATACTTTTAATTGAACTGAATGATATATTAAAATAAAATTATTTACTCCATAATTTTTTAAAATAGTATCTACTCCATAATTTATACACATAAAAAATACAATGAATTCAAATTCATTACATATATGGATCTCAGCCAAACTGTTTTATTAGCTACTTAGCTAACTACTAAAAGAAAATTGAGAAAGTGTCAAAGAATATTAGATAACAAAAATAAGTGTCACTGAATATTAGATAATAAAAATAATATAGTTATAAAAATTGAGAGAGCTTAAAAAACATATTTTAAGAGTGAATTAGTGATCTCTATCTCTATGATAACATCTTCATGTAAATGAAGATGATTAGAATTTGAAAATGTTTTAAAGTAGTTAACATTTACCATCGCTATAATTTTTCAGATAATGTTCATAGATGAAAAAAAAAAAAATTCAAAAGGTCCATCATGTAAGATAAAGTTGAGTTCTATATAAATGCTAAAAGATCGCTTGCTGAAAAATATTTTCAACTAAAAAAGACATGTAAAGAACTTGATGTGTGTAGAGAGGTGTGCATATGCTCTAAAGGATTAGTCAGGTGAAGCACTTGAACACCTTTTATCATAAAAAAAAAAAGAAATTAGCTTTTATATTTAAATTGAGATGATGTTTAAATTATTTTGATAATAGCAACCCTTTTTTGACAAAACTCACTTACTTAATAAATTAATAGAAATATTGGAGAAATTTGATCTGCCAACTATTTTCTCTTTTGCCTAGTGATAATACAAAAAAATTCTCTTGATAATGACAAGTTGGTCACATTTAATATATTTCCATAGAATAAAATATAGATTATTTATTTTCTTAAAACAAATCTCATAAAATTTTGTCAGTGGGTCTAAAATCATAGGAATGGATGATTATCTAATGAACTTATTTGCCCATCATAAATAATGATTTAAATTGGGTGAAAAATTAGGTTAATTTTGGGTATACGTTCAAATCGTCACAGTACTTTCCATGTACAACCCACATATTCTTGTGTAATAAAACTAATGAATGGGCAAATGATTAAATGCTGCGTTTGGATGAGGGTAAATTTTGCAAGAGTAGATAATCAGAGGTGGATAACGAGGGGTGGGTAATGATGGGTGGGTAATCAATTTTGAATACCTTTTGGAAGTGTTACCCTTATCTTTTTTTGTAATTGCAGTGGAAAAATTAGAACTTACTCTAAGGGTAAAAAAGCTTCTTTAGTAACTGTAAGTAGGGAAACCTAATATATTAACAATTTTATAAGAATTCATAATTTTTAATAAATTTATATAATATAAAAAAAAAATCTCTATAACATTGGAATTTTTTCCATAGAAATTGCTATAAAAATTAACAATATATCTTATAATATATACAATTTCAAAAAAAATTAAAAAAATTGTGAAATTGAATAAGGAAGCCTAAAAATTCATTTATAAGTGAAAATATTTCATACGTCCAAGTTGAACTATATAACTGAATCTATTTTTAAAATTCTAACTCATTTTCAATTTAAGTCAACTAATTTAGGTCGCTTTAAATTGGGTCATTGTCGATCCACTGCAATTATGTGCATAATTGGACCTATAATATTATATTGATATGTTTAAGCAAAAAGACATTTATAATAGAAAATATCCACTTTTAAAATATATTTATTATAAAGTATTAATTTTAATAAATCATCACATAGTGATAAAAGAATAAGGAGAGTGTTTTATAAATCATCATCCTATTTTAACTCAATTTAAAAAAAAAAATTGTGACCAATCCATATTTTAAATTGTTCGGATTAACCAACTAATATTTAACAGTGGAGTGAGTCAGATTTGATTTCACCTACTGAAGTTGCACGGAAAATATTTTATTTTAAAAAAGGACACTATGCTAATATAAGTGAGTCATTAAAGCCTTATTTCTCAAATTGAATTGAATGATATTTGCTAATGATATGAAATATATTAATTTTATAAATTTAAACTATTTCTTAGTAGTAGGATTTATATAAAGTTAGTGCCGTAAAACACATAAAAACTTAAAATTTAAACAAATGAAAAGAAGATTTTTATTCTCTATCAAATTTAATTACTTAGATCAAATAGATAAAATTTAAATAACTTTTTTTATTTTATAAGTATAAAGTTGAAAATATTTCATTTATTTTAATCAAATTATTTTTATAATAAATTAACAAATTTTAAAAATAAAGATGTTAGATTAAAATTAGAATTGCATTCACACTTATGAAGGGGATTGAGAATACTATGAAGGGAAGGAGAGGAAAAGGCTTTATGAATACATTTGGAGACCAAAGGGTTTTCAAATTTGTCAAAGGGAAGGTTACCTCTATTCTCTTGCTGCCAAACAGGGGAATCTGAGGGTTACCTGTGTTCCCCCCTCAAGTTACCTCAAGCAAATGCAGCCAAAGAAAAACAGCATTTTAAGGAGGTTTACGCTGAAAACCAGAATTTAGACAAGTGAAGAATTAAAATCTACGTGCCAAATAAAATCAGATGCATTTAAAACTAATCTATTGATATAATAATGGTAATTATATTACTATTAATCTTATGCAATTGAGACGATTTATGGTAATATTTAATTGACTCATTTTTGCAGGATAATATAACCCATTGTGTTTTTTAATTATGTGTGATGAAAGTCTTAACAAAAAGATAAATTCATATGAGATTAGATGAGATGTTGACTTACGATGATAGCGTAAATCTCCCAACAAAAAGACGATTGCAAATTTTGGCCACACGAGCAGCTATTCATCCAAATTTATTGGAAACAATAAGCCTTTATGGGTCGCCAGAAATCAAATGAGATCTGAATTCAAAATTAAAATTTCAACCAACATTTCTCAAACCAAATTGCAATATAGGAATTTTGAGATATTGACATGATATAAATGCAGACAAAGTGGACCACAATTTCAAATTTTGGGCCCAACCAAAATATCAGCTGATATTTATTGACCCAGTCAAGACACTATTAGAATTCACCACGTAAAGGCTAGGATTAATCATGGCACAGATATAAATTTAGTCAAATGACAATTGATATGAAGCAGGGCGCCAGAATCATGTGCATGGCCCAGATCTTGTCATGTGCATTGATACAACAATAAGGTGATGGGGCACAGAACAGCACAGCAGGAGAAACAACAAATACATACACAAATCTGAATAAAGGTTGAGAAGTTAATTCTTTTTCTTTATTTTAGTAGGAAAGTTCATGGGATGATTGATATGGTGCAAGGGAAGATTGGGGATAAAGAATCAGAAAAGAAAGCCTGCCCAATGCCATGCATGAATTTACAATAGAAATTTTCCTTTTATCTATCATGGTGCTGTCAAACCAATGCATGTCTTAATCTGCTGCCATCCAAATTTGAACGAAGTTCACAGGAGAAGGGATAAGTTTTCTTGTGTAATTTACCAGACCTGGTGGTTGCAGAGAAATGCTGTTCGGATGATAACCCAGTTGTTTCTATATCCCCTTGCAGAATAATATTCTTCATTGTCACTATAAATAGTGCATGGAGACATCATCGCTGCTGAATAATCAGTATCAATATGCATATATGATAAAAGCAATTCAACATACTTGACAAAAAACCAATGAATCACTAGCAAAAACATACCCAGTTTCTTTAATAATCCACGCAAAGAGAAAAATAGAGAACTACTTGACTCTCATCAAAACTCAGCAAGCACTAGACTAGAATCCTCACGGTCAACAAGACATGACAACTTCACCATTACAAGTGATCAACTTAAACCTTGAATCCCCTGCTGTTCCTTCTTCCTCTAGCCTTCTCAAATTTCCTTCCCTTGGAACGTACGTAAGGCTTGGTGTGGCTATGAGGCACACCAGGTGCTTTTCCAAAGTGCTTCACGGCTTCCCGGGCATTCTTAGGACCTCTGAGAAGAACCTGAAGCATAACAACATTATTAGACAATAAAAAGTCTTCAAATTCCTCTATTAACAAACATTCAACAGTTAATCCCCCGTAAATTCTTCGGGGGATATCATATGATGCAAAACAAAAACCATGCAGCCCCCTTATTTTCATTGAAAACGAGGCAACCCATGTGCAACACTGTAGTAGTATGGTGGGTTGTCCACCCTTTTTTCCCACAAAAGTGCAGAATGTTGATTTAATATACCCACCATCTCCTTGCCTTTTCAAGGGGCATCAACCCCTTTCATAACAACATTATTAGACAATAAAAAAATAGTCTTCAAATTCCTCGAGTAACAAAAATTCAACAGTTAATCCCCGTAAATTCTTCAGGGGATATCATATGATGGAAAACAAAAACCATGCAGCCCCCTTCTTTTCATTGAAAACAGGGCAACCCATGTGCAACACTGTAGTAGTATGGTGGGTTGTCCACCCTTTTTTTCCCATCTCCTTGCCTTTCGAGGGGCATCAACCCCTTTCATAACAAACAATCAACATATGCTCAATACTTGAGGCTTTTTGAGTTTGCATTTGCACCTGATCAAAACTCCAATATGCTCTAGAGTCATCAGAACCGAACCAGCCTGCAGTCGGACATCCGGTTCAGTTCTAGAAAAAACCATCTAAGAATTTGGACTGCAAAAAACTGACACAGACCGAGAATCAATACGATTCAGTGAATAAAACCGTGAGTCGTAACCCACGGTTCACACAATGTTTGGAAAAATCAAAGAAGAAAAAATATAGAGAAGGAAAAAAGAAAAAGAAAAAAAAAAACCGTACTGTCTTCTTCTAAGCTTCCTCTGCTTTTCTTCTTCGTCTGAGAGGAGATGCTGAGAGGGAAAAATCAAAGAAAAAAAAATATAGAGAAGGAAAAAAAAAAACCATACCATCTTCTTCTCACCTTCCTCTGCTTTTCTTCTTCGTCTGAGAGGAAATGCTGAGAGGGAAAAATCAAAGAAAAAATATAGCGAAGGGGAAAAAAAAATAGTACCATCTTCTTCTCAGCTTCCTCTGTTTTTCTTCTTCGTCTGAGAGGAGATGCTGAGAGGGCCATTTACTGAAGGTGGGTGAGAGGAGAGATGAGAGAGAGAAGTTTTTGACATGCCGCCCAGTTCCCATTTCCATTTTTGAGAGGGTCATTTACTAGGGTGGGTGAGAGGAAAGATGAGTGGAAGAAATTTTTTGAGATGCCGCCCAATTGCTATTTCTCATTTTTAAGATGTCTGCTTTTTACCTTCCCAATTCCCATTTCTCGATGGTAAATTGGTGCTTTAAAGAGCATTTTTCTTTTTACCTTCTAAGCATCATATGAATTTAAAATTTAAGAGGTAAATAACACAAATAAATAAACATATATAGTTTTAATTCTATTATTTAAAAAAAGTGCCTCCATTGATACTTTTTATGCTAAGGTTTGATATTAATACTCTTTTTTAAAGACAATCATATAAATATTGTTAATAATTATAGCTATTAAACACATTAGAATAACAAAAGAGTTTCATTAACAACGAACAAACTCACACTACCTTGGATAGAGCTTATGACATGTGTTAGTGCCCCAGTTTGACCAAGTCATCTTATTGTCAATTCCGTGACTAAGAAGAGCCTGGTCTTGGAAGACTGTTGAAGAGTGAATCAAAACTGTTGAAAATTGGAAGCTCTTTGAAGGCATCACACCATGTGTTTTGCAACCACACAGGTAGAATGACCATAGGAGTCCCTAGGGTGAATCCAACTCACCTAGGAACCCCCTACCAAGCCTAAGGAATCAAATATGGTAATTGGACCAAGCCTTAGAACACATATTGGAAAATCTGATTTGTCAAAGTCAAGGTCCTCGAGGATGTTCGAGGCCCTCGACATCCTGCACTTGGGTTCTGAAACAAAAATACTGACAAAACTTGTTGTTCCCAGGTCGAGACCCTCGACGAAGTCTCTCGAGGTCCTCAACAGTATTGCACCCCTCGCCAAGTTTCGAGCCCCTCAAAACTGGTAAGTGTTTTGTCGAGGCCCTCAACCTGTGTTAACTAGAAAACAAACTGTCAAAACACTAAGGTCTCAGTTCGAGGCCCTCGACCAATGTCAAGGCCCTCAAAGATGACCATTGTCAAACTGTTTTCATTGCCTTTTCTCAAACGTCCCAGTTGACTTGAGTGATGTTGGCCCTAGAGGTACACTTTTGAGGCCGTGGACGACTAGCTGATGGAACACATTTTTCTCTATAAATACTTGTGTTTTTTAGCCAGAACAAAAATCCTTAGGCTATACCAGAGCTTCCCATACACTCTCTATGCATTGAAACTCCAGGAAAACACTTGGACCATTCAATCAATCCTTTGATTGAGATATTGAGAGAGGAACCTCAAGGATCCATAGTCAAATCACATACCCTAGATCTTCATCCTTGTTAGTGGTTGCACATCCACTGGTGAACATCATCAACTGAAGATCCAAGCTGGAAGAACTCATCAAGAAGCACATCTTTTGACACCTACGAGCTACAAGGCAAGTGCTTCTTGTTACATTTTTCATTATTGTAAGGTGGATTATTACTTTGTGTTTGAAGCATCATAAAAAAATAGATTGATAAGGATTAGACCAGGGAGCTTGAACCTTTCAAAACTAGGATTGTAATGTTTGGGATGGATTCTCATACATAGTGGATTTGGGATAACCCTAGGGTAGTGAGTCCAACAATGGATGTAGGTTTGTTGAAACCGAACCACTATATATCTTGTGCATGTGGTTGATTGCTTTGATGGTTTGAATCACTTACTTACTACACACATCTGATTATTTCCGCTGCACAATAAGTTGATGAAAATTATAATTAAAAAGGCCATTAAATTTTGGAAAGCAACCCCCCCCCCCCGGGGACTGGTATTGCTCTAGCCCGTGACTTTCAATTGGTATCAGAGCCTTGTTGCTCTAAGTTGGACTCAACCGTCTGAGTTGATCTTGAGCTAGAACCATGCATTAGGGCGAAAGCCAAGATATCTCCAAACCTCCTTATTTCGATGGCTCTAACTATGCTTTATGGAAAGCAAAAATAAAAAGTTATATCTATTGACGGACCTGTTATGGAATTAGTAAAAACAAGGTTGGACTAAACATATGGAAAAAGTGACTGAAGAATCTTCAAAGTCAGAAATCATAAAACCCAAAGACTATGATTCATGGACTACTAATGAAAAGAACATGTACACCGCTAATGGGAAAGCCCTTAATGCTATAAATTGTGTTATCTCACCTGATGAGTATAAAAGGATTATGACGTGTGAAACAACCAAAGAGGCTTGGGATATTCTTGAGAGAATCCAAAAGGGAACATCAGTTGTGAAAAGGTCTAGACTCCAAATTCTCCAATCACACTTTGATACTATAAAAATGGAGAATGAAATGTTTATGGAGTTCTACTCAAAACTAAGTGACATTGTAAACTCGATGTGGGCTCTCAGTGAAAGAAATCCGGAAGACAAAGTATGTACTAAACTTTTGAGAAATGTACCCGATAGATTTAAGCCTAAAGTTGTGGCTATTGAAGAGCACAAAATTGTTGCTCTAATGAAGGTTAATGATCTAGTAGGTTCATTGCAAACTTATGAATTACATTTTGAAAAACCCAAAAAGAAACCCATAGCCTTGAAATCATCCCTAAAAACACAAACAACAAAAGAAGAAAAATCTGAATCTGAAAATGATTCAAATGAAGATGTGGCCTTGTTAGCTAAAAGATTTCTAAAGAACTTCAATAAACAAAATAAAATGAGAATTTAAAAGAAATGAATCAAGCGAAAAATATGTTAGAATATTTCATTCATCAAGAGAAAAAGACAAAGGCAAAACTAAGAAACAAGTCTGCTTCAATTGTAGTGGTTGTGGACATTTTGCTGTTGAATGTCCATCGGAAAAAGAAAAGAAGGCTATGACAGTCCATCCCTAAAATCAGAAACAATAAAAGAAGAAAAATCTGAATCTGAAAATGATTCAAATGAAGATGTGGCCTTGTTAGCTAAAAGATTTCTAAAGAACTTATATAAACTAAATAAAATGAGAATTTAAAAGAAATGAATCAAGTGAAAAATATGTTAGAAAATCTGATTCATCAAGAGAAAAAGACAAAGGCAAAACTAAGAAACAAGTATGCTTCAATGTAGTGGTCATGGACATTTTGCTATCGAATGTCGACTGGAAAAAGAAAGAAGGCTATGACAGTCACCTATGAAGATGCATCTCAATCTGAAAGTGATTCAGATAAGGAGATTCAAGAAAATGTTGAAACTTCAAAAGGTTTCATAGCTTCCATCACACCTAATCCTGAGGAAACTACAAGAGAAATAGAGGATGAAGAAGATGATGATGATCTTCAAGAGGCCTATGATGCCTTGTTTCTTGAAAGTAAAAATCTAGCTAAAAAACTGAATAAAGTAAAAAAACGAAAACACTAAACTCACAAGCCAGCTGGAAATTGAGATATCTGAAAAAGAACAACTCTCAACAAACTTAAAGACATCAAATGATAAAATCTTGAAATTGAGAGAAACTGAAAAATTCTTCAAGATACAGCTAAAATATATGAAAGTGAAAGTTAAGGGAAATTAGAAGAAGCCTTGAAAAGGATAATCTTAAGGTTAAACTCTGATTTGAAAAACCTTAGAAGCCATATGATGAAGTTTCAAGAGAAGTTTACCCAAGGTGAACAAAAACTAGAAAAACTACTTAATTTGGGTAAACACAATGGTGAAAAATCTGGTCTTGGTTATACTAAGTCAAAAAAAAAAAAGGGACCCATAAACCAAACTGATGTAGGACATGCAGCCGAGACCCATCTATTTTACTAGTTCCTATTTCCGTATTTTAGTAAGTTTATTTTCGGAGTACTTGTAAGAAAGATAGGTCGGTGGCTTTCCTTATTGGTTTAGGAATCTAGGATAAGATTAGAAATTGTGCTAGAGTTGGAAACCACTCACGTGGCCTTCCAAACTCAGTTAGGAAAGTCGGATGAAAAATCCTACTATTATTAGTTTAGTATTTTTTTCTATATAAACGATGTGTGTAACAGAGGAAATACACCTCTTTCGAAAATTATCAAATAAGATTAAGATTTGTTTCTCTTTATTTTCGTTTCTGCCTAAGTGGCAGACTATTTTCTTCTTCCTACCTCGTTGCAGGCTGATCCCGCATCAATTGGTTCAGAGCCTCATCTCGATCCCCACCATCTTTCTCCAATCGCCAAATCTGGGCATTATCCCAGGTAAGATCTACCATCCGAATCTCCATCCTCCTCCCTTCAAAAAAAAAAACAAAGGCAGGCCACGAAACCCAGACATATACCAGTTCCGCTGCCCATAACCAACTACTTCCGCCTCCTCTGTTTGCCTACACAACCTAACCGAGCCCTTCTTCCTACCATAACCAGATCTGTCTCTTGCAGCCTTCGTATGGAGCTTCCACGTCTTTTCCCTTCACCTTGCCTTCACCCAAAGCCACGCCAACCCACTTAGTCTCCTACCCTCCATCCATTTCTCTGTTCTTCCCCCTTCTTTATTTTCTTAAAAGCCACAACTGTTCACAAGTCCACCTTTCATCTTTCCCGAGACTTCATAAAGCAAAACTCATCCCACACTTACCCAACAAACCATCGGTTCCCTATAGCTTTTCTTGTCTTTTCATCCAAGTATTTAAGGCCATCAAAAGCATCAATTTATCTTTACATAAATACCCCTCACCTTCCTTCTATTTACCCACTTATACCATTTTTTCATTTACCCACGTAAACCATTTTTCCACCTTATTTTATTCCATTAAAAATCCAAACCATTCGTTTCACTCTCTTACTCCCTTCACTAAAGCCATCCCACCTCCAAAGACAATTAATGCGTTGTCTCCTTTACTTTTCATCTACCCTTAATGCCCTTCACCTTTTCTCCAATAAACATACCACTCTTTCACTTATTTACCAAACCACCCTATTCCCACTTTCTTTACCACCTTTGACCAAACTCATACCTTAAACAGTGGGACCCACCCATCTTCCGCGTTGACCAAGTTTGACCAGGCACTTTAAGTCCACAATGCGTCTGCTACATCAAGTGGTCTCACTATGAGTTCCTATTGTGCCTATGACGGCAACAAGAGCTATGTCCCTCCTTTTTATGGTCAATCGCACAATGAATATTTCCTCGATCGCTGCTTCTTTTACACGGAGATTGAGGAAACGAAAAAGGTACATTTCATAGCATATTGTCTCGAAGGTGGCGCGTCTGCATGGTGGACAGAGTTGCAAATCAACCTCAAGTATTACAACCAGCCTCCTATTAGATCATGGTCATTGATGAAAAAATTGCTATGTAATCATTTCCTTTCTGTCGACTATAAGCAATTTATGTTCGAGCAATATTAGTAAAAAGATCGGATTGTTCGAGATTATGCAGTTGAATTCTGTTATCTCTCTGCGAGACACGACGAGACGGAGTCTCAACAGATCTCCAGATTCCTTAAAGGACTCCATCCTGAGATCTATGACTGCATCGTCTTCCGCGACGTCTTCACTTTGAGAGATGCGGTACAAATGACCATAAGAACAGAACGTGAGTTAGAACGACCTCAGGTAATTCATGCTCCTACAACTACTGATTTTGAACCAGAATCCTCACGATGTGTGCCCCCACTAACACTGCCCATGTTGGAGAAAGAGCTAGTTGTGTTGCCGGCACCACAGTCGATGCAACCGACACGTGTCGATCCCTCTACA
Source organism: Chimonanthus praecox (assembly GCA_022113865.1). Taxonomy (NCBI): domain Eukaryota; kingdom Viridiplantae; phylum Streptophyta; class Magnoliopsida; order Laurales; family Calycanthaceae; genus Chimonanthus; species Chimonanthus praecox. Next base: position 83,973 of record JAINRJ010000132.1, read on the forward strand.
CCACCACCAACACCACCGCCAATTCCCCAACCATCTCCCTTGCCACAACCCGAGCCCATTAAGGTTACGAAGGATTCCTCTATGGTTCTTCGTACCGTATCATGCTCACCTCCTATCCTCTCATTGGTGCCTCGTCCGACAGATCCTCCGGCCCGTGTCATCTCTCCAGTGCAGTTTGAAGATCCCTTCTTGATAGAGTTGTTTCTCCCTCGATTGAGCACATGCATTTACCGATTTCTTCGTCCCCCAAACAAAAATCTATAAACGCCCGTGCATTGAAGATTGTGCAATTACAAGCTTCATCATTCGCATCTTTGGACTTGGTCTTCATCTTTGTTTGGTGCCTTGAAATTTTGTTGATTTCAACTCGAGGACGAGTTATTTTCAAGACCGGAGGAATGATGTGACCCATCTATTTTAGTAGATCCTATGCTCGTATTTTATTTTCGGAGTCCTTGTAAGAAAGCCAGGTCGGTGGCTTTCCTTGTTGGTTTAGGAGTCTAGGATAAGATTAGAAGTTGTGCTAGAGTTGGAAACCACTCACATGGCCTTCCAAACTCGTTTAGGAAAGTCGGGTGAAGAATCCTACTATTATTAGTTTAGTTTTTTTCTATATAAACGATGTGTGTAACAGAAGAAATACACCTCTTTCGAAAATTATCAAATAAGATTAAGATTTGTTTATCTCTTTGCCTTCAAGCACAGGTATTCTCTTTTCTGCCTAAGTTGCAGAGTATTCTCCTTCTTCATGCCTCGTTGCGGGCTAATCCCGCATCACAAACCATATTTGTTAAAGATCAATTGTCTCATTCTCAAAATATAAAATGTTATTACTGTGATAAGATTCGGCACTTCAAATTTGAATGCAATCTTAGGAAGAGACATTTGAAAGAACAAACCTTTAACATCAAGCCCAAAACTGAAATGAAGAACTATGAAAGGCAACGAAAGAAAAGAAAAGTTGGTTAACATTTTGAAAGAGTTCAGAAATCCAAGGTTTGGGAACAACATAAATCGAACTTATCAAAAAACTGTTCCAAAAGCGCAAAGAAAATATTCAAAACCTTCTACCTCAACCCGTTGGGTTCCCAAAGTCTAGATCATGATCCATGTCCTGAAACGATCTCAGTTTGGGCATCTTAGTAACATTTGTGGGATCAATGCAATGATTACTACCTGCTATAGTCAAATTCAATGCAGGTAAGTTTAAACAACCCTTGAGTTGTGGCATGGTACACTTGACTCAACAAGCATTGATTGTATTTATCCTGGCTTTAATACTAGTCATGCTTATAGAGTCATAAATATGTGGACTTGTGCTATGCAAAGTCCAAAATATAATTACCCTGATATGATAAGAATGTCATTATGGATTGACATTGTTGAAACATGTTTGAATGTTCCCATAGACTCTTGTATGAGGTATGTTTCATTCCATGTTCTTAACTGGTTGTATATTTTGTTGATTGAATATCTTCTTATACAAGAGATCTATGTAATATGGCATTTCATTTTATGAGCATATATTGTTTGTACTCATCTGTAAACCAAGTCTGAATGTCATATTAAAAGTGGGTCTTGAAAGTCTTGTTTTTGCTCATTCCTATGTTCAAAATTGGTGATTATAGAATGAGAAATGTTTTCATCCATATACAACAAGACTTCTTAGATTGTTTGATTTAAATGAACTTGTAAATCCTTTGTCCAAACTCTTTGCTCATGAGCAATGTAATCTAAGTGGTAGACTCAACATGCCATGAAACCAAAGATTTGGAAAAGAGGTTCGGATACAAATATCATATGGATTTCCAAAAAGGTAAATGATCCATAAGGAGATGTGCATCTCTGTGTATGTTGAATGGGTGGTCCACTGACAATTTGGAGGTTTCAAAACAAAAGGGAGTAAAAGAGGAAAAGAAAAGGAAAAAAAATTTGCTGTATTTTTCGAGGGCCTCAAGACAGGGTCGAGGGCCTCAAAGTTGCACGGAGACTCAAGTTTTAAAATCTTTTTAGCTTTTTGAAACCAACTCCTATCTCACTTGTTTGGGGTTAAGGCTTTTCGCACATCCTCTCTTCCGTGTGTTGTCTTCTTCTCCGGTGCTTTCTGGTGTCATCTCTCCCCTTCGTTCTTCACAAGAATCATGTTCTCCTCATTCGGCCTCTCCTCTCTAATTTGTGTGTGTGTCAGGTAAGCCTATTTTTTATAAGTTTACAATTCCTTCTTCCATTCACACCCAAATCAATTTAGGGTTTTCCCTTTGGGCCAAAAATCACAGTTAGGACCAAGAATTTCAGGTCTTCCTCTGTCCCTCATAGTGAGCATAACCCTGGATCATCTTCTTCCTCTCCTCCACCAAAGAGGCCTAAAAAGCTGGTTGCCCAGAAAAATCAAACACCTACTCTTCATACTCCAACAAAAATAGAGGCTACTCCCCTACTTCCTCTGTCCATTCTGAAGAACACTTAAGAGGAAGACACCTCCAGGACAGGATCTGAAGGATCAGGTTCTGGAGAGTTTCAAGAACAAGAACACTCTGAATCTACAGTCCTTGAAAAATGGTCAGCTTCTAAAACCCATAAGACCATATGTCATTTTCAAACACCTGAACATTGAACATACAAGTGTTCTGAACGATTTGGCACCATATGAAGTTCTGCTTGTCCGTCAGAAAATGGGATGGTAAAACATTCTAAAATGGAGTGGTAAAACTTACCCCTCGCTTGCCAAGGGAATGTATTGCTCTATTAAGGACTATCCTGATTCGCCAAAGTATTCCTTGCTAATTGAATTTCAAACTGGGGTAACAGTCACTGTCTCGCCTCAACTTGTTTCCAACCTTATGGGCATCCCCATGTACAACAATGGTGACATTAAGAAAGTTCAGCCCACTACTCCTTAGAAAGAAAAACAAAAATTTACCCGTAAAATTTGGTAGAAATGTCAAATGGATGGACAAAAATTGTCTTCGTGCTTCTGATCTCCTTCCCAAGTACAAACTCCTCCATAATATTTTCACACACAATGTCTATCCTCGATATGGGAACAAGTCTGATCTCACTGAGTATATGGTCAACATCATGTATTGGGTTGCCATGGGTCGTAAAATGTGTCTTCCAACCTTGATTTGTGCCCACATTTGCAACAACTGAAAATCCACAGGGAGAGGAACTCCTCCATTCTGTTATCTCATGTCTGTTCTTGCCATACATTTTGGAATTCAACCTCCTGAAGATGAAACTCCAAAAAGTATTAGCCCTTTCAGCACCTTCTTCATCAAACAATGTCTTGGTCTGAACAAAGATGATCCCTCAACTTCTATTGCTCATGCTTCTGCATTGGCTACTCATGCCTCTACCTCTGCTACTCCTGCATCTATCTACCTCTGCTGCTACTAAAGAGGCTCCTGCTCACGAGTCTGATCTAGATGAACCTCCTGCACATGAAGATGCAAATTGCTCGTAGGACCATAGAGGAATGTCTTGATGCGATAGATGGACGACTTGATCGCATTCATCAGGATCAAAATGAATTGGCAAAATTCGTGAAGAAATTTGTCAAAGGCATACTTTCCGTTCTTCACAACATGTTGTCCTCGTGCAAGAGTAGTGATGCAGTTCACCCTCCTTCTACACCATCTCCTCCAGTTGACCCAACTTAGATCTCTTAGCTCTTTTTGTGTTTTGTTGAACAAAACTTTGATGAATTTTGGGCCTATAAAAACTTTAAACTTAATGATGCATATTGGGCTTGAATATTTATGTGTTTTGAAAGATATGCATTACTGAATGTTTGAATGGCTTAATGTTCTATGCTTTATACATCCTTTGAATGGTTTATTCTTGGAATATTTTTATATATACTGGATGTTGCAGGCTTGGATGGTGAGTTTAGGTCAATTAAGAATGAGTGGTTTAGAATTCATAATGTTTTCAGATCTTCCTTAATGAAGTCTTGAGGATCTGAAAAATCAGTTGGGTGATCGATCATTCATAACCTTCTCAAATGAAAAAATTATTGTATGAATGATCTCAAATGAAAAAATTATTGTATGAATGATTCTATATTTGGAGCATGCATAGTTGGTTTCATATTGGCATTATTGACAAAATGCAGTTGGCTCTAGTTATTTATTATAAAGAGGAAATCACATGGATTAATTTGTGCTTAATACCCTTTGTCAATTTATGACAAAAAAGGAGAGTAAAATGTGGTACAACTGAGATCTAATGTTGAGGGGGAGATGTACGCTTCTACCTAGCTTGCCATGCCTGTATACGGGAAAATGTTTTTGCAGGCACATCTTGAGGGGGAGCAAGATGAAGAATTTGAAGCATAGTCTTATGAATCATTAGAATAAATGTTTTGAAATTGGTGTATTATTTTGATTCAACTGAGATGTAATTTGATGTAATATGACAAAAAGAGCTTGTATTCATTAGCTTCTAGGTTTTGTCACGAAATTGACAAACGGGGATTGTTAATGCCCCGGTTTGACCGAATCACCTCATTGTCAATTCTGTGACCAAGAAGGGCCTTGCCTTGGAAGACTATTGAAGAATGAATCAAAACTGTTGAAAATTAGGTGTATTATTTTGATTCAAATGGGATGTAATTTGATGTAATATGTCAAAAAGAGTTTGTATTCATTTGCTTATAGGTTTTGTCAAGAAATTGACAAAGGGGGAGATTGTTAGTGCCCCGATTTGACCGAGTCACCTTATTGTCATTACGTGACCAAGAAAAGCCTTGCCTTGGAAGACTGTTGAAGAGTGAATCAAAACTGTTGAAGATTGGAAGCTTTTTGAAGACATCACACCATGTGTTTTGCAACCACACAGGTAGAACGACTATAAGAGTCCTTAGGGTGAATCAAAACTGTTGAAAATTAGGTGTATTATTTTGATTCAAATGGATGTAATTTGATGTAATCAAAAAGAGTTTGTATTCATTCGCTTATAGGTTTTGTCAAGAATTGACAAAGGGGGAGATTGTTAGTGCCCCGATTTGACCGAGTCACCTTATTGTCAATTACGTGACCAAGAAAAGCCTTGCCTTGGAAGACTGTTGAAGAGTGAATCAAAACTGTTGAAGATTGGAAGCTTTTTGAAGACATCACACCATGTGTTTTGCAACCACACAGGTAGAACGACTATAAGAGTCCTTAGGGTGAATCAAAACTGTTGAAAATTAGGTGTATTATTTTGATTCAAATGGGATGTAATTTGATGTAATATGTCAAAAAGAGTTTGTATTCATTCGCTTATAGGTTTTGTCAAGAAATTGACAAAGGGGGAGATTGTTAGTGCCCCGATTTGACCGAGTCACCTTATTGTCAATTACGTGACCAAGAAAAGCCTTGCCTTGGAAGACTGTTGAAGAGTGAATCAAAACTGTTGAAGATTGGAAGCTTTTTGAAGACATCACACCATGTGTTTTGCAACCACACAAGTAGAACGACTATAAGAGTCCTTAGGGTGAATCAAACTCACCTAGGAACCCCCTACCAAGCCTAAGGAACCAAATATGGAAATTGGACCAAGCCTTAGAACACATATTGGAAAATCTAGTTTGTCAAAGTCAAGGCCCTCGAGGATGTTCGAGGCCCTCGACATCCTGCACCTGGGTTCTGGAACAAAAATACTGACAAAACTTGTTGTTCCCAAGTCGAGCCCATCGACGAAGTCTCTGGAGGTCCTCGACAGTATTGAGCCCCTCGAAATGAAAAACCAAGTTTCTAGTTGGAAAATACTGTCAAATTGGACTACTCTCAGGTTGAGCCCCTCGCTAAGTTTCTAGCCCCTCGAAACTGGTCAGTGTTTTGTCGAGGCCCTCAACCTGTGTTAACTGGAAAACAAACTGTCAAAACACTAAGGTCTTAGTTCGAGGGCCTCGACCAATGTCAAGGCCCTCAAAGATGACCATTGTCAAATTGTTTTCATTGCCTTTTCTCAAACGTCCCAGTTGACTTCGAGGCCCTCGACGACTAGCCGTTGGAACACGTTTTCTCTATAAATACTTGTGTTTTTTAGCTAGAAAAACTTCTCCAGAAATCCTAGGCTATACCAGAGCTTCCCATACACACTATATGCACTGAAACTCCAGGAAAACACTTAGCCCATTCAATCAATCCTTTGACTGAGATATTGAGAGAGAAGCCTCTAGGATCCATAGTCAAATCACATATCCTAGATCTTCTTCCTCGTTGGTGGTTGCACATACACTGGTGAACATCATCAACTGAAGATCCAAGCTGGAAGAATTCATCAAGAAGCACATCTTTTGACATCTACGAGCTACAAGGCAAGTGCTTCTTATTACATTTTTCATTTATCATCATTGTAAGGTGGATTATTTTACTTTGTGTTTGAACCACTATAAAAAAATAGAGGGATAAGGATTAGACCAGGGAGGCCGAACCTTTCAAAACTAGATGTAATGTTTGGGGGGGATTCCATACATTGCGGATTTGGGATAACCCTAGGGTGGGTGAGTCCAACTGTGGATGTAGGTTTGTTGAAACCGAACAACTATATATCTTGTGCACATGTCGTTGATTGCTTTGATGGTTTGAATCACTTATTTACTACACACACATCTGATTATTTCAGCTGCACAATAAGTTGATGAAATAAAATTTTAAAAAGGCCATTAAATTTTGGAAAGGTCCTATTCAACCCCCCACCATCCCCTAGGACTGGTATTGCTGTAGCCCATGACTTTCAACATGTGTCACTTATGATGACTAGATGCTGCAAAGCAAGTTTCATCCCAACATAGGTTCAACAATAGAAGCCCCATCAAGCACGTGTTGAATCAGATCAATTCAAATCCATGTAGCTTCTAATGTGAAGATAATACAAGCATGCACAATAGGACTAAACAGGTATCACCATGGGAAATATTGATTGCATTTCAATTGAAGAGAATGTTAAAAAATGGCATTAAGCCATGAATTGTTACATGGAAATGAATAACCAGGTGACAATCAGAAACAAGCAGATGCTGCTGAGATGCATATACTTAAATGGATCTGTAAACAACAAAACATCCAAGAAGGAATGTCATCAAGAATGAGAAGATTAAATAATTGGTTCCATAGAAGATAAAATCAAGAAATGGTGATAGAGGTGGCTTAGACATGCCAACTGAAGGCTTAGCAGATACGAAAAACGAAAAATGTTACAGGCAGCAGATGCAAACACTGGTTCACATGATTTACAACATCGCAAATACCATTTTACAGTTTAATGTCTCGGCTAATGATAATGATATTTTCACATTTTACATTTTTTAAAATAAAATTATCAGAAAAATCTCATGAAAATATATCATTTCAAAATAATTTTAACATATAGTGAATAAATATACAAATGAAAATGACATCTAATATTGAAATAGGCAGCATTAAATTTGTCATCTGATAATATCACGATATTATCTAGATATTATCAAGATAAAACAAATATTTCCGATAAAACAGAAAATACTGTCACCCGTACTGCCATAAAATTGAATAGGAAACCAAAATATCAACAGTATTTGTTACATTGCACATAAAGGCTTGAAACAAAGCAAAACAAAATGGCATTTTGCTATTTCAGATTGTGGAGCAACTAAAAAGATGATACAAAGCATTTATCACTTGCAACTAGCATTCTGCAATAACATTTCTCTATGACAAACTTCCAAGCAAAATTGCCAATAAAAACAGGAAAATACCATTAACCAGTAAACAATAATACAAGGGGCACACACAAGTAACCAAAATGTCAGCAGTATTTGTCACATTACACATGAAGACTTGTAATGAAGCAAAACAAAGTGGGGCATTTTGCCATTTCAAAATGTGGAGTGACTCAGAAAATGATGGAAAGCATTTATCACTTGCAACTGGCATTCTGCAATCAAATTTCTCTATGACAAATTGCAGCAAATATTAAGCTATCGAACAAAATAATCAAAACATTAAACAATTTCATTGGTCAAGATAAAGTGACATAAGTTTTTGACCATACAGTGTTCTGCCCTAGAGGAGCCCTAAGGGCGAGTTCATCAAAAGTCAAGCACTCGCCCCCCGCCTTGAGAATCCTCACCCTTGCCCTCTCTGTGAACCTCAAAGCAGCGACCTTCAGTGCTGGAACCTCAAGCACACGGATGTCGTCTGTCACTGTCCCCACCAACACTGCAATCTCGTCCTAAAAAACCAGGACAAAATCACTACTGTTTTCAAATATTAACCTTTTGATAGACTTTGTGCCCACAAAGAGTATTTGTAGAATAGAGAAAATTCAGAAAAAATTGACAGGAAAAAAGCACATGGTCAATTAGCAAGGATATTCCAAGAATGGGATTTCCAGGCAATTTCCAAGGTATCACAATGGATGGAATCTTCCCATCAGAAGGAATCGACAGGCATTTTTAGGAAACCCAGATGAGGGTTTTCATCACATTTTCCAGAAAGTCCAGTCAGCTTGCATCTTCCAAGGGCTCTCTGGGCAATTTCTGGAAAACTTATGAGTCTAGTGTTTCTTAGTGCGTAGAGCTTTCTGAAAACTCAATTGGATAGGGACTTCTAATCAAAAGCACTTCCTAGCATTTAATAAAGATTGCCATGACCTTCCCAAGCAGATTCAAGACAAGCCAAATGGTTGGTTCCTTCATGTTTAAGAGTTTCCACACAGAATAAAGTGGAGATGAAAATCAAATTTCCCATCCCCTTCCACAGAAAAGTGGTTTCTTTAGGGTATGTTCGCCTTTTTCCAACTTACACCATTTCCATTGAAAATAAATTCATTTCTAACCCCAACTTTCTTACCCTAAGTTCACCAAATCTCTAGTTCCTTGAAAAGTGTTTCTGACCACGACTTTTCACTAAAAATGTACCTTTTTATTTTCCTATGGTCCTCTATAGAAAAATCTCTTTTAAGCTTGGGTGAGAAAAGGGTTTTCCAACCTTTTATAAATTGGTAAATGGGTTTGGGTTAGGTTGATTGGTTTATTTCGTTGGAGTCACTTTGAGAAGAAGGGTTTAGGGTTCACTCTAGCTCAGGTCAGGCCACTTTATACCCTAAAATTGTAATGCCTAAATTAAAAATTCAGATTGGGCTAGGCCTAGTAAATGAACACCAGAATTTGAGCAATCATTTATAAAATCTACTGTTCTTCATTTAATATTTGATATAAATATACAACTTATGTAAGATATAATATATATTTTAATAGAATAATTTCTATAATTCATACTTTTCCTTGAAAACGAGCTTGGGTCTTTACAAATACAATCTGGTTTGGCTCGGGTCAGACTAATTCGGGTTAACTTTGGCCCAGGCTCAAGCTTAGTCCCTTTAATTTCAATTTGGGCCCAATTTCAAGCAGACACAAAATCTTGCATGACCCGTCCGAGTTAAAGCCCTAGTAGGAGAATGGGTTCAAGGGGCAGATAAAGGTTGACTAGACTCAATCCAAACCTGATCTATTCCCAAGATAACCTTTCCAACCATTTTTCTAACATTGCACAAGCAAACAATGAAAAAAAAAAATTGACACGAAAAATAAGCAAAAATTGATAGGATTCCATCTCCACACACAAACATAAGAAAATTGTATGACATGAAAAGGTGATTATGTAATGACCCGACCCGTGTTCACTCTTTTCGAGGAAATTGGACTCCAAATTTGGAGAAATTTCATGTATGTTGGATAGCTTAGTGAAAGATCTTTCAACAAGTCCAAGTTTGTCCAAAACCAAGCTCTGTAGCTCATGTTATGGCCTTTTTAGTGGAGGAGTGCAGTGTGATCAGACGATCCCACTGTCGGATGAGTCGATCATCGGATGATTCATTAGTCGACCGATGAATCATAGGTCGAATATTAAAGACCAAAAATTTTACAATCGAATTGCATGTTCTGGTCGGTCAACCAAAGCAAGACTTCAGACGACCGATGACCGTCGGACAATCCAACGCTTGGTGTCAAACGATCCGATGAACATAGTTGATTTTCTGATTTATTTTATTAATTTCAAAAAATTATGCAAAAAACTTTATTTTTAAGTTTTGACTTGAGACTTAAACCCTTAGGGGCCCCAAAATTTGTAAACACTATTCCCCTTACTTCGTTGAACTTGAAACAATTCGAAATCTGCTTAGAGTCGCCTTGGTTCTCTCAAACTCCACTCCAGTTCAACTAAAACTCAAAATTGATTTATTTAAAAAATCATGGAGTATTTGTTTTCAACAAAATTAAACTGGTAACCGAAGTTTAATGCATAGCATTTATCAAAAATTTCAAAACTCCAAAAAGTCGTGATTTGAGAAAACTCAAAATAATTTATCGTAAAACCCATTTTGGAACCCATTGGGATCCCACTTCACTATAGTTCATTTTGTCCGTTTTTTCTCGGGCAGCTACAATGCAACAATGAATTGGGTCTATCTTACTCCTCCCTTACCTTCTTCTCAGTTGCCGAGTTCTCTCTTCCTTCGTCCCTTCCGTTGGAAGATTTAGCCACCAACCTCCGCTCAGTTTCAGCCGACCTTATCCCTGGATTTTTTCTATAAAATCTCTATCCTCTTATTTTCTGTAGGAAAATCTCTCAAGCTCTCTCCCTCTCCTTATGTTTTCTGTTTTTGAAGCAGTAGGGTCCTCTCTCTCTCACTCAAGCTTTCACTCTCTCGTTCGCTCAAGTCTCTCTCTGAGGATCGCTCTCACTCCCACTTTCTCTCGGATTTTTCCCAAGTACTTCCCTTTTTTTTTTACTTATTCTCATTTTTGTGTTGATTTTATCTTGTTTTTTTATTAAACTAAAACTTTCTTTAAAAAGAAAATTCATTTTTTGAAAAGAATTTCGGTTTTAAGGAAGGATTTATGAGTTAAAATCAAGGTTGTCAAACTCGAAACGTATCATGAATCAGTCTAAGGGAGTGAATCGTGAGTCGTGAATCGGTTTAGGGATGTGAATCGTAAGTCGTGAATCGAAAATTGTAGAATCGTAAGATTCATAATCTTTTTTCTAAAATTATTCTTTATACTACAACTGAATAGTATGTATTTTAGATAGATAATTTAAAAAATTAATTTGTTAAATGTAATTATAAAATTTAATTTCAATTGAATAGATTGTATAAAATGGTCATGAGATAGATAATAATATGAGTTATAAAAGAAATTTCTACATATCCTTCAAGATTTATAATGTTAAAGTATATAGATTGTTATATATTGTTTTTTAAAGCCGCAGTTGTGGTGATAGAATATTATAAAAAACTAAATTTTAATATATTTTGTAAAACTATTAATTATACAAATTGTTTTTTATTATTAAAACTGTATTTTATATTGTAATTAATAGAAAAACATATTTTTTAATAAAAAGAAAAAAGATGGCAAAAAATAAAATAAGAAAAAATAAACATGTGAAAAACAAGAGAAAAAATATTTACTTAAAAAGAGAAGTAAACTATATAAAAAAAGACCAGAGAACATCACTAAAAATAAATAAAAAGAAAATGAACCAAAAACGTCACTACAGCCACTTGAAATACAGAGAGTCACGAAACTTAAAAGAGGAGAAATAAGTCACGACACTTAAAAACCTAACACTAGCGAGAGACACGAGTGGAAATAATTGAAACCTAAGTATGGCGAGAGTGACGAGAGGAAAGAAAGCGTCGCAAACCCCAAAAGAGATTTGCAGCTGTTGAAGCACGAAAAGAAAGGGGGAGAAAGCACGAAGTGAAGGGAAGAAGAAGAAACAAAGGTCCTAGTGAAATAGGTATGTTCTTCTTGGCTTTTACCTTCTTTTTCTCGCTTTTTCTTCTTCCTTTTTTTTCCTATTCTTTCACGTCTTGCTATCCACAGCGAATCGCACGAGTCTCCGATTCACTGGATTGACACATACGATTCAAGAGTAAACCCCAGAATCGTACGATTTTCACCCCTCCTACTATTTAACATATGATTTGTATCGTTTTACAAACCAACTCAAGTCAAATCGTACGAGTTGACTCACGACTCTTACAATTTTGACAACATTGGTTAAAATCATATTTGATTTCTGAAGTGTCTTCGGATTTTAAAACTCTCTTCTTCTTCTGTTTTCCCCAAAACTGTGATTTTCTAGGTTGCTCGAATGTCCGATCAAAATCTGCCACAATCCGATCATCGAATGATGCACCTTCCGATCGTCAACCGACCAATAGAATCCAATGCAACGTTCGATGGATTTTTTATTCTATATTCTTTATTGAAACAGCTTGATTTGACTCCCCTTGCTTCACTGAACTTTAGGAGCCCGTAAACTTCGCTTATTACTAGGTAAGAGACCAAACAAACATTATATTTATTATTTTAATTTCCGCAATTATTCATGCGCATTTCATATTGCATATCTAGTATGTTAAAAAAAACAATGTTGGAATATGATCTAAATGCATTAGTGGTACTCAATATGTCCTACTGCAGATCAATACGAGTCTCTATCCCGTGGACAACACAATGTACTCATATAATTCACAATCACATGCACAAGCATCATCATGTGGAGCATGCATTCATCTCAGCATTATCAATCCAATAGAGCACACTTCAATACATGTAAATCATACATCGCATATGAGGGGTATTCAAATAGGTAGACGGCCTAAGCCTATCACTTTGGGACATTTAAAATCAAACTTACATTATTTCCCAAACGTTTTATTTCCCTACTAATTCCATCATTTGTGTAAGTAATGCCGATTCTCGATTAAGGCCAAATCCCACGTCATTATCGTCCATGGGATAGAGATCCATGTTGATCTGCAGTGGGATATATGTGTACCGCTGAGTTGTTTGTCTATGAGATAGAGACTCGTGCTGATCCGCAATGAGGTATTGACTACCACTTGGCTGTTGCTCATGAGATTGAGACACATGTTGATCCACAATGGGGCTGCGTGAGTGTTGTTGTCCATGGGATAGAGACCCATGTTGATCCGTAGTGTGTGGTTAAGAAGCAATGGGTTGTTGTCCGCGGGGTAGCAACCCATGTTGATCCGCATTGCTGGGTAAATTGTAATGGGTTGTTGTCTGCATGATAGAGACCCACGTTGATCCGCATTACAATTGTGTGAGTCGCATACTATGTTCGATTGCGACCTGTGATTGATTGGTGAATGATAACCCATGATGTTATCTGATGTATGATAACTATGAGGTGCATGCTTCGATTAATAATATGTAATAGGTTATTAGCATGCTTGATTGATAATATGATGGATATTGTTTGTTTTCTCTTCACTGAGCTGTATGAGCTCATTCCCTTGCGAATTTCAGGAACTCTGTCTGAGAAGGGGTTAGATGAACCCCCTGAGCTGGCTTTGGGATATTGGAGTCCTGATGGTCTAACGACCCCTTTTACTTTGCGTTGAGAAAACTTTTCTCATACATTTCGAGAAGTAATTATTTTAAAAGCTTGTGTTTAAAACTTTGGGTTAGTAATATATAATTTTGAGTATATTATCATTCAAAAAAAATTGAGTATATTATTTAGAACCTTGTTTAGTTCTAGGACTGCAACTCGGATCGGGACGAGTCGGGTTTTAATAAACCCAACTCTAACCCGACCCGACCCGAATTTAAAACCCGAGTTTAGTCGACCCGACCCGACCCGACCCGGTACCTTGAAGATTTCTCTTAGATTTCAGATCCTTTGAACCTCCATATTATCAAATGTAGGGATGAGTTTTGCTCCCTCTTATTTTAAAAAATAACGCGGCATTTCTGCCTCGTCCTCTCATTTGGTTCGACTCCACAGACATGGCAATTTTTCAGCATTGTGATCATTCCAAAAATGCCTTGAGATAGGCAACCTCGAGCCAAGAGACTTAGAAAAATGAGCTAACTTTAAATTTAAGAAATGTATTGATTACCATTTAAAAAATTTGAAGAAATGTGGTTCATTTCTTCAAAGACTGATCATTCCAGAAATGTCTTGAGATAGGCAACCTCGAGCCAAGAGACTAGAGAAATGAGCTAATTTTAGACTTAAGAAATGTGGGTCAGTATACTTGGAAAATGGAAACTGGTTAGCTGGCTAACACCCGAATGGATCAGGAAGCATCCTGCAACCTCATCCTCCCCTATTCATGGCAGGCTTAATAAGCCACCCACATTTAAAAAAAAAAAAAAATGACAGTCGAGACTGAATCAACTTGTTGAAGGTAAGACTCGAGTAAATAAATCAAAAACAAATTTCTTGAAGAAAGTTGCATAAAAATGTTTAAGCAGTCAATGCTTCCTATGGAAAATCCATTTTCTTTAGGCAACATATGCAACAAAATGTGCAGTAAAACATATTGCAATAGTTGCTTGCAACTGGAAGAATAAAATAGGTAAACTCACTAAGGTCCGGCTGAGAAGAAGTATAATAAGGGGGTCACAACTCGGCCAAGAGAGTTGAAACTTGAAATCCACCTCTCTCGGGAGCGCTGAAGCTCTCAGATCTAACCAAAAAACCACTAAGACACAGTTCTTTGGATTGCTGAGAAATCAGGAAAAGAAGATATAGAGAAACAATGGTGAGAGGAAGAACGAACTTGAGAGATCTCAGTGAATATGAGGCAAAGCGGGGAGGAGAAGCAATCAGAGGCGAGAGAGGAAAGGGAGAAAAAACTGCGGTAGCTCTAGCACTGAAAAAGAATAACTCTATTAGGGTTTGAGGATGCTGGAGGATTTTATAGTAAGTTTAGGAAATCCGAGTCGGGTCGGGTCGGGTTGAGATTTGAAGACCTCAGCCCAACCCGACCCGAATTTCGTTCGGATTTTTCTCTGCTCAATCTGACCCAATCCGATGGCCCGATTCTTGTAACCCAACCCCGCATGATTTCTCAGGTAGGGTCATGCAGGTCGGGCTAAAACCCAACCCGAGTTGCAGCCCTATTCAGTTCCATGGTTTGATTTGATGTGTGTGAAATTGACCCACGTGCCGAGCCCTATTGTTTTGCAATTTCCACGTGTGGTATATGTTTTGTGATTGGGATTGTTTTATTGGATTGATCCGATCGAGGAAAAGATATTCTGATGTCCCACTTTTAGACGGAACTCTGTCAAAATTTTGGTATGACATTCAGGTCCTCAATGAACTTACAATTGATAGGTTTCCCCGTGTGCATGTGAAACCCCGTTTATCAGAGGATTAGCGATTAATTGTGAGATTAGTGTCTTCAATAAAAATTATCATGCGTCCCGAGGGTTGGGACGTGACATATTATAACCCCTATATTTTCCTAAGAGTGTTTTTTCATGAAAACCTTATTTTCCATGCAAGATTAGAAATATGCAAATTAACTTTGAGAATGCCAGTTAAGATAGGAAAATGTACTTTTTGTACATATATCAATGCATATTTCTTTGAAAATCTCATATTATAGCAAACATAAGAAAATAACGTGTGCATTTCAAAATCACTTTGTTTTTTTTAACTACCTTGGCTTTTGTGCAAAAGTTCATTTTCATTGAAAATCCTATTATCAATAAAAATTGGGTCAGGAAACCTATTTTAATCTGAAGGCCTTCTCTGGCATTTTCCAGATGGATGGGGTATTCTTGAGCTTTTCCTTTTTCTTTTTTCCTTTAATATTTAAAGGTATTTGTCAAGAACGGAACTTTTCTTACTTTCATTCTTATGAGGCAATACTTTTATACAAGTCAGATATGCGTATGTGACATTTAAGTTAGAACTAAATGTCTTTTACAACTAAGATGTATATCTTCACAGTATCAATCTGAAAGGTTTTTGTACATTTCTCAGAAAACCAGATCGGTGAGATAACCCAACTAAAGGGAGTTTGATATGCCCAAACGGCCAAGATATTGCAATCTGAGTGATTTCTAGGCATTTTCCTGAAATTCCAGATTGTCAATTGTCTATTTTCTTTCAATATGAAGTGATCATTGCATGAACATTCAATCCACGATGGTTCTCCTCAAATCAACAATCGAGAGTATCCACGAACCTCGTGAAATCGAATTAAAGAGGAGATAGATAAATAGATGGACGGATGAATGGAGGCCGGGTAGAGAGGTAGAGGAACAACCTTTCCTTTCATGAAACGGATGAGTCTGGAGAGAGACATGGCGGGCTTGTTCACTTTGCTCATGAAGAGTCTCTTCAGTATCACCGCGTTGAACTTACTTCCCGTCCGACGCACCAGAAACTTGTACAGCTGTCATGTCATTCCAATGAAGAGTAAAGCAGCGTCCATTTCGGAGAGAAGAGAGAGAGTGAGAGAGAGAAATGAGGAGAAAAGAGATGCAAAAGGGAAACCTTGACAAGAAGCTTAAGGTAAATATCATCAGATTTGGGGGCAGTCCGTTTGGTTTTTCTTACTTTTGCCCCCGGCCACTAGATCGATACCCTGCGCACGTTGGACAACACCAGCGTCAAATACACACATATACAACTAAGAAGAAGAAGTAGAAGAAGAAGAATACCATGTCTGCAAGGGTTGCTGGAAAAGAAGAAGAGACAGTCGTTTATGCTCGTCAATCTCCGTCACTTTAGAGGCCACCGAGACGAAATGGAGGCCTCTCGCAGCTTTGCGGCACCAGACACAGGGAAATTAGGGTTAGTGCTCGTCAGCCTTCTGCTTTAGATATGACACGTGACCAGCCTAATTTTTCGATCCAGCTAAACTTGCTCTCCGGTGTCAGTTCGTTGAGGTAGTCTGCCCAGCAGAAAAAAATTCGGCCCGGCGGATATGCTGTAGCCAGTGATATCTGACGATAAGTTTTTCTCTCTTTTGATATTTGCATGTAATTGTATTTTTCTCTTATTTGATATTCAAAGTCGATGAAAAATCGTATAAAATTGTAGAAAATCATGGAAAACCGTCAAAAAATGTATCGATTTTTATCTTTTTTTAAAAAAATTAAATAAATTTTAAATACCGATTTTTATGCCTATCGACCGATATAGTGACTGATATTCTGGACCGAATATCGGTCATATCGGCCGATAATCTTTTTGATTGGCCGATACATATCGTTCGGCCCTGAAAAATCGATACATATCGGCCGATACGATATGTATCGACCGAAATTGCCACCCCTGGTATGCCCGATAAAAAAAACTCGGATTAATCCAGGCTTAATTCGAACTCATTTTTAGTCTAAGATGTGAGTCTGAATTAGTATTTAGCTTGAGCCGGATCTGATTCATAGAAGTTTAATTTTGACCTAAAAGATCGAAGTTGGGCATAATTTATATGATTTAGTTTTTTTTAACATATTTTGTACGAGTATTAAAATTTATCTAATATTTACTTTGTACATTAATAGAAATATAAAAGATGCCCGGTTTAGATTCAAATAAACCCAATCTCGAATTATTCATATTTACATTTTGAATTTGAAATTGGACCTGGATTCAACTTGAGCTCAGTTTTACATATATAATTTAACTCAGGTCTAGGTTGAAGCTTAACACTTCAAGCCTAGGCTTAGATAGACTCAAAATCCAGTCATGTCCACTTGACTTACAACCTTACATGCTCTGATTTGATGAAGGGCCTCATTCAAATATTTTAGAAAAAATATAACAAAGGTCTTCTAGAGAGTTACAGATCAAATCTTGCAAATAGATCGAAATCGAATTAGGCTGAAGGGTCTTAAGAAAACCCCAACACCAATTCCACAAAAGAATTGTAAAAAAGGACCTTAGAATTTCTCTCAATTCTAAGAAAGACCAAAGAAAGACTGTGTATTAAAAAAAGAAACTCAAAACATCATATAAGAAGTGGCACTGTGTGATGCGGTGATGCGGGCATATGTGACACTGAAGAGAATCATGTTTTTTATCCAGGTCCAAGGCCCAACACAGTAGACCTTGCAGCCCAAACTGATGTGCTGTAGTCACACACAATTCTTCGAGTTTGTGAGTTACAATGTTGGTCAGTTACAATATTAAATATGTATTAAGGTTAGTCAAATTAGTATGACAGTTTTGCATCTAAGGTTTTTAATATTAGTCAAATTAATATGCCAGTTTTGCATGTAAGGTTGTGATACCTCAGTCCAAATTAGAAGTGGATTTGAATTAATTAAGTAAATTTTAGCTGTTGATTGTGTTTTTTGTTCCTCTAATCATAAAGGTTATTGAATGAGCTTCTCAATGGATTCAACTTTGACTCGATCGGAATCCGATAGCCCCATTAATTGACTTCTTAAGGTTCAGTAGCGAAATTGTAGATACTTTTAAAATACAAATTGTTCAGAGAACCTATTTGTTTGACTTAGTTAGAACTCTAAATTTTGGAACAACTAATTTTTTAAATTCCAAAACTAATGGAATGCCAAGCTCATCATATTTCCACATATTTTTATTACCTCAAATTTCTTAGGTGGCAAATCACCAATTTGATAGAGGAGACGTAGTCCTAAAAATATACGAAGGACTTTGTTTGTGCATGTCTCCCTCATTGGTGAAACTAAAAAGGTAGAATCCATCATCCAACATTTATTGATGCTATCAAGGATTTTCCAAGCTTTGGACAACGAGAACTTAACCGTTCCATAGTGAGGAGAGTCAATACTCAATCTGTATCATAATAAACCTTTTTTGTACTTTTATATTTTCAAATATTGAGCTTTTGACATTTATTTTATTCTGAGAATTCTAGATCGTCATTTTAATTAAAATCACTATCTCGCTTGGATTGAGTGGTTTTTTACTTCGAAACACCTTAAAACTTTAAGATATTTTTATTAAGATATTTTATTCTATCTAATGGTAAAATTAGATTTTCCTTGAGAAATTCTTTAGAATTAGAGAATTTTGTCAGAATGGTGATTTTTTATTAAAACACCGAGTTTTTGACCGAGTTTTCTCTCTAAAATTTAATACCATATTTATTATTTTATACCAGACCCTATGGACTATTCAGATGAGACAAGTGGAACCTTCGAATATTCAGATTTTACAAAGGACTTAAAAGGAATTAGTTAGAAAGAAATATTATTAAAAAAAAAAATCTTAAACTTATCTTAAACCTATGCGTTCCGGTGTCGTGGAAGTGGATTTCACCCTCCAACGACTGTGGGTGTTTTTCATTTAAGGGAGTGCAGAGTGGAAGAAGAGAGGAAAGAAAAAAAAGGGAGCAACAACGACCCACAGTCGCTTCCTTCTTCTCTTGGTCGCTCTCCCTCTCGCTCTTTCATATTTTTTCTTCTTCTTCTTTCGGTCTCCAGCAATAGAAACCCTTTGGGTTTTCCCGCGCTTTCCTTTGACCTTTCAAACTTAGCTAATCTTGATGGATTTTCGCATCTGAGTTACACTCTTTTTAATTTTATTAACTCCGCATCAAGTTAAATTTAATTTGAGTTAGTGTTGGACATTAAAATTAAATTTTTTAAAATAGAGAGAAGGTACGCTTCTCTTTTAAATTTTAAATTACACCCTTAAAATCGTTTTATTTTTACGTTTAAAACTTGTTTTTCAGTCTTTAATTAAAATAGGGGAAAATATTAACCCCATTTGACATTGTGTGTTTATTTTTATGTATTTTGTATTTAAATTTCAGTATCGTAACCTCCGGGCCAAACTATTATCAGTAATGGCGCTTAATTGCTCGATGATACCATCTGAAGTGGTGCTTAGTCACCTGGTGGGTCATCAGTAGTGGTACTTAAGTCTCTCGGTGATGCCATCTGAGGTGACACTTAGTTACCCAGTGGTCTTGAAGTGGGGCACTGAATACTTTTTACGTTACCTAAATTATATTCTCTTGGCCGAAAATCTCCACATGTAGCGCATTGGAAGCGCCTCTCAGCGGCCATTTGAGATGGCTTTGGTCGCCAAGTGGTAAATGGATTTGGGCACTGAGTATATTATTTAAATATTGCACTGTACCTTCTGGGCCTTGTCTCAATACTGTTCGATGGTCATAAAGAAATACGAGACCGGGCACTGAGTACTTTACATTTTTATTTTATTGTAATGTTTTGAGTGGTTGACGGCTAACCTCTGACATAATTTAAAGGAATAGAAAGATTCAGGAGACTCATTACATTTATCATGTTTTTACTGGAAAGTGCACGGGGAATGGGAAATAGTGTAACACCCCACCCATTTCACTCTAATAATCAAAGTGTTTTTTTTTTTTTTATAATAAATACCAAGTGATCGGAGCGGAGTGTCACGACGCAAGTTAAGTTCGGATTTCTATAATCCAACCCTTAACTGGCCAAGCCCATGTGCGTATGAACTAATGTCCATAAGAACTGATCCACACACGCTCCAAATACAACTAGCGGAATATACTTAGTCTTAATCCAACTGAGGTTATAATAGATCCTAAGACTACTCCATTTATAACTTAAGATAGCAAGTACATGATCATATTCTCCAATATTACTAAATAACCTTAGTCTACCATTCATTCCAAACCATCCAAATAAACCAAACCATAGTAACTACTTAACTACATTATTACATGCCAACACCACTAATTATCAAATTACATTGTCCAAATAACTTAAATAAAAAGTCCATAAACAGTCCATTCAAAGTCCATTCAAATCCATTCAAAATGCCCAAGCTCCTATGCTTGGTTTTCTTCTCGATCCTCGTTCTTCCCCTTTCATGTGTCATCCACTAAGGATAGAGATAGGGCGTTAGATCAACACACCTAGTAGTGTTTCCGATTAGGGCTACCATAAGGTTAGTAACAAAACATGCAAATAATAGAATAATACATGTTCATCAAAATCACATAAAACAATGCTATGTATGAAATGCAAATGTAATGAGTCCCACCCATCACAATTATACATAGCTTCCTCTTGACGGGATTCTCATCGTCAAGGTACCCCACAGTGGTCTTTCGGATGCCCCGACGGAGTGTGGCCTCCGGATTCCTCTTGATGGGATTCTCATCATCAAGGTACCCTACAGTGGTCTTTCGGACGCCCCGACGGAGTGTGGCCTCCGGTTTCCATAATTAATGCATAAGATGTCCATGATTTTATGCCATTTGTAAATATAACTTAACATATAAAACCACTTTGAAACATAATAACTTAGCACATAACTTATCAAAATTACGATAAAACATAAAGTATGAGTGTGGTTCAAAAACGTAGGAAACCTACTCAAATGTTACTTAGTTTGACCCTTCCTTTGAACCGTCTCCCGTTCACGACTTGTACACCGTTCTAGCAATCCAATACCTTATTTACATAACAGCAAGTTAAACATTCATCCATGTGATTCCAACTTAGTCTAAGTCCCAAAAATCCACTTTGTGGGGTTCGGTCATACCCCATGGCCGAACCTCACCCATATAAATTTTGGTCTCTCTTTTCATTTAATCATATTAAACCACCTCACACCTCAAACATACTTTGGTAGGGTTCGGCCATACAACATGGCCGAACCTTACCACTTTGATTTTGGACCCCTCTTTTCAAGTCCTTTGATCAATCCATTCACAATTACAATTTATCTTGTATTTACAGTTTTGCCATTGGTCTAACCAATGCTTAATTTTTGCTAACTTCCATCGCCTAAAATAAAACCATCTTAGTGGGGTTCGGCCATACCACATGGTCGAACCTCACCATCTTAATTTGGTCCTTTTTAAATCCTTCATTCATCCATATAAATTATCCACTAAGTCCATCAATCACCATTAGTGGGGTTCGGCCATACTTCCTGGCCGAACCTCACCAAACTGGTTTTTGTTCCTCTTTCCATCATCCATGATGGCTGATTATATACCTATACTAAGTCCATAGACAAACATATATTATTCTTAAATCAAAGCATATAATTATTACATAATTTCCATCATAAACTTAATCTAATTATCCATCTAAAAAAGTCCATGGGGTTAGGCCATACACATGGCCGAACCCTATGATTTCCTTGGTGTAATCCCTCCAACATTTGTCCATGATTTTAATCAGCAAATTAGCCATAACATTAACATGGTTCAGCCATGCCATAGCTATTCCAAAACAGTAAGCTTATCTACATTTTAAATCATTTAAAATCTTCATTACATAATATGGATTTTATCTCTCAAACACCATAATAATCACCAAGTTTTTTCTATGGGGTTCGGC
Source organism: Chimonanthus praecox (assembly GCA_022113865.1). Classification (NCBI taxonomy): domain Eukaryota; kingdom Viridiplantae; phylum Streptophyta; class Magnoliopsida; order Laurales; family Calycanthaceae; genus Chimonanthus; species Chimonanthus praecox. Next base: position 106,078 of record JAINRJ010000132.1, read on the forward strand.
CATCCAAAGGGGCCGAACCCTATGGTCCATATTTTACCATTTTTAAACAACATAATCCTTGATCTAATCCCTTGGTAGATTCGGCCATACAATGGCCGGATCATATTCCCTAAACCAACTTATTTACAAAGGTTCATAGTGCACTTACCAACACCGCGACTCCTTCGGTTCTTTGACTCCTTTTAGATCCTTAACCTTCCCTCTTCCTTCTTGTCCTCCTAACTGAGATTAACCTTTTTGCAACCTCCTTGGAATACTTCAGCCAGGTGATATGGATTTGAGAGAGAGAGATAGAAATTTGATCTTAAACCTTGGTGCTAAACTCCTTTACTCTGTGTACCTGGACTTGGAAAGATGATCAACCAAGGACTGATTGGTATGAAAGACAATCAGCCAATGCCTTAGGTTTTGAAAGATGAGCAACGTCTAAGAGAGGGAGAGAAAGAGAGAGAGAGAGTGTGCCAATGAAAACCCTTTCTTTTGACTAATGCACTTCAGCCCATGTTTGATACCAAATGTAACTCTCCTCCCATTTACCTCCATAATTTATTTCATGTGGGGGTTTCATCGTTGAGATGAAACCCTCCAACGGTTTTGGCTCTTGGTTGCCCTAGATGCAATCCTTCTCCAAATGTGAACACACTTTGTAACCCCCATTTGTTTAATACCTTTCCTTGGGGTTTCACTTTTGAAATGAAACTCTCCATGTTCCAACGGCTCTATGCATGTCTTTGTGGTTTACATCTTCCCCTCATTCATCTCTCATTACCATTGCATGTGAGAGTCTCATTTTGAAATGAAACTCTCATAGGCTCCAATGGCTAGCCCCTTGATTCACCTTGTGTAACCGCCACTCATCATCAATTGCCAAATGGGAGTTTCATCCATGAGATGAAACTCTTTGAACCCAACGGTATTGATCCTTGATCTTTGGACCACCCAACCATCCATTGGCTGTCCCTTTGAAGACCCATGCATGGAATGAATCCTCATGCCATTCCAACGTGCATATAGACTTGAATTTGAAATACATTTCTCACATATGTAACTCCCATGTAACGCCATTATCATTCATCTCTATCTTAGGAGTTTCATGCATGTAAAGCCTCTCCATGCAGCCAACGTTTTCTTAGTTTAAAAATTGGAATGTAAAACACTCCATCCTCATTCACACACTTCACTTATTTATAATAATTTAACTCTCTCAACTCAACCCATTTAACTCATCAATTCCATGTAACTCAACTCATAAATTCAACTCAACTAAACTCCATTATTTATTTCAACTCAAACCAACTCAAATATTTAATGAACTCAAACCAATTAAGCTTTGAGCTCACTCAATGATTAATCATGTCATTCACGACCCATTGGGTCCCATTTGGGTCCTTTGACCCAATTAACCTCTTTGACCCGAATAAAAGTACATTACCCATTTAACTTAATTTAAACCTTATACAAGTACATTGAGTCTTACTTGAGCAACGGGTCCCACCATTTTTCTCATCTATGATCATAACCCTTCAATTTATAACTCCAATGACATTTTCGTAAATATTAATATATTGCAAAAATCTAGGGTATTACAAATAGTTCGTGAATAATCTGTCAAATTGAAATTCATATTATTATTTTATCTTATAGATTGTGTGATAATCTCTGTGGATATAAGTGAGGAGACTCGAGCCGAAACTTGTATTGTGATATATATTAAACCCATTAACACTGGAATGAAATGGGATCTATGATTATTTTAAAGATGGAAAATGCTATATAGGTTTAGAATGTGAGACCTGATACTGCCTGTAACGCCCCGCCCTTTTTCACTCTCCGAAAATCAGAGTCTATTTTTTTTTTTTAAAAAAAAGAGTGAGAGAGAGCGGGATGCCACGACTCGAGCTAAGTCCGAGTTCCGAAAACCCGACCCTTAACTGGCCAATGATACGTGTGCGTGGACCGAGTCCACTAAAGCAACTCACACGCTTTCAAGTTATACTTCCGGAATAAACACGTTGCGGATTTATCATATGATTAGAATTACTATCCCTATCCATTAATTAACAAGGAAGTCAATCACCATATAATAAACTGAACTTAATTATCCAAATGTAACGTCAAAGCATAGCAAAATAATATCTAAGTTATTACAGTCCCAAAATGCAATTATCTCAAATTACATTGTCCAAAATAAAACTTAAATAAAATAAATATAAACTATCCAAGCTCCTAAGTTTGGCTTCTTTCATGTCCATCGCTCGTTCTGTTCCCTGTACCATCATCTAAGGTAGAAGTAGGGCGTTAGTCAACGCGCCTAGTAGGAGTTCCAAGTAGGGTCATATATAGGATTAATATAAATCAATATAGAAAAACCTATCATACTTATAAAACCTTTTGTAGTATTAAAACAGTGCATGATACTCATATCAAATCATGCCAATGTAATGCCATGTCATGGATCATATGCCAATGATCTCCCACCCACTTCTTTTTCTAAACATCATATATTTCTCCCCACGTGTGTTAATTGGTCCCACCGAATGAAGCGTGGACTCATTTTACATTTCAAACATCATACATCTCTCCCCACGTATGTTAATCGGTCCCACCGAATGGAGCGTGGACTCCTCTTACATTTCAAACATCATATATCTCTTTCCGTAAGTCAATCAGAATCAGTGTGGATTCCTCCCATGTTTGTTTATCGGATACCCCGAATGGAGCATGAACTCCTCTCATATGATCCCTCCTATGCCATGCATGAGATGCTAAGTGTAAAGATGCCATTTCTTTCAAATTACAATATGCCATTGGAAACAGTTCATATACATATATATTTCATAATTCAAGTAAGACAACATGTTGAAACGTACAAAACCATATAAAATCCACATGTATTTCAATAAGGTAGGAATCCTACCCAAATCTGATTTACTGTCCTTTTCTCGTTTCGCAAGAACGATCGCTAACAGTTACGTGAAAGCGAATCACGCCTTTTTCCCTTATCAAATTAATCCTACACATATATCAATTTAAAAATCAACTTTTCATTCCAATCGCATTTACGCATCATAACCCTAAAACCGATTAAGACCCTTAACGGGGTTCGGCCAGACGACGTGGCTGGAATGTGTTCATGTCCACCAAGACCCAGCAGTGGGGTTCGGCCATACAACATAGCCGAACCTCACGCTTTGGTTTTTGACCCCTTTTCTTTAATCCTTGTTTTATTTTAAATAATGCGGGTCCACCATCATTTCTTTTCTTTTTATTTCTTAATTTGATAATCCATAGTTACCCACTTAACCTTTAATAATTCATGGGCTTATAAAATCATTCATGGACTCATAAAATCATTCATAGAGTTCCCGTCTGCCACTCATCCTTCGAATGATAAAAACTCATCCGCGGACGGTAGAAACCCGTCTACAAACATGTAACCCGTCCGTAGCAAATATCACATTCATGTCTGTCACCCGTCCGCGAACGGCAGAAACCCGTCCTACAGGCATACAACTCGTCCCCAGACAACATACCATTACTGTCTGTTACTCGTCCGTGGACAGTAGAGACGGTGATACCCGTCCGCAGACAGTGTAACCCTTGGTTGTTTGCTATCACCCTTATCCATTTTAAACATGTATTAAGTCCTTAATTGTTTGATGTTTTGGCTCGGCCCTTCTTCATAAAATTCATCCGTTAATCATGTATAAACATAGTCATCATCATCATACCTCATTTTTACAACTTATCTTACCCACCAAACAAGGTTAGAGTCTTTTCTTTTCATTCCAAACGTTTAACCATCCTTGAATGGATTTCAAATCCATGGTCTTATAACCAGTTGGCCGCCCAAATATCTCAATCAAATGTGGACCCCATGGTTTCAGCCATTCCATAGCTGAAACCATGGTTCCCTTATTTTTCTTAAATTTAATACCATGAAACATAAACCTTACCTTTTCCGTGTCTCCTTCATTTTTTTTTCCTTCTGTCTTCCTTGCTCCTCAGTCCTTCTCCTTCCTTGTTCCTTCATCGATTCTCCAAGTGCAAGCCGGAATGGGAGAGAGAGAGAGAGAGATGAGAAGAGAAGACAATCTCCTGTTTCCTTAGAGATGTGATCGGCCAAGGTATGTTGAGAGAGGGAGAGAGGATCGGCCAAGGTATGTTGAGAGAGGGAGAGAGGATCGGCCAAGTGTAGTGTAGTTGAGAGAGGGAGAAAGATGAAGATTTCTTGGTTTCAAAGAGATGGAGAAATCGGCCAAAGGGGTGGGGTTTCCTTTTTTTTAAAAATCAACCTAACTACCTTCATTAGTGCTTGGTCTAACCAAGGAGTCCCTTGGCACAACCAAGGCACCTCCTTAGTTCACAACGTGCATGCCTAGGGTTTCCAATTTAATAATTTAAATAGACAAAATCCAATATAATAATGCATTGAAAAATCCTGGGTGTTACACTGCCTATTTCTAAGGGATGGAAAATATATTCTAACTGTTTAGAACGTAGGTATAAAAGAGTGTCGGGGAACCAAGGACTTGTAGCCTCTAACACAATATGGACCCATGGAGTGTTTGGGAACTGTTGGGTGGAGACTGAATGAAGGCACCAGTGTTAGTAATCCAGTTGGTTGATTGTACGAATGTTGATTATCACTACATGTGTCTGTTCACTATTATTTCTGCATGCAGGGCAATGTGAATACTCCAGATGGTAAGACTGGAATTTGTTAGGTTCTTTCAGGGTAAGTCCCTATGTAAGAAGGGCACTAGGAGTCACGCATGATCATGCATTGACATGCATTTGCATGAGATGATTGAAGTCATGGGTTAATTCTGCTAAAGATAATAACCTTATAAACTGATATTGGCCGCTGGGCTGTAATTGTTGTGATTAGTCGAGTACCATCGTGAACCACTGAGTTGGATGCGCTAGTAGGTTTTGGTCGAGTGCCGTCTTGAACAACAGGGTTGGACGTGTTACTAGACCGCGTCGTGGAGACCATATGATATTAGGCAGACAGCCGTCAGGAACCACTGGGTTGGACATGCTAGTAAGCCGGGTCGTAGAGACCTTATGCACTTGCAAGCTGCTAAAGAAGTCATTGCTGTGGGGCTGACCTCGGTGTTGATAATACGTGTGAAATCTAGCTAAGACACCTTAGAAAGTGATCCTAGGGTGAAAATGGGTTAAGTGAATTAACTGCATTTCATTCATGGAACATGCATTGTTTAATTGTATCATGTATCATATATATTGGATATTATGGTGAGCTCTCCCCACTGAGTTGTCACTCACGTCCCTTACATTGTAGGATATGAGCTAGATGAAGGAGTGGAGGAACCAATGGTGCCTCGTTAAGAGTCAAAACTTGAAGTTATTTGTGGTTTACCGCTCGTGGAAACTAAGCAACGCTTTAGACTATATATATATATATATATATATATATATATATATATTATGTCTCATGTGGTATAGAAACTTATGTCTGTAAGTTTAAAACCTTCATATATATTATGTTAGTGCGTTGGTGTGCTCTGAAGTGACAGAGTATTAGAATGGGGAGAAAAATCAGTTAAGGACAATTGACCTGACAACATCTTTCAATGTTAGGACGATATATCGACACTATCGATATGTCGATAAGTTGTACTCGACGACATGTCGTATCTGACGACGCGTTGATGAGGGTATTTCTGATGTATCGAATCAGTCAATATGTCAATCTAAGCAACGACAATATATCGAACCTCACGATAGTATCAATTTGGGAGCTCCGAAGTTTTACAGAAGGTCTGGCTGTCGACATGTCAAGAACGATGAGTTGGCATTCCGACACATTGTCACGACACATCGAATATCACGATGTGTCGAGAGGAGCAATGGATAACCCCGATATGCCGTGTCTGCAGATGTGTTGACTAGGTTGTTGTCGACATATCAACAAATACATGATCACATTGGGTCTTCAAGCTTCTGGCAAGTGCTTCTTTTCGAATCATGGAATTGACAAACATAAGGACTTGACTAAGCCGAGACACTAACAAATTGAATAATTGGAAAACCATAGACTAATATTTCAGCACACCTTTAATTTATTATTAAAACATGAAATTGAAATTACAACTCAATGGAATTTATACAAGAAAATACAATGGAAATTTAAATCACCAACCTCATGAACCCAATAGAAAATTCCCCAAGGTCTTCTCTTCTCTTCCTCTTCAATTCCTCTCCTTTTCAAAGCCCTTCAATTCTTTGGCCAAGTTCAATTTTCTCAATAGGAGATGGATAGTATTTATAGATGAAAGGATGTGGAATGAATGATTTGGATTTAAAGATTTAAATAAAGCAAAGGACACTTGGAGGGCTGATATGGTTTTTGCTAAGTATGGAATAACTTAAAGGAGGAAAGGAGGTAGAAAAATAGTAAAATTCGTGCGAGGAAAGTGGGTGCAAAATCCTATTTTTTACACATGAACCACCTTACAGATCCGTTTTGACATAGTTAACTTCCGAATCACAAAATTTCGTAAACTACAAAGTTGTAGCCCTTGAAGTATTCTTTCCAACTCAAAAAGAATGAAAGCAATCAGATATCAGAGTAGAATGTTATGGCCAAAATACTAAAATTGTATCAAACATTTCTTCTTTTTCTCCATTCTTATTTGTTTCTTTTCCCTCACTCCACTTGCTAAATTCGAAAATCCTCTCATAATGACTTGCAAATTTCGAATTTTCTCATATGTATCTTGAGATGGTGAAAATAAACTTCACACATGCAGATTTCTTTATGAGATTTTCTTATTGGGCTTAATAATTTGACTTTTCAAAGTATAAAAAATTTAATAAATAATTTTACCACTTACATTCAATTCTAAAAATGTACTAAATTAATCTAACTCTCATAAATGGATTTGAATTAATTATTTTACAAATAAAATCTCTAAAATTGTGGCAAAATAATTATTAAAAATTTCAACTTTAAAAAATATCAACTTATGCACATAAATTGCAAAATTCACAATTTGAATTCTCATATCTTGTATTTCCCTTTAAACCCTACAAAACTTCCAAAATCTCATTAAACATATCCTAAAACACACAAAATAATGGCTAACTAGTCCAAATGCAAGGGTAAAATAGTCAATTTTCTGTACTCATCATCAGTCTCAGGCTGATACATTCGCCAACCTGCGATCAGTCGCCAAGATACACAGACGATTAGTCGTGTGTCACGATGTATCGTAAGATTACCTTTTTAGAGCCGTTAATGTGCATTAAATGCTCAACAGTTGGGTTGGTGAAAAGCAATTCAAACACGGATGGCCGATCGCTAGTTTACAATCAATCGTGTTTTTCAATGTTACGAAATTTTTCATGTTTGCCTATACATAGATCAATGTGTGGTGAGTTTTGGTTAGACTCCTTGAGCATTAAAGAACCTCATATACTAGTTCAAAATACTCCAAATCAAATGCAAATTCATAGGCTTATTCTCTCTTGGCAATTCACTTGCAAACCATTCAACAATCCAATCGGTATAGATTAAGATTAAGAGAGAATGATTAAGCCAAAGCTCAAGGATAGACACTGGGTCTCCAATTTCTTAGACACTGAAGGATTGTGGTTGCTCTACACGACATGTTTCATCAACGTCGGGATTGTACGAGCTCATATTGGGTTTATCGGTTCAAGAAGCACATCTTCATTTGTAAAGACTTCAAATACAAGTGCTTTTTAGTTTAGATTTTTACTTTATAAATCATATCATTGTGAAGTGGATTAAAGAGACTAAATTTCTCTTGAACCACTATAAAAAATAGTGGGATAGGAATTGGGTGAAAGTCCCAATCAATTGGATAGGTGGAAGTCCTAGACTATTGTGTTGGTGTAATTCTAACGCTTAGTGAATTTGGAGATAGGCCAAGGTTGGGTAAGTCCCAACAGTGGATGTAAATTCTTTAATCAAACTATTATAAATCGTTTACATTATCTCTTTGTTGCGATTGATTATCTTGTACACATTGCATATCACAAACACACTTGATTAATTGTTTTAATTCTGCACTCTATTAACCAAGAAAATTTAAAGAGGTATTAAAATTTGTGATTATCCTATTCACCCCCCATTAGGGATAATCTTGTTCTAAGCACTAAGAAAACTTTTAGTCTACTATACCATTTTTACCAATTTATCACATCTCCCATATCATTATCACACATATGAAGCATTAAATAGGTTTTCCAAATACATTAAGTCCTGACACGGTCAAAATGTAGCGTCTTGCAAGAGCTTAACTGACACTAACGATTCGGCCTTGATGGCCAATAAAAGCCCAACGAATAAATGTGTGATTGCACTACCAATAACCAATCTCATGCTAGGAAATAATCCAAAATCTCTTACCATTTCATATTGCTCAGGTTCTCATATCGGAGAACATCAATCTCAATAGCATAAACACTATGCATAATAAACATCACTATGTATTAAAATGTATCTCAGTAATCCATCAATTTCTAGGCATGTAAGTGGACTTATTCTCCATTATAGACTACTAGACATCGACTCTCTGACACCGTGTTATGCTTCCGTTCTAATAGTTAGAACAAATATCATCCCTTATATAGAAACAGTGTCAAGTCTCAATTTCTGGCCCACTTAGTTTTTCCATTTTGTATAGTGTCCATGAAACCACTTATTGCCTTGGAGTCTAGGTTGTCTAAACCCGACTTACCAATTCAATTGATTAAGTCTCCTCACCGTAAACTATTGGGTATTCGCATGAATCTGTAACACAGTAAAAATACATGTCAATACATATTTAGAGTCGTAACACAAATAATCTTTCTGATTATTTTTTTCTGGGAAGTAAAGGAAATGGTTGTGAGTCCATACTAAAAGTTACTATTTCATTTTAATTTAAGTCAGAAGAGTTGGCTATCCAAAACACATAATGAAAGAAAAAAAGAAAGTGCTCAGTGCCCAGTCTCGTATTTCTTCTTGGCTAGGGTCGAGTATCGAGACTTTGCCCAGAGAGTACTATACTGAAATATAAAATTTCTCAGGCCACTACTCGTATTGCCTTCTGGATTAGGACAATAGAGACATATTGAGTTAGACCTAGAGAGTGCAGTAAAATCAATCACTCAGTGTCCGATCCTTTTTACCACCGAACGACGAATGAAAAAGAAATGAATTTCTCTGCGCTACAGATGGCCACCGAGCGGGGTTTCCGTTGTGCTACAGGTGGAGGGTTTCGGCCTGAAAGTGAACATTTAATGCTAGAAAATAAACACACAAATAGTTAGAGTCAGTCATATTTTAAATTAGAATAGTTGCCTCTGAAACTGATTATTAGAAATAAATCATAAATTCTAAATTTCAAATTTTACAAATTTTATAAACAATTTCAAAAATTACCTTTGACTTTGATGGTGTAAATACCAAATACATGAAAAAGCCTTGATTTTTAAATTTTCAAAACTCTATTTTCAAACTCCAAATGAACAAAAATTTGATTCTAAACTTGTTAGAATTTCAATGCATACTTCAATCCTCCAAAATTTTCCACTAAAATTATTTGAAGAGAACAAAAGAAATGAAAGAAAAAGATGAAGAAGCCAACATCAAGTTGCACTAGATTTTGGATGAAAATTTCTTCACCACTTATGCTGAATTTATAGAAAATGGGAGAGGAGCTTGTAAGCTCCTTACCGTTGCTTATGCAGGTGCTTGTGGGAGAGGAGCTTCCTTGCAGTAGCTTATGCAGGTGCTTGTGGGAGAGGAGTTTCCTTGCAGTAGCTCATGCAAGTGCTTGTGGGAGAGGAGCTTGTAAGCTACTTGTAAGCTCCTAGCCAACCAATGCAAAGAGATAATATATTTTAATGTATATTATATTTTATACTTCTTAATATTATCTTTATTATTTAAACAATAAAGGGGATTAAGTAAAATAATTCACCCGGTTCAAATGATTGCGTTTCAAAAATCAATGAAACTATAAAAATCTGGGGATGGATATATTTCAAAAACCCCTCAATTTTAACAAAAACGACGTATTTGTTATTTTTTATCAACTTTTGAAATATATGTTAGCGGAAATCCGATTTCGCAGTGACATTCAAAAATGTTATCTTACGAAAGAGTTCTAAAGACTGAACATGATTCGAATTTTACAAATACTTCAAAATTAACATTTTATAAACAGGGACCACGCCGGGTCAAATTTAGCTACACTTCCGATGATTAGGAAATAGATCAGTCATGTTCTTTAGATTCAAAACTCAACATCATTGAAGGTGTATGATTTTGTAAATCAAAACACATCAAACATATGGTTTTTCAAATAAATATAATAAGCGAATATTATTCTAGAAAAAATATCATTTTGCCCTTACAACTTAAAAGTTGAACTTATGAGTTACTGAGCTTTGATTGTGCCAAACTTGGACTTTTTAGAAAGCCCACACCGTAATCTTCATGATAACGGATAATAAAACATTCTTAACAGCACAAAGCCCATAATTAGGTCTAATCCAAGGTCGGGGTTTTACACACTATGCCACTCAATGAATTATAAATCTAATCAATTTTAGAATTTAAATTTTATAAAATAAATTTAATTCAATGTAAAATTACATAACTATAAGGTGAAACTTGGGTTGGTTGGGCCAGGATTTAATAAACCCAACTTAACCCTTTAAAAATTATTGAACCTGACTCGACCTAAGTTGTTGGCCCGAATTGCTCAAACACGGCCCAACCCGAGTTGCTAGCACGAAAGCCTGACCCATTTTTAGCCCAAATTTGGGAAAAATATCAGCAACTAGTTTTTTATATTTCCTGAAACTCGTGCCGGACTGGGTCAATTTGGGTTGAGTTAATTTTAAATTTTTGAACCCTGCCTGACCCAAATTTTCATTTAGATTTTTTTCCAACATAACCCAACCCACTGATTTCTCGAGTCAAATTAAAACTTGTCCAAATTTTACCCTTACATAACTAGAATATAAAAGACCATAAAGGATAAAACTCACAAGATCTTAAAGAGAAAATTGAGAAAATGTGAACCAAGGATGACAATGGGACGTCCACCCCTTTTATGTACACTAATTAAAGGTCAAAAATTCTATTTATGCCATAACTTAGATGCATGCCATGTGGTATACCAAAATAAAATCAAATCCAAACCATACATTAACTAGAATATAAAAAGGAAAAAACTAAAAAGAAAAAAGACTAATGAAAATATGGGATCTTACCCATGGGGATTTTAGTAGGATTGTGTCTGACTTTTCCACACGTATATTCAAAAAATAGAAAAAAAGATATTGACATGAGATCCTAGTGTAGTTGGCCGAAATTCTCTCATTTGCCCCTTAATTCTAGCCAAGTTGACTTTTTGTCAAAAGATTCATTTCATTTCTCTTTCTTACTTGCACATAAGCTTGAAAACACAAAAAAATGAGGCCTTAAGCCACACACTAGGTTTTGACCTCTTCAAATTGCACTCCCTCAAACCCTTTTAGTCATGCCCTCCAAATCTTCATAAACTTTTCACAACGTCATGTTCTATGCTTGCACTTGAGATCTCGTCACCACCTTTCTTAATTATTCTAATGAGTAGAATAGGCCACTTCATGAGTCCACTGGGGCAGAGCTCGACCCATTTAACTAGTTTCTGTTGGTCAAGCTAGCCAAATGTATAGAATAGTCCTAGAGGGAGGTGAATATGACTATTGGAGAATTTTAAAATCTATTTAAATATTGGGCAATTTAATGATTAATCAATACAAATTTGTTCAATTAATATTCAAAATGTGATTTACAAGAAAAATTAAGTTTAAGCAAATTATGTGTGCAATAAGATATGAGCTATAACAAGTGCACAAAATAAAGTGAAAGAGATGAGAAGAGATGGAGAATTGTGACACAATGATTTTTACGTGATTCGGCAACCTTATCTACATCCACGCCTCAAGTACACCACTTGAGGATTTCACTAACCTTTTCCTTCACGGGTGGAGAAGAAACCTATTACAATTTGTGTGGTCGCTTTCACCGGTAGAGACCTTACTATTACAACCTTGATCTCTTTCATGTGTAGAGATCGAACCTAAGATAAACATACACCAAGAAAACACCTTTCTTGGATTTTACAAGGGTTACACCAACCCTTACAATTATCTCAATGAATAATGAAAGTTGTAGAATGTTATCAAGAACACTAGTTTCTTGTTACTTTAAGTAGCTTTAGCTTATTCTTGAATGTCCCTTGTTCTTGGCTTGATATAGATGCTCCAATGAAGTCTAATCAAGATAGTAATAAGGAGGTCTGGGTAGATAATGATTTTCCTATGAGAATTAAGACCCTAAAGAGAATTTTCACTTAACACATTCAACTTATAGCATAAGATGCTCAAGATATGCCTATGAGAGCTTTGAATGTATTTGAGATTAAGATTCAAAGCTTAGAGTATTTTAACTATGGAGTTTTGATGCTCTAAGATGATTGAGAGTCTTGGAGAATGTTAGAGTGTTTGGCTCATCAAAGTGAGGGTATATGATAAAATTGGTTTGGTCTTTGCACCCTTCATAAAATTAATTTCCATTTCGAATTGGACTTTTTGAAAAGCTATTTTAGTGTTCTATCAAATCATGAAAATTTACTAATACTTGAGCATATTTGATAGAAGCAAAAGCTTGTCCAAAATAGAGCAAAATTCATTTAACCTAAGAAATCCAAATAAGTTCTACCAAATTCTAAATTATGGATTCTAAGGTTTATCCCATGGTAAGTCTAAGTCTTCTAAGTCAGTCCTAAGGTCCAAATATATGTGTTAGTTAGGATTCATGAAGTCATTTAGTTTCAGTGCGATGCCTTCCAAATGACACGTCTTTTGGAGTTTCAAACTTGATTTGACTATGTATGTCTTCCAGAGGTGCCATCTTGGACATGTAGATGTTCACAACTCAGTCAAAGGAATTGATAATTCAGTATGCAGTCGGACACAATCACGGAATTGACACTCAATCTGACTCAAGGGAGGCAGATTTAACTTTTAGGCCAACAATCTCCCCCCTTTTTCAATTTTGTGACAAAAACTAGAGAACAGACTATACAGAGTCAAATACAAATTACAGACTTTGACAAGTTCAAATACATGTCATGTACAAAAAATATAATATTACAATAATCTCAATAAACATGGACATGACTGCATTAAGTCTGAAGGCTTGAAGGCTCATGGCAGCTCCCCCTTAGAATATGCCTGTGATATTCCTGTAAGCACAACATAAACTGGATATTCTTGGTGGAAAGTGATCTCTCCAAAGGTTAGTGATAATAAGCAATATGTGTCAATTTTAAAGCATGTCTTAAAATCAAAATTGCTCTCCCTGTCCTGGATACCAATATTCAATAATTCTCCTTCTCCCGTTATTGAGGCATTCTCCAATGCTCAATGCATACTTCACCCAAAATAGTTTTCCCCCTTTTTGTCATAAATTGACAAAGGATTAATATTACAATTTGATCATGGGGCATAGATGAAGTACATATCATGGAACGCATACATTCAAAAATCATAATTCTCCCATTTGTGACATAACTCTTGTCATTCAGACTTTTCATATTTGCTACCCTTTACTTTGGAGGTTGACAAAGAGTTTTGATTAAAGAAGCACATCTCATAACTTTCATTCATTTATCTAAGTACATAACCGTATAAGAGCAATTGAAATTGATGTAACCAACGAAGTGCATTGTTCCCCAATTATCTCAATTGATTCCACTTGTTATTGAACATTAACTTGTTGAACATATTTAAGGGTACCAACTGTTATATGATATACCTATAAGTTTGGGGGAGGGGGAAGGGGATGCAGATTTAACTTTGAGGCCAAATGAAAGCCAATAATATTTATTGCCAAAGATGAAAATGTCATACATTTCAAAAAAAAATAATATGATTATGTATGACATTGGGACAAATGCATCACAAGTGTACATGGGTAAGTGATGAGACATTTTGACAAGGCATACATATACACAAGCATATTCAAGCATTCATACTTTCATATGAATAACAAAAATAAACCAATCATGATATCATCATGAAAGCACATGCAAGAAACACCATTTGCCACGAATACATTAAATTGATTAACCGTATATAAACATAAGTAGCTGTGAAGACCACCTAGCCTATTTGCTTTCAAACATCACATCCCCATCAAGATTATGTGCACACAAGTGAAGAATATCATTCATGTATTCAAGAAGGGATGCACTAATCTTTCCATTTGAAAGCACATGAAAGATCCAACCAATTTTTCAATTTTCATGAATAATCAATAGATTTGACTATCGTAAACACCATATGTATTTATAAAAAAAATGCAAACTACTTATGAATATTTGATCATATATCATTCAAGCATTATTCATAAGCATTTATCATTTTTAAAACTCATAAAAATATGCAACCATTAAAGAACTAGAGTTTAAAACAAGGCAGATGGAGTTGGAAGTACTAAGACCCTATAAAGAGTGTGGCTAGGTTTGAGGTCCTAGAGGTTACTAAACAAAATCTTCAAGTCAATGTGACTTAGCCAATAATCTATGTCAAAGAATTTTGAGAATAGATTCTTTTGCTCCCCCTTTTATCAATTTTCTTTTCCTCATCCATTCTCATTTCTTTTTTGCAATTTGCCAATAAGATTACAAAGGATTTTACAAGTTAAGCACATGGGAGAAAAGAGAAAATTATAAGGTTCCTTTTTCTAAAAGTCATTCATTATAAAACTTAGTAAGATATGAAAGGATAATGGCAATAATAATTTTTTTTAATATATGATCCAATTGCCAAAAATAAATGATATTCCTATAAATCATATGGGGAACAAAAGATCATTCATGTGGATCCATACATCATTATGAGGATTGGGCCAATACATTCATTCTCATATGAACACAAGATTCATCATGATCCCAATTTCTCTTTTTGATCAATGTTTTTTTTTTTTTTTTAATTTTGAACATTTAACCCATGCCTGGTGACAAGATCTTCTTTGACAAATTTCAATCAAGTTGACATCTAGTCATATCTCCAAAATTTTGCCAATATAGGGATGGTGTGTGTAATGTTAGGCATTGTCTCTTTTCTTTTCATTTATGTTTAAGATTATAAGAATCTCCTTTTACTCCTTGCATATGAATTATGATGAGATTTCAGAATTCCTTTTACGTTTATGAATCATATGTCAAAATATGAATTCCATATATTTCCTCCACATATAATCTTGTACAAAGGTCCCCTTATATAGCTTATAAAGGGAGCTATTATAGAAATACACATCAGCTATACAATCAGTTAGCCTATAAAATAGGTAACTGTCCCTATAATTACGGTATTTAAATCCTAATTGACAACTCATGTCAACACTCCCCCTCAAGTTGGTGCATAGATATCTCCTATGCCCAACTTGTCGAGTGAGTTGTAGAATACTTTACTGGAAACTGCCTTGGTTAGCATGTCCGTCAGTTGGTCTTCAGATTTAACAAATGGAAACTGAACAATATTGGCCTTGAGCTTCTGCTTGATGAAATGTCGATCCACTTCAACTTGTTTTGTGTGATCATGTGGAACTGAATTATGAGCAATATCTATGGCTGCCTTGTTATCACAGAGTAAACTCATTACAGAGGTGGGTGCATAACCCATTTCGGTAAGTAACTTCTTTAGCCAAAGGAGTTCACATAGGCCTTTCATCATTCTTCGAAATTCAACTTCTACACTAGACAATGCTACTACCTTCTGTTTCTTACTCCTCCAAGTAACTAGGTTACCTCCCACAAAGTTAAAATAACCTGAGGTGGATCTTCTGTCTGTAATACTTCCTGCCCAATCTGTATCTGTGTAACCACTGATATCTAGATGATTATTCTTTGAGAATAGAAGTCCCTTCCTCAGTGCCGACTTCAAATATCGAAGAATTCGAACAACTGCATTCATGTGATCTTCACTAAGGCAGTGTATAAATTGGCTTACTATGCTGAGAGCATAAGATATATCTAGTTGTGTATGTGACAAATAAATTAGTTTTCCGACTAACCTTTGATATCACTCTTTATTAGTAGGTACCTGATCAGGATACTCACCCAGATGATAATTTTGAACAATTGGAGTGTCAGCATGTTTACAGTCAAGCATTCCTGTTTCAGAAAGTAAGTCCAACACATATTTTCTTTAGGATAAAAAGATGCCTTAGTTTGACCGAGCTACCTCAATACCCAAGAAATACTTGAGTCCTCCAAGATCTTTCATTTCGAATTCAGTCGCCAAATACTTCTGGAGTAGAGAAATCTCCTCCACATCATCTCCTGTAATTATCATATCATCAACATAAATTATCAGTGCTGTTACTTTTCCACTTTGGTGCTTAAGGAACAAAGTATGATCGGAATTGCTCTACTTAAACCCATAATTTCTCATAGCCAAACTAATCCGTCCAAACCAGGCACGGGGTGATTGCTTTAAGCCATACAATGCTTTTTGCAATTTACACACAACCCCAGACTGTGAAAGTATAGTATATCCTGGCGGAATGTCCATGTATACTTCCTCCTTTAGTTCACCATGGAGAAAGGTGTTCTTTACGTCAAACTGATGTAACGACCAATGTAAATTGGCTGCAAGGGATAGTAGTACCCTGACAGTATTCAGTTTTGCTACTGGAGAGAAATTTTCCTGATAGTCAATACCAAAAGTCTGCGTATACCCCTTCGCCACCAGTCTTGCCTTATATCTTTCAATAGACCCCTCTGCTTTGTATTTAATAGAGAAGACCCATTTGCATCCTACTGTCTTCTTTCCTTTTGGCAACGGAACAAGATCCCATGTCTGATTTTTCTCTAGCGCCTCTATTTTTTCTTTTATTACCTGGGTCCACTTTGGATCTATTACAGCTTCCTGTACTCCACTGGGAACATGAACAGAGGACAACTGGTGCACAAATGCCTTGAAAGATTCTGATAATCTCTAAGATGATACTTGATTTGCGATCGGATATTTTGATTTCTTCACCTTATACTTTGGAGAATACCGATCCGGTGGTTTTACACGATTATGCCTGCGAGGTAATTGATGACCAATAGGGATATCATATATATTGTCAGGTGAAGTAGTTGGAGAGCTTACCTCAGGGATATCCTCAAGAGATCGATCGTCTGGTACTGGAGAATGAGAGGGGGGTTCTTCAGGTTCATTTCCAAGAAAAGCAGCCGGTCGGTCATCTGGTAGAAGATCAGCCGGTCGGTTGTCCTCATGTAAACCTGGTTGGGTTTCAGTCGGTCGACCTTCCTCATATACCGTCTACTGTCCATGTTGTCACCACCTGTCCAATTCTGTTCTTCACCCGGTATCTCCCCCTGAGGAGGGCAATTGGTTATCGGGGTAGGAAAGAAGGTTTCAGACTCCAGGAAAATGACATCCATAGTAATATAAGTACGTCTGGTTGAAGGATGATAGCAACAATACCTTTTCTGATGTGTGGCATACCCTAGAAAAAGACAGCGAAGAGTACATGGATTAAGCTTAGTACGCTGATTTTTATGGAAATGAACAAAGGCGACACATCCGAAAATACGAGGAGTAAGCATCAAAACTGAGGGCAGTGGTCCATGCTGTGAGAGGACTTGAAGGGGAGTCTGAAACTTCAAGACTTTGGAAGGCATACGGTTAAGCAAATACATAGCTGTAACAACTGCATCGTCCCAATAACTGCGAGGGACGTGGGCTCCAATAAGTAGAGCCCGAGCCGTTTCCAAAATATGTCTGTTCTTTCGTTCAACAATACTATTCTGTTGAGGTGTCTTGGGACAAGTGGTCTCATGAAGAATGTCATGAGTCTGAAAATAGCTCCGAAATTCTTGGTTAACGTATTCTTCACCATTGTCTGAGCGAATTATTCTCGGTTTAACAGAAAATTGAATCTGGATCAGTGTATGAAAAATCTGAAAGATTTTAAACACCTCATGTTTGTATTTCATCAAGTAAAGCCAAGTCATGCGGGTACAATCATCGACAAAAGTTACAAATTAACGAATGCCAGAAGATGTAGAGATGGGAGAGGGTCCCCAAACATCAGAGTGAATTAATGCAAAAGGAGTGATACTTTTATTTAAACCTAGAGGATAAAACACACGGTGACTCATGGCTAAAATGCACGAGTCACATTTAAACTCCAAGTCTTGTAAATCTAAAAACAAATCAGGTAACAAATGCTTCAAATAACTGAAAGATGGATGCCCTAAATGATGGTGCCATAACCAAATATGCATCTGCTTGACGTCCAACGAATGTTGCATACTATTAGTTCTGCCGGTGTGGAGGTCATCAACATAATACAACCCCCCTCTTTTAGTACCACGACCAATGATCTCCTTGGTGAGAATAAAAAAATCTTTACTCGTTGAACCGTGATAGAGATCCTAAGATCGGTGTCTCTGATACCATGTCAAAATATGAATTCTATATATTTTCTCCACATATAATCTTGTACAAAGGTCCCCTTATATAGCTTATACAAGGGAGCTGTTATAGAAATACACATCAACTATACAATCAGTTAGCCTATAAAATAGGTAACTGTCCCTATAATTACGGTATTTAAATCCTAATTGACAACTCATGTCAACATCATATATAAAGGAATAGAACATAAATGTGGGTCATTCAACTAGGCATAATATGATGATCATTAAAGAGCAAGCCATCCAAAGTATATCGTTTAGTTTATGAGCATAGACTATTTTATCCAATAAAATGTAATACTCATAAAAAATGAATGTATTTAAGACGTTATGATATGAAATATTCAAGTGATGTATAATCTTGATAAATGAATCATTCAATAGACAAGAGATCTTATGATAAGCTTATATGAGAAAATAAAGATAAGAACTTCCTCTTTCATTATTCTAAGTCCATACAAGTGATTTTTATTTGGTTGAGGGACTTAAGCAAAATTCCAGGGACTTATAAGAAATATAACTATGATCATTTAGAGTCCTAGAGAAACAAAGAATCATGCATTTAAGAGTCATCATTTCAAACACAATTCACATGATCAATCTTGCAAGATATGTAAAATTAACCCTTTTTTTTAATGAAATCAAGCAACACACAGATGTAATCAATCAATGTCTATCATGACTTCCATTCCCAAGTATTATTTCACTTAAAGTACGGAAATTGAACTAGTGAGTGAAATGATAGTATAACAATTTACATTCTCACTAAGACAATATAGCATGACTGAAAATGTCATTCCACAAGCAATCTTTAGGACATTATGAGTAATTTCAAGTCCATAGAATGTATGACTCTTTTAGACATGATACATATTATAGCCAGGAACAATATTATCATTTGTCTTAAAGAGTCAAATGTATTGTGTTGTAGCATATGTGCTACTTAAACTTGCCTACAATGATGATGATCTAATTTATCAAATGATAGGCAAAGTTTACTACATAGGTCCAATATTTTACTTATAAAGCTCAAATTAGGACCATTGGAGGACACGGTATAATTCCAATAATCATCAATAAGAGGTATGAGTAATATGGCAATGGATGATTAAGGCAAGAAGAAATCTAAACATGACAGATTCTAATGTAAATGTATATGTTTAAGAACATGAAATCTGACAGAGGTCCAAACTCGAGAGTGTCAAGATTTAACCCACACCCCTAATCTTGGGTATCCATTGAGTGGTTGAGGAAGGTCTACGGGATCCACAAGTGTCAAACATATGAACATCTAGTTTTCTCTTTTTAAAGTTTTTATTTGTTTGACAAAACTTCGAAAAACCATTCAAAGCTTCAATTAGTTTTTATGTTAAGGTATAATTTAGAATTCTATTTGAGTTGTTAAGCCTTTGATTTTGATTATGAATTTTAGTGGACAATTCTTATGATTTTCATTCATCTTTTCCCTTCTTTCATTTTCTTTGTAAACCTTTTTTCCTTTGATTTTGCACCTTGGTTTATTTCATATTTTTATATTGATTTTCCACTTTCTCATATTTAAGATGTCCCCTTCTTAAGTTGCATTCAAATTTTAGGTGTCCAGATTTTCCACAATAGAAACACTTTATGATTTTAATTTTAGGAGTTGAAAGAGACTTACTTTTTACAAAAATAGTTGGTTTGACAAGTTCTTTAACATTTTTCTTGTCATAACCAAGACCCGTTTTATCTCTAAAGAGTTTACTCAATTTCAAGAGTTTTTCAAGTTTCTCTTCTCCTTTAGTAAACTTCAATTCAAAATTTTCTTTATATCATTTTAAATCATTTACTTCTTTTATGAGTTTTTGATTTTCAACACTTAGAATTGATTGAGCTTATGGAGTATGGCTTTTTAGCTCTTTGAATTATTTTTTATTTTGACATTTTCTTCTTCTTCACCACTTAGAACAATTTTCAAATCTTTGTAATATTCTTTTAATAAGTGAAGTTCATGCTTTAGTTTTCTTGCTTCATTTTCAAGATTAGCTTTTTCTTCAATTTCCATTTTTAAGCACTCTTCAAGTTTTAGATAATCTTTTTGTGTGGATTTAAATTTTTTTTGAATTTTATCTCTTTTAAATTTTAATGCCTCCTCTTTAGCTAATTCTAATTCTTTTAATATTTTCCCATTTGTTAACTTTTCCTAACTTAATTCATTCGAAAATTTAGTGTTTTCATTCATTGCCTTAGTAAATCTTTTAGTTAACTTTTCAAACTCAAGACATAAATCTTTATAGCCTTCTTGAAGAATATCATATTCTTGGTCTTCTTCTAAATCTTCATGTTTAGGTTCTTCAATTATATTATTGACATTATTATGTTCAAGAGCTTAGATGAGTCCTAAACAATAAACTTTTTCTATGGTTTCTTCCTTCTTAGGCTTTTCATGGGTTTTCCTCTAAAATGTCTGATGCCTCTTCTGCAGTTTCACATGATATGATGTTTTTCAAGATATTTGATGAAACGGCACAAAATATGGCATCAAGAGCTTTTGCATTGGCCGAGTGCATACTCTTTTCAACATTACTCCAAGCGAAGTAACTTTTGATTGGTTAAGTCCAACCACATTTAATCATTTCCCAAAGAGCTCCATTTATTTTGATTAAACATACTTTCATTTTAGCTCTCCAAAAAGCAAAGTTGGAGCCATCAAAGATTAGATGACTCATCACGGCCAAGCTATCTCCCATAGACATTTTATTAGCTCAAGAATCGACTCTTAGACGGTTAAGTCGAGTACAAGAGACCTCGCTCTGATACCACTTGTTGGTCAAGATAGCCAAATGTCTAAAATAGTCCTAAAGGGGGTGAATAGGACTATTGGAGAATTTTAAAATCTATTTAAATATTGGGCACTTTAATGATTAATTAATATAAATTTGCTCAATTAATATTCTAAATGTGATTTACAAGTAAGATTAAGTTTAAGTAAATTATGTGTGCAGTAAGATACGAGTTAAAACAAGTGCACTCAACAAGGTGAAAGAAATGAGAAGAGATGAAGAATTGTGACACAATGATTTTTACGTGGTTCGGCAACCTTGCCTATATCCACGCCTCAAGTACACCACTTGAGAATTTCATTAACCTTCTCCTTCACGGGTGGAGAAGAAACCTATTACAACTCTTGTGGTCTCTTTCACGGGTCGAGAGCTTACCATCACAACCTTGATCTCTTTCATATGTAGAGATCAAAGCTAAATAAACATACACCAAGAAAACACCTTTCTTGGATTTTACAAGGGTTACACCAACCCTTACAATTATCTCAATGAATAATCAAAGTTGTAGAATGTTACCAAGAACACTAGCCTCTTGTTACTTTAAGTACCTTTGGCTTGTTCTTGAATGTCCTCCTGTTCTTGGCTTGATATAGATCCTCCAATGAAGTCTAATCAAGATAGTAATAAGGAAGTCTAGGGTAGATAATAATTTTCCTATGAGGATTAATACCCTAAAGAGAATCTCCACTTAACACATTCAACTTAGAGCATAAGATGCTCAAGATATGCCTATGAGAGCTTTGAATGTATTTGAGATTAAGATTCAAAGCTTAGAGTATTTTAACTATGGAGTTTTGATGCTCTAAGAATGATTGAGAGTCTTGGAGAATGTTCGAGAGTGTTTGGCTCATCAAAGTGAGGGTATATGACAAAATTGGTTTAGTCTGTTTTGCACCCTTTCATTAAAATGCTCTTAACTTGAGCTATACATTTCTGAATTGGGTGTTCTTGGACTTTTTGAGAAGCTCTTTTAGTGTTCTATCAAATCATGAAAATTTACTAATACTTGAGCATATTTGATAGAAGCAAAAGCTTGTCCAAAATAGAGCAAAATTCACCTAACCTAAGAAATCCAAATAAATTCTATCAAATTCTAAATTATGGATTCTAAGGTTTATCCCATGGTAAGTCTAGGTCTTCTAAGTCAGTCATAAGGTCCAAATATATGTGTTGGTTAGGATTCATGAAGTCCTTTCAGTTTTAGTGCGATGTCTTCCAAATGA
Organism: Chimonanthus praecox; assembly: GCA_022113865.1. Lineage (NCBI taxonomy): Eukaryota > Viridiplantae > Streptophyta > Magnoliopsida > Laurales > Calycanthaceae > Chimonanthus > Chimonanthus praecox. The sequence continues at coordinate 128,659 of JAINRJ010000132.1, forward strand.
CACATCTTTTGGAGTTTTAAACTTGATTTGACTATGCAAGTTTTCTAGAGGTGCAGTCTTGGACATGTAGACGGTCACGATTCAGTCAAAGGAATTAACAACTCAGTACTTAGTCGGATACAGTCATGAAATTGACAACTCAATCTGACTCAGTGGAGACAGATTTAACTTTTAAGCCAAAAGTTTCAAATGAATGGGCTTAACATAAATAATAGCCTGATAGACTAGGCATTGGCTTTTCTTTTAGCTTGTTAAGCTAAAAGGGTGGGTCAAGCAAAATAAATAAAGCCTTTGAAGCTCATTCTGCTTTTAAGCCCCACTTAGCCATATGTGTATACTTGGTGTATTTTCTTCCTCAAACAATAAATCATTTGGATTGAAATTAAACTAGATGAACTACAACTTGATCAACTTTTAGCTCAAAATTCAACTTCTAACCACTTTTTAGTGGTCAAAATTACCATATGAAAATACAACTTAGATAGGGCCTAACTTGAGCCCACATGGAAAACCCAAAAAATTGAAGTTGCAGCCCAATTGTATGTCAAACCCAAATTTATATTCAGGCCGAGCCCAATCTTAATACATGAAAGCTGGATTTTAGGTCATAAGCTTGAATTTCTGTTTGAAGAAGAATGCTATGTGATAATGCCCAAAGTGAATGAGGCATCATATGTACCTCACACATACAAGCACTAATATATGCAAGGTATATTATGAAACATAGTTCTTTCTCTAAAAGTTCTTTTGGCCTAAGCCAGCATCAAATGCGAAAAGAATGAGTATAGATGTGTAAGAATACATTAGGACTAGTATTTAATTAGAATTATTAGTTTAGGTTTATCTTTAATTAAGAGATACGTTTAAATTAGATTTAGAGTTTGTGTTTGTGTTTTACTGAAATAATTATAGGGTCGACTATAATAGACTTTAATGAATACAAGTTATCATTTCTAAAGAGATTAAGTGCCACAAAACCCCAATGATGAAACTGGATCTTGGCAAATGAGACGGGTCAATGTGGTGAAGGATCATTGTTTTTTTATTGGGTTTTAGTTTCTTTCGCAAAATCAAGTCCGAATTGGATGTAAAGTTGTAGTCAAATGTAAAGAAATCGAATTTGATATAGTCTAACATTTAAGGAAAATTATAGAGTCGGAATTAGCGGATAGTGAGCAATTAGACTGTTGTTTGTGACTTTGTGGTAAATGATCGCGGGTTTGATATTGACATTCTTACCCACGATCCAATCAAAATATGAGGACAAGTTGCATAAGGAAATCAGCAACCTCAGCCTCATCTTTAGATAGATTTGTATTATCAGATTTGATTGTATTACATCAAAATTGACATTTTCAATTTCAAATATTTTTTTAATGAATCTAAACTTTTGTTTGAATTTATTTATTTTTTGAATTGAATATTTTATATTTTTGAATTTTGAAGTATTGAATGGACTTATGACAAAGGACCGAGAATTATAGCAAATATCGAACTATTTCAGTATTGAGAAGGAGGGGTTTAAAAATCGGATTTGATATATATCAGCCGATATCATTATCTCTTATCTGATTTATTTATTTTAATTTTTAATTTTTTCAAAAAAATCCGAAAAAATTATAGAAAATGCAAAAAATTATGGGCTTATTGGGTGTGTAATTTTTTCATTAAATATCGGTTATTTACATGTTCAAATGTTATTTTGAAATTAAAACATTGGGATTTTCCAAAATTATTAATAAAATTATGAAAAAAAAAATAAAAAAATTGTAGAAAAATGAATGTGTGGCTCCTTATTTAGACATTCAAATTACTGCTAAAATTATTAGGTTTATGGAGAGTGATTGTCAAATATTTACTGGTGATCCCATCCCTCTGAGAATTTTTTTTTATTGGAGGGCAATTTGAGTACATGGTTTTCCCGAAACCACTTTAATTTCGCCCAAACCATAGTTTTTTTTCCACAAAACCATTTTGATTTCCCGCCCAAAACCAATTTCGGCCGATACTGGCCGATATCTCGGCCGACATTGGACCGAGATATCAGCCAGATAAGGTGATTTTTTTTAAAAAAAAAAAAAAAAATCAAATCGGCCGATTTTAAACATATCGGTCGATATCCAGGCCGATATCGGCCAATATTCTTGACTTTTAAACAGTACGGCCAATACGATTCATATCAGGTTAAAAAATCTGAGATGTATAAGCCGATATTTTCACCTGTTGAGAAGTGCTACTTGGAGGTCTGCGACTCACTTGCTGCCATCGGCCCATCGCTGCCAATTTTTAATTTAAAACATCAATTCATCAATTCATAATGAGTATAAGTTGGACAAAATAATAATTCATAAAGTAGATGAGTGTGAGAAAGAGACTGTGTGAAGAATTTCTGTAGGTTCATATAGGGTTAGAGAAGACTATTACTTTAGGGTGAAAATTTTCAATTATAAAATTATTTAAAACATATAAAAGTTTAACTTTTACAATTTCATTAATTTGTGACTATCTAGGTATTTCAGAAGATTGAATAATTTAGATTATATTTAACTAATTGAAAATATAAAGAATGTAAATGATAACATGTTAAATAATGATACATGCATAAAAAAAAAGAAAAAGGAAAGAGTGGTTTCTTTATAATAAAGAGAATGTCTAAATTCTAATTAATACTACTCAGGGTGGGCGCTGAGATCTCTTAAAATCTCAGGGGCTCTAGGCGAAATGAGATTTCAGAGGCCCTTTTGTGACGGCTATACTAAGTAGTTTAAATGTGTGGGCCCTTTTCTCTGGAACCCTAGGCTGCCGCCCTGATACCACCCTACTAATATTTAACTTCTGTGGTATCAAAACACTTTAATGAGACAGTGATAAGATGGAAATAAAAATATATCTAAACCTTATCAACATTATCAATATGATTTCATACCTATCCCATTGATGTCCATGTATTAGCCTTGACCTTCACCTACATAGACTCAATTAAAAAAGCCATTATATATAATATCTAAATTGTTATTTGCAGTTCATATTTAAATGTTAAATATGTATTTCTGTGAACCTCTTCGAGTCATTTTTCATAGGGTTATTCTCCATCAATTTAACCAGTATATATAGATTGAAAAGTTTACACATGTTAATAAAATTAGTCTCATTTTGAATGTAGAGTGAGAATATTCGTGAGAAAAATAAAGAAACAGAATTTCTCATAAATAATTAAATTATGATGAACTTATATGCAGCTGTCCTTTATTATAAAGGATCCCTTCCTTCTCCAATGCCAAACAGCTACACAGACAGCGGCGTGAGAGAGGATGAGAGATGGTGGGTTTGAGCGTAGTACTTGAAGGTCAGAAGACCCTCAACAATAGCCCACAAGTCATTAGCAAGATAACCATGCTTAGATCCTTTCCCCCTTCTGCTTCTTCCGCTGCTCTCTATTCTTCAACACCTCTGCCTGCTCAGACCTTTCTGGAAGCTTGTTTTCTCTGTAAGAACCGTCTCTCTCCCGGAAAAGACATCTACATGTACAGGTAATGAAAACCCAGATCCCAATTCCACTTGTTTCCTTATCTGTACCATTGGATTTTATTGGATGGTGTGGGAAGTTTCATTTGCTTTTCACTGAACCGGACTGAGGAGTCAGGACTTGGAATTTAATTTTTTTTTCCTTTTTCTTTTTAAACCAAAGAGAGGCGATTTTTCTGTTCTGGTTCACTCCTCCTTGTAGAGCCTACTTACTTTCCATGGTTCGACAGGAAATACTAAAGTATTTAACATAAATAACTACTTGCTCTGATCATAATAGTTGTTGAAGCAAAAAGTAAATTTCATTAAATAAGATAAATTATGTGAGCTCTTCTTATTAAACCATTCAAACACACTTGTGTCATCCTAACCTACCTCCCTCGGAAGTTGCTTTTTAATGATGTTAAGATATATTTAAGACTTTCCATTTATTATCTATATTGTATTTACTAAATTAAAGATTTTCTCTTTTATTTATTTTCTTTATTTGTACTCTTCTTTCTCTATAAATAAAATCTTGGGATCTCACCTTGATTAAGGAGGGCACAATGTTTTTTTATCTGGTAAAAAGTCTAAGATCATTTTCTTTGATTTCATCCCGTGGTGAGAGAGAAAACCATCGTCGTTTCTTTTCTCCCTCTGCCGACGTAATTCTTTCAGACGAGAGAGGAGCCATTCAGCCCACTACCCATCCCATACCTCTAATCAAAGGAAAGAAAAACCAATTTTTTTCCTCCCTCCCGTCCCCCTCTGGAAACAATTTTGTCTAGCCTCTCCGCTGGCCGCCCTCACTCTTCGTCTTCAAATATGTTATACTCTTAGATCCTCACTTGCCTACTGCACCGTGCAACACGGCTACAGCCAAGTATCACCCACTCATCTCTATGTTGACGGTGACGTTCCGTGATTCCATAGATGAGTCTTCCTTATTTGTACTCTTCTTTTTTTATAAATAAAATCTTAGGGTCTCTTCGTTATTTTACAAATAAACATTTTCTAATTAGCTAGACTAAAGGAAATGAAGGTTTACCCTTTTTTTTTCTTTTTCCTTTTTTTTTTTCTTTTACTTCAAAGAGCGTGGTTGCCATAGGTGGTGTGATAAGTACGTATCTACTTATTTCATTTTCGTAGAACAGAATTAAAGGGGCTGAAATATTTGTTGGGTTTAGCTCAAAGACACTGATTTCTCTTTCTTCCTTGGTTGGAGAGTATTTTATAGGGGGGATAGAGCGTTTTGCAGTGTGGAATGCAGATGTAGCCAGATTTTCATGGAGGAAGAGAGTGTTATCAAAGAGAACTGTTCGTTTGCTGCCGCTTCTGCCACAGCTGCTCGTCGTGGCAAAGGACATAGAAACCGAGCAGGTGGTTTATTTGCCTTCTGATCTCAAAATAATTCTACATCGTTTCTGTTGTACGTTGCTTTCGTAGAAGATAAATCGAAAGGGTCATTTCAGCTGAAAAGACTTGATCATGCTTTTCTTTTTGCGTCTTGTTTTCGGAACTAAGATTAAGACCAAAACTGAGACAGCAAGATATTTTAAGCTGAGAAGCTTTCGTCTTTTAGTATGACACGGCTCCCAAAATCCAAATCTGTAATAATAATAATAATGTTAGAAAGTAGAAACGATTGTCACAAATATCCATGGTCTTTTTAAATGTACTGTATTTTTATAAAAATATTATTACAGTGTTAAAAATACATTTTTATTGTCTGCTAAATTTTAGATAAAATTGTGTTAAAATGCGATAAATATTAATAATGTGATAATATTCCAGTAAATTGTCGATAAATTCCTGATAAATTCTCGGTAAATTTTCTATACCATTTTTATTTCATTCATTTTTTTATTTATTCTATTTTTTTATTTTTAAATATTATAATTTCTGCAAAATTTTCCCATTAAATTTTCGATAAAAATCTGAGAATTTAAAAATATTCCGTTATTATCAATTGCCATTAATATCCCGAGAACGGTATTTATCACAATGGTAGAAACTACTGTTTGCTTGTATTGTTACTGTAAATTGATTTGAAGTTTAATATCAAAGTTGGATATTCTGTAATAAACTCTCTTTTTTTTAAACTCTAATATAAAACATTTTTCATATTCTAAAATGAAAAAAATGATCAGTAGCAACCTATTTCTGTATTTCTACTATTTATTTATAAGATTTTAAATTTTAAAAACATTTAAGTTTAGTGGCAGAATCTCTCCGCTTCATCATTTTTCTTCCAAAAGTTTTTTGCTTAGGATCCGATTTTTTTTTTCATGCTTATGTTACATGCTAAATTACTATTTTTAAAATAAGCATGTGAAATTCAATCCAATCTTGTCTAAGTAAAATAAAGCATTTAGAAAAAACAAGTATTATAAAAGAAATGAACAAAAAAGATTGATCATGAAAAAATTAAGTGGTTTTATACATGAGATTAACTTTTAATCAAACAAAACCTTTGGATAACAACATCTCATATGGACTCTCATGTCAATTATAGACAAGGGATTTTCATTAATGGATTGAGATACATCAAGATGTATGATAGATTTAAAAGATCTCATAGTATAGTATTTAGGTCTCATGAATAATTAATTTATTAGTCTATCCTTGGCCATGAAGAGAGTAATCATCATCTATTCATTCCTATATTTCAAACGCAAATTATTTAATTTTGGATTACAAAGATCATAAAATATGAAAGTTCCCAGTGTGCCAGAACACGAGTGTTGATGATCAAATTTTACATTTATAATCTTGTAAGTGCACAAACCATTTATACTACAGCGATTGAGTGCGAGGTCGAACCTAAAGGAAATCCACAAAATATATGTTTAAATTAAATTGATACCTTTAAAAAGATATAATCTTAAGAAATCAAATTCATGGAATTACAATTTAAATATAGAAAACCAAAATAACACCAACATTATTTAACTTTTGAATTTAACAAGTGGAGAATCAAATACATCTTCTTTTTATTAAATTGGTGAAACAAGAATAATGATAGTCTCATCTTAATTTAAAATTACATGTTTTAAGATCAAAATATCACAACTCCAACTCTAGTTAAAGAATATTGAGAGAGAGAGTTTGAATACAAAGAATTAAAAATTAAAAATTAAATATACCAGATTCATAACAAAAACATATATTGAACAATTTTTATACAACAAACATAAAAAGTGACTAATGTAACTAAAGACAAGAAATGAATTGATGAAACATGGATTTTCGGATGTATCAAAGTGGAATAAAGGAGAGAAAATAAAGGCGACAGAGAAAAATGGGGAAAAACTCTTCAATAATTTCCATGTGCTAGAATCATATGAGGTAAATTGGGAATGGGATTATGTGCATGAATCGTATAAGACTTTTTGGAAAAAGGAAAGACTGGTTGGAATGGAGATCTACGTGATGGGGAAGCTGAATCAGCAGATAGGGTCCAAATCCCATTGAGATTTTCCACACTAGCAAAATCGTATGTACCCTATACGATTGAATGAGAGAGCTTCCTAAATTCGTGTATGGCCTAAAGTCCCACATTGGTTTTGGGTATTTTATTGCTCCTCTCTCCACACTATAAATAATAGAGGTCCAGGGTACATAGGAAAATTAACTAGAGCAAGGAATAAACTTGTGATTGAAATAGGAGAGGAGAAAATCAAAAAGAGGTTGTGTAGAATTCGAGTTTCACAGGAGATTTTTCAATTCTTGTATATTTTATTCACATCCTTGAATTGTAATTCTTGATTTTTTTCCCATTACTAATAAAATTCAAAGTGTGCTTTTTAGATATATGGTTTTCCAATTTTTCCATATATGTCATTATGATGGCGTGATTTTATTACCATTCTTTTTATGGATTTATGTTGAAAATTATTTTAAGATTTTCAAGGAAAGTGTTGAAATAATTAGGAAAAGTAGAGTTGATTTTCTCAATCTAAGGCTCTTTTTAGAGTGAATGACATTTTGGATTTGAGATTACAAGTGTAAATTCCGCTTAGGCTTAAGGTTTGATTTGAAAAAAAATAATTAATGGAATTCATATTTTTCATAACCAGGATGATAATGCATGAAAGACTTGAATGGATGTTTGGAAATTTAAACGAGTTCCATAGTCTAGGCTTTGATTTTATTTTCTTAAAAATATGGGATATGATAACTTGAATACTTGTCTCTGTCCAACTGTAAATAATATGAATATTTTATTCTTTTATTTTATTTTATTCATTCAGTTCTTTTATAAAACTTTGGAACTAGGTTGGGAATATTTTTATTTGCATCTTAATTTTATAATTTTGAATTAAGTTGAGGTTGTTTAAATTCATTCCACCATTTATAAATTTATGATGCTAAGTTAATTCCATGGCTTTTGTGATAAATTGAATTTCTATAAAAAAAATTGATCTCATGTTTTCTTAAATTCCAAATTAAGATGTTGTTTCTATTTTTAGATTGGTTTTCTAATTTAGAGAGTTGCTAAATTAATAACATAATTCCAAGTTTTAGAAGATTTCTCCATGTTTAGATCGATTTCCATAATTGTAATTTCTTAAACCGCATTATTTTTAATGGTGTCAATTTATCTTTTTATACATATATTTTGTTGATTTCCTTTGATTTTGACCTCGCACTTATATGCTATACTATATATGGTTTGTGCGCTTGTAGTAAATTTAAGACACAACATTTAGGCAGGGCCTCTAGTAAACTGAGTAAAGCATGAAAAACTTGTAGACATGGGCAATAGATTCTATTTGTAGACTTGAACCAGTTTCGAACCAAAGACCTGTCACTAAGAGGGCATACAGACAAAAAGGTTTGTAGATGGAGATGTTTCTCAAGCATTAAGTGCTAGGCCCCAGGTCATTCCACAAACATTAGTTATTAACTTAAGTTAATAACTATTATTTTACCACTTTTCTTTTATGTAAATTGTGTGTTGAGTGTTTGCAGATGGAGATGTTTCGCAAGCATTAGGTATTAACTTAAAAATCTCATTTTAAGCAATTTTGGAAACAAACATGGAAATGACATATGTGTCCCCAGACTTTGCTTGAGCCCTCGGGCCTGTTCCTCGAGCCCTTGGGCCTGTTTCTTGAGCCCTCGAGCATGAGAATTGATGTAACGCCCGCCCCTTTTCACCTTAAATCAGAGTCTATTTTTTTTTTAATAGTGACAAAGGGCGCAGACGTCACGACGCGAGTTAAGTCCGAGCTTCTAAAGCCCGGCCCTTAACTGGCCAACCCTACGTGTGCGTGGAACGAAGTCCACAAAGAACAACTCACACGTAGACGTAAGCTCAAGGAATATTACAACTAAGTGTGGAATTAACAATGAAGACTATCCTACAAATTTGAGATAGCAGGGAAGATAACATTCATAATATTACCAAAATATCACAACGTCTCAACTTCCAAAATAAACCAAAATATAAGAAGTAATCTAATTATACAGTCCGATAAGCTAAACTGTTCAAATATACATTTCCCAAAAATAAACTTTAATAAAGTAAACAGTCCGCCTCCCCAAGCTTCTAAGCTTGGCTCCCGTCCCGTCCTTCTGCTCCGGCATTTCCTGCGTCATCAGCTAGGGTAGAAATAGGGCGTTAGACAACGCGCCCAGTAGGACTCCGAGTAGGGCTAATACATGGATTAGTGATAACAAAGCATATAGATAATAGTATAACGAAAACCATAAAATGAATGCTATGCCATGGATGTTTGTGTTATGAATCTCACCCATCATCCATACCATCATGCTGTCATATCCCCCTTGACGGCAAAACCTCGTCAAGATACAAACAATCACAAATCATCACCCTGAACGGCAAAACCTCGTCCAGATATAAAACAATCACAAATCATCCCCCTGGACAACAAAACCTCGTCCAGATATAAAACAATCACAAATCATTCTCCTGGACGGCAAAAACTCGTCCAGATATAAAACAATCACAATTCATCCCCCTGGACGGCAAAACCTCGTCCAGATATAAAACAATCACAAATCATCCCCCTTGATGGAAGAACCATCATCAAGGTATCATAATTACATACAACATCCCTGATACATCAAACACATCAAAATATCTCCATGTCTGTTTATCGGTCGCTCCAACAGAGCATGGACTCCGGTTTCATTTCATCATTCCCCTGTCATATCCCTCCCATGCCATGCATGAGATGTAGATGCCATATGCCATGTAATGAATATAATAACAAACCATGACATTTAAAAAAAATCCCATCAAAAACATATAACTTGATTACCCAAAATAGATCAAGCAAAGCCTCAATAATGACATCATAGCATTAAAACCCATTTTAAACCAATCATATGCTTACCGGAATAAATCAAGTAAAAACCCCTACATAATACATAATTCAAAACCAATCTTAAAACATACCATATAATTTCCAAACTAATTCAAAGAAACCATCATTCAATCCATGGCTTACAAAAAGGTAGGAATCCTACCGAATACCGACTAGCATTCTTTCTTCCGTTTCCGTCTGACAGACCTGGTCGCCGATCACGCACCGCTTGCGATGTCCGGTACCTTATTATACATATCAATTAGTCCATGTATTAACCATTTAAGTCCATAAATCACATCTTAGTGGGGTTCGGCCATATACCATGGCCGAACCTCACTAACTAAGTTTTGCGGGTCCCATTTAGTCCATTAAATATTTTAATCATATGAGTCTAAAAACCAGCCACCCTAGGCTTTATTAATCACTCATAAGGTTGTTACTTAGTGTCCCTAAGTCCATGACCACCTCCCATGGGTTTCTTCATTTTGGCCAATATTTACGGTTTTGCCACTACCCTTCCATGGTTACTCATTTACTTAATCCATGTACATTATGGTCCATAATTGATCCATAACTTAGACCCATTAATTGATTCACAAAATGGTTCCATTGATGTCTCATTAACCATGATATGCATATTAATAATTTAGTCCTTAACTTAGCCTAATTTTTCCATTCATCCAACCACATACACACACCCTTCCTTAGTCCATAACATGACTTACAATTGAATCATCATTCTTAACCATATCTTGGGTCCCTAATTGATCCATCAACCATACAACAAGACCACTTACCTCAACCATCTAATTAACGTAATTCCATTAATTTTTAAACACATGCACACACCTTAAACCTTAGCCCAAAGAGGACTCTCAATGAGTCATGGGCTTTATTAAAACTAGCCCCTTTAATTCAACCTAATCCCCACTTTTCCTTGGGTCTTTTTCACTACATTTAGATCCATAATAAGCCCTCCTATGAGGAGGTTTACATCATGCATTTAAATCATCAACTTTGATCATCACTTGATACATTCTTGAGTCCATTAATGACCCCTTTAATCATGACCTATTCCCCATTAATTTAAACACACACATAAGTCCAACTATGAGGGATTTTAACTCATACATTTAAATCATCCTTCCTTAATCATCATGAAATACATTTTGGTCCATTAGTTTAACCATAACTCCCATTTATTTTTTCATGGTTCCAAAACATCAAATTCATCCCAATCTCCCCATTGAAATCACTTAGCCACCTTCCATGATTTCCTTCACTAAAAACCCCTTAAAATTTACAAACCTTTGACCCCTTTAAGCCTCCAATTTATTAGTACATTATTCCATACCTTCCATCCTTCCAAACCCATTTAAATTTACAAACACATAACCCTAAAAACTCCATTAAAGATCCTTAATTACCTACATTTAACCATTAAAATCTTAAAACCCTAAATCATCCTCAATGGCTTCCATTATTTATAAACCCTAATAATTCACTTAAGCACCTACCATTTTTGAGGTCATTAACATCATTCACATCTCCCATGCATTTCCTCATTTAAACCCCTTTAAAATTATCACCACATTTAATCATTAGCACCTTAAAAAAAAACATAAGCCATCTTTCCATGATTTTCATTCAAGATCCCTTTAAAAAGAACTACCACATTTAATCATTAAACACTTACAAACCCTAAATCATCCTCCATTCTTTTCCTCATTAAAACTCTTTAACTTCACTAACATTTATTCATTAACATCTTAAAATCATAAATCCCCCTTCCATGGTTTTGACCTTAAAAACCCCATTTAAGCTTACTTAATTACTCACCATAATTCCTTCCAAAAATCACACACATTTCATGCTTAAATAAATTTCATTAACATAATGTCCTTAATGTATTTATTTTTCCTTAACCTAATTTATCCACTTTTCCATCCTTCAATTTGATGGATTTGAGATCCAAGGCCTATGATTATTTGGCCACCATCAAATTTAACAAGAATGGATCCCAAAACTTAAATCCTAAAAATCCAAATCTCTTGTTTAGGAATTACTTACAATCCGACGCCTCCTCCGACTTCCGTCACTCCCGTCGGCTTCCTTGGCCTCCTTTCTTCTTCCTCTCCTTGTTTGAACGGCTAAGATGCTTGATCCATGGTGAAAACACCATAGCTTGGGTTTGGCCATGATAGGGTTTTGATTTGAGAGAGAGAAGGGAGGAGAAGATGGAGATAAATAACCCAAGGTCTTGATCTTGGAGTGATGAGCCCAAGCTTACACCTTTCTTCTCTCTTTTCTTCCAAGCTTTTCTTATTCTTTCTCTTGGTTTTTCTTCCTCTCCTTTTCCTTGGGTGTGGGACGGTGGTGGAGAACAAGAGAGGGAGAGAGAATGAGATCGTTGGAGTGGAGAGAATGAGATGAAAAGTCATCTCATCTCTTGGTTGTCTAAAATACACTCCACATTAACTCTCCCACCAACCAAACTTAGATATTTTTATGCTTTTTGACCCAACCACATTACCCAACGTTTTTTTCTTTTTGCCTTAAGATAAGATGGCTTTTGGTTTTCCACCTTTTGACCATTTGACCCTCATTTGAATAATTTAATCATTTAATTAATTAGATAATTAGGTTAAGTTAATTCCCATTTAATTTAATTCCATTAAATTTCTTCCAAAAATCACCCATGGTTGACCAAGTGAACCATGGTGGCCGGCCCCACCAATTCTTGGTCCACACGCCACCTCACTTGGTGAGGTGGAGGTGGGTCCCAATTGGCCACATCACCTTGGCTTAATTCAAATTAACTTAGGTGATTTAAATTTAATTCAACCCATTCCAACTAATTGGATCATCATTGGGCCCATGGCCCAATCACATTCACCCTTACCCATTTACCTTAGGGCTTACATCCTTTTGATCCATTGGGTCCCAATTGGGTATTGGGCCCAATTTGACCATCCTTGGCCCAATTGACCACCATTGACCCTTTAAGTAAACTTAAATCCAATCCATTGGGCCCTAGTTGGGCCTTTGTCCACATTTTGATCCATTTACTATCTATTCCATCCAATTTCCAAATTCCACCATAAAAAAATAAATAATAACACATATATATTACTTTACAAATTCCGGGCCATTACAATTGAAAACTGCTTGAAAAATAGACTAATCTCTGTTTCGAGCCCTCAAGGCTTTGAGTACTTGAGATATTCCCGAGTACTCAAGCCTACCAGAAATAGATAGTGAACGAGCGGAAGATCTGAATTTTTATCTCCGAAATGGAGTGGTTTTAAAACCTAACTCCAAAAATTAGCCATTCAGATGAGTTCTACATGGATTTTACTTTATTTTCAAAAATTAGTATTATAGATTTGACTGAGAACGCACCTTGATCTTACGGGTACTAGAACTAAGTGAGTAAAAGCCATTTTCCATGGTTTTCCAAAAACTTCATTTTCTCTTCCAATTTTACTCAAATTTGATCTTAACCCTTTTTAAACCTTATAATTAAGCTAGAGGGTAAATTTAGGCACCTTTCCCGACGTCATTGAGTGTCCAGAAGATCCAGGGCTTCCGTTCGTTTGAGGAGGAAGAAGAAGAAACAGAAGAGAATGAGAGGAAAAATAGGAGAGAGAGTGATTTAGGTGGCTGCTGGCAGTGTGAGGGTGGGCCACTGAGGGCCCATGAGATAGAGAGCGCCAGGGCCGTTTCGCCGTTTGAAAAAGAACAGAAAAGGAAAAGAGGGAGATCGACAGTGAAGGGAGAAGGCTGAGGGTGTAATATCCTGCCCCAAAAAGTCCCACATTGCTAGTTGCATTGGAAATTCCCTTGTATATAAGTAGTAGCCTTCCTTCTTCTAGCACAAGGCCTTTTGGGAGTAACAGTGGGTTGGCTCGCCAAAACGAAGCCGCACGGGTTCGTGTGTAGGCCCAAAGCGGACAATATTGTGCTAGCGAGATGGGTCGTTACAAATGGTATCAGAGCATGGTTCAACTCTCTGCCTGAGGGTGTGGGCTTGGTTGTTGTGTGTGCAGAGCTGGGGACGGCTCTTGCGTTAAGGGGGGTAGATTGTAATACCCCGCCCCAAAAAGTCCCACATTGCTAATTGCATTGAAAATTCCCTTGTATATAAGTGGTAGCCTTCCTCTTTCTAGCACAAGGCCTTTTGGGAGCAACAGTGGGTTGGCTCGCCAAAGCAAAGCCGTGCGGGTCCGTGTGTAGGTCCAAAGCGAACAATATTATACTAGCGGGACGGGTCGTTACAGAAGACCCTTTCCTTTTATAGGAAAAAAGGGGGGCAGTTTTGGTATTTCACTACCCCTTTATTGGTTTTCTCAATACATAGGCTTTAGAAATTCTGGACTTACAAGCATGTCTAGATTACTTGAGCCTAATTGGTAATTGGGCTTAGATTAACAAAGTGATTGAATTTATTAGACAGAGTCCAAGATTGTCTACTTTAGGCAATTTGGGTCATGGAAGCCAAATCAATTTGCACCAATGTGATTAAGGTCCATTAGGCCTAATTTCTCCATCATTGATCCATGTCGTTGAGACGACGAACTTGATCCTTCTCAATTGTTGAGCTAGAACTATCCATTTTCAGATTACAACGTGGGTGATTTTGGCTAACCTAGATATTGAATCACCTACTTCTAAAAAGGTAATTATTATATATTTTATGTTTTTCAATTGCATTTATTAATTTTGGATTCATGTGTTTCATTTGAACTTATTGTTTCATCTATTAATGGTCTTTATTGTCCATATGTAATACTGTTATTTCAATTTTAAAGTTAATATCTTACATCTCTTACTTTTATAGGAATTGAAAATGTTTAACTCATTACTCGTTGATATGTATATCTGCCTTCACACCTTCATTGACTTCCCATTTCCCTCTATTGCTCGCAATCTCTCTTTTCCTGAGTCTAGCTTTGTGAGTAACCTTGACCATGTCTTTGACTATTGAAAGGTCCCGGAGCTAGAGCACGACTGTCTGAGTGAGAGAGAGAGAGAGAGGGGTGTGTTTAATATGACAATCTCTAATTTTATGGCATTTTAAAAATTCCTCGATAAAGTACAATAGTTTATAGTGGAATAAACAAGATTAATCAAGTGTGTGATAACAACAGTGTACAAAATTCAATCACACAAACAAAGAGCCAAACACTCGATAAAAAGTGGTTCGGAGTATGTTGTGCAAATTTTAAATTTATAACTTGCAAGCGCACGAACCATTAGATAATATAGCGATTAAGTGCGAGGTCGAACCCATCGGAACTTAGGAAAATATATCCATGAAAATACACCATTCAATTCCGTATTTTAAGAACTTTGGAACATATGGAGGTAAATCATAAATATAGAATAATTTATCTAATCTATGAGTTTTAATCTTAATTTAGAAATATTCTAAATTTAAATAAAGAATCTAACAATTTAACTAATTTAATTAAGATGGTGGCATTAATATAAAAATATAAACAATCTCAATGTAATTTAAAATACAAAATTAAGATGCAATTAAATTATTTTCAACCTATTTCATCAATTTCAAGAGTTTTTGGATTTATAAACAAAAATAAAATTAAAGACGCCTAAACTACCTCTGTACATATTTACAGTGGAACTGGCTCAAAGAATCAAGGAGACATTATTTTTCATATTTTAAAAATAAAACAAAGGCCTAGAATACGGAGCTCACGTAAATCACCAATCATGCATTCAAATTTTTCATCGATAAATATTCCAACAATTAAATCCATGGAGAGGTTTCTAAGATTTGGATTTGTAAATTGATCCTACACTTGGTTTCCCTTTTTCTCTTTTAATCTCAATCAACTGTTAATTGGATTCTCAAATGATTCACAAGGTGAAAAGCTTAGAGAGATGATCCTTTGATTAGCCTTTGAATTTGCCAATGAATTCAAGTAGGTAAGGTTCTTAATGATTCTCAAGATGGATCATGAATGCTCTTAAAAAGGGATCTTAAATGTTGTTCCAAGGGATCCTTAAAATCGCCAAATAGTGGAGTATATATAGACAAACCAGATTTTTCGAAACTGGTAAGTCCACGATCGACCGTGGGTCACGATGGGTCGTGAGATTTGAAAGTGACTTGCCACTAACCAGACCGTTGTACATTAATACACTTCAACAGTTCAAAAACGGTCACGCACGATAGGTCGTGTTTCATGATGGGTCGTGAGCTTCAGTGCCGATGGGTTATGCTCTGGCGATACAATCATCTTGAGACCAACTGAGATTTACAGAGTGATTTCAAACAGAACTCTGAAAAATCCAGTCGATAGGTCGTCGCCATGATGGGTCGTGTTCCCACGATAGTATCGGCCTGAGAGTGAACTTGTTTGACAGTATTTTTCCAACCAGAACCCTTGTCAATCCGGATGATGGATCGTTAGACCACGAAGGGTCGTCCCTATCCAAGGCGATAGATTGCCGGACACGATGTGTCGTCCTGACAGTTCATCAGTTTTACAAGTTTAAGTCCACTTCGTTTTGTTGGATGTCAAAGCTCACATAGGCTTAATTAGATTATCCATATGTGATATCTAAGCCTAGTCAAGGTCTTCCTAGAGGTGTGTGGTCCACCCTAGAGGTCATCTATGGTCGATTACCTTGGTGATTGCCATATAGTGATGATGATGTTGAATCTTCATTGATCTTCCAATCTTGGACTTGATTCAACCTTCACTTGAGTCTTGATTCATGTTTCGTCCTTCCAAGGCAAGGCTTCGCTTGAGTCACGAAATTGACAAATATGTGACTCGGCAAGACGGAGTACTAACAATTATTTTATTGCTTTATATATCAAATAATAGTTGTGAATTTTTTATATCCTTTCTTTACTAATTACAACGTATGATTATATCTTCTTACAACGGAATGTCCCCCCTCAAAAACCGAATAGATTGTGCGGCTTCCTAATCCTTACGAAAATCTCTCTCTTGGCGGTGTCCGATGCTAAAAAAATGTTCCATCCCATTACACTCACAGTCTCAAAAGCACATGTCCTTCCAATATAAGGTCTAATCCACCTAATTTATCAATCCATTTAATTTATTTACTTAACACAATTTACACTAATCAGAATTTTTTATTTTATTCTATCAAGATCGATAGTGGCTTATGTTTTTTCATATACTATACAAATTTTGAAGATAAACAATTTCAATACATATACGCCTACAGAAGTACATAATTTATTTATTTTATTTATTATTCATTATTATATGTTCATTCTTTATTTGTAATTGTTTTTAATATTCATTTCATTCTTTTCAAGTATTTTCATATAAATTCCTTTTTTTAATGTTTACAACCATTTATTTAAGTTGAGTAATTCTTTTTAAATAAAATCATTTCATATTAATTAACTAGATCAAAATTTTGTCAAAGTTTTCTAGAAATTATTTTTCATTTTTCTAATATTTTTGGCTACTTTTCAAAAAAAAATTGCAAAATTATTGAAATCTCAATTGCATAACTTGTACACTCCAATTTGATGTCTAAATGACAGTTATAATGGTACAATTACATAAAAAAAAAAACCCTATTTTTTCTTGATTTTCTATAATTTTTCTGAATTTTTTGAAAGAAAAAATTAAAAACGAAAAAAGAAAGTGTATCAGCCATACGAGCATGCGGCCCATATCAATGTAACAAATATCGCCGAAATATTTAAATTTATCACGTGTTTAACGGAAAAATATTGTTTCCTGTTAAAAATGACATTTTATCGCAATCGCCGTTATCAGGGGTATAGATATCGGCCGATACGTTTTAACAGGTGTATAAATACGACCTATACGTATTGTATCGGTCGTACAGTAATCATATCGGCTGATATGATTAATATCGGTATTTTTTTTTTAAAAAAAAAAAAAACAAAACGGTGATGGGCCCGGGCCCATATATCGGTTGATATTCAAAATATCGGCCGATATTTACATTTTCATTTTTTTTTGAAAAATAGTTTCTTTTTCGGTTGTTTATATTTTTTAATTCAGAAAAAATAAAATAATAACATAATACCGATATTTTAAAAAAAAGAAAAAAGAAAAGAGGAGAGAGAATCATATCAGCCGATAATTTGGCCGGGGAGTTTTTTCACCCCTAGCCGTTATTAACGAGAAATTCCCATTAAAAACATGTTTCCAACGCGAAAAATGATAATATCACGTTAAAAACACGTTTTTATCAAAAAAAACTTAATTTACCTATAAAAACCTAAATCTCAAAAATGGATATTTTAAATTTCCGAAAAAAATCTATTTGGGCAAATCTTGAAAAGGCTTTCCCTTTAAAAACTTATTTTTATAACATGTAGCCCATTGGGCCACATATTACCAACCCATAGGACGTAGCAAAGAGTGTCATACTTCACTTGTCACTTGCCTCTTTTATAGCCCCACCTTGACAAAGGGTTTTACTCCTTGGTCCATGTGGGACAAACTGCATTTCAGTGTTCCCAACATTCCCCAGTTTGGGAGAGAGACACATGTTTGGCCGTTTCTTGTTTTTTTTCATTTATTCTCTGAGTCAAGTAATGGGAACACTCTCCAATTTTGTATTTTTACTAAGATACTTTTAAACAACATCTCTACTTAATATTATATAATTTAATTATACTTATAAAAAAAGACAAAATAAAAATTATTTTAAAAATAAGAGTAGAATTTGTTAGCTATTTTAATTAATGTGGAAAACAAAAATAATAAAAATAAAAATAAGAATCTAAAAAGTGAAATTTGATACTTATATTTGATGGATTTTGTTCTAAAATTTGAAAACTTACAATAATATGAAAAAATTAAAATATAAAAATGAAAAAAATACATGTGTAACTAAAAATAAATAAATGACTATCAATTAACAAAAAGAAAGTAAAATAATATGAATAAGACATAGATGATGATAACTTCAACCGTTAAAATGAAATCATGATGACAAAGCAAATAAGATTTCTACAATTATTAATAATGAGTTAGATATTAAATAGGTATTTGTAGTGCAAAGATAAAATAAATAGCATATATTTTTGCTTAAAATCTTATTTCGACTCATCAATTAAATCTTACTTAATAATTTAATATTATTTATAATATTTATATTAATAGCACAACTTTGATATGATATTTAACAATGAACTCATATAGAATTGTATGATATTTTTTACTCAAGAAATATTATATGAGAATTATTTATTATTTTTTAATTATTTTTATTTTCTGCGAGATTTTTCCGTTAAGTTCCCGATAAAAA
Source organism: Chimonanthus praecox (assembly GCA_022113865.1). Classification (NCBI taxonomy): domain Eukaryota; kingdom Viridiplantae; phylum Streptophyta; class Magnoliopsida; order Laurales; family Calycanthaceae; genus Chimonanthus; species Chimonanthus praecox. Next base: position 147,807 of record JAINRJ010000132.1, read on the forward strand.
TCCGGGAATTTGAAAATATCCTGTTATTAACGATTGTCGTTAATGTCCAGAGACCATATTGTGACGAAACATTTTTTTAACCCCTGGTGTGATAGGGATACTTTACAAACTGAAATATTGGCTGATAAACCTGAGATATCACCTACAGATCAGTTTATTTGGTATCGACCGATATTAAGAACTCAGTCATGGATAATACAAATTCTATTATGACTACACTCGAACCCACTAAAATTGATGTCATCATCGACTTGAAGGGAGTATTCACACAATTCAATAAGAGAGATGATCCTCGCTGGCATCATCGACTTGATGGTAGTAAATTCTTATCAAGATGACATCAGTCGATTTGAAAAGAATCGTATCCGTAAGCTAAGCAACAACAATTGCGATGAAAGGATTTGAAAAGTATTTTCATAATAATGTTTGTCATACAAAATTAGGTTTATTAAATTCAAAAAGCCATAAATTTTAAAGGTCCAAAGATCAGCAGTCAAAATGAAATCAGTTTAGATAGACTTTTAATCTAAAGATGAAATCACACTCAAAATGGGTACAAATTAAATATGTATACAATCCATGGAGGTTGCTAGGTCTAAATTTGGACCCCAACAGGCCCACATGGGCCGATCGGCAGACTATCACCCATAAACAACATTTGCACAGGGAAAAAAATTCTTACTATGCACAAGCAAAATTTTGTTTTATGAGCATGGAAGGTAAGCGTTCAACCAATACAATGGAATAACATGAAAACAAGTAACAACTATATCAAGTATTAGTCTAAGCATCTTAGATTAGACCAGGGCCGGCCCTGGACATAGGCAGTGTAGGTTGTCGCCTAAGGCCCCCAGACAAAAAGGACTCTCACACACTTAAACTCCTTAATATACCAGTCACAAAGGGCCCCTGAAACTCGGCCTAGGGCCTCTGAGATTTTAGGGGATCTCAGGGCCGACCCTGGATTAGACTAAAGATTTTGGGTTCGACTCCTCTCAAGCTAAATTTATACACAAGTTCACAGGTGGTTTCGAGTATCCATAGGACTAGTCTCCCCTCCAATGTGAGATACAGATACCTATTTATCAGAAAAAAAAAAAAGCCAAGTATTGCCAAACCACCTATGGGGAAATGGTTAGGCACCCCAATAGGTTTGATCTTGTCTATTGCACTTTATGTTCTCTCCAAAATTGCTGAGCTGACTAATGGATCAAAGCCTGAAATACATACTGGCATCGTATGCTGAAGGTCATCAAATACTTCACCTTCACAGTAAATGTCATCATACTGTGAAGGAAACCTGGCCCCTAAAGTTCAGGCAAACTCATATGAGCATGAATTTTTTGCCAATATTCTTTCAACCAATCCCTATGTTCCATACTTGGTACACTGTCCACCTTCAACCTGATTGCTCCAGCCTCTCTCAGGCCAGAACATCCTGCATACATGCAGTGCGAGCATGGGAAATGGCAATAATAGTAAGTATAAATTTGAGAAACCTGCTTCTGAGCTCTCATGTCAATAAGAATTAAAAAAAAAAACCCTTGCTCTTAACAGAAGTCTGGGGAAAATACCCTCAAATCTACAGACAGGTAGAGGTTTGCAGTAGATGCACCGTGAGATCAATATACAGACAAGAAACATCATAGAAGTGAACCTAGGCTTTCAACTAATAGATTACAAATGCAAATATAGCATTCAAAATCATTCACCTTCCAATATCATATAGCTTCTGTCCATTGTCAATGTCGTCACCATCCTCAACCAGACTTGAACAGTAGGATTGCCTTTTGCTCCACATAAAAGTAGACAAAGTGGTTTGTCTCATGAGTCACATATGAACCTGCTCACATGGAAGCAAATAGCAATCAGTCTGCTCATATCTTTTAGGGAGATGGAAATCAAACAGGCTGCAATGGAGAAATGACACAGCATGTCTTGACAAGAGATGGCCCCAGAAATCTCATCAGACAGTCTACATCAGCACCTAAAAAACGTATTGTACATAATTGGCCTGATAGGAGTGCAGCATAACAACTTAAGAAACAGATTCAATGATGTATGTACAAACTTGTACTGGATATGGAGGTATTCAGCTGCAGTTTTGAATAATGAGGTTCAATCGATGACCGTCAATCACTAATGCATTTAAGTGTGGAAATCAGAAACCACAATGATGTTCTCCTTTTGTAAGAAACCCTCCTTGGGTTCAAGGACATTAGGATTCTATGGGATCCTTCTGAGCTCAGATGTACCATACACATGGATATCATGCATCAATTGTAGACAGTAGAATCAAGTCATAATGGCAAGAAGCTTGGGATTGGGTTTGGCTTATGCTGTGTGAGCATGAATTCAATTAACAAATTGGAGCCAAAGCCCAAGACCAAGCCCAACACAGACTTCAAATATATGCTAAAGCCCAAACCTCACAAGCTTGATGGACAGCCCGAGCCCAACAAGAGGAAAAGAATTAAAGCATGGAGAATTAAAAAGACAAAATTGAAAACGAAAAGAGGAAAATAATTTATAAAGATAATGTCTGTTTATGAGAGAGAGAGAGAAAAGGTCGGCTATTGGAGGAGAGCGCAATAGAGAGATGCTGGCCGCTTGACTAAAATGTTGGGGTTCAGACTAGTGTTGTTTTTTCCCTTTTATCGTTTTTCATTTATGCTTAGAATTAATTGAAGACCTAAACCTTGTTAAAAAATTGGGCTACCAGTAAAGGGGCAATAGTCAAATGCAATGAACCTATTAAATAAAAGTTGACAGTATTCAGAAAGATGTCCAAAATTTGTGAAGTTCTGAAAGCAGGACGTTGATCCAACAGCAGTAACAAACAACAGCAAAAATCATTTATCCTAGGCTCAACCAAGTCACATCTAGGATGCCTCTTAAGGACGAGTTACGCAACGTGGGATGACACACAGAGCGAAGCTGCCCCAAAGATACAACCACCTGCTCCTCCAATAGGGGTTGATGAGTAGTAGCAATCTAAAATCAATTGGATCTCCAAGACATTGAGTGCCCACATATTAAACTAGAGATAGAGAGATTGGGATTTTTATTTTCTAGTTTCTAAAAGTCAAGGAACTTTTTTGTATTTTTAAAAGGAAAATAAAGGGTTTTAAAGAAAATTGGCTATGTAACTGACATACAATTAAAGCTAGCCATTGAAAACCGATAAGGCTAATTGAGGATTTGTAATAGCTAAAAAAATGGAAAAAAAGTAATAACATAAAATGGTTTTTAGGATTAGCTTCGCGACCTTTCATATTTTTGGATTAACACGAGTATCACCAACACACATCAACCATCTACAAAAATACTTAAACAGAGAAATACCCAGGAGGATAAAGGTGCTCCAGAGAAGTTAGTCTGCCAGCCATTTTGTGGACCATTTTGAAGGAAAGAAGATAATGGGACTTTTGAAAGGAAAGAAAGTTCTACAAATAATATGCATGAAGCAACAAAAATGATGTTAGTCAAGTGGGTGATGAGGAAAATGAATTCAAAGGCCGTTTTCTTAACACCTTGGGCCAGTGGGAGAGGGGTCTAATAAGGCCACTTTAGTGGTTATTATGGAAATAGTGATGATCTTCAAAAGACAGAATTTCTAGAATTTGATAATTGAGAGTGATTGTTTTGTGTTATAGCTTTGGCATTAGTGGAAAGAAGGTTATTTGGAGACTATTATTATTGATAAGAGAGGTAAGAGCTCTAGGAAGACATTACAAGAGGTATGATTCTATCACTAAGGAGATTGACAAGTAACTTAGAGGACCTTTTAATAAAATGACGAGTTTATAGGAGTAATTTGTTTGCGAGGTTTTCATTGGAATGACATTAGGGCATAGTTTTGTAAATTGTATAGTAATTCCATACTTGTAACCTCAACCATGTAGTCCTAGTCAATTAAGTTTTGTTTCACCTTTCAAACTAGAGAGAGAAAGTCTATGCAGTCCAAAATCTTGAGGTTCTCTTCAAAAACCATTTTCATTTCCTTTTTGGTCAAAGATTGGGTAAAGCAAGCCTCTGGAAGATTGTGTCTTTGCATCAAAAAGGATCATATGAGCCAGCCATCTGGTTCAATGTCATGGGGTTTGCCTCTAATTATAAAGAAAAGAGTGGGGTGTTCAAGTGGTTTTCCAAAAATTCCAACACCAAAAATCAATGCAGTGTTGGTGTTTGATATTTTCTAACACTTCTATTAGAAACTTGGTCATAACTTCATCAATTGGTGTTAGAATTGACAAAAAGTTGAGCTTGTTGGACAGGTAATTGAATAAGTCATCCAATGAGTCAGATTTATGTCATTCAAACATATCACTACACAAAAGACAATAAATGAAAATCACGAATTAGTCATACATTTGCTCTAAATCTAAATAATTTAAAATTGCTTAAACCTATGGACCATCATGGGTCTTCATAATCACTCCAATGTTAAGAACGAATATCGAGCTGTGGCAAAAATTGCTTGTAGAATTGGTTGCACTTGAATGTCATAATACTTGGGAGATGGTGCCTCTTCCGGAAGGAAAAACTCCACTTGGTTGCAAATGGTTATTTGCACTCAAACGCAATCATGATAGCTCCATTGCTCAATATAAGGCCCATCTAGTGGCTAAGGGATTTAGACTTGTGAGATTGATTACCAAAAAAACTTTTCTCCAGTTCCCAAACTTACATCTACTCATCTGTTGATGGCAATTGCTACCACTCACCAATAGCCACTTCATCAACTTGGTGTTAAGAATGTGTTTCTACATGGAGATCTCAAAGAGGAAGTGTACATGGTCTTTCCACCTAGTTTTGTTAGACAGGAACAACAAGGATTAGTATGTTGACTTAAGAAGGCCATATAAGGCCTCAAACAATCTTCGCAAGAATGGTTTGATAAATTTAGCAATGTCTTACAGGCATATGGTTTTTCTTTTTTTGGTCGCCACTCGAATCATTTGTCATTATAAGCCACATGGGCATGACATTATACTTCTTGAAAATGTTTTAACCGAGAGCAATGTCATCTATAACTTGTCTAAAAGCTAACTTTAGAATTCTTTTGATGTTAAAGACATATGCCCACTTTGTTATTATTGATGGGAAAGATGTAAAAGAGGGAAGAAAATAATGAGAAAGAAGGGCAAAAACTGAGAGAGATTAATTATATGTATGTATTTCTTGTATTGAAGAAGAAGAACATAGATGAATATATAGATTACAAAGAGCCAATCAAGGTGGCAAAAAAAGAAGAATAATCAATTACAACTAAGAATATATGTCGGTCAACTCAATACAATCTGTTGGTCAACTCTTAAATATTATTTACAACACTCTCCCTCAAGCTGGTGCGAAGATATCAATCAAGCCCAAGTTGCTGAAAACATCATCTAGTTGAGAGTGTGAGATGGCTTTCGTCATCATGTTGGCTAATTGATACTTGGTCTTCAAATATGGAGTGACAATATTCCCAGAGGAAACATAATGTCAAAGAAAATGGCACTCAATCTCTATATGTTTGTACCCTCATGGAAAACTGGATTGACAGCAATATTGATTGCAGTTTGATTGTCACAGAACATAATAAGTGCCTCTGACGAAGGAAAGCCCAATTCATCAAGAAACTGTTTGAACCACAATAATTCACATGTTGTATTGGCCATGGCCCTATATTCTGCTTATACACTGGAACGAACAACAACATTTTGTTTCTTGCTTCGCCAAGAAACCAAATGCGATCCTAAAATAATACAAGAGCTTGAGGTAGATCGTCGATCATCAGGAGAACCATCCCAGTTAGTGTCAGAGTACCTGCAAATATGAAACTTAGATTGATTCCTATAAAAGAATCCACGACTAGGGTGTGCCTTAAAATGTCGTAGAAAGCGAAAGGCCGCATGAAGGTGAACATCATAGGAGCATGCATAAACTGACAAACCACACTAACAACATAAGACAAGTCAAGTTGGGTGATGGTAAGATAAATGAGCTTGCCTACCAACTGCTGATAAAAGCGGAGATCAGGAAGAAGATTCTCATCAGATGCAGAAAGTTTTGAATTAAAATGAAGTGGAGTATCTGCAGGCTTGCATCCAGAATATCCAATACCATGAAGAAGATCTAAAGCATATTTTCGTTGAGAGAGAATAAGTCCTTTAGATGATCGAAAACTTCAATTCTCAAGAAATAATGAAGTAAGCCAAGATTCTTAATATCAAAAGACTGTTGCAGATAGGCTTTCAAAGCACTGATAGAAGACTCATTATTCCATATTAAGACTATGTCATTCACATAAACCACAAAAAATATAACATCTTTAGCGCGATACACAAAAAATAGAATGAGATGATTAACATTTTGCAAAACCATAATTTAACAAGATTGTGCTAAATTTATTAAACCACGTGCGAGGAGACTGTTTGAGACCATATAGTACAATTTTAAGTCAGCATACATTCCCTTGCTCCTGTCTAATAAAGCCTAGAGGTGGTAGCATATAAGCTTCTTCTTTCAGGTCACGATGGAGAAATGCATTCTTTGTAGAAATGGAGAAGAAATTCTTTGTATTGAATATGTATTTTTCTCTTAGAGGATACATGAATAAATAGGAAAAAGTGAGCAATTTAAAGTGGCAAAAAAGGAAATACAATAAGAGAATACTTATCTACATTAAATCATACAACCACACAGTTCGCTTTCCAAACTAGGATTAGTCAGATCAATTATCCTGAATCGGGTCCTACAACATTCCCCCTCAAGCTGGTTCGAAGATGTCGAGTAATCCCAACTTGCTAACAACCGAATCGAGCTGAGTTCGGAACTAACTTTGAAAATGTCTGCAAGTTGATCTTTAGACTTTAGATGAAGAGTGAAAAATCGGCCTTCAGAAATATGCTGACGAATGAAGAGACAATCAACTTTAATGTCCTTAGTCCACTCATGAAAGACTGGATTGGAGGCAATATTGATGGCCGCCTGATTGTCACAGAACATGACGAGTGGATTGGCAAGAGCAAAGCCTAATTGAATAAGAAATTGTCGAAACCACAACAATTCAGAAGCAGTATTAGCAATGGCACGATATTCGGCCTTAGCACTTGAACGAGCAACAACTGACTGTTTCTTGCTTCGCCAAGCAACTAAATATGAGCCCAGGAAAACACAATAACCGGAAGTAGAGCGGTGATCATCCCGAGACCCGGCCCAATCAACATCAAAATAACTGCGAACCGAACAAGCAGGTTGGTGTGCATAGAACAAGCCGTGGCCAGGATGAGCCTTAAGATACTGAAGGACACGGAACACAGCATGGAGGTGAGTGTCCTGTGGTTCATACATGAACTGACTGATGACACCAACAACATAAGATAATTCCGATCTCGTGATGGTGAGATAAATGAGCTTGCCGACGAGTTTCTATTAAAAAACTTGATGTGTCAAGAAGAGTCCCATCAGATGCAGATAATTTGGTGTTCACATCCAACGGAGTATCAGTGGGTTTGCAGCCAGAATGGCCAACTTCCTGGAGAAGATCCAGGACATACTTCCGTTGAGAGAGATAGAGGCCACGAGAAGACCGAGCAACTTCAATTCCAAGAAAGTATCGGAGGGGCCCCAAATCCTTAATATCAAAAGTCCATTGAAGATAATGTTTCAAGGAAGAGATGGTCGCATTGTTACCTGTGAGGACAATATCAACATAGACCACCAAAACCATAACAACTGAGTGGAAGCGGTAGATGAAGACTGAATGATCCGACTGACAGCGAAAAAACATAAGGCAACAATGCACTACTAAACTTCTCAAACCAAGCACGAGGAGACTGCTTAAGACCATAGAGAGCCTTCTTGAATCTGCAGACAAAGTTGAGCCCCCCCTGCTTGACAAACTCTGGAGGAGAAAGCATGTACACTTCTAACTGGTGCAGGGGCCAGGCATAAATAGTTGCAAGGGAGAACAATGCGCAGAGGTAATCTTGGCTACAAGTGAAAAAATGTCCTAGTAGTCCACCCTATATGTCTGCGTGAAGCCTTTGGCAACTAGGCGCTCCTTATATCTGGCAATGGATCCATCTGGATTATGCTTCAAAGCAAAGACCTATTTGCACCCAACTAGAGTCTTTCCCGAAGGTAGAGGATCCATCTCCCAGGTGTTGTTCTTATCAAGGGCAGCTAATTTTTTCATTCATGGTTGTTTTCTAGGAGGGATCATGAAGGGCAGTGTCAATTCTCTTTAGAATCTTAATGTTGTCAAGGGCTGTAAGAGAACTGTGATAGGAAGGAGAAACAACAAGATAGGACACAAAACGATCAAGGGGGTGATCAGTACAAGCATGTTTACCTTTGCGAAGTGCAATTGGGAGATCAGACTGGTTAGAGGCTGGCGGATCTGGACCACTAGCAGATGAGTGGGTGGCGTCAATGGGAAGTGGCGGTCTAGGCTCTCGGTGTTGATACACCAAAATGGGCTTGGTAGTGCTGGGGGGGACTAGGATCTACAGGGAGAAAAGGAAGGACATGAGAGGTGGAAGAGGGAGAGGGTGCTGAAAAATATGTGACATCCAAGATATATGCTTTCCCAATGAGGGGGTTGAGACACTTATACCCTTTGTGTTAAGGTGAGCAACCGAGGAAGACACAGCGCACTGACTAAGGAGAGAGTTTATGACCAGAGAATTGGTGAAGAAAACATACACACCCAAATACATATAGTGGAAGATGATGGGCGGTTTTATGCAGCGAGAGAAGGTCGATAGGGGACTGATGTTTTAAAATGCGAGATGACATTCTTTTGATGAGATAAAAAACAGTTAACACAGCTTCGGACCATAAGACTATGGGACATGCATGGTAAAAAAGTAAACGAGCGACCTAAAAAATGTGACGATATTTCCGTTCAGCTACACCATTTTGTTGAGGTCTAGAAGGACAAGAAAGTTGAGACTATACCCATGGAAAAATTGGACAAATGAGTGTGGCAGATATTCTCCCCTATTATCACATCGCAAAACTTGAATTTTACAACCAAAGTGAGTGTCAACCCACTGGTAAAAAGTACGGAAATGATCTAAGACCTCAGACTTATGTTTCATCAAATATGTCCAAGTCATGCGAGAATAATCATCAATAAATATAACAAAATAACAAAAACCAGTGCGAGACAGAGGGAGATTGCCAAAAATCAGAATGGATGAGCGAAAAAAGTGTAGATGCAGTTTTGTTGAGAGATGGGGGAAAAGAAAATCTACTATGCTTACTATATTACCAGTGTTCACACTTGAAATGGCTTAAAGATAGACTAGGAACAAGTTGTTTCAAAACAGGGTCCGATGGATGACCCATGCGACAATACCACAACCACACATATAAAGAGGAAGAGGCCGAAAAAGATTCGGGGTTGCCAAGACGAGAGTCAAGAAGGTAGAGGCCACCAACTTCATGACCACCATGCAACACCTACTTGGTGGTCAAATCCTGAAGGACACGTTGAGAAGGAAAAAGTGACAGCAATTCAAACTTTTAGTCAAAGCACTAAACAAATAACAAATTGCGGGATAATTGGAACATGCAACACAGAAGAGAGGTTCAAAGCAGGATAAACTGAAACAATCCCTTTCTCAGCAATATCAGTACAGAATCCATTAGCTAATGTAACATTCCTATGAAACGGGTGAAAGGGAAGATAAGAGGGTGGACATACTATCCATATGGTCAATAACATCATAATCAAGAATTCAGGAATGATGTGAGACATGGTGCGCACGGTGCTCAATACATGATGGGAAGGAGACAACAATAGAGACCTTAGAGAATTGAAGACGCTCCAGTCGTTGCAGTAATAAATTAATGTCCTTTCTAGTCACTGGGACTGTTATTAGCCACATCCTTCTTCCATGAAACTCTGGCGTCCTGACGAGTGTCAGAAGAAGCCATATGAGGAAGGGAAAATGCAGAAGAAGAGGCCATGATGCTCTATCAATAATAAGATCGAGGACAACAGTAAGAAGAAGCCCAAGGAAACCCAACATATAGAAAAGGCAGGTAAGTGCAATGACAATAGTACATCAACAACCAAATCAGAGGACCGTAGATGCAGATATAGTCCAAAAGGAGAAAGTAGACCCAAGAACAGTCCAGCAGCAGATTTGGAGAGGAAATCAAGCAAAAATAGTCCTCGCCATTGATAGAGACAATATCAATCAAGTTAAATTGAAGCAAGAGCAAGGGGCGACTGTAGTAGAGGTAGTTTGAAGGTTGTTCAAACCAAAGGCCAGCAGATCAAACTAGAAGAACCCAAAAAACATTGTTTTGGCGTCCCAGGCAGCGACTGAAGAATCCAACAAAAGGGGAGCCCATTGGTCAAAGAAGTGGGGAGCCACCAGATGGGTTTAAGCACAAGCTAGGGCGATTCTAGCTTGTGGGTGAGGGACGTCACCCGAAGTGGGGGTTTTAGGAGAACTAAAACCCTAGGAGTTTCAAGGAGATTTCCCCCCTTCGTAACAAAAAAAAAACTAGGGGCGATCCTGGTAGGCTTTACTTCAAGCAAAAAGTGTAAAAACGAGCAGATCGAGCACAGGATCTGGAGTTCTAGCGTCCCAAGACAGTGACTAAACAAACCAACAAAAGGAAAGAGGGGGGGGGGGGGGAGGGAGGGCCCGGGCATCGGTCAGAGAAGTTGGGGGGCACCAGATGCAATGAAGCATAGGCTTAGGCTAGGTGCAATCCTTGTAGACTCTATTGCAAGCAAAAATTGTTGAAAAGCCAACAGATCTGGGCGAAAAACCCAAAAAACTAGGTTTTTTGCATCCCAGGCAGCAACGACAAGGTAGGACAGTGGAGGGTCTCACACAGTCCAAAGAGCATATCTGACGGCACAGATGGATAGACCCCTGAAAAACGGTAGGGGTATGAGGGGTTACCGCCGGCAAGGGCCTTGCAGGAGAGGAGATGTACGGCTGGGAAAGTAAAACGACGTTGTGGAAGGGGAATCCACATGAAGTATTGAAACGTCTGTAAAACTAGGAATCAATGCCCGAGATTGAGGAAGGAAGAATATAGGAGAAGTCCACTTCAGATGTCCTCAGAGAATGGGCCTAAAGATGACGCCAGAATCCGACGATGAACAGGAATGCCAAGGTGGAACAGTAAAAAAAAATTCTCCTTAAATGGTCAGAAGATTGTTTGGCTCTGATACCATGTAGAATAATAGACTGAAGAAAAGAGAAGATGAAGAAATGGAGAAGAAATTCTCTGTATTGACTGTATTGAATGTGTATTTTCCTCTTAGAGGATACATGAAAAAATAGGAAAAAGTGAGCCAATTAAGGTGGCAAAAAAGGAAATACAATAAGAGAAACTTATCTACATTAAATCATACAATAATACAGTTGACTTTTCAAAATAAGATTAGTCGGGTCAATTATCTTGAATTGGGTCCCACAACATTCTTGACATCAAATTGAGTAGTAGCAATAGAGATAATATCCGTACGGAGGTGATCTTCAATAGGAGAGAAAGTATCTTGATAATCATTCTATTAGATCTGAGTGAAGCCTTTAACACGAGGCGAGCTTTATATCGAGCAATAGATCCATCTGAACTGTGTTTGAAAGCAAAAACCCACTTACACCCTATTGGAGTCTTCCCCTATGACAGGGATACCATCTCCCAAGTCCGATTTTTTACCAAGCACAACCAATTTTTCTTCCAAAGCAGCTTTCCAAGAAGAATATCAAGATCACTATCAATCCTCTTAGGAATCGAGGGGTATCTATTTATTGCTAGAAACAGTATGTAGGAAACAAAATGATTTATCGGATGTTCAGTATACGCACATTACACCCTCCTCAAAGCGACGGGAAGATCAGAATTCTCAAGTGATGGATCTAGACAGTCAAAGGCTAATTGGGTGGTAGTAGGTGAAGCATGAGGGTTGTTCATTCTTCCTGTTATAAACAATGAGAGACTTAGAGGTAGACATATCAGGAGAAGTGTCAATTGTATCTTCAAGAATAGGAAGAACATTAGCTGGTTCCACTAATCTTGTCTTCAAGCTTAAGGCCAGAAAGAAAGTTGATGCCATAAGAGCCAGAAGAGAAGCCGAAGCTGAAAGGTGACAGGAAGGAAAGGTTAAAGCAACTATTCTTGTCTTCAACCAAAAGGCCAAGCAACTAGATAACTAGAGCTAAAAAGAGGAGTAATCATGAAAGACCAATGTACTTTGCGGCTCGTACCGTTTGTTGACCATAATTCATGAACCCAGTCACACCATAGAGAACATATTGTGGATATTCATGAATAATTTGATGTTTATTTCTCTTGCTCAAGAGAGGCTATGAATCGAGAATATGTCTATTACAGTACCGGCATGCAAAGGTTCGAATCCTTTTACTCTAGATATGAATACCTGATCGGATTTGTCAAGAACGAGCTGACGACTAGAGGAAGCGGCTAAGCAGAACATGATCTATATAGACACAGATCCGCGGATCCATAATTCTCGATCGGAAAAGAAAGAATTGGAATGGATCGATATCTTTCTCGAAACAGAAAGAAAGGTGAAACATAAATCATGGATCAACTAAGCCCTCTTGGGGGGGCTGGCCCATGGAGAGTCCCCTCTCCTTTTAGGGCATTGCTTTCCCTGAGAGTTTGAGGCGGCACCCACGTTCATATCTTGCAATTGTCGAATGCCTAAGCCTCCTTCAACTTTTGGTCGACATACCCTTTCCCATGCAACAACACATGAGTGTCTTGTAGAGCTGTGACTCTCGAACAACAACGCTTTAAGCCTTCCCTCGAGCAAAGGGACACCTTTTCCTCAAGGGTGGTGGTGTTCCAATTGGTGCTTTGGTCAGGTCAACTACCATAGTTCCTGTTTTTCCTAGTGGTGATGAAACTATGATTGGATGGTTGAAAATATAGAGTATTTTTTTAAAAAAAAACGTAACATCCATAGAAACAAATCTTTTACCAGATATCGGTTCGAAACGTTTATATCCTCTTTGAGTGGAAGAGTAACCCAAAAACACACATTTCACTGATTTTTTTGAAAGCTTGTCAGCAGAAAAATTATGAACAAAACAAGTACATCCAAAAACACAATTCGGAAGTATAGAACAGACTGATAGGTAGAAATAACATCAATATGTGCGATTTATTAAATAACAAATAGTAAGAATGGAATCAAGCCAATATGATTTAGGGACATTCATTGCAAATAACAAAGATCAGGCTACCTCAAGAAAATGACTATTCTTCCTTTCAGCAACTCTGTTCTGCTAAGGTGTATGAGGGCAAGAAGTTTGAGATTCAATCTCATGTTGAAAATCATGTAAAAATAAGCGAGACATATATCTCCCCTATTATCACTTCAGATGGTTTTAAGGCGACAATCAGATTGAGTGGTAGTCCATTTATTTTTATCTTTTTTTAAGACCCAGGAGAAACCTCAGACCCACCCCAACTTACGTCTTGGCCATAGCCCTCCTAAAACTCCTGGAGGGAGCAACATAGACCCCACACTCCCAGGTAAATATCATCGGGGCTCGAACTAGTGACCTCTCCCTTCCCGAGGGGAGAAGCCACCAGTTGAGCTACCTAGCGGTGGATAGTCAATTTATGAAAAGTGCGAAAGTGATCAAAGACCTCAAATTTATGTTCCATCAAATGAACCCAATTAATTCGAGAGTAATCATTATGAATGTGACAAAATAATGAAATCCCATGAAAGAAATAATGGATGACATCCAAACATCAGAATGTATTAAGGAGAGAAAAGTAGAAAATGAATGATTGGAAGATTGAGAAAATGTGGGTCTATGCTGCTTTCCATACTAGCAACTTTCACAGACAAAATTATCAATGTTCAAAGAAGGTACTAATGCTTTAAACTGTATTAGATGGATGACCAATCCGACAATGCCAAAGCTAAGTATCATGATGACTAATAGAACGAGTAACATGTTCTAAGCCTATTTGTGGATCAAAGAAGTACAAGCCCTTTTTTTCACGACCATCTCCAATTGTCCTTTTTGTGACCAAATCCTAAATAACACAATGAGAAGGGAAAAATGTCAAAGAACAACGTAAAGCCTTAATAAGCTGGCTAATAAATAAAAGATTATTAGACAATCAAGGAACATGAAGAATGGACGATACATCAAGAGAAGATAGAGGAATAGTACATTTACCATTGATGGAGGTAAGGATCCCATCAGAATGTTTAATATGTCCAAGAGAAAAAGAATTAAGAAAAAAAAAAATTGAGACATATCTGACATGTGATCGATAGCCCCAGAGTCAATAATCCAGAGACTGTTGGATGAGGTCTAAAAAGCAGATGAGATAGTACCTGATTGAACAACAGAAGTTTGGGCATAACCAAAGGATTGAAGGCTCTTAAGTTGTACCCTATCTTGCTGTAAAATATCAAATTCAGGTCGAGATACTTGAATAACATCATCTCCAGAAGTATGGCTCGAGAATGCCATTAGGATTGATCACACTAATGAGATAGCCAAAAAATAGCTCCAACTAATAGTTTTCCAACAGACCAACCCACAACACTGGTACAACAGCTGCAAAAAACTGAGATAAGTAGGCCCCACAAACGCAGCAACTCTAGCAACTCCAGATGGAGTGAAATAAGAGGAAGGGCCGACTGTGTAGCAGTTGGGTGTCAGTGAATCCAAAAGATAATCCTACAAAACTAAGAAAAATCTAGGAACAAAGGACCCCCTGACGTCCCCAAGACAGTAAGAAAGGAGGGCGAACAACAGGCCCCACACAATCCAAAACCCTGATCAACCCAAGGGGTAATGAAGAGAAACTAAGGGCAACCACACCAGTATTTGTTTGAAGAGAATACAACAAGACAGACGCCTGATCGAAGTAGAAAACCCCAGAACTGGAAACATGTTGACGTCCTGTAGTAAAGGAAAAAACAGTAAAATGGGCCCCACCGTTGACCGAAACCCTTGGTCAACTAGACGGAGAGGTAGATCAACATGGGGCAATCACCAAGGAAAAGTTGCAGCAAGATCTGATCTCTACTAGAGCAAATCGAATCCAATCTTGCAAAGGATTGGTTATGTGTTGCCTGCAAGGAACAAAACCGAGAACAACAAAAGGGACCCCACCTATTACCGATACCCAAGGTCAACCTTAGGCAAAGACAGTAGGGTGAGGGGCAAATACACAGTCAAAGTTTCGTAAGGATTAGAGCTCAGGTGAAGCAGATTATTGAAGTAAATCTTTTAGAGGATTGAGTGGTATTCCGCCTTCTGGAACAAAACCAGGAACTAGAATTCCTACAAAAACTTGGTTTTGGTACACTTCCTTCAAAGTAAACAAAAATGAGTCCAAGGGGGTTCCACAAGTATTCGAACTCAAAATCAAGCCGTACAAATGTGATGTAGGGCCAAAAACGATTGTAGAGTTGTGGGGTTTTAGGCTCAAATCTGAATAAAGACTCCAAATCTAAGGGCACAAACAGAGACTTCCCTATGAACCACCCAAAAAATGCAGGAAAAACCTCTCTGAAATGATTGAGAAAAGATCTTTTGGAAGGACTAGTCGTTGAAAAAAATGGTTATACAGCAAAGAAATCAAGGATCGTCCGTTCTAGCTGATACCATGTTGATAGGAAAAATGTAAAAGAGAGAAGAAAATAATGAGAATAAGAGACGAAAACTGAGAGAGATTAATTCTTTGTATATATTTCTTGTATTGAAGAAGAAGAGTACACTTGAATATATAGATTATAAGAAGTCAATCAAGGCGGCAAAAAAGGAAAGAATAATCAATTACAAATCAATTATAACTAACGATATCTTTTAGTCAACTCTTTACAGTTTGTCGGTCAACTCTTGAATATTATTTACAACAGTTATTTCATAGGGATTGGAGTTGCTCAATCATCCAAAGGTCGTCTTCTTTGCCAAAGGAAATTCTCTCTAGATCTTCACCACGACCTAGGCTTTCTAAATGTACGTTAACAGAAATCGCAATGACGCCAATTCTAAGCTCTCCGCTATTGATGGGGACTCCTTTACCAAACCCCAAAGTGGGCAAACTCTTCTCACAATCACCAAGCCCAATTGGTCCAAGTATGTGCACCTGCATGTTTTTAGTATTCTTCGCCATCTCAAAGCCCATCATGGTAGCTGTCTGTTTATAAGGCTTAGTTTTAATCTCAAGGCTCGTAGCTATTTTGATGCCAATTGTGTTGGCTCTCCTGATGATTGGAGGTCCACCACTAGTTACTGCATATTTCTAGGATTCATTCGCTTTCATGCAGAAGCAAGAAACAAATGTTGTTGCTTGCTCCAACACTGAAGCATAATACAGGGCCATGGCTAACATAGCGCTCGAACTATTGTTACTCAAGCAATTTGAGCAAGTTGGGGGTTTTTTCTTCAAAGGCCATTATTAATCAAGAATCCATTAACATTGCCTCAAATCCTACTTTCCTTGGTCACGAGGCACATTAAGGTTGATTGTCATTTTCTTCAGTATTATGTCTCTTTCAAAAATATTACAACTCCATATTTGAAGTAAAAAGATTAGTTGGTGGATAAGCTTACCACGGTCATTTCTCATTGGCATCTAGAAAACAATTTTAGCAAGTTGGTCCATACACCAGCTTGAGAGGGAGTGTTGTAAAATTATGTAAAATATTTTTTCATGGAAAGATGCATAGTCTATTGTATGGTGGTGAGGCTCACGACAAGGTTTGTAATTGACTATGTAAATTTGTATTGTATCACAGCCTATTTATTTATACTCACTCCAATCAATGAAATGCAATCATCTTCTCAAAAATTCCTTTTCCTTCTCTTCTCCTTTTTCTTCCTTGAACATATCAGATTCTTCACCCTAAATTTGCCTATAAGACCCACCTTGTTACAATTTCCTATGGTTTTCTAGGTGTGTCCCAAAGCACTTCATCATCGCTTAGCTTTTCACTAACAATTGGTTGAAAACCAAGTGCTTATTGGTTGCTCAGTCCATTCAATTGGATCTTTGATCCTTTATGTTTCTATTGCCAATGAGGATGTCAAACACTTGTTCTATGACCGAACCTTCTCAAACTATACTCGAGATGCCATGTTTCAAAAGGTGGGAACTCAACAGTAGAGAAATCTAAAACATGGAAAATGAAATCCTTTCTTCATAGTGTAGTCCATGATGATAGGATCTCCAAACTAATCGCATCTTCTTCCCTACCCTTTCGCACAGTAGTCAAAGGCATGCCTAGGCGCACCTCATAAGGCACCAAAAGTGGTTTTGTGCCCAATATTACCAGATAAGGCACTTGTGCATGCCCAAGCACGCCTTGCACCTTGCAAAAAGGAGTGCCATAAATTTGTCCTCCTTCAGTGATTAAATGTAATAATAAATCTTAGTCTTTTTTAAGTGTTAAAATATAAGTAAAAACATGTTGGGTACTAACATATAATATTTAATAACAAATCTAAAAGAACTTGGGTTCAATGACGATGAAAATGAAGAATGCAGACGTATGGACAAGTTTGATGATCATATTGACAATGACGATAATGATAACTATGATGTTATGAAGGCTTCATGGAATGAAAGTCAGGTTTTTTGTTTGTTCAAGACGAACTTCTTTTATTTGATTGGTGGTTGATGGATCATGTGATAAAGTTACTTTTAAACCTTTTCTCTTTCTTTTTTCTTTTTTGATGATATGATCATTAGGATGATGACTTATTTATAACTTTGACTTTTTAGTACTTGGTTCCATACATTAAGCTTTTAATATTAACTTCTTATATCATGCAATTGTGCTTTTACAATTGATGCATTTTGCTAATAGTACATACATTGCATTGTTTAGTTGATAGTAATGCATTTGCATTAATATCCAGAAATAATTGCAAACAATTGCATTAAATTTATATTGGTGCAAAAAATATACATAACTAAATAAATTCATGTTTAAAATATAAAAAGGTGTGCCTACAATAAAATAAAATAAAATAAAAAACTCCGCCTAGAAATGCACATTTCACCTTTAGGCTCCAAGACCCCTTTTATGTGAACTCACACCTATTCAAAAGTAGGTTTTGCAATGTTGAGATTGTCAAACGGAATTTTTTTCTAATATCAGATACATTAGTCATCTTCATTTCTTCTACTAATGACTTTTGACTCTATGTCCTCTATGGTTTCTTCCGAATTGAACCTCCCACCAAGAAATACCATTCCTCCAAGTAGCTTCCCCAATGTGTAAAATGTTGAACAATTAACCCATGCACTTTGTCTCAAGAATTCTCTTTTGCTCAAATTTTTCTAACGGTAGAACCTCTGCAAGTACTTCATGGATTGATTGTTTTGATTAACTTTGTGGCTCTTTGGGTATTGCTTGGAATTTCTGACCAACTCCATTGTAGGTTCTTTGTTTTTAGTACATTCTCTCTTTTCTCACTCAAAACATGGATGAAGAGCATTCCTTTCAATCCTTATGTTGCAGTTATGAAGTTGAGTGCATTATTGTCAATAGCTCCACTTCCAACTAGACTCAATGTATGGCAATCACCTCCATCTGCACCTTGTACTTAAACCTTTTTATTTGGATGAATTCTTATTTTGGTCATGGTTCCAGTCAATGTATATCTGGAGACCCCTTTTTTGTCATGTCTAATTTTGGAACCCTAATTTTTGGGTGGGGGGCTTTTAGGTCTGGGCTATGGGTCGTGATTCTTTGTGAGTCTTGTTTAAAAGATACATGCTAAACCTTATCATTCAACAAAGAAGGGGTAATAAGCTATCTTTTTCTATCTCAAGTTTGATTAGAAGAACTGTGAAGGTGAAAGTGCTCATTCACTAGCACTAATTCATGTAAGATGTATGAAGAGTGAGATGGTGCACACCCTAGCGTCTAGCAATGGTGATGAACATAGGTTTATTCAAAATGTCTATGCTTTAGTATAGGTCCACCAAAAATCACCTGAATTGTTTCAATCATGTTATATTTTTAGAGGTTAAAATAGTTTAAGGATTAAAATTAACTTAAATTCATCAAATTTGAAGTTCAAAAAGCATGGCTTGTTAATGCAATCAAAGTGATCTTTGTTGGGTCTTACATCTAATCATAATATTTTCCAACAAACCCATCACATGTGTTAACGTGAAACCCAAAAGAGATGGATGTGCGCAATGATCATTTGTCCTCTTTTTTTTTTTGTGAAATTTTAACTTTTTAATCAAGGATAAAGTACACACAAATAAAAAGGAAGAAACAAGAAAAACAATAGTTGCACCAAACTGAAAAATAGCTCTGAACTCTCAACATTTTTCTTTGCCAAGAAGTTAGCTACACAATTGGCAAAGCATCTCACATGCTTAAAGAAATCTCAAAAGAGTTTTAAAGCTTGATACTTCATTGTAACTGCCAATAATCTCCAAGGTGGCCTTTTTCCCCAACTAGGCAATTGCATTTGCAAATCCCCTCCAATTATTAACTCCCTCTGCCATGCTCCAACCACACCCCAACAACCTAATTTATGGCAAAAAATTCAATCTCTTTGGAATCCTTAATAGCAATGAGTGCCAAAAGAATAATTTTAATCATGCAAAACAACCCCAATTCCTACTGGTCCCAGTTTCCCACTCACTACACTGTCCACATTGAACTTAGAAAAACCAACTGGTGTTTTGTCTTGGTTTATCCCATTTCTAAACAGTCTTCTTTTTCACCAATCTACCTCCCATCAATCTCTAATAAAATCATCAAAATGGACCCCTCTAAACTCCTTTTCCACCAAGAGACATCCAATTAGGCATGTCCTAGCCATCTCAAAAATCTTTCCCACTAAACTTTCTTCTCAAATATTATCGAACTCCTCTCTTTCAAAGCCAACGAAGGACTGCTTCCAGAATAGTATTCCATACCAATTGTTCCTTCTCCTTAAACATTCCAATCCCCCAACCATCAATCAATCTCGATATGGAATTGCCAAACACCCAAGAATAACCTATCAAATCAAAGAACCAGTTTCACATCTCCACCACGAAAAGGAATCAGAAAAAACAAGGTCACCACTATCCTCCGATTCCCTAGATAGAACACAAGACAAATCTACATCCTCATCACCATATTACATCTTGTTAAAACCTTTATTTTGCCACACTGTAAAGGTCATTTATTTATTTCCTAGAGGAAAGAAATTCTGCAGAACAAATTATGCTCGGGTTCAATTCACATCATCCAACAGGTTCCATGAAATCTAGCCTCATATTGGGTTATCGAAACCCGACATTTTTGTTGTTTGCATCAAATCTTTATTTTCACTGAAAATAAATGAAGTATTGTCTTATAAGCAAGAAAAACCTCTTTATTTCCCTCATTAAAATTTTCTTCCCCCAAAACCCAAGTATGGGAAATGGCTTCCTTGAAAGAACAGGGAAAGGTCTCCTTTTTTGTCTTCTAGACTAAAAACCTTAATTCTATGGAAGAAGAGAGAAGGGTCCCATTTTCCTACTCATTTCCATCGGATGGAAAATGACAAACCCCTAAGGCTTGCACTCAAGGAGGTGTAAGTTGACAAAAGTCCCACATCGCCTAGACTGAAAAACCAATGATTATATATAAATCATGTTAACATTCTTGAGGTAGAACTCACTCTCAAAGCTAGCCATTGAGAGGAGGGTGCCTCAAGTGTTACATAGAGTCATCGGTTTTTCAATCTAGGCAATGTAGGACTTTTGTCAACTTCACACCCTCCCTCACATGCAGCTACTCACCCTCCCTAACGTGCAGCGGATGCACATGGAACTTGCTCTGATACCATGAAGAAATCTTAACATTCTTGATGTAGAACTCTCCTAACCATTGAGGAGGTGCCTCAAGTGTTACATAAAGTCATTGGTTTTTCAATCTAGACAATGTGGGACTTTTGTCAACTTCACACCCTCCTCATGTATAGCTGCTCACCCTCCCTTACATACAAGGTGCACATGGAACTTGCTCTAATACCATGAAGAAAATATCTTAACATTCTTGAGGTAGAACTCAATTTCAAAAGTTAGCCATTGAGAGGAGGGTGCCTCAAGTGTTATATAGAGTCATTGGTTTTTAATTCTAGGCGATGTGGGACTTTCAACTTCATACCTCCCTCACGTGCAATTGCTCACCTTACGCAACAGTTGCATGTGTAACTTAGTCTGATACCATAAAGAAAATCATATTAACGTTCTTGGTTCTCAATCTCAAAAGCTTGCCATTGAGAGGAAAAATGCTCAAGTGTTAAATAGAGTCATTGGTTTTTCAGTGTAGGCAATGTAGGACTTTTGTCAACTTCACAAAAGGAGCCTTATGTTTCCATACCATTGACACTAGCAATAGACTCATATTGCTTTGATTAAAGCTTTAACTAAATATTCCATTGATGAATCCTCTATTAACACTTATGTATCTTCCTCATCTTCATTCATTATTGTAGTACTCAACTCCAGTAACTTTATTTACTCTTATCTCCACCTCCCTCAAGGCTCTTCTAAACGTCACCAACCATATCACAATTACTTCATTTATTTATCTTTTTTTTTTTTTTTTTGAGGTTCGGAGGTGTCCAGACGTCGCACCTGACTAGTCATCCGGGGTGTGTGAAAACCCCCCCTATCCGCACACCGGGTAAATCGATGGGACCTTAATGGGTATCCCACTTTACATTGGAGGTGAGACTAATCCCACAGATACACAAAAACACCCTCAAGCCTTGTATATTAGGTTAGCTTAGGAGGAGTCGAACCAAAGACCTCTAGTCTAGTTCTAGAAGCTCAGTACCTGCAATTCTTTCACAATTTGACCTTTGTTTTCTTTTCCATTGTCAACTTATACAAGCGCATGAAATCTTTCTTTCAGGATTCTTCAACATCCCCCAAAAAAAACCTATCATTTTTTCCACCAGAAACTTGAACCACTTTTTAAAACACCTCACCCACCATTTTATTCCCTTCTCTTATCCTAAAAATAGCTTTAGCAGCACCTGAAGATTATTTCTCTATCCATCTACCCTAATTCCACCCTCCTCCATCTCTCCAATATAACACCTCCTATACCGTCTCCTTAAGAATTTGCTCTCTTCCATACCTCCAAGACCACTTGCAAATGGGCATGCTCACGGTCTAGGTTCGGGACTTTGCCAAAAAATCCTAAGCCCATTTATAACTACAAGCGAGCCCGCCGAACTTTTAAACGCCGAAGCCCAAGCCCATCCAATTAAAATATATAAAGCCCATCAGAAGTTCCCTACGCTATTTTCTCTTACTGCAAAATAAAGAAGCTTCGGTCAGGAAATGTTATGAATTCAAAATAAGGTCGTCTGGGGCCCTCAGTTTTGAAGGGAGGAGGATTGGATGGTGCAAGGATGGGTAACTTTAATGAATCTCTTGGAAAGTGTATTCGTTGTCGGCAACAGTAATGGCCGGCGAATTTGGGAGTTAGATTCTCATGGTTTCTTCTCAGTGAAGCCTTTTTGCAAAAAATTATTGTCTGTTGGTGAGATCCCTTTTGTTCACCCTAAGATTTGGGAACGGGTTACTCCTTTTAAGGTGAAGGTGTTTGGTTGGATTGCTGGATTACAAAATATTGAGAATTGATAATTGAGGTTGAGGAAAATGCTAATTGTGAATGCCTGTCCATCGTGCTTATCTGGTGCTGAGTCAGTGCATCACTTGTTACTTACTTCATTGTTGATTCTCTAATCAGATTTGGATGCATTTTTTTCAGCAGCTGGGTATTAGTTTTTGTCTTCCTCAACATGGTATCAGTTGTTTAATGAAGATGAGGTGGTGACAAGTAGTGCTTTCGTCGAAGTCTTTGGAAACCGACACGTTTGAATATTGTTTGGTCTATTTGGTTGGAAAGGAACAAGAGGATTTTTCAAGATAAGGAATGCGCAGTACAAAATCCCCTGGATTTATTAAGCTTCAGGATGCTTGGTGGTTGGTTGGATCAATGAAGTTCCGAGGAGTTTCAGTGTCAGATATTTGTAGGAGTGGGCTTATGTTGATTCAGTTATGCCTCATTTGAATTCTGGGCCCCAAGTTTCTTGGTCTGCTCCTACTGCTAGGCTTCTCAAACTTAATTTTGACGGTAGTTGCATGTGTGAGAGTGGTCTTGCAGGTTATGGAGGGGTCATCCGCAATGATTTGGGGACTTTGCTTTCTTTCACTGGCCCAATTCTAATGGGTTAGCTCTTGAGATGTTGTTTGCTTTATGGAGAAGCATATTGGAGTTGGAACAGTTAGGGGTTCATGGGAGCATTATGGAAGGTGATTCTAAGATTGTGGTGGGGTGGGTGTCAGGATCTCAGTGCCCTTGGATCTTTTTGGAAAATCGAGAGGAATCG
The DNA here is from genome assembly GCA_022113865.1 of Chimonanthus praecox. Taxonomy (NCBI): domain Eukaryota; kingdom Viridiplantae; phylum Streptophyta; class Magnoliopsida; order Laurales; family Calycanthaceae; genus Chimonanthus; species Chimonanthus praecox. The sequence goes on from JAINRJ010000132.1 coordinate 171,191, forward strand.
ACATTCTATTTTTACTTATGATTTCAAGATCACTTGGGCTCCTCAGTTAGCCAATTCAGCTACATATAATATGGCTCGTTAGGAGTTGACTTTAACTTCGGAAATTGTAAATATTTTTTTGTAATTTTGGAGAGGGTTGCTTGTGTTTGGTAATTCTCCATATGGTGGGTATGTTGTTTTTGTAACTGGTCACAACGTCGCACCTGTTACTGTTTTTAGTTGTAACTTGAAAATTAACTATACAGATTGAAACTCATATAAAGGCCTACCACCAATTAAAATTTTAGTCCAAAACTCATTTCTAGCCACATGATCTTAATAGTCAAAGTTGGCGGACATCCTTGAGAAAATGACACTTGATAATTTCTTCTGTTAAGATCAAGTGACTAGAAATTGAGTTTTAGGATGAAATTGGTTATGTAGGGACGAGGATGTGAGTCTTTCAACTAGTGACAATTCTAAGTAGAGCGTGAAAGCATGTATAAGCGGACTTCATCAAAAGAGTCTATTTGAGCATCTAGCTTTATGGTGTGAGGAAGGCACACCTAGAAGAGAGCTTTTGTTAGTGTCTATGGAGGGGGGAGAGAGAGAGAGAGAGAGAGAGATTTGAAGATGACTAAGGTTAGGCTATGGGCACAAGGAAACCTCCATGGAAATTGCTGCAATTGCTAGTGATATGAACAGGTTGGTGGGGGCAATGATGGACACATGAGGTGATCAACAAATGGCATTGCAGATTTATCTAAAAAGGAAAATGACATTTTCGATTTTTTTAGCAAAAGTAGTAGAGAGACATGAGATATTTTGTGGTTTTTGTAATAAATTCTTTTAAAGATAACAAAGAGTTCTTTTATTCTTTTATTTTGGCAATGCATGTGTTCTTGTTTTAATGTAGTTATTTCACTCAGTATATATCTCTTATGCTACACAATGATACTGTGCATTCTCCTTCATAAAAAAAAATGTTAACGTTTGAAAAAGGAATATAGAGAAGGATGGGTAGATACAAGAGGCCAAATTGATACCAATCATCCTCATTATAAACTAAACCAATCAAAGACATAACAATTGGATTACCACAAACAAATCAGCCCATGAGAAATCAAAAACCCATCTAACATCAACATACAGGGAATACTCAATAACTTTCCAGACAATGGCGTGCCAAAAAAAAGACAGATGATAATAATCAGAAACCAAGCATTCACCTAAAGGAAAACCATCATCATTAAAAAAAAGAAGAACAAAACTCTCAAGGAGAAATCAAGCAAGTTCACCGAAAGCAACCCATGAATGTCCAAAACAGAGAAGACGTACCGAAATTGCGCCAACAATGCAATGCCAGGTGGCTCCATACTTCTTATCGAACTCCTCTTGATGTACTCGGCAATGTCCTTCTCAACACTATGCTTCTCAAGTGCCTGAGAATACAAATTCCAAGATTAGAGAGAGAAGAAGAAGAAGATGAAGAAGAAGAAGAAGATGAAGAAGAAGAAGAAGAAGAAGAAAGAGAAGTGAGAAGAGGACGGACTCCGAGAGCAGATTCAATGGCGTCCTTTTGCATGTCGTCTTTCATGTCAGCGCTCTTAATTGTTATCTTCTTTAGAGGTAGAGTTGGAATTGGAGTTGGAGTTGAAGAACCCTTTCTATCGTCTGAAGAGGGTTTAGGGAAAGAGGACACTAATTGCCCTTTTCTGCTCTCGTCTGAAAGCAGAGAGGATGAAGAAGACTTGCCTTTCCTGCTCTCTTCTGCCATTCCTCCCTCTGTATTCTCTCTCCCTTTCCTATATTTGTCGCTTAGTTTGTTCACTCGTCTATTGGCTCAATTATTGAATTCAGATGCACCTGAATACTGATGGATCGATAACATGCTTGCCCTGTTAGAACGGAGGTGAAATTAATTTGGTGAATCCCTAAGAAGGAGACGATCGAGGATTGGGAGCAAGCAGCACTTCGTTGTTGTCAATGGATTTTCATTTAATATATATTGATATTGGAATTTTTTAGAGTTTAAAACAAGTAAAAATTATACCCAAAATTTATTTAAAAGCAAAAAATTTAAAATATTTTTTGAATTTAATATAGATTTATAAATAAATGAATAGATAGGTTTGAATCTAGTTATTTTAATGTAAAAAGTTTTATTTTTCGATTTAACTATATATATTTAGGGCCTAGTACCATATAAATAAAATTTTAAATTAAATAATCTAATAAATGCAATTGGTGTGAAGGACAAAAATAAATGAGAAAATAAGGAATACCTGTATAGTCAAAACGTGACCTTGTATAACTTTGTTTTATCTTGTTACCGTTCAAAAAAATTAACTTTGTTTTATCGTTTATATTAGAAATCAAACGTGTCTTAAATGCATTTTTTATCTAAGTTTTTTCTCCTTTACATTTTCTATTGTCTCTCCACGACATCAATAGAATTTTTTGGCGCTTCTTCGCTCAACAACTAGAGATGATCTTCTTCTTTATAGCGTTTGTTTTATCGTTTATGTTAGTGTCTAGCTTGTCAAGTCACCTATTTGTTTAATTTCATAACTTAAGTGAATTATTACCTTAAAAAGAGAAGCTCAAGACTCAAGACTCAAAGTGTTTATTGAGGTGTGTAGACTCAATGGATCAACAGTTCATGGCAGTCACAAAAGGTAATTAGCCATAGTTAACCTTAGGTGGAACCCAAACCTTAGGATGACCTTACTTAGGCTTAGAGATCACATTGGGATAATTAATCAAGCCTAACTTGTGTTTGACACCAAACTAAAACCAAATGACATAAAACTCAAACATCCAAAACTGTTGTTAGGACGACACATCATGTCGGTGATCATTCACCAGTGACAGACAATAGTGGCTTAGCGACCAGTCGTGTGGAAAATCGAAGGTTCTGGTTGGATTGGACTATAAAACACAAGTAGTCTCAGGACGATACAATAATGGGAACGATCGATCGTCTCGTACCTTGATGATTCAATCGTGTAGGTTATCTATCGTTGAGACAGAACATTGGCTGAACTTAAACAAGGCCTGTAATTGATCACATACGAACAATCGGGTATACGATCAATTGTGTGTACAAGGCTGGAACGCATCGGCATCAAGATCAGTCGCCCTGGGTCTGGATAAGACTTAACACTGTAAATACAGGTTAGTCTCAGGCCAATACTTTCGCTAACATATCAGTCACCAGGAAACACGGACGATCAATCGTGAGGTTACCGTTTTTGTGCCGTTACTGTATATTAAATGCACAACGGTCGGGTTGGTGAAAAGCAATTCAAACATGGACGATCGATTGCCAGGACACGATCGATCTTGTGTTTCAGTGATTCGATTTTTTTTATTTTTGCCTATAAATTGATCACTTGCAAACCAGACACTGGACCTCCAATTTCCTAGACACCCTTCCAAGGATTGTGATTGCTGTACACGACGGGTCTACGTCTTCGTCGACATCACATTGAGTGGAACATTTCGAGAGCACATCTACACATTGCAAGGCTTTAAGGCAAGTGCTTCTAGTTTAGATTTTTACTTTACAAATGAATATCATTGTGAAGTAGATTAAAGATATTTTTTTCCCTTGAACCACTATAAAAAATAGTGGGATAGGAATTGAGTGAAAGTCTCAATCAATTAGATATGTGGAAGTCATATTCTACTGTGTTGGTGTAATTCCAACGCTTAGTGAATTTGGAGATAGCCCAAGGTTGGGTGAGTTTCTTTAGTGGATATAGGTTGTTTAACCGAACTACTATACATCTTATGCATTGATGTTTACTTGTGTGATTGTTTATAGTCTTACACACTTTGGAAATCACACACTTAATTAATTGTATTTAATTCCGTAATTTATTTCATATTAATGAAATTTGAAAAAGGCCTTAAAATTTATGATTACCCTATTCACCCCCCTCTAGAGTTAATCTAATTTTAGCACAAGAGAACTTTTAGTTTATGTTAAAAATAGAACGTATCTTAAATATATTTTATATTTAAATTGTTTCTCCTTAATTACTCACTCTATTGTCTCTCCACAACAATCAATGGCCATTTTTGTTGCTTCGCTCAACAACCGGTGATGATCTCCTTCTTTGTGGGAATTTATTAAAAACTAACTATTGTTTCAAATACCTTTTTCTTTTTTCCATTTTTTAATGATTTTCTTTATTATTTTTACGTTAGACTTGGGAGAAGAAACAATAGAACATATTAAATCCATTTAAAATAATAAGTGGGAATAGCTGCAATAGTGTGCCTTTGATAACTTTCAATACATTGAAAGTTCCAAACTACTAATTGGAAGAGACTTATCTATCTCCATTTGGTAAATGGAAGACTAGCAGCTAATCACCTAAAAACTAAAAGCTAATCACCTATGGAATTTCAGTGATTAAACAATCCCATTTTTCGTAAAAAAAAACCTCATTCCTAATTTCTCATCAAAATATGCAACTAATAGCTTCTTGGTTTTATTATTGCATCGCTCTTTCTCATGATTCTCTCTTTCATAATCTCTATTCATGGTGATCTTGTCTCTTAGTAGCCTCTCTCTTATTTTCTTTCCGCCCTCGAATTCTCATTAATCATCTTTCTTCACGGCCAACAACTGTAGGAATAAATCAAGTGAACTCTCTAAAAAGTAAAACATAATGTAACAAATATTCAAACAAAAAAGTGGAGTACAATTATTCCCATTTAATGTTTTCATGTAAGCTTTCTATTCTAATTCTTTGTAAAAATATTTATTTAATTATTTCGAATTAAAAAATTTAAGCAAGTATTTATTTTTAACTTTAACTATAATTATAATTTAAAATTTCAAAAAACTTCAGTGAGTCATTCAAAATTGACTTGACTCAACATAATTTTGAGATATAAGTCAACGAGTTTCCTCTTTCTCTCTCTCTATTATATTTTCTTTTGTGAAAGCTCTCCCTTTGGGTGCTACAACAAGATTGACCCTAGAGGGAAGGGGAGGGGAGGGAGAGGGGAAAGGGTGAATAGGTCAATCCCAATTTCCATAGAGTTCACAAATTTCTTGATTGTTTAAAGTTTAAGTGCAGCGGAATGATAATATTAATCAAGAGATTTGTTTAGTGTGATAAATTATTTTTAATTACTTAAATGGTCACACTAAGTTTATAACTCTATGCATATTGCTTTATTATCAATACTTGTGCACAATGTATAAATAAAAATTATCATATGCAAAGTGATGTGTGTTGAGAAGAGTGCTTAAATACTAAAACATAAACACACAATGATCAAACATCATAAGACCAAATTTATAGTGGTTTGGTTAGTCAACTTACATCCACTGTTAGGACTAATTCAACCTTGAGTTATCTCCAAATCCACTAAGTATAGACTTACACCCTCACATTTAGATTAGGAATTTCACCTCACTCATTTGGCAGAAAATTTCACCCACCACATGTAGAATATGAATTTCACTTATTTATTTGGCTGGAAATTCCACCCCACCACATGTTTTAGAGACAACGCTCTAGATTTTTTATAGTGATTCAGGAGTCAAGCCTCTTTAATCCACTTTCATATGATAAAGGTTTTAAATAAAATTATTAATCAAATTTCCAATCATAGCATAGATCAATTCCAAGTCAAATTTCAAAAACATATTATGGATTTTTCAACAAGGTAACACTTATAAACCACAAGTTCAGACTAACTGAGTCATTCACTAGCTTAAACACTTGGCTCAAAATATTTACCCATTTACGTTATGTGAGATGTATAAGACTTTACCCATTAATTCATAAATTTCTCAGTCCTTTTGTCTAGCCCAATTTTATACATTCAAACACACAAGGATATAATTTATAGGAAAATACATGTAAGTGTATTGTTTCCCTCACCTTAAATTCCAAAGGATCACACACCAAAAACCCAAGCGTCTTCAACAAGCTTTCAAACCAAATTCTCTGCAATTTATTTTCAAGTTCCAAAACTATTTAAGAAATTTATTCCCAATTTTTAAAATTAAATGAGTCTATCACTTAAAATCACTGGGGTCTACTTCAGTAATTAAAAAACTCAAAATTCCCAAGTTTCCACAATTAGCAAATTTTTCCAAGAAAGTCAAAACAAGGTGAAAATTCGCTTATATTGTAGAATTTTTTGGGAACAACTCATTCATCAATAAATTCTCATATTTTGATAGTAGATAGTTTCTGAATGTCATTTCCGAAAATATCTTATTTGGCCCAAATTGATTTTCCTAGCCCAAGTTATGACCAAATTACTCCAATAGTTGCATTGCCCACACAGATTGTACTTTAACATGGACTCTCGGTTTCTAGACTTGATTTGACCTACCAAATTAATTTCGTTCTTTCTCAATTTTTTTCTGAAGATAGGTCTCAGTGTTTCTTTGACTTTAAGTACAAATTTCACGTTGTTCTGATTCCTACAGTCCAAGATAATTATTTACTGAACTGCTGTAAAACCGCCTTCAAATTTAGGTTATGAAATTTGATCTGACTATATATAAATTATGGGGTATCAAACATCACACAAAAATTTCATTTTTTTTACTATAGATAGATATCTTTTTCTAGATAAGAATAGGTACAAATGTTGTACCGTTTTAATACCTAGAGATTAAGTTATGATTTATTTAATAAATTGCAGCAAAACTATATATCAGACCTAAACCATAAATTTGGTCCGACTTGACGACCTAATTTGGGGCATCATTACATATCTTTTTTGCTCTCAAATTTTTCCAGCAACTAGATCAATCAGTCTACTTTCCAGAAAATCAAATTTCATAAAAAAAATCCTTCAGAAGACTTATCTATGATTTTTCTCGCGACAATGCGTAGAAAATGAGATTTCAAATCTGAGAATTCAACTTGTAACGTTTTCACCCATTGAGTCATAATCTAGAAATTTCCAAATTATTTTCTTGAGATATAGAATCAAACCCAAGAGGATTGGATGGTTTAGAAATTAAGGATTTGGTTTTACCATTCTTAAAACAAATATTTAAAATTTGAATCCATGACGTTCAAATTTTGAACCAAAAATCCAATTTCCGTGGTTGATTTCTACAATCTCCATACCAATTAACAGAAATCAATTTTCCAATTAAAATTCGTTAAAACCTCTTGAATTCAATCCCTCTTTTCATTCTCTTTGTTTCTATCATCTCTTTCGTTCAAATTTCACAATAATTCATAGGTTGTTTGGTCGAATTTGAGAGAGAGAACTATGGAGTAATAAAATGGAAAATTAAAGATGAATTCAAAGAAAACAAATAAAGAGGAAAGGAAAATATAGAAACCCTGTTGGAGAAGATGAAATCCCAAAAAAAAAAAAAAAATACAAGAAAACAAGAGAGAATTCCAATATAAAATCCAATAGAACCAAGTTGAAGAAAGGAGAGAAAGATGCCCAAAGGAGGAGAGAAATTCCAAAATTTCGAAAGTGGTGTACCTCACTCGAAATTTCTCCTTTTAATAAGGTGCATAGTCAGCCATGAAGGTGTGTTTAATCCAAATTGATTTTCTCTTTTAATTTCCTTTTCCAAAAATAACTCATTTCTTAAAAAAATTGGGCTCTAAGGAAAATTTCCTATATCTTTTTCCATTGTGTTTTAGGACTCAACGTTTTGGTTTCCAAATCAAATATTAAATTTTGAATAATTTTAAACAATAAATCAACTTAATAAATATAATATTAGATAAAGTTTATCCAAAATATTCTAATTGAATCAAGATTTACTAATTTAGATCAAGTCAATACAAGCCCACTCTTGAGCCAATCCCAATTTCGATTACCTACAACCACGGTGACACTGTTGCAGATCCAACTCCTGCAACCACTTGCACCCCAAACACCTATCTCCATCTTCTCGATTAAAACCCCACTATCCTCGCCAACCTGCACTACACCTACTGCCATCTAACAACCCAAACCATCAACTGCAACCTGAGACATAACTGACGCCCAGTTTCAACATCTGTTTAGCGAGCCCTGCCTCACTTCCTTGTTTCTTTATTTCCCATTCAAAATTGTGACGAATTATCATAATAAATTCTCAGCGGCTTGACAATGCTGTCGATAATTCCAAGTCCTGAGATAAAATTCCACAACTAGATTCCTTAAACAGTAGTCTCATAGCACGCCACAAATTCTGCTTCCATTATTGATGCTGCAGTGATAGACTGCGTACCGCTTTTCCATGATATTGTTCCGCCAGGCATAAGGAACAAATAGCCAAATGTTGACTTTCTGCTATCAACGCAACCACCAAAATCCGAATATGAGTAGCCAATGACCTTGAGATTATCGGACCTCTTAAACGTAAGTATGAAGTCTTTAGTACGCTGTAAATACCTCATTATTTTCTTTGTAGCTTTCCAGTGATTCATTATAGGGTTGCTTTGGTATCTCCCCAGCATACTAATAGCAAAATTAATGTCGGGTCTAGTGTAGGTTTGAGCATACATCATGCTATCTATAGCTGAGGCATAAAGGATTCTCTCCATTTGTTTCTTTTCAAGTTCATTATGCGAGAATTAATTTAAACTAAATTTATCTCCCTTCTGAATAGAGGCATCTTGATAGGAACAATTTTGCATATAGAATCTTTTCAAGATTCTTTCTATGTAGCCTTTCTGAGACAGCCCCAACATACCACGTGTTCCATCACAAAATATTTCTATTTCAATTACGTAGGCTGCCTCTCCCATATCTTTCATTTCAAAATTATTGGAAAGAAATTTCTTGGTTTCAAAAATCATACCAAAATCATTAGTGGTAAGCAAAATTTCATCAACATATATCGAAGGATAAACTTACTCCCACTGACTTTCATGTATATACACCGATCAACGGTGTTTTCCTTAAAACCGAAGGAGGTAATGGTATCATTGAATTTAAGGTACTATTGTCTGGAGGTTTGCTTAAGGCCATAAATTAATTTATTTAATTTGCATGACATATGTTCCTTACCTTCTATGGAGAATCCTTTAGGTTGTTCCATATACACATCCTTATCTAAACTACCATTAAAACATGCGGTTTTAACATTCATTTGGTGAAGCTCCGAATCATAGTGAGACACCAAAGACATAATGATTCTGAAAGAGTCCTTTCTAGATACAGGAGAGAATGCCTCTTTATAATTAATGTCATCTTTATGAATTAACCCTTTGGCCACAAGTCATGTTTTAAATCGTTCAATATTGCCCTTAAAGTCTCATTTGGTCTTAAAGACCCACTTACATCCAACATTCTTGTATCCCTGAAGGCAATTCTACTAGATCCCAGACTTTATTCTGGGCCATGGCCTTTAGCTCGTCTTTCATGGCGTCTAACTATTTACTAGAATCATCACATTCTATGGCTTATTCATAAGTGACCGGATCCTTAATAGTCCCTAAATCATAATCCGATTCTTTTAGATATACCAAATAGTCATCCTAAATAACATGTCTCATTTGTCTTTCTGACCTTTCTAATGCTATTTCTTGCGGTTGTTATACAATCAGTTCATTACTGGTGATGGTTACATCATAGAGTGATTCATCATTCAGATGTTGTTCAGTGACATTATGAACAACAATTTCTGAAGTTACGAGTATAAGAACTTTTACCCTTACTTCTTGCACACCAATATTTCTCATTTTGTCACTCCCACTAACCTCACCATTCTCAATAAATCTAGCATTACCGGTCTCAACAATTCTCATACTATGGTTCGGACAATAGAACCTATACCCTTTGGACTTCTCAGGATAACCTATGAAGTAACCACTGATTGTCCGTTTATCAAGTTTCTTTCATGTGGATTGTAAATTCTTGTTTCTGCAGGACAACTTCATACATGCAGGTGTTTCAAGCTAGGTTTCCTTCCCGTCCACAGTTCAAAATGAGTCTTAGAAACTGACTTACTAAGAACTCAATTAAGCAAGTAGATTGCGGTTCTTAATACATACATACACAACATAATAGGTACGGTGCTATTACATAATATACTCCTCCATAAGTGTGCAGTTACGCCTTTCAGCAACACCATTCTGCTGAGGCGTACCAGACATTATATATTGTGCAATTATACCGCGACTTTCTAATAGTTTAACAAAAGGCTTGGGGTGTTGACCTGTTTCATCATACCTATCATAATATTCATCACCTCTATCTGACCTTATGACTTTCACATTTCTATGTAGTTGCCTTTCAACTTTAGTGATAAATATCTATATGGTGTTAACTGCTTGAGATTTATCATGCTATATATAAATATAACCATAATACAAAAAGTCATCAATAAAGATGATAAAATAAGTCTATCCACCAAAAGATGAAACATCAAATGAGTCACAAATACCAATATGAGTCAACTCAAGTAGCCATTTAGATCTTCTGGCTCATTTCTTAATGTGTTTGATTTGCTTATCCTTAATGCATTCCACACACACACGTAAGTCAGTAAAGTCAAGATTCGTGAGAATCCCATCTTTTACTAATCATTCAATTCTTTCACGGGATATATGTCCCAGACGTTTATGCCACAAAATAGAAGAATTTTCATTAATCAATCCACATTTAATACCAACATTATAATGCAAGGTTATGGTTGAATTAGCAAATGAATCATCAAGATTTAAATAGTAAATGCTATCAATCAATAACCCAGACCCAATAAAAGAAGAACTTTTAAATAAACTGAATGCATTATATCCAAATTTGCAATAATAACCATTAACATCAAGTTTGGAAATTGAAATAAAGTTTCTGCCAACAGAAGGAACATAAAGACAATAAAATAAATCTAAGTGGTAGCCAGTGTCGAGGAAAAGACAGTAAGTCCCGGTGGCTTCAACTGGCACCTTTTGTTGGTTTCCCATGCAAATGAATACTTTAGTTGTGGCGATGGTCTGGATCGTAAACCCTTGCATCGTATTAGAAACATAAGTTGTAGTTACAAAATCAAGCCACCAAGTATTAGAGGAAACTTCAGTGAGATTAGATTCGAAACATATAAAAATTGGAATAGTTACATTTTTTTTCGAACCACACTCTCCTTTTATGACAGTTTTTCTGGAAGTGCCCTTGTTTCTTATAGAAGTAGAATCTCACACTACATTTCCCTTGATTTTAAGTCCCTGAAGACGTACTGTGATCAAATGGTTTCTTTTTTATTTTCTTAAATTTCTTAGACTTTCATCCTCTTTTCTTACTGGTTCTTGATGTGTTAGATGGAGTGAGTGATGTCCCATATGTTTAAGTCTGTCATCCTCTTGAATCAACATACTTAACAGTTCATTTATTTGCCATTTATCTTTCATAGTATTTTAATTTATTTGAAATGGCCCATACTGAGGAGGCAGAGAATTCAAAATGAATTGAATAAGAAAAGTATCATCAACACTCATCCCTATATTCTTCAGCTGAGCAGAAATATTTGTAATATTCGTTATGTGATGATACATGCCACGACTTTAATCGAACTTAATGGTGATTAGCCTGGCCATAAGTGTCATATTCGTTGTTTTGAATTTATTTTCTATAGTTTGGAGGTATTTCTTAACACTTTCAGTTTTGGGTAATGAATTCTTGATATTATTTGCCATCATCATGTGTATGAACATAAGGTTGAGTCTACTTGACTTTAACTACGCTTCATAGAATTTTTTCTAAGACTTTGTACTTGTGCCAGTAATAACAGGCTTATAAAAAATTAATGCTTTATCAAGATCAAGCACACCGAGGTGAAACTCGACTTATTCTTTCCATTCAGAGAAATAAAATTCAGTCAACATTGGGATAGCCGAAGCTTGCACATGCAGTTTAACTGGGAGAGATGTTGCAAAAATTACATAATTTCATGCTCACTTACATAATGCTATGAATTAAACTTAATTGAAACACACAAATAATTAACATTAGTAAACAGTATTACTTGATCTACCTTTAGATAATCTTATGGCATACTATTTCATTATGGTGATTCCCAATCGCCGATAGAACTGACCAACAAAGTACAAATGATCAAATACCGCCGTTATCTTTGGGTGTAGGGACAAATACCAACCAAAAGTACCCGCCAATCATCCTATCCCAATCCGTTAACCACTCAGAATGGTGCACCTTTGGGCCAACCTAATATCTCTATGATTAGGGATCACAATTAACAAAGTCATTATTATCTGACACTTGGGAAGAGTATTGGACCACAGTTATATGACCTGATGTCCAAACACATTCCGATTGGGCCACTTTGGTGACTAACCAAATCGTATCATAATATTGTATTAGGTAAAAAATAATGGCTTTACTAATTATTGGTTTTCCAAAAACATAAGAGGAAAAAACCCTGGATTTTAAGTCCATAGATCCATTAACCATAATATTTAAATCCATAAAATTTTAAATTTCATAATTTTAAAATTCATGATTAATAAAATTTTAAACTCCATAAATCATTAAGATTTGCCAAAAACATAAGAGGAAAATCTATGATTTTAAAATCCATAAATCATCCAAAATTTAAAATCCATAAACTTTAAGATCTACAAAGGGTCGTTTTCTTCATTGAGATCCGAAAATTTTCTTTCTTTAATTCTTCTTTACTTCAAGCAATAATTGATCCTATGAACGAGACTCTTATACCACATGTAATAATTTATCATAATATCAGAGTTTATTTATTGAGAATCAATCATACAATCAATCATCATTAAACTTAATGTTCAATATACTCGCAAAACATAACCACATGCTCTGAATCGATTAATGCTTGAAATACGGATCAATCTTAATGCGAAAATCGTAAAAATAATAATTAGAAGACATATCCAGATCTATTGATGAAGAAGAGTGAGATCTGATCTTTCTTTTGATATGTCAATGCTTCCTAGAGTCCAAAAGCAAGAGAAAACACTCAGCTTAGAGTTTCTACCTCTTTCATCCTTAATGTCCTCTCCCAATTTCGTGAATAGTATTTTGAGATATAGGGTTGGCTTAAGTTGATTGATAATAATGGAGAGAGACCCTATTATAGGCAGAGGGAGGGCCTCTGAGGCAATTAGAACTTTCTTTTCCTGTTTTCCATCAAAAGAGGAATCGTATTACCTTTAGAACTCTCCTAAAATAGACATTCCTTATTTAAACATAGTTTTCCTAATTTAATATCATCTATGTAGAGTCCTCAAATTTAATTGAGTTATGTTTAGTCTTACAAACCACTCAATAATTCATTTCTAATTCCACAACACACATAATAAAACCCACTTTAACCACCTTACCTAACCAAATCCTTCGAAACCGATCCCCCACTGCATCATGCATTCGTCAAAGTAAAAGATATTTTTTGAGAAATTCACCACTACATTGAACTTGACAAAATAATTTTAATAATTTTTTTTTGAAGAGCTCAAGTTGTAAAGAGAATTTATTATTGACGAATGCAGAAGATTCCCTTTGTGAAATTGCCCCACATTTCCCACTACTACTAAATGTTGGGTAAAACAACACTCCACTAGTTACATAATTTTGGCAACTACAATCTAAAGAGGCCACCATTTGTTTGACGGTCTGCATCAATGATTGAATGGTGTTGCCCACCGACCTTGTTTAAAAGAAGACCACGCCACCATCTTTCGAATATTTCCCCATCTCGAGAAGCTCACATTTCAGATTTCAGAATGTCCACATGGTATGGCGACGATAGGAAGCAAAACCCAAAAAAGGGCAAAGAAGAGAGAGGTTTGTCCAAATGCCATTCCCACAAGTCAGTGATGCCAAACTGCACTCGTGGCATCCATCCAACCGTTCAAAACTTAAATCGATGACTTGCAGAAGAAACCCATCTTAATTTAAACGATACCATTTCCTCTTCCCTTTAGATGCAAACCAACTGGTCTAAGTCTAAGCTTCACCATGGCAGCTCTAAGCTTCATTATAGGAATCCTGGGTGAGTCTCCAAAAATTCCCAAAACTCGGATTTTGTTGATTGATGTGTTTTTAATTCTACAGCTTTGATGATTCTGGACGATCACTTGTTTCTTACAGGCAACATCATCTCCATATTGGTCTTTACCTCTCCAATGTAAGAGTTTCTCTCTCTCTCTCTAACAATTTCAGTTCATTTGAATTTGATTGCTCTGGGTGCTCCATTTTCCAATATTGTAATAGTTTAATGTTAATAATTTTATTAGAATATTGTCGTGGAATGTAATGTCAGAGGCACGTTCAAAAGAATTGTGAACAAGAAATCGACAGAGAATTTCAAGGGGCTTCCCTACGTTTCTACACTACTTAGCACATCACTGTGGACTTTCTATGGACTTCTCAAGCCCGGTGGATTACTCATTGTTACAGTCAATGGAGTGGGTGCTGCTCTGCAAGCCATCTATGTCACTCTGTTTATTTGCTTCGCTTCTAAGGATAAAAGGGTCTCTCTCTCATTTTGATTCTCATCTAAATATAAAAAAATAGCATTATTTGATAATTTAAAGATAATTGTATGTACCGAATTTCAATTATGTTTTTAGATTTTAAAATAAATATTTATTTGAAGTTATTTAAGTTTTACGCCAAATACATATACCGATGCATCAAAGGGTGATTACTACTTAGTTGTATTAAAAAGTAAAAATGAAAATAATATTGTAGGCCATCAATTGAGACATGAATATTTTAATTAGAATATTATATTTTAAAATATTAATGTATTATTTTTTAATTCAAATGAAATTTGTAAAAAAGAAAAAACTGCATTGGTCATCATGGAAAGAAAAGTACTTTTGATATTTTAAAAATATAATTTCTCAATTAATGACCTTTCAATTTCCCAAAAAAAAAAATCGTTTATGAAGACAATTAGAAGTATTAAAATAATTAGGAAGTTCATAATTTATTCCTTTGAATATTTTATTAGTATTAAATGAAATAATTGTTTGTCATATGTTTATCAAAGATGTAGCAGCATTCAACATTTATATCTTTCATCTTTTTCAAAATTTCAGTTTTTATTGAAATTTCCAAGATCAAAGAGAGAAAAAGAACTAATTAGGAAATTAATAGGCTGATATGAATGCACTGGAGACGTTATAATATGAAGATATTTTAAAGTGCAAAGATTTAAGCTTGAAACTTTAATAAATCTGAAAGAATTTAAGATATGCAGGGTAATTAAAATGGAGATGGAACATAATAACATGGAGAATTTTTTACTCTTTCTTCTTAATTTTTGGTCAATCTTCCCTTGTTTTAAGTTCGTTCTTATCATTCGAGTGGCTTATTTTGTTGCCCAAATACTCTTTGAATTTTGTTACATCAGTTTGTCAAAACTACAATTTTTTATATGCCATCAAAATGTTTGATTCGGCGTCTGAATATCGGCCGATACAAATTGTATCAGTTGATATGATACGATTTAGTTGAAAGAAAAAAAAAGAGAAAATATCGGCCAATCACGAGATATCAATACCCAATTTTAAACTCTTGGTTTGATCTAGGTTATTTTTTTAATATTTTTGAAATCTGATATTATTTTTTTAAATTTTAGTATTCTTCAATTTTCTATGATTTTGACAATCAGATAGCGACCCCTTAAATGCTTTTATAAAGTGTCTTTTCATTCACTGATGTGTGGATATTTCATCAAATAAAAAGTATAGGAATCATGCATCTACTCTGATCATTTGATGGAGTTAAATCATTTAAGATAACATGAAAAATAGTAACCAATAATATATAAACGTAAATCCAAACCATCAAATTATAAATATTTTAATTAGATTAAAAAGGAAAAGTGTGATATTATTGTCACCATGAAAAATCTGACGCGATACGTGCCATTTAACATAGATCAATTTTGTTATATATCAGCTTCTAATAGGAGGTTTAAAACATTTATAAATCATGGAAATCAACATTCAAAATAACTTCACAAAAAAAAATAGTAAACCAACAGAAAATTTCTTTTCAAGATTTATCAATATAGGTTATAATTTACTGTCATGAGAAAGTGAAAAAATATATTGCAACAAAATATCACTAATTCATAATCATTCACTTCAATTAAAAATTGTCATACTTTTTAATTTAATTATATTGATAAAAAAATGACTAGAATGATAATGATGGCGATTCTCTTTCTAGATAAATATGATCAAATTGGCGGCGGGTTTGAACATTGGCTTAATGGGTATACTGATGATGGTGATTCTTTTGGCAATTCATGGAAGAATGCGTCTCATTGTTGTTGGTTCCATGTGTGCTGGCCTTACTGTAGGCATGTACGCTGCGCCATTGGCTGCCATGGTAAGTAATTCCTCTTACTTTTTTTGTGAACTTAGGCATATGACAATCTCTCTAAGGACAATTTGCCTGTGTTTGTTTACATGGGTGTCGTTTAATCGGTGAACTTCCCTCTTCAGAAAATGGGATGCGTTAAGTTCGAACCCTTATGGTCTAAGTTGATATACCCTAAGGACAGTGGGTATTACCTATGGAGATTTTATACTGAATTTCTCGCATTTCCCACACATAAATTAAAAAAAATAAAAAATTTCCTGTGTTTCTAAAGTTGGGGCTCTAATATCACTCTTTGCCGCAGAGAACTGTGATGAGGACCAAAAGTGTGGAGTACATGCCTTTCTTCCTATCCTTCTTCCTCTTTCTCAATGGTGGCATTTGGACAATCTATTCAGTGCTTGTGAAGGACTACTTTATTGGAGTAAGTTCTACTCCACACTTTGCAATCATTCTTGTTTGAGATTTAAGAGGGACTCATTCAGGATCTTATAATCCCAAGATTTATAATTTACCAAAATCGTACATGTCAACCCTACGGTTATCCGTTGAAGATGAGGAGAAAGATTTTAGGAGATTTCTTTGGAAAAGAGATTCTTTATTAGGGGATTGTTTGCTAGGGATTCTTCTATTTTGGTTGACAATCTTTTTCAGAGTAAAAGATAATGAAGAGAAAAGAAAGAAAAAGAGGAGCAGAGAAGGAATAAAGGAAACCATTTTCTTTTCTACCTCTTTGGGAGAATTCAAAATTAAATTGGAGAGGAGAAATGGGGAAATGAGGGGAATCCTGCCCATCATCCAAAAGCCATAATGTCACAAATCATAATCGACATGAGGTTGAACTTGACATATGTGGGCCGATATTTTTTCTCTTGAATCTCGATTCACAGAGTATTAATGTAGAATGTAGTGGTATGCTCTTGTTCACATTCAATAAATGGTGCCATAGTTTAGTGATGGAGAGTATTTGATGGGTCTGTTTTAGATGGTAATCGTCACCATGAGTATGAAGCCGTTGTCCTATCTATTTGCAGAATTAGTACAACTTGTATTTGGGTTGCTGCCCACGTCTGAAATTTGAAAAAAGGATTAGATTGTCTAGTTTCTCTGATTCCAGCCCTAGTTAGAACTTGGAATTGATATAAATGATACAGACTGGGCTTCACTAAATTTTTTCACTAATCGCTGGGTCCTATTTGAAGCTTAAAAAGTATCGGGTTCCGCTTCTATTTGACAAGTTTGTCTTCGTCTAGTGTAGAGATGATAATTTAAGAACTCGACTAACCAAAGGTTCACCGTTGATTTGAGACTTTGTTAACACGTAACTTTACACTTTATATACTTCTTGCTCAGGAGAAATAAAAGATCATTTTTGTTATTATTATTTTGTCGATGAAATTAAGAGTTTGTAAAACAATTATAAGTGTTGATTGTTGAAACCACGAAAACTACGAGTTTGAGACGTATAGGTGTGGAGAATTGGAAAGAGTCTAAACTAATTTTGAGCCTACTTACAGGTGCCGAACTCGGTTGGCTTAGTTTTGGGGTCTGCACAGCTGGTGGTCTACATGGTGTTCAAAAACAAGACACCCAATAAGAAATTGGGTGACGAGGAGAGTTCAAGCCACGACCTTTTCAAAAGCGTTGAAATGAAAGAAAGTGAAGACGAGAGGGAGAGAAATCAGCAGCAGATGCGAGAAGGAGTAGGCCTTCTCAGCAAAGGAAGAAGTCTTCCAACCCAAACCATTTCTCGTCAACACAGCCTGCAGGGTATCATCAAGACACTCTCTCTCAATCCATACGAGTTGCACTCCATCTGGCCCCACTTAGAAAATATGGAAAATTGACACCCAAGTAGGTAATATTTGTGTCAACATTCACTGGCTATTTCATACGAAAATGGCATTAGTATATATATATATATTATAGAATTTGGATCATGATGTAAAAGCAGGCATGCTTCGTCAGTTTACATTCGTACTGGTAGTTCTATCTTTTTTATTTCTTAGGGTACTAGAGTGGAGAATTCTAGCCAAATGAGAACTTATGGACATTTTGGGGCAAGGACTAATGAGCCAGGGCCACCTACCCTACTGAATTAAATTTAGTTGCACTGGAACCATTACAGAGAGAGAAGTTATACAGTGACTTGACTCTAGTATAATTATATAATGGCCAACAATCTTCCCACAGGCATTTTGTGTACACAGACACGGATTTTACTGTGATGCCCATTTTGTCCTTCACCTGCGTATCGAAAAAGTTTGGAATGCTAGAAATCGGCTCACCAATCGGATCCCTTACTAGTTTTTGGCGAGTCGATTTTACTGTTCACGAGTGATTCGGAGAGTCGATTTTACTATTCACACGTGATTTGGAGAACTGATTTTATTGTTCACAAGTGATTCGGTGAGTCGATTTTACTCTTGGCGAGCCGATTTCTGACATTCCTATTATTTTACATTTTCTGTACGACAGATGAAAGGCAAAATGGGTATCACGGTAACACCCGTGTATGTATACATAAAGTGCATATGCGAGGATCGCTCACCTTATTTAATCCATCTAATTGCTTGACAAATAAATGTGAGTATGTTCAGAATGCAATTTGGTCCCATGCACCAAATGAGTGGTACATTGGTCAGCCCCACTTTCTTTTCTTAATTTAAGAGGCATTGTGGATTGGATATTTCTTTTTCATATGCAATATTAACTGTTCGTCTAATCATCTTATTTAAAAGTGATGGTGGATGGACGTTGCAAATTAAATAAGTCATTTATTTTAAAAATTTAATGTGTCATAATAAATAAGTAGTATGACTGATCTAAAGAAATTATCTGTTGTGAATCAACTCTATGCGAATTAAAGAATTAATGTTTTATAGTGAATGACGAGGATTAGTTGATTGGAAAACTTCTTACTTATTTTCCAAGTATAGTTTGAAAGGCAAAATGTTTTAGTTGTCCATATTACATGAACTTAGTCCAACATTGAAGATATAGCAAAATAGTTTTAAATTAGATATAAATCCAATAATACGACAAGAAAAACTACAATTAGCCTAAAAATCCGAATGCCCGAAAATTCCGGCTTGAGAAAATAGGTTTGAGCATTGAGTTGTAACATAATTGATGATCAGGCAGGCCGAAATAAAGCCCATTCAAAACTCGGTCGGGCTTGATCATATAGTGTTGGGGCAAAACACAATACCCGGTTTGAATATCTTACGTATATTAATCAGGTGAGCTTTTCTTCAATTTTCATGAAATTTACTACAAAAATCAACTTAGACTTGATGAGTTATAAATGGACCCATTAACTACCCCTAGTCATTTTTTTCTTACTCAAGTATTTTCTTGGGCTTGGGGTTTTTGTCAGGTTTTCTTGTCTAAATTGGGCTTGGACTTCACGTATTATATGTTAGAAGTAAAACATTGTAATATAGATTTTACCAAATGGCTAGCGATCATCATATGAGTATTTTATGTATACAGACACCAGTTTTACTGTGATGCCCAATTTATCCTCCACCTGTCGTACCGAAGAAAAAGAATGCCAAAATTTATAAACAGTGCAATCGGCTCGCCAAAATTTATGAACAATACAAATTGGCTCGCCAAAATTTATGAAAAGTGCAATTCGGCTCTCTGAAATTTCAAATCGGCTCTCTAAAATTTATGAAAAGTGCAATTCGGCTGTCTGAAATTTCAAATCGGCTGGTCGAAATTCATATGAAGAGTAAAAATCAGCCCATTGAAATTTTACTGTTCATGTGAAAGGTAAAATCGGGACTACATTAAAACCCGTGTCGCTAAACACAAAATGCCTGTGGGAGGATCGTTGGCCAACTAAAATTTGTTTCATTTATCCGTTTTGAAATCAAATCACAATGATGATTTCTTGACCAATTCCCATTTATAATCTTTTTATTTTTTGTCACTCACATTGAAGAAACAGGTTTTGTATTTAGTGGTGCTTTTTTTCATTAAAAAAGATGGACACACACTCAAGCAAAAATGCAAATGAAATCAATCAAGTGTGGGCTATATCTGATTCCATTCATCAAAAATCTAGAATTACAATTTGAGGTTGAAACATTACAAGAGATGTGAAGAAAAATCTCTTGAACTCGAGTACACTCTCGGAAATGAACATGGACACTTGAAACAATCAGATTTAGACTCTCACTCAGTAGACCTCCCTGGGACAATATGAAGCTGTCTTTCTCTTCTAAAAATCTCCAGACTTTTATACTGTAAGTGAATCTGTCTAAGCCTTTGATAAAGCAATCTCAGTTGCTAGATGTCTCTTCATAATTGTCTTGAAGCATAAACTTTTATACTGTAAGTGAATCTGTCTAAGCCTTTGATAAAGCAATCTCAGTTGCTAGATGTCTCTTCATAATTGTCTTGAAGCATAAATGTGCTCTAAACAATTAGAGAGAGGGGAATCACTTATCCGATAAGGGCCATAAGCTGTAACAAATTTGATTCCCTAACAAAACTTTTGCATGGTCTTCCTATAAAATCTTAAATATGTTAGCACAATCTTCAAACAATCTTATTCCGTTATAAAAATATCTGAGTTTAGGCATCATATCTCGAAGTTCTCTTTACCTCGAGACTGGACTTTCAAACCCACTCCATTTGATTTCTCTTCTAAATTTTGAAGCTAAGTTTCAAACTTCAATCTTTGAGTACATCTTCAAAATTGGATTTTCAATTCTTTAAACTACCGAAGAGTTTTGGAAAAGGTTTGGAAAAGTTGGCTCACTAGCCCCTCTCATTACACAATGTATATATATAGATTTACAAGTCTTAATTACAATCTCTTAATCAGGGAACCTGACAAATATAGTATAAGACAAACATATAAGGTCAACCCTGTCCTCTAATACTCTCCCGCAAACTCGACGGTGGTAAAACGACGAGTTCGGAACTAAGTGTTCAGAAGCGTTGCTTCGGTAACCCCTTGGTGAAGATATTAACAGGTTGATATTTAGAGGAGACAAACTGAATTTGATGAGAGCCAACGGTGACATGTTCCCGAAAGAAATGATAATCAAGCTCAATGCGTTTAGTTCGAGCATGGAACACATGATTAGCGGCCATGTATGTGGCACTATGATTATCACAAAAAAGAACGATTGGAGAAGAGAGAGGAAAACCACGCCCTCATAAAAGATGTCGAATCCAGACAGTATCCGCACAAGTATAGACAAGGGCCCTATATTCTGCTTCGGCACTTGACCTAAAGACTGTGGGTTGCTTCTTGGCACACCAAGAAATTAATTTGGACCCAAGAAGATACACCAGTAGTAGAGCGTCTACTATCAGGACAACCAACCCAATTAGCATCAGAGTACGCAGTTAGGCATAATGGATGTGATGCACGCACGAGTTGTAGCCCATGACCAATGGAGCCTTTGAGATAACGGAGAATGCGCTTGACAACGTCAAAATGAGACGTGCGAGGCTGAATCATGAACTAAGAAACAATGTGCACAACATAAGAAATATTGTAACGCCCCGACCCGGAGGTGGGTCTGGAACGCTACTAATTTTTTTTTTTTTTAATAACTCCTAATCAAAAGTGAGGCCCAGAAATAAATGTCACACATGCTCTTTACATGTAGACTCAAACATGTACCATATATCTATCCACTTACAAGCACATATCATACAAACAAATATTTCCATAAATAAAATATCTTTCATTCTCATCAAAGTTACTAACGATCACATAGTGGTTCATATATGCCTTATCATAATAAGTACCACATGAGGTACTTTACACAAAACATGGTCCAAAGGAAACAAAAGTCAAACAAGAATGAAATTCCCGTCTGTGGGAATTATAAGAAACTGCAACAGCTTATCCATCCTAAGCTTGATATGGATGTTCTTCCTCCTCGGGTACATCTCTTGAAATGTGAGTTGTTAGAACTAACCAGCCCAATGAAAAGAACATAACAATGCAGTGTAATGAATATCAGGTTAGTCAAAATCAATATAACACCATAAAAGGTTTACCCCGCCAAAGTTTCAAAATAATTCCATAACTGCTGACATCCACCGTAACACCTAGACACTATACTGACTATAAGTATTAAGTCCTGATACAGTCAAAATACAAAATCTTGCAAGTACATCTCCGACACACCTGGGCCGGTACTGACACACCTGGGCCAGCAAATGACACACCTGGGCCGATGATAAATCAGTCGTTAAGGATACGTGGAAGCAGTATCAATATCATCATAGCTCATAAGCATTTCATCATTATAATCACAATATATGATAAACATCGTTAGTATCAATAAACATTTTTCACAATAGTGCATCATGTCTATGCATATTAGTGGACTCATTAAGTCTGATCCTTGAAACCACTCATTGCATTAGATCCTCTTAACATGATTTATTCATACTGCATCGTTAAGTCTCCCACCGAAAATGTGGGTATCAAAGTATTTGTCAAGCATGCAAACATATATAAAATAAAATATCAATTAATATGCATAGATACAATACAATACATACTCATAGTATTTCAAATCTTTTTACCCTATTTTCCTTAAAAACTCTAGGAGAAATGGATCTGAGTCTCCTATATGGGTTACTATCCATTTTAAATTACAAAAATCAGAAATATAATAAGGTGCTCAGGCCACTTCTCATATTGTCTTCTGGAAATGACCATATAGACGTATTGAGTTAGGCCTCGAGATATAAGATGCTCAGGCCACTGTGCATATAGCGAATTAGGCCTAGAGGTCACTCAGTGCCCGAACCCTTCTTTTCTACTGAGCGGTGAAGTTAATCGCTCAGCTACTGATAGCTATCAAGCTGTGTCAGCCACAGATAGAGAATATCGGCCTGGAAGTGAATACATAATATATATGTATATATGATAGTATCAAATAAAAGGGGTTAATATCACTTTTAATTTATAAGAATGGTGTAAACACACATCAAAACCCAATGTATAAGTTTTTAACATGGAATACCAAATTAGACTAAGTTTCAAAATCAAAACTGATTTCCTCGGAACATACCTCAGAACCAGGTACTGTGGCTTTGGACTTTCCAAGCTACTGCCTAAATCTGGGCTTTATAAAGACTTCGAGTCATGGTTCTATTCTTCAGAACTTTCGAGTTTGCTTCCGAACAGGAGCAAATAACACAAAAAAACAGTTGATCTCAGTGTGCCTCGGAACAAGCCGAGATCCGCTCGGAACTTCCTAATAGTTTGGAACATCCGAGAGTTCTCGGAACGTCAGGCTTAGAATAGCATAAGCAGTAGGAAACAATTAGCCTCTGAGTGCTTCGGAACCTTTAACAGAAGTAAGAAACTTTTGAAGTCTTACCTTTGGAACTTCCGAAGGCCGATTCTCGGATCTTCGGAGAGTCGTCTTCTTCCTCTGTCACTATCAACAGAGCAGTGACGGGAAATACTGTGTAATTTACGAATCCAGAAACAGTGGGTTTTCTGGATTCATTTTTCACACCAAACAAGTCAAATGGATTCCTCAATGAGTCCTTTTTACAATGGGCAACAATTAAAACATTTATACCGAATAAAAACGTCCGATTTTAACAAGAAAAATCAGTGTAACACATGAAAATTCAAGTTTTTCATTAAACTTCAAAATCAATTTTGACACTCAAATCTTAATCAAATTTAGTTTTGTTTGATCCTAAACTGGTTAGAATTTTAAAACTGAATCAAAATATTACCTTCGTTTTGCAATTTAGGCAAAATTTCAACAACTGGAAAAACTTCCAGTTCAAGCTACGGTAAAAAAAAATTGAAATAGAGGAAGAGTGGTTTTACTATCGGTGGGTGATTCCAGGTGGGAGATGACTGGATTTATAGCCATGGCCTGGTAGGGTAGCAGACCCTCTAGCAACAAGGGAAGGACACCACATCTACAAGCTCTGTCCGTAGCTTGCATGAGTCGACGCTGAACTAGCACCTTCAACGACCACGTAGGTGGCCTAATCATTTTGAAAATTTTGCAAATTAGTCCTTCTATACTATTTGCAAATAAGTCCATTTTATTTTATTTTAAATTTTAACTGATTACATGATTTATTTACTTAATTAATTTAATCCATCTTAACAAAAATGTTAGGTTTTATAAACTCTACTCATCATAAATTTTTGGAGATTTATATTTTAACAAAATCTATTGATTTAAACAAAATTCACATTTTGTCACTATTTACTTAATTCAATTTGTATTTATTACAAGGGTTTAAAATTTTTATTTTTAAAATTTGAAAATATAAAACAATGAGTTATAATAAAATCTAAAACACATATTTTTCTTAAAATTTTCTCATTTCTAAAATTATTTAAGAATAATTATTTCTTCACTTTTGGGATCTTTTCGGGTAGCTTTTTAATAATATTTTCTGAAAACAATGTAATAATGTACTTATAAATTTTAGAATTTAAAATCCTTAATTAAGGAAATCAATATTACTTAAACAATAATCAAGTAATTAGATAATTAGTAAAATAACATTGTCAAATGTTAAATTACCATTTTGCCCTTCCAACTAGAAGAGTTGGATCATCGAGCTTTCAGGCTCTGATTGAGCCAACTTGGACTTTTTATAAAGCCCTAACTGTAATTTATGATTTATCAAATTCATTTAGGCTAATTCGGGTCAGGGTATTACAAATATCAGGTCTGTTGAGTGTGATATAGAGAACAGCACCAACAATTTGACAATATGCAGAGGGGTCCGGCAGTACATCACCAATGTTAATAGACAACTGAGTCTTGGTAGCAACAGGTGTGGAGCAACTTTGCAGGCGAGCATCTGACTGCGACGAAGAAGGTCAATGGTATATTTTGTTTGAGACAAATGTAACCTTGAAGAATGCTTAGTCACCTCAAGGCCCAAGAAGTAGTGGATAGCACCAAGATCTTTGATTTTAAATTCTGTACCCAGTTTTTTAGTGCAAAACTGAATAAATGATGAAGAATTGCTGGTCAATACGATGTCATCAACATAAAGAAGAAGAACCATGATACATGCCCCATGTCGATACGTGAACATAGAGCTGTCTTTGAACAAAACCATGAGAGAGAAGGAATGAGCTGAACCGTTGAAACCACGCCTAGGTGCTTGTTTCAAACCATAAATAGCTTTATGTAATTTTCAAACATGATGAGGATGACGAGGATCAATAAAGCCAGGAGGTTGAGTCATATAAACCTTTTCTATAAGATGGCCATGAAGAAAAGCATTCTTGATGCCCAGCTGGTGAATGGGTCAAGCAGAAATAACAGTAAGACTGAGAATAGTGCGGATAGTAGTGGGCTTGATAACTAGACTGAAAGTCTCATCATAATCGATATCTACCTGTTAATGAAAGCCTTTAGCAACAAGTTGTGCTTTGTAACACTCAATGACCCAATGCAATCAATCTGTGCGGCTTTCTCAGCAAGTTGTTTTTGCCCGCATGATCTTCCAAAATGTGGAGTGGAAGGCAATGATCTGAGAACACCCAGCGCTTGTTGGAATGAGAAGAGCAGAGGAACGGCTGATGGGATGAAAAATGCTGCAAGAAATAGAGCACGTTGATGTAGTGGCTGATCCAAGGTAGCAGCGGTAGTGAAACAGAAGCAAGAGAGTAGAGCTGGACAAAAGCCCAAAGAACACAATAGAGAGTCGATTGGTGATAAGGCTGATTTGGAGTATGAAGAACAATCAATATTTGAGCAAGACCTCTTAGTTCTTTTCTTACAGGAGAGAAAAATCAGTGTGGGCAATGCCAGATCTTGGGCTATGGAGACAACTAGAGAAACCACTGTCGCAGGAGAGAGGACACAGTAGATCGTGCAAACAACGTGCTTCTTTAGTTTCCGAAAGAGAGTTTCCTCTCTTTGGTGCTAGAATACGATTGACCCGAGATAGGGGGGTGAATATGTTAATCTTAATTAGCAAATGTGATTATGCAATTAACATAAGAAATTGATTCTAACACTACAAACAAAAGGACACAAGATATAGAGTGGTTCGGTTAGCTAACCTACATCCACTTTTACTTTGTGCATTTTCTTTATCTCCAATGTCTTGCACATCTTGCTTGTGTGGACTTGTTGTTGTTGCATGCTATATTTATTAGAGAATTAAACTTACATGTTAATTTAATTGGAGATTAATTGACTTAATTTGTAAAGATCAATTATTAATTGACCAATATTTTAAAGAAAGTTAAAATTTCGCATAAGTCCTATTCACTCTTCCTCTAAGACTATTCTAGACATTAACCTAACTTGAGTAGCAAGATTTTTTTTTTTTATATTTAATATCAATCCATGACATATCTATTGTTACATACTCTCACAATATCTTAAAAGCTGAATTGTTGACTAAAAAATCTTTTTTTTATCAAGGTTTGATCTTTTATTTTTTAAATAACATTGATATCTTCATTTTGTATTCAAGTTGAAATTCATTGCATGGATACATAAAATTACTTTTAAGTCTCATCTATCAAATAAGTTCTAGAGAAGTCAAATGCCTGTAGTCCAATCTTAAAAACTATTTATGAGGGTTTAAATTAATATTACATTTAGGCCAAACTGTTTTGTATCATTTTAAACTAGTATAAATCATAATATAAATATTTTGCCATAACATTTAAAGAATTACTATAAATTATGAATTACTTTTTCTAATTATGATCTTATTATAGTGAAAATTAAAAAGCAAGAATTTCATTTAAAGAAGAGAAAAGAGGAAAATAAAATAAATAATAATAAGGGAGTACATAAAATTTCATCTCTATATAATAATTTTATTTATAAATTTTAAATAAATGATATTCATCAAAATTAAAATTATATATCTATTTAAATGATCAATTATTAATAAAATTTTACAAAGCCACCAGCTATGTAAAACTAATTTATTTAGTGAAAAAGTGTCTCTGGCCTAACTCTTTTGTTAATAAAACTTCAAATTCCATTACGTGTCCTCTTTTTATCCCATGAACATCACGTGGATTCTTGTAGTGGTTGGTGGCTGATATCTAAAGACTTTATATATGTAAAGACAAAGGAGCGAAGACCTTTGTACAGTTTACGAACGGGTCTGAGTGAGTGAGGATATTAGCTTGGATAAGAGGGGAGAAGAGGGAGAAGAAGAGAGGGGAGAAGAGAAATGGCCACGTTCTTCGTGTCAAGATCCATGGCTCTAATCGCCTCTCTATGTGTCTTCTTAGTCTGCATAACTTCATCGGTTGAACCCTTTTCAGAGGGAGACAACCTCTCAGCGTACCAAGTTCTTGAATCTTATGATTTCCCAATTGGGCTTCTACCAAAGGGAATCACAAACTATGAACTTGATTCAAGTACTGGAAAGTTCGCAGCTTATTTGAATGGAACTTGCAGTTTCAAATTGGAAGGTTCCTACCAACTGAGATACAGCTCAACCATCACGGGTTACATCTCTAAGGACAGGCTCAGAAATCTCAGTGGCGTTAGTGTTAAGGTGCTCTTCTTCTGGATCAATATAGTTGAGGTAGTCCGGGACGGTGACGAGCTTCAATTCTCAGTCGGGATCGCCTCAGCTAGCTTCCCCATATCGAATTTCTATGAGATCCCACAGTGCGGATGTGGATTGGATTGTGTCACCCAGAGCCTTGCTGAGTCCTTCTGAGTAAGGAGTGGGAGGCCCTTCGTTTCTTCTACTTAGAATTGTTAGAATTTTAGCTTTTTTGGCCTTTATTAGATTGTGGGAAATTATTATCACCAAGGTGTTTACATGAAGTCTCTGTTTAATCCTACTGCACTGAGGAAAGAAAGAACGTCTTAGTTAATTAGTTTTGGTGCTTGATTTGGTTTTAATTACATCATGGCTTTATATTTATGGGTTTTCATATCTGATCTTTGGTATGGAATGCTTGTGTTAATATGGTTTACTTTAAGAGGTTGTTGTCGGTTATAGCTATTAGAATGGGTGATTGGCTTTTTTAATCCTAACCCCCCTCAAAGGTAACAGCGCATGTAGGTTTTGGATGGAGAGAAAATTGTTACCTGGAGGTTGTCTTGATGGTCAAAAACCCGCCCATGTTTGCATGAAGTCTTGGGATGAAGTCTCCCTCAACACAAAAAGGGACACTCTCGGTTTGTGAAATCTCCCTCAACACAAAAAGGGACACTCCCTGTTTGTTCTGTACTTGACGTGTGCGGATTGGAGGTTTGACATGTCCCAACATTAGTCAGGTAAGATGTTTGAACACTTAAAAGAGAAAATTGCTACTGCATAAAAATTTCTTTCATTTGCTTGTGATATTTGATTTGATTTTAGTTTTAAAATATCTTTTGTGTTACATTCGTTCTTCATTTCTCATGCTTGGTTTGGATTGTGGTAATTTTGTGGAAAATGTGACTTTGTCTAAGGTTTGTGGATATAGCTGATTTTTTTTTTTATCCCCCTTTTATAGTTGATAGGAAAGGGTATATAAGGGTTTCCAATAGGCTAATTGGTGTGGATATTGGAATTGGATGATGGGAGCGGTTCAGAGTTGAGTATTTTGATAGACCCCTTCATTTCCCAGATTTTTTCTTAACTCTTATTTTTTCACTTCCTTTGAGAAGTGAGATGTTAGTAATTTGTGCTTTAGTAATAGGACTAAATGGATATTGACAAAAAGGTAATATTTTAAAAATATTTTGACAAATCATTCTTTTTAAAAGGTAACTCAATGTCCAAGAAGAAACAAGAGTAATACAACAAAGAGGGAGGGAGAGCAGGAGGGGTTTGGAGGTGATGAGAAGGACTAACTGCAAACCCCAAAAAGAGAATACAAGAATGAAAGAAATACAATCAGACAAATCAAAATCCAAACAGTTTAGATCTGTAAATTCTGCACTTAGTTAGAAAGTCTGCCACTTAATTAGCCGATTGACAAACATGGATGAACGACCCATCTTAGAAGGAACTTCACTATCCAGTCTCTTTGAAAATAGGGATGACCTTCTAAGTAGTCTTCACTCCTTGAGCCCACATGATGGTGCTAGAAGAATCTCTTTCAATGATCAGCTTACCTTGGAACTGCTTGCTAAAGATCCTCAATGCTTCCTTAACTTCCAAAAATTTAGCTTTGTTTGAATTGTTACACCCAATGGGGTTGGAGAAGAAAGAGAATGAGACTATTTGGATTTTGCAAGATACCCCAATTAGCGCCGGATCAAATTTCCTTCTTGCAGCAGCACCCACTTTGATGGTGGCTTCATCCACATACAATTTTCAAATTCCTTCTAAGCCCTGCCAAACAACTTTCAATCCCAATCAATATTAGAAAAAACAGTGCCAAGGAAATATGCTTTCATCCTCACCGAGATGACTACTCTATCCGTGGTCAACTAAAACCTCTCTATTCCGTCCAAATAGACCAACATGTAGCTGGCAGAATAATCTTCTATAGTTTTTTCTTTTTGCCCCCGAAAGGACACCTACCCTAGCGACCAATGTGGTCACATAAGCTAAAATAAGAAAATTGAAGCAATCCTAAAATGAACCAAAATGGAGCTAAATAAAAGCGAAGGGGCACTAGAGGAAGAGGTCATCAATAGATTTTGCAACTTCGTCGCAGAGAGTATTGGATAGGGCTGCATCAACTGATAAAATATTTTGCTGGAGGAGATTACATTTGGTTATGAACTTACCCAAAATGGAAGCCCAACAAAAGATCTCCATCTTTGGGTAGTTATATCCTACCATGCCAAAGCACTTTGATGAGAAAGAGAACGATTGGAAAGGCTACCAACTGGGGATTTAGCAGAGAACTCCCCAGAGTGATGGACAACCCAAATTCTCTAGACTTCATCATCCATTCAAATGAAAGCATCATTACCTATCACCCACCCTCCAAGAAAAAGCTATAAAAATACTAATTGATAGAAGTGGTGATGTAGGACAGATTATAGGCTGACCCTAAAATGCCAATGTGGTTCCCTAAAAATTAAAAGGGGATGAAAATAATGCATCCTAAATCTAAAACGGGTTGAAATTAAATTTCAATTAATATTTGCAATTAATTAATATAGAATTTACCACACATAAACATGCAAATGCAAAGAATATAATGTACTTAAAGGAAATAAAGGGAACTTAAGCAACTAATTAATCCTGATAGATATTGGGTTCAACAATCAAGAACTGGTCACTGGTATTGGATGGGTTTAAGTTGGGTATTTAGGCACCTGGGTTAGAAAAGAGTGGTCTATGGAAATAGAAAAAAGCGATACGAATGGGATTTAATGGATTGAAGGCAGCGAAGGGTTCCCTTAAGGCTTTTAAGGGTTGCGGCAACAAGATGAAGAACTAAGGAGGGAAAGGGCAACTATAGGATGGGAGGTTTGGGTGTGGCGACACTGGGTATGGAGATCACATGACCGATGGGTCAGCCCCTGTCTCAACGATTGATCGTATTGTACGATTGATCGTGTCCTGAGACAACTTATGTTTGACAGACCATTGGATTTCTAGGACGATGCATCGTTGAACCACGATTGATCGTCCACTGTCAATGGCGATGGATTGCCGACACGATGTGTCGTCCTGACAGTTCATCATATTCATATTTCCAAGTTCGGTTTCATTTAGTTTTGTTGGTTTGTCAAACAACCACTAGGCTTCATTTAGATTATCCAAATATGATTTCTAAGCCTAGGCATGGGCATCCTAAGTTGTGGGTTCCACCTATAGTCGTTTATGGCCAATTACCTTTGTGTGATTGGCATACACATGTTGATCCGTTGAATCTTGACCTTCAACCAACACTTGAGTCTTCATTCTTTGAGGCTCTTGATTCAATCTTCATCACACTTTGAGTCTTGTTCATAGCTTTAACCTTCTGAGGCAATATTTCACCTAAGACATGCAATTGACAAATAGGTGACTCGGCAAGCCAGAGCACTAACACATATCTCCAAGGCTATTTACAAAGAAGAACACCATTTCTATCCTAAAGTCTAGCTATACCAAGGCCACCTTGGTTTTTTCGATGGCACCACCCTATCCCAACTTACAAAGTGAACCTCTTTATTTTTTCACTGTTACCATCTCAAGGAGTCTCTCAATTGTTTATTTCAAGTTTTTCTACCACAACTATGGGGATCTCACACAAGGATGTATAGTAGAAGAGAAGGTTGACTAAAGAGACTTCAATCAAAGTCATTCTCCCTCCAAGTGACAAATAATTTATTTTCCATATCAACTACTTTCACTCAAAATTCTCCACCACAAGATCCCAAAGAGAGCAAGATTTTGGTTTGCTCTAATGGGGAGACCAAGTATTTGAATTGAAAATTCCCAATGACGCATTCCAAGATTTGAGATAAACCATAAATCTTCTGCTCATTAACATTGATGCCGATAACCAAACTCTTGTCCAAGTTCATTCTGAATCTGGAAACTATCTTGAAAAGTTGAAGGACCACTTTCACCCCAAAGATCTCTCCATCCTCTATGAGAAAAGACAAGTGTCGTCCTCCAATTGCAGGTGTGAACTCACAATACCATCATTATCCACCTCAAAACCCTATCAATCTCTAGCTTTCACCACGTTTGTTGAAACCTTCTGCCACAATAGTAAAAGGAAAGGAGACAAAGGGTTACCTTCCCTTAAACCCCATCGAAGCAAGGAAAGGTTGACTATAGGAACTGAATTAGAAGCATCTTGCAACTAAGGCTTCTCCCAACTCCTATATTTGACACCAAAATATCTTCTAAAGCTGAAAGAAAAAATCATACAAAGCTCCAATTCACACGGTCATATATATGCTTTTCCCATTTTCTGACTTTTAAAAATTGTAATATTGTCCTTCAATCGCTTCTTAATATGAAGCAACTCATTAGTCACAAGAACCCTGTTTAGATTCTGTTTGTCACTAATGAATGCCCTCTCAGTTTCACCTGTGATCTTTGAAATGACACACAATCTATTCACCAAAAGCATTGATATAATCATACAAGTAGATTGATGGGCCTGTAATGAGAAATCTCACATGGGTCCTCTTTTGGTACAAGGATGATGAAGGTATGCATAGTCTTTGTTAATGATCCCCCTGTTATGGAGCTCTAAAACAGCACACTTGAAGTCCTGAAGGAAATGATGAAGGAAATCCTAACTTCTTTTAATGAAAGCTTTATAAACATCAAAACTGTCAATCATTGCCTTAACTTCGTCTTTTATGCAAGATCCTTTTAACCATGTTTGCCTGATCCTTCTTAATTCTATTGAATTCCAGACCACTAGAAGAAGAAGAGGAAGTAAACCTTGTCCTTTACAAGATGGCCATAGCATGGAATCTTGTGCTTATATCACCTTCTTTGAATCATAAAGATCTCTGCTTTTGATGCCACTCCACCTGCCGTTTATGAATGTCCCATAGTTATACAATTTAGGGCTCTTTCTTTCATCTCCCTTGGACTCAAATCCCTTTACTCAAGAAAGTCTCAGTCAAACAATCATATCAGAAATAAGTGTTTTTTCTTTGTCTCTAGATATGTATACTTCTCTGATCCACTCTTTCAACTTAGCTTTCTAACATTTGAAGCTTTTTTGTAAAACAAATCAGCCCATCCAGTAACTTCAAATTTACACCACCAGCCTCTCACCGTATTTACAGCTACTGGAAGAACACTTGCTGTTGTTAACATGACCTTATTTGATCAAAGAAGAAGAAACGAGAATTGTGAAGAAAGGGGAATGGGGGAGAGTTTGCAATTCAACTTCTCTCCACATCTCCAAGTGAGAGGAGGGTAGAAAAGTTCGTCACCTTAAGGCGTCTTCTTGTAGATCCATCTATTCATCTTATGAATCAATGAGTGCAACTACAATCATGTCGTTGTAACATTGTAGCAACGCTCAGAGAGGCCTATTGGCTCAAGTTTAAGTATGAATTTATTTGGAAGGTTCTTATATTTCTATGATCTAAATTCAATAGTTTCTCTTGTAGAAACAATAAAATTTCATCAATAAGTGGTCGTCAGACCTAGTATATGTTAGAGTCGCAGTTAAATCTGTAGCTCAGAACAAGGATTGGATCAAATATCAGTAAGTTGCATTTTCAGTCTGAATCTCCTGTTTTGTGATCGGACCTCCAATCCTAATTATCGGAGCTCCGATGAATAGTCTTCAAAGCTCTGAACTAAGATCTGATCATATTTTAGCAAGTTGCATTTTTTCAATTCGAATCACCTGTTTTCAGTTGAACCTCATACGTGGGCTTTGGATCTCTGATGAAGGGATCAGACCTCCAATAGTATTCATCGGAGATCCGATGACTAACCGTTGTGCACAGTTAAACTAGCCGTTGGGAGCTTCAGAGCTCCGATGACTAGCCATTGGAACAAAATTCTATAAATACCTGGCTCCTTCCAAAGGCAAACAAAAGAGAGAAATAATGGAGAGAAAAAGGAAGAAAAATACTAGATTTTGAGAGCCTTCTACATAGTTTGATGGTGTGAGACCCTGACGCGGCCCAGACGGCCGAGTCCAATAAGGGTCGGCCCAAGTGAAGGTGTGTGAGTGAGAATGTAAAAGAGTGGGAAGAAAAGAGTCCCACATCGGAAGTGAGGGATTTTCGCTTGGAGTTTATAAGTGGCAGCCCTTCCTCACTCAGGAAGACGCGTTTTGGGGCCTACCAGTTGGGCAAGGCCCCAATCCAAATCCGTGCGGGTTCGCGTGTGTGCGTGCTCACATGTGGGCCCAAAGCGGACAGTTTCTTGTTGAGCCAAGTCCTAAGCCCAGATTTTTCTGGTCGGGTCTTTACAGATGGAATAGGTCTGTGTGATCGAACCACCAGATAAAAAATTGGTTGTTCGAGTTGGTGGAATAGGCATGTGTGATTGTACCACCATGTCAAAAAATAAAATAGTGGTGTTCGTGGGTGTGACTAAACCACCTTATCAGAAAAAAAGTGTAATTGTTTTGGGGTGTTTAACCCTTTGAGTAGTGAATTTTGGATAAGATGAGTTTGGATTGATCTGAGAGGAATTTTGGATAAGCTGAGTTTGGGTTGATCTGAGAGTGGATGTAGGTTCAAGAGGAACCGAACCACTGTGGATCCTCGTATTTATATTATTTTTGTGGTTTGAATGTTTTATCGTGATATTTTTTTTTATTTGTATACACATTTGATGGATTGATTTTTATAGAGCCAGAATTTTTGCATTCACTCTTATTCATCCTCCCTCCAAGACTTACCATTGCTTTAGCTTGCACTTTCGGTATATCATATCCATATTAAGCCCATGATTCATATTTGTATTTAATCTTATCAAAGTACAATATCCTATAAATCTTAGATTTGTACCAGGTAATAGAATTTAGGATACCATAAGGTCATCTTTTTTTTTTCTCAATGCATGTTGGGTTTTTGTGAAAGCTAAACACATGATGTTATTACTGTTCAGTTTATTTATTTCTTTAATCTGAAATATTTTGACCTTTTTTAAAGTCCAATATATTCACAAAATTGTTTTAAGTCGTAAATATTTCGAGTTCTTTAGGAGTTTGTGACCTTTGCTTTGGCCTTTGATAGTCTTATAACACCCGTTTAATGAGTTAAAAATGGAACTATGTGTAATACTATAACTAGTTAATTCCAAAAAGAGCCGTCTTGCCGATTTGTTTGTTCTTTTGCTGTGATTTCTAAGGTTAGGCTGTGAATTGCCGCCTTGCTGCTATGGCTGAATTTTTTAGGGGTTTCGGAAGTTTTCCTTGAAAATGGGTTTCTATCAAGATATTTCTCTTATTTGTTTTTGGTAATTGGTAATTGCAGTGGAAATGTACAAGAGTAAAATAACTTTAATTGTAAGGAAGAAAGCTAATATATTACCAATTTTATGAAAATCAATGATATTTAGTGGACTCATATAATATAATTTTTTTAATTTTAATACAAATATAATTATTCAATAATATCCATCAAATAAAAACTAACTATATATCTTGTGATAATATTTTTTTTTTTTTGTCCGGAGGTGTCTAAGCGTCACACCCGACTACTCTCTCGAGGTATGTAATAGAATGGTCCTTCATTGGAGTTACTAGGGATTGAATTCAACACCTCAATCTTGAAGTATCTTGTGATAATATTATATAATTTTCTATGAATTCTTTTTTATAATTATAATTTAAAATAAAATTCTCACACTTACATTTCATCTTGAAGAAGTGAGGTGAAAAAAAAACATTTTCTACGTATAAAATTATCTTTGAATCCTAATAAATGAATAAAGAGGTCAACACATCTCTTTACAAAAAATCATAATTTGTTTATTGCTCCTGTAAAATACATAATATAATAAGCTTTTATTATAATTTATCAAAAATCTAAGTTGATTCGTCCCATCTAATGCAAAATTAATATTAAAGACCCATAATTACAACTCAAAATGAAGGCCGAATACTTGCTGCTTTGGTCAACCACACCTGTTGTACCTCATCTCCAGCCCGTCGTCTTGCCAGTTGTTGCCCCAACCTTCGCCTGAGACTGTCGCCTCGGCCATAGTCCTTGCCTGCTGCATAACCGTCGCCCTTCTCCTTCTACCGTTCATCTCTACTCACAGCTCTCTCATTCCTCCATTCAACCCCAATTCAAATCCCAACCATTCCACTATCAATCCATTCACTTTTCCACTCCAAACTGACCCAACACCGCCCGACTGCTCACCCTCAACCCAGATCCATCTCTGTTTGCCTCAGTCCAACCAAGCACCACCGCCCAAGACAAATCCAGCGAACATTGCAATCACTTTCATCTCATCCGTCCATCACCCTGAAAACTCAGCAATTCGGGTCGGACAAGCACTCGGGTTGAGTTAGGTTAGTGATTTAGGTCAGGTCGGATTAAGAAATCTGGGTCATCAATTGGGGTCGGGTCAGGTCGGGTCGGATCGGGTCAAGTAATTTTTTACATGGGTTAGAGTTGGATTTATCAAAACCCGACCAGACCCACTCGAGTTTCACCCCTATAAAGAGAACAGTTTCAATGTCGTTTAATCCTTTCACATTTTGAATAGAGGCAGAGCATTTCAGATACCAAAACCCCTACAAATAAGTTACAGTTGTCGCTCATACAGTCTTTCTTACATATCTTCCAATAATTGGACAATTATGACAGGACCCTGTTTCAGTGACAGAAATTCAGTCATGCAAAAATTGCCAAGGTAAATTAAGTTGATTTTCCGAAAGGAGTTGGAAATGCCAGTAATCGGTAACTTGCTACTTTAAATGTCAAGCATGATGTCAATGTGTGGATAGGGAAATGGCCTCTAAGAGGCCTGAACACCTTTCTCTTAAAAAAAATTGTCAAGTATGATATTTATGAGAGGAAGATGGGAATGCCAATGGTGTCAGAAAAGGGGGAACGGTCGTGTTTTTTACTAAAGCGTACATTGGGTGTAATTTTGTTTTTTTTAACTTTCAATTCTATCCGTTGCTCTTCCTCTTCATACTCTTCCTTTTTTTTATCGTTCTTGTCATTCCATGACACTTCCGTCAGAGGCCAGAACTCCATCTCCATCTCCATTGCTCTTGGTTCTATCTCTGCTCTCGGTGCTCTCTCCATCTCTCTCAATCGTTTTTGGTGCTCCAATGGTGATGTTATCTGATTGGAACAAAAACAGATCAACAAGAATATTAAAAAATCGAACCCAATCGAAGCAGAAAAGCCAAAACTGGAATCAACTGATGTCCCGCAACAGTATGTACCGAAACAAATATTAGAGAAGGAATGGTGGAAACTCAGTTCTGGAAACAAGGCTGCAACTCTATCGTGCAGATGTATAGGTCTTCAAAAAAAACGACAACGCCGATTGAAAATGTTCCAGTAGCCAGATCTGATGCCGAAAAGTGTTGTCTATAAAGGGAATAAAGATTGGTAGGTATAAAAAAAATTTAAAATTAGATTTGAGAAAAAATGCTTCAGAAGACACAGGGAGAAATGAGAATCCGCTACAGAAGTTCGCTAGAAAGATAAACTGATCCGAAGAAGATGCCGAAGTCCGGCCAGAAATAGTAACGTGGGCAACGTGGGCAAGATCAATAAAATGGATAAAACGTACACGCTCATTCAACGAGACCAAAAATAGGTCTCAAAGGGTTCTACTGTCATTCAAACACAAAATCGCGCCATACAGATGTGAGCGAAAAACGACTGTAGAGTTGTGGGATTATAAGTTCAAATCTGAAGAAATACTACAGATCTACGGGAACAAATAAAGATGGCCCTATGAACCACCCACAAAATGCAGGGAAAAAAGTCTCTAAAATAAGAGGTCAAAGGGTTGGAGAATCATATCTAGTAGGCAAATGTTGATCGTTTGGCAAATAAAAGGAAAGGGAGTGAGGATTGTATTTATTTATTAAGATTCAAGGAAATGGAGTGAGGATTGTATTTATTTATTAAGATTCGAGGACAACAACTAGGAAAAAAAAAAAAAGGAGAGATGGGTGACGACGGCAACCAGATATAAGAAAAAGATTACAGAAATGGGCCCTACTAAGCACAAGACGACTGTAATGGTGCAAATCCCAGGTGCAATAGAGTTGGTTCCACTCATATCTACGAAAAAAGACTCAAAACTGGGTTGGCAAGGGTCCCAGACAACTACTGGAAAAACAACAACAAAGAGGGGTCCACCGGTGATGGTAGGGGGGCCACCAGGTGCGATGGAAACCAGGCTCGGGGGCGACTCCAGAGGGAGTGGATTGCAACAGTAAAGCCACCAGATCTGCAGCAAAGAACACAAAAAATCTGGGTGTGTGGGGCGTCAGTGCTGTAGAAAATCCAATCAAAAGGGGTCCCACACAATCTAAAGGTGAGATTGAACAGTATAGATGAAGACTAGAAGAAGGGGCGACACCACTGTTGTAGGTCTTGAGAATAGAACTGCAGAAACCCACATATTGAAGCAGTGGAACCCAAAAACTGGATTGTTGAACAGTGCAGTCGCTGGTTGAAGGAGGGCCCAAAAATGTTGGCCAAAGACCTTAGATGATAGATCCAAGGCAATGTATGGATAGCTCAACAAAAAACGGTAGGGGTATGGTAGGGTCCCACCACTGGCGAAAGCCTCACCAGTAAAGTAGGCGACGACCGAGAAGGGTGTGCTGTAGGAAAAAAAAAAAAGCTATTGTAGGATGCGACAGAAATAAGGGCCCCACCTTGGACCAAAATCCTAAGGGATCTTTAGGCGAAGATGAGGTGGCAAGGGGCGAAGGTGTCCTCCAAGTTTGAGCATGATCAAAGAGCGGAGGTCACGTATTTAGCCAATCATTGAAGATGGTGCAAGGCCAGCGATGGTGATGAACAGAAGATAGAAAAGGGAAGAAGAAAAGGGTTACAACAAATGAGCAGGCATTAGATGATGGGTTCTGCCAAAAAAATTTCATCAGCAAAGGGAGAGAAGAAATATTGTGGTCTTCTCTCTTAAGAGATACGTGGAGACACTATGATATATATTTATAGGAAAAACATAATACAAATAAGGAAGGTAAAATCAAATAGAGAGGAAATCTCTAAAATAAGAAATACAACTTTAGTAACTAAATATATTAAAATCTAAATCATCTAAATATATCTCAACAAGACTAGTGGGAAAAAAAATGACCAAGAGCGACAACAAAGAGCGATGGCAGAGGCAGTGGCAAAAACAGGGACTCTGCCAAAAAGTCAATATTTTCGACGTCGAGATTGTTGTTAGGTTCATCGAGCAGTAGCAGTTGCGGCAATCTCCATGCAAGCCAAGTCAAGCCAAGCCCACCCTACTCTAGTCATCCGTCATTTTCTTCTTCAAGTTTCTCAGCTCAACCGTTTTCACCCCTTCTTTGTGCATCGATTTCTCTGTTGTTTTCTTCTCCGTCTTTTGCTGTTTCTCTAGCCTACTTTTATTCAGCATTTCCTTTTTTTTTCTTCTGTTCTTAATCACTTTTGTTGTTATTCCATCCACAACCCACTGCCTATTGCACACCTACTATTTTAGGTTTGGACGAGAAAGAGGTTTTAGAGTTGAGAGGATCAAGTGTCAACCGAGATTCGACAATGGAGAGAGCGAGAGCTAGAGAGACTGTTGTGGACAAGAAGAGCACTGAGAGCGGAGAGCATCGAAAGAGATGGAGAAGAGCCAAGAGAGAGAATGTCTGAGAGCGATGATGGAGAGAGCACTGAGAGCCGAGAGCACAGACAAGACCAAAAGCGATGGAGACGATAGGGTTGGGGTTCTGCCGTTCTGCGACAGAAGAGGCGATGGAATAAAAAAAAAAAGAGAAAAAAAATAGGGCAATATGAATAGGAATAATGAAGGACGGAATTGGAAGTTAAAAAATATTATATATGGTGTACACTTCAGTAAGAATCACGGTGTAAATATCAAATCCAAAGGAGAATTGTTCTTGTATTGTCGCAAATCACACTAAAGAATAGATTGTGCTAGTAAACTAATGCAATTCTAGGTTTAAATGACCACACAACCTTAAAATCACAGGAACACTTAGGTTTAAATTTCTCTACCATGTGTGATCATCTCGTATGTTATCAGCAATGCTGCTGCTGATGAAAACATTAAGATTCAAAGTACACCAACATTTCAAAGCTAAGTGATCAACCTAATCTATCATATTGTATTAACAGAATGGTTAAAACAAAATGCAGGACTTAACCTACAGGGAGTACAAAGAAAATAAGTTTACAGAGGAATTTATCTTCCAGTTCCCTTCTTATTTCCTGAGCCACTGGAAGCCTGTTGGTTGATTCTCGCTTCTAACCTCCTAGCTGTTCGCAGTATAGCTGTTTGCTTTTGACGGTGACTATGGCTCTTCCTTCTGCTGCATTAAAAAAACAAAAATTGAAACCGTCCATTAACCCTAAATTAACAACCCCTGCTAGAGATTATCAATTAAAGCAAGGACACATCCTCAACTTGTTAAAACAAAGAAAGTTGCACAAAAAATCAAAAAAAAAAACACTGCAGAAGCATTAAGTAATAAAGGAAATGAACAAACAATGAAAGTTAAATATGAGAGGTGTAAAAAGAGACAGTACTTTAAAGTAAATTTTTTTCAAAAGAAACAAGTGACAACCTTCATAAATGGTTTGATGATAATAACCAAGATTAAATAACAAAATGAAGTAACTCACTACCCCATAGGATCACACACTCCAGTGTGTGGATAGGGAGACTTGCACATGTCTCGAAGATTAGTTGGGTGCTCTAAGAGGCCTGGACACCTTGGTCATAAAAACATAACAAAATGAGGTATCTATTACGTCGTCCTATGTTTCTTTTCTTTGTCTTTTTTTTACTCATTTAATAAGTGGGAAACACCTGTTTCAGTGATATGATTATGTACCAAACTGAGGTACATGCTAGCTGCCATGCTTATATGACAACAGGTAAGTGCTTACTCTGCAAACTTAAAGGGTAGAGAGTTAAGTCACGCCTTCTTTTGTGTGAGTGGGTAAGTGTCTTATTTAAAAGAAAAAAGAGATACATGCGATAGTTTCTAATCGAGAGAGAGCTTGTTACAGGTTGACTATCTTTGTGAATTGTGAGAGAAATCAGACCTCATAAACACCAGGCCTGCAGTAAGCACCATGCCTCCTACTGCCCATGAAACCCTTTCACTAAATGGCATTTCCTCTAGCCAACGGTGAAAATGTTCAAACAGGCCTATGTTTTCAGCATTCTGAAGTGTCTCAGATGATGAAGTCCTCCATGAATCAGCAACTGAGTCTAGACTGGCTTTCCCGCCATAACAGAAAGTCTCTTGAATGTCATGCTTGGTCAAGTGTACAGAGAAACCTGCAAGGTGGCAGAGCTCTGTACCATTAGAGGCCCATTCAGTAGCTCTACCACAAACAATGTTGTTTAATCCACATGGTGCTAGAACCTGAGATAAGAAAACATATCCAATCAGAGATGGATAACAATTGAGAACCTAAAAGTAGACAAAACTTCAAATACCTGCGTTTTTGCATCAATGGAAAAATATGCATTTGAGCAGGCCTGCAAAACCATATCGCAAAGCGAGGCACATATACGAGGCGGTCCAGGCTGAACTCCAACATGTGGATCACAGATCGAGCATTCCAACATTTCCCATAAATGCAAGCATTCCTGGTTACCTTCGCCAGACGAGGCCAGTCTTCTAATAGACAGCAAGGCAGGATGAGTCTGACCTGCATCACAGCATGTCCTTTTGCGGTAGACCCTGCAGAGTGTCAAATCCTTAGGCCCCTTTGCTACTTTTCTAGGTGGTTTCCCTTCAGATGAGAATGGAGGGAAGCGACCACCCTGAGAAATGCACACACCATTTGATTTGCCTGCAACACAAAATATTTGATCACTTTTTACTGAAATTCATTAAAACATAATAAATATGCTAGGTCCTCAAATAAGAATATTGGCATTTACTCTATCCTCAGTAGCTTTAACAAATTTTAACAACATCTTCTGAGAATAACATACTACCTATAGAAGATATAAAAATGTACATTTCATACTCTAAAATATGAAATTTCTGGAACAAAAATTTAGCCATTGTTGGTAAAGGTCAGTAGTACATTTCGAAGTTGCTCATTGTTGCAACCAGAAAGTTCAAGTTAGCTTCCTTTCAAAGAAACAATAATAAGAAAATAAACAAAAGTTATTTACCAATGAATGGATGCTACAAAGGTCATTTGGTTTGATGAGTTAAAGAGAATTTTATGCACTTAAATAACAAAATCTACAACATATAGAGTGCAATGAAACATATCTTAAAGTGTTGATAGACATTGGACTAACTAATCAGATGTTCTATTACCTCAACAGAAGAACTAGAGATATCCTAACTCCTTCCCATGCCTTTTTAAATAAATAGGTGGTCCATGAGAGAGCAACTTGAGTTGAATCCAGTAATCTTATCTGAGGAAGTTAAGGAGCTAAAATTTACCAGTGACAACACGAAATCAACGTGAAGTAAAGAATGGTGGAGAAAAATCGAGGGCAGTTA
The DNA here is from genome assembly GCA_022113865.1 of Chimonanthus praecox. Classification (NCBI taxonomy): domain Eukaryota; kingdom Viridiplantae; phylum Streptophyta; class Magnoliopsida; order Laurales; family Calycanthaceae; genus Chimonanthus; species Chimonanthus praecox. The sequence goes on from JAINRJ010000132.1 coordinate 213,531, forward strand.
GATGTGTGATGGAGCAGCACAAGCAAGTGCGAGAAAAAAGGTTCATTGTGGTCACAACAATGGAAGGGAGTACACGAAGCAGAGGTATAGTAACTAGGGATTGGGCAGCAAGGAAAGAAAACATAAATAGCAAAGGGGAACAGAGTGGTTAGATGCTCCAAAGACAACCTAGTCAATGCTTAAGGTTGAGTCAGAATATAATTGGTAGCTCCTCAACCAAGATCGGACAAAGAACTGAAATTAACTACTAAGTAGATCATCAACTTGACAAACATAAGAAGTAGGGATCATAACTTGCTTCACTTACCGTGTTGATCCCATTTCCCAATCGACATAGTAGGTTATAGATTTCATAAGCAATGAAGTCAGATCTCCACTTTCAAATGTTTCATGTAAGTAGAAGAAATTGTACACCTTGAATCACCTTCAATTAGAAGATTGATGAAATAGATTAAACAAAATAAACTGAGGCCACCTTAAAGTGTGCCCAGATACTCTACTCAAGACAACTGTCCCCTATGGCACCAAGAAAACAATATCCCTACTTGTTCACAAGGCCACATTTGATAATGATTCCTCCTATAGGAATCAGGAAACGGATCAGAAGCCAATTCTACATGATGATCCTGGCTAATTTCCAGCAATAACAGTGTGTTGGGCAACTAGGATAATTTAAGCTTGGAGATTTTGAGGTTTGGATAAAATATTCAACAAAATTCTGAGATTTGGATCCTAAGAGAAGATCCACTAAGAATGAAATTTTGTAGTTTGGCTGTAACCAGAGAAGAGAAGGATTGGTCATCACTGAAGTAGAGAAGTTTCAATGGAGATGAGAGGCGGCTCTCAATGAAAACACTCAGTATAAGGAGAAGATTTCTTTACGCAGATTCTCCACTTAAGCTAAGAATCTCCCATGTTTTAACATATGCAGTCTTAATTTTCTGCTTAGCAAATTCCCATATTGAAATCCCCATTTTTCTAGAGAATGAAATTTCCAATCTCCAAAGGTTTATTGCTGCCAAACACAAATTATTACACTTGAGGATGAATCAATTTTCTCTTTGGAAAGGGAACTTTTGGAAATGGATCAAAAGTATATTCTCAAGAGCCAATCCTTAAGTCTAACCAAACAATACTTTCAAAAAAAGTCTTAACCAAACAATTCTACAAGAAATCAATTCGCTGCCACCATGATTCATCCTGGTTTTATTTGAAACCAGCTACAGACGACTGGTAAGTAACATTCCCAATACCAGGACACTAGTCCTCATGTTAGGCCATTTATATTGGATTCAAATATCAATGAGAGGAGTCTCCACTTAAGCTAAGAATCTCCCATGTTTTAACATATTCAGTCTTAATTTGCTGCTTAACAAATTCCCATAATGAATCCCCAATTTTCTACAGAATGAAATTCCCAATCTCCAAAGGTTTATTTCTGCCAAACACAAATTACTACACTTGAGGATGAATCAATTTTCTCTTTGGAAAGGGAACTTTTGCAAATGGATAAAAAGTGTCATTTCTCAAGAGCCAATCCTTAAGTCTAACCAAACAATTCTACTAGGAATCAATTCCATGCCACCATGATTCATCCTGGTTTTATTTGAAATGAGCTACAGACAACTGGTAACATTCCCGATACCAGAAGGACATTAGTCCTTGTGTGAGCCATTTATTTTGGATTCAAATATCAATAAAGAAGCCTCCACTTAAGCTAAGAATCTCACATGTTTTAACATATTCAGTCTTAATTTGCTGCTTAACAAATTCCCATATTGAAATCCGCAGTTTTCTAGAGAATGAAATTTCCAATCTCCAAAGGTTTATTGCTGCCAAACACAAATTACTACACTCGAGGATGAATCAATTTTCTCTTTGGAAAGGGAACTTTGGAAATGGATCAAAAGTGTCATTTCTCAAGAGCCAATCCTCAAGTCTAACCAAAAATTCTACGAGGAATCAATTCCATGCCACCATGATTCATCCTGATTTTATTTGAAACCAGCTACAGAGAACTGGTAAGTAACATTCCCAATACCAGAAGGACATTAGTCCTTATGTTAGGCCATTTATATTGGATTCAAATAACAATAAGAGGGTATTCCATTCCTTTTTGTTTAGTTACTCACTTTCAAGTTTTTTATTTTCAATCAAGACATCAATCTCTTATTAAATTAGAATCAAACAATGTTCCAATCTCTCACTAATTAGAAGAAACCAAGTTCCTCGAGATTCTTGCTTGAAACCACCTACTTGATTATTCTAATCAGAATCTCATCAAATCCATCCAATCTATTTTCTAAAGTACACGTTTCTCTAACAATCCATGGTTAAAATAGGCGCAGCAAAAATGCACTTATAACCTTAAATACAAAGCCAAGAAATGTTGACTCATCCATTTTTTCCTGGTTCTGACCATCCTATTTTTTTCCAAAGCCTAAGGGGCATGTTTGGAGTCTGCAGGATGCAAATACAACCAGAATCAAGTTCGATGAAACTCATATCAATCAATTCCTCTCGACCTTTATATTATTGAGGAAATCTGGAGCCATGCTACATGTCATTCATTTTCTTTTCCCACTTCTCAAGCCAAAATTGATCTCCAAATATTTCAGGAATACCTGATGGGGTAATGGCCTTCGATAATGATGCTGATATTTCAGGAAATACTGAAATGTATCTGATATCCATTCAGATGAAGAGCTTCCCTACCACCCAACTGGACCCTGAAGGCAAGCTCGAATGTATAGTAAGAAACCAGTTATCAAAATAGTTTTATTTTCTAATGATAACTGAATTTCATTCATAAAAACAGGCAAACAGTAGACTTTAATGTATATTATAACTGTAACTCCATCCAAATCAAATTAACATGAGACTCTGAACTTCCAACTTACTGAAAAGTTCAATTCCATCTCATGCCAAATTCAACCTAAATGAAACACAAGAATTTAAGGAAATTCTTCTTAGAAGCTTTCCAGCTTGTGTTCAAAAGATATAATAGTCATATTTTTTAAAATGGAAACTGATGAGATAACAAATTTCCTACTTACCACTCAGAAGAAAAACAAAAAAACAAATTTCCTACCTACTCATTCAATTGCATTTCATTTTATTTTTTTTATGACCAAAGGTGTCCAGGCGTCTCACGCAACTAATCCTTCGGGACGTGTGCATTTCATGCTCAAACACAACCTAGAAGTAATGATAACTAGATACAATATGGCACCATAGATACAGAGAGGACAAATTTTACACATAAAATAAAGTATCAGACATCATATGGTATGGAAAGATAGGGAATTTTGAAGTGTCTATGTATTAAAGCCTAAATACACAAAATTTAAGGGAAGTCTAGTCAGAACCTTTCTAGTTTTTTTTTTTTTTTTGAATGGTTAATATATTAAAATAAAAAGGAAGCACCAGAGGTACAAGTACAGAAAAGATGAGAAACAAAACAAGAAAACACTACTACACGCAACCCAAAACGCCCTTGAAGAAAAATAAAATCTGGAAGCAACACTAAAAAAGATCTAAGCTAAGCCAATACACTCTTTCCAGGTACGCAAGATATCATTGGTACAGATATTCCTAAATTCCGCAAGAGTAGAGGCCCAAGATGTACACTTGGCAAAGACTCTTGTAGAAATCGCTTCAAACGATTCGGCACAATCCTCAAAGATTCTATTTTTGCGTTCCCATCATAGGCTCCACATAGTGGTGAAGAAAGCCAAGCGCCACAATGAGGAGCATCTTTGAGAGACTGAAACAATGTCCCAAGCATAAGATAAGTCAGCCACCGTAGAAGGCAAAACCCAAGTCACACCAAACTTTTGCAACATTGAAGTCCACATAGCATAGGAGAAAGAGCAGTGGATAAGAAGATGATTCGTCTCTTCCGAGGCTTGGAGGCACAAAGGACAAGCACTAACAATAATTCTTCCTCATTTGCGCAAGTTGTCTTGTGTAAGAATTGTCCCCATATCCGTTGTCCACAGGAAGCAAATTGCACGGGGAGGAGCTTTCGACATCCAGATGTCTGTGTTGACAATATCAAGAGTAGTCAACTGATTGTTCCACTTCATGAATGACTTGACAGAGAAGTAACCAGTCTGGTCCGGCCACCAAAGAAGGCAATCTTCAGTGGAGGTTCAGATCCGGTAGGCAGAAATGATATGAAGGAGAGACGAAAAGTCATCAAACTCAGAAAGATTACACGGAATGAAGAGATTCCACACAACCTGATCACTGCAAATGGAGTAGAGATAAAAAATGACCCCTGTCGGAAGCTGAGAAAACCAATAAAGGGAAGGATAGCGAGATGCCAAAGTAGTATTGTCACACAAAAGGTTTGTCCAAAACTTGACTCTGTTACCACACCCCACTTTAAATCTGATCCCATCTTTAAATTTGTCCACACACGATGCAATAGCTCTCCACATGCTAGAGGCCCTGCTAGGGAATGATTCACCTCCCATTGCTAGTTTCCCACTCTGTATTTTTGGATCAAAATCGTCTTCCAAGGAAATTCACTCTCAGTGCCTAATCGCCAAAGCCACTTGAATAGAAGAGCAACATTAACCTCCTTGATAAGTCACACACCAAGACCACCAGCACTAGTAGGAAGGCAAACTTGCTCCCACTTTACAAGGTGGTATTTTTTCCTATCATCTTGATCGCCCCAAAGGAAATTCCTCATGATTTTCTCCATAGATTGAACCATTTTGCTTGAGCATCTAAAGGCAAAAAGGAAGTAGATTGGTAGAACAGAGAGGACAGCCTTAAGGAGAGTGATCTTGCCACCAAAAGACAAATATTTTCCCTTCCACAAACCTAGGCGCTTGCTGAATTTGTGAATGATGGGTCCCCACTGGCTAAAGCCAGGGAGTCCCAACGGAAAGAGGAAGCCCCAAGTATGTGGAAAGGAGAGAAGAAGATACACATCCCAACATCTCTGAAAAGAATCGAAGTTCATTGTCGTCCACATTGATGGCAAAAACTTCACTCTTTAGATAGTTGATACGGAGGGAGGATGACAACTCAAACCATCTGAGAAAAGATTGAAGATTCATAATAGCTTCGTTGGTAGCCTCACAGAAGATGATGGTGTCATCCACCAACTGTAAATGATTGACCTGTAGTGAAGATTCCCCGATTCTGAAATCATGAAAAAGGGAGAACTCAGCGTCTTTGGTTAGGAGAATGCTCAAAGACTCTTCCACCATGATAAAGAGAGCCGGGGATAGGGTGTCACCCTGACGAATACCCTTGGAACTCTTGAAGAAACCCTTACGAGAGCCATTGATGAGGATGGAAAAGAAAGCTAAAGAAACACACTCGAAGATCCATAGACACCATTTCCGACTAAAACCCATGCTAGAAAGAACAAAACGAAGGAAGTGTCAATCCACCATATTATAAGCTTTTTCCAAATCAAGCTTGCAAATAATTCCTTTCCGACGAGACTTATGTTGGGAATCAATACACTCATGGGTGGTAATGATCGCATCTATAATTTGTAGGCCCTCAACAACAGCTGATTGAGAAGGATAAATTAGTTTGAGAAGGAAGTTCTTGAGTCTGTTTGCAAGTACCTTGGATAAAATCTTATAGGGGCTACCGAGAAGACATCATTTCCGACTAAAACCCATGCTAGAAAGAACAAAATGAAGGAAGTGTCAATCCACCATATCATAAGCTTTTTCCATATCAAGCTTGCAAATAATTCCTTTCCGACGAGACTTATGTTGGGAATCAATACACTCATGGGTGGTAATGATCGCATCTATAATTTGTCGCCCTCAACAGCAGCTAATTGAGAAGGATAAATTAGTTTGGGATAGAAGTTCTTGAGTCTGTTTGCAAGTACCTTGGATAAAATCTTGTAGGGGCTACCGAGAAGACTGACAAGCCTAAAGTAAGAAAGACATGACGAATCATCTTTCTTAGACACCAAAACAAGAAAAGTTGCCCCTAATTCCTTCGAAATTTGACCTCTGTGATGAAATTCCACTATGAATGCATTGAGATCATGCTTTACTATGTCCCAAAAAATCTTAAAGAAAGCGACTGGAAATCCATCCGGCCTAGGGGCTCTGTCTTCACTAAGGTCCCAGATTGCTTTTCTAATTTCATCCTCAAAAAAAGGTCGCTCAATGGAGGAAGCTTCCGCAGATGAAATAGTCTTGAAGGGCAATCTGGAGATCGATAGTCTGACAAAAGGGTTGGCTATGTACAACTGCTTGAAGTGATATAGGATTGCCTCACTGATACCTTCCTTATTTGTCACTGTCGCATCATCAACTGTTAATGATCTGATTCTACTTGCCCTTCTGTGGGCCGAGGCCATGGCATGGAAAAACTTGGTGTTTTTGTTCCCTTCCTTAATCCACTTATCTTTGGATATCTGCCTCCACTTAATCTCCTCTTGTAAACTCTTGGCTCGATATTGTTCCTCCAGATTGTGGTGAAGGAAAACGTCCTCCTCAGATATAGATCATGTTTGCTCACACAAATCAATCTGACTAATACCGTTGAGAAGATTGCCAAGGGAATCTAATAAGGACCCAAAACTAGTAGAACACCAACTCTTCAACTTGCCCCTCAAAAACTTCAATTTCTTATGAATGATGAAGCCTTTATTACCGGAAGGGATGAATTTTGACCACCATTGAGCAATTAGTTCCCTGAAGCCTTTTTCTTTTACTCAACACAATTCAAATTGGAAAGAAGAAGGGCCCCAAGACTCATCAAAGGTATTCAGAAACAATGGCCAATGATTAGAGATGGGGCGGGCAGATATATGTGAGTCGGGGAAGAGATCCTTTCTAGTTTTCACCAAATATATAATAGTCATGCTTTTCCTAAAGGCAAAATCATGTTGTAGCTGTAGGAAACAGAGGGTCCTGCAAATTATAGGCTACATGGTTTCAACCACCTAAAATATCTGTTTGTAGAAGCTACAACAGAATTTTACAAATAGATATTTTATAGAAGCTACAACAGAATTTTACAAATATTTGTATTCTATTGTCGCTTTTGGATGAGCGGAATACAGAGCAATGTAGGGAATTCTAATATTTTTTTTTGGTATTTACCAATCAAGATTCTCCCTCTCAAGTCTACATCTGGTTTTCCCTTAAGAGTGAGGAGAAACCATCGTTTCACCTCCTCCTCCTTGGCTCCTCTCTTTGCTTCAATTCTCCTCACACATTTTTCCCTGAAATTATCAAACAAAACACAAGAGAATCCCTTACTCAAAGAAATTTATTACCGAAGGGAATCCCCTAAAAAAACTTTCTTCTCATCCAAATGCAGCATAGAATTAGAAATTTTGTGCTAATATTGGAATTTGAGAATTCCTGCACTACTAATTCTCTGTTGGGAAATTACGAATTCAAATCCACCAAAAATGGAATTCTACCGTGACCATAGGAATTCCACAAAATCCCAATTCCAGTCAAACATGCCCAAAAGCGTGAAGTGCACAAGATCCAAAGATCTGGTGGAAATGCATCATAACATGATTTCCTTTCAAGGTGACATTCGTATGAGGTACACTGACATAAAAAAAAAAGTCAAAAACTACATAAATTTTAAGGGGAAAAAAATTATGCAAAGATTAAGGTGTATGAATGAATTGATGAGAGAGAAAATTAACTTCAGTTAACTGGAATCTATTGACTTAAACCTGATGTATTAGACACCCGAATTAACATTTCGGCATTTGGGGAGCTTAAAAGAAAGTTACAACTATGCAGTAATGAAACTAAAAAGAAAGAAGGATTTGCAAAAATGGAAAAAAAAAAAACGCAAAAGGCTAAAAGATAGAAAGAGAGGAAGAAGGGCTCTTTTCCTTGTTACCATCCGCGGCGGACGATAAAAGCAGCAGGTTGAAGAAGATCACGTACGGTAAAACTTCAAACGCCATTCCAATTACTGCATAGTGCATCGGAGCGAAGACTACCAAAGAAAGCATCGTGGTGAGTTTAGCCTCGTCAATATCTTTGGGGAAGAGGGAGATAATTCCGATAATCGGACCACCCCTTGGGAGCACTAGCAAAGAACTTAGGAATATGTAAAAATAATGGATGGCCAATATAAATATAGTTAAGAATTTTATAGAAATTATTCTAATCATATCAAATATCTAGTTTTATCAGTTGGAATTGACTTTTAATTCCATGTTTACTTGAAGACCCTTAGGGCACGTTTGTGTAAAATTACTTTTATGAAAATTGATTTTTTGATGATTTCTATTTTTATAGAAAATACAATTCAAATATATTGATTTCTATAGTTTATTGTGATAAAATGTTTTCAAAATAATTTGTAAATGAGTTCTTTCTATTGTTAGGTATTGTTAGGTGGAAGAGATGTAGGTTATAATTCAATTGTAGCTAATTTCCAGATGATTGATGGTGGTGGCGATGATAATAGTCATAACTATCATAACATTCAAATAATAACAATAATAATGATTATATATATTAACTAGTAGAGTCAAGTTATATTTTACTTAAAATAATAACATAATGTAATAAAGAGAATAATTGGTTGAGATATTAGTATGACCTACCTCAATTAAATCTAGAAATTTATAAGATAGGTTGGATTAGATTTGTTTATTTATTGAAGAGTGGGTAAGCATATGATATCGGTTGGATTTGATAACGAGTTAAGTAATAGATTATAATACCATGTATGGTTATATTGGATCGTCAACTAAGTTTGTATTAGGTTCTGTGGAGCCTGAGACAGTGAAGTTGGCTTACTATTCAAACCCCTGAACACTCGGGTCCAAAGCTACGAACCTTCAGAACTCTAAATACTCGGATTTAGAAGTTTGTACTGCCATTGGATGAGTTCTGATGTCTTGTTGTTCAAAGCTCTAAATCGGCAGATTTAGACCTCTGAATTGGCGTTGATGTGTCTTGTAATTTTGCATTGTGTTTTCTTGTAAGCCCTAAGTATGACAATATATAATGTCTTTTGTCTTGTGAAATAGAATAAAAAGTGCGAGAAAGCTTGAGAGAAAATTGTACAACCATTTCTTCTTTGTTTGCCTTGAGAATAATGGATCTGGTTTGAACTCGTGGACACACCGAAAGGGAACCACATAAAACTTTGTATATTTGTGTGTGTATTGTTAGTGCCCCGGCTTGCTGAGTCACCTATTTGTCAATTCCATGACTTAGGTGAAACATTGCCTCAGAAGGTTGAAGCAAGAATACAAGACACAAGGAGTTATGAGGATTGAATCAAGTGTTCAAAGATGGAAAATCAAGTTCAAGATTCATCATCACTAAGTGCATGACAATTACAAAGGTAAATTGGTCAGATAATTTTAGGTGGAACCCAACACCTTAGGATGACCATGCCTAGGTTTAGATCTCACATCTAGTTAATCTAAGTAAGCCTAGTGGATGTTTGACACCAAAATCAGAACATGGACTTAATACTCAAACCATTGATTTTACTGTCAGGACTTGTGTCAGGCAATCAATCGCCAGTGACAAGGACGATACCTGTGGTATAGCGATCAATTGTCTGGAAAAACAAAAGTTTTGGTTTGGAATGGTCTGTTAAGCACCAAGGTCTTAGGACGATGCAATCGTGTAGGCGATCCATCGCTGAGACAAGGCCGATCCAATCGTGGTCACGATCAATTGGCTGAACTTAGCCAAAAATCTGGATTGGGTAAACCCTGTAAAAACATATCAAGCTTAGGGTGATACATTAGGTGCACAACCCATCGCTAGAGACAGGGCCGACACATCGGCACCACGACCAATCGTCATAGAAATTGAAAGAGGTCTGGATTGACAAACATTGTTAAAACATGATAGCCTCAGGACGATTCATCGTCAAATGTCAACCCATTGTCGGGTACAAGGGCAATCCATCGCGATCACAACCAATCGACTAAGAATTATAAAATTCTAATTTGGACAAATACTGTCAAACTCAGCTGGCCCCAGTGTGATACTATCATCAGACCACGATTAATCGAGAGTCAGAACGAACGATCCATCGTGGAGCACGATCCATTGTGCGGTGACCATAATGTATCTGTTGAAGTGCATTTAATGTGCAACTGTCATCTCCACGATCAATCGCTAGGGACGATCAATCGCCAGGGACAATCAATCACCAGGTCCAAAGCTCTGAACCTTCAGAACTCTAAATATTCGGATTCAGAAGTTTGTATTGCCATTGGATGAGCTCTGATGTCTTGTTGCTCAAAGCTCTGAATCGGCGGATTCAGACCTTTGAATTGGCATTGATGTGTTTTGTAATTTTGCATTGTGTTTTCTTGTAAGCCCTAAGTATGACAATATATAATGTCTTTTTCTTGTGAAATAGAAAAAAGAGAAGAAAAAACAAAACGTGAGAAAGCGTGACAGAAAATTGTACAACCATTTCTTCTTTGTTTGCCTTGAGCATAATAGATCTGGTTTGAACTCGTGCACACACCAAAAGGGAACCACGTAAAACGTTGTGTCTTTGTCTGTGTATTGATAGTGCTCCGGCTTGCCGAGTCACCTATTTGTCAATTACATGACTTAGGTGAAGCATTGCCTCAGAAGGTTGAAGCAAGAATACAAGACACAAGGAGTTATGAGGATTGAATCAAGTGTTCAAAGATGGAAGATCAATTTGACGATTCATCATCACCAAGTGCATGGCAATCACAAAGGTAAATTGGCCATAGATGACTTTAGGTGGAACCCAACACCTTAGGATGACCATGCTTAGGTTTAGATCTCACATCTGGTTAATCTAAGCCTAGTGGATGTTTGACACCAAAATCAGAACATGGACTTAATACTCAAACCATTGATTTTATTGTCAGGATGACACATCGTGTCAGGCAATCACTCGCCAGTGACAGGGACGATACCTCGTGGTATAGCGATCAATCGTCTGGAAAAACAAAAGTTTTGGTTTAAAATGGTCTATCAAACACCAAAGGTCTCAAGATGATGCAATCGTGTAGACGATCCATCGCTGAGACATGGCCGATCCAATAGTGGTCACAATTAATCGGCTGAACTTAGCCAAAAATCTGGATTGGGTAAACCTTGTAAAAATTGATCAAGCTCAGGGTGCTACATCGGGTGCATGACCCATTGCTAGAGACAGGGCCGACACATCGGCACCATGACCAATCGTCCTAGAAATTGAAAGAGGTTTGGATTGACAAACATTGTCAAAACAGGAAAACCTCAGGACGATTCATCGTCAAATGTCGACCCATTGTTGGGTACAAGGGTGATCCATCGCTATCAAGACCAATCGACTGAGAATTATAAAATCCTAATTTGGACAAAAACTGTCAAACTTAGCTGGCCCCAGGGCGATACTATCGTCAGTTCACGATTAATCGGGACTCGGAACGAACGATCCATCATGGAGCACGATCCATTGTGCGGTGACCATTATGAATCTGTTGGAGTGCATTTAATGTGCAATTGTCATCTCCACGATCAATTGCTAGGGACGATCAATCGCCAGGGACGATCAATCGACAAGGACAATCAATCGCCATGCATTTCGGGAATTTTTCTGGTTGCTTATATAAACACCAAACTTGATTTAGTTTGGTTGGAGACCTTAGAGCTTTTACTTAGGCAAATCTATAAGGCATTCCAAGAGATCCCACCTCCTCTCTATGCACTTCACTAGGAGAATCATTTGAAAAATCCAATCATCTTGATTGAGATTAAGAGAGTGAGAGAGAAAATAGATCTAGGATCTACTTGAAAATATATATCCTAGAATCCATTTCCCATAGATTGTGATTTCTTTACACTCGGTGCATCTTCGTCTACGAACGACATCAAATTGGGAAGGAGTCTTCAAGAAGCACAACATCTATTCAGAGATCTTCAAAAGTCAAGTGCTTTTAGAGTTGTTTAATTTTCTAAACATCTTCATTGTACAGTGGAGTAGATCAAGGTGATCGAACCACTCTAAAAAATAGAGGGATCATGACATTGTTAGTGTCCTGGCTTGCCATGTCACCTATTTATCAATTCCATGACTTAGGTGAAGCATTGCCTTGAAATATTGAAGCAAGAATAAAAGACTCAAGTGATGGTGAGGACTGAAGATCAAGTTGGAGAATCAAACATCACAATGTATATGGCAATCACAAAGGTAAATTGGCCATAGATGACCTTAGAAGAAACCTACATTCTTAGTGGACATTGCCTAAACTTAATTGACATGTTGGTAAGAACATAAACAAGCCTTAGTGGTCCCTGGACAATTACAAAACCAAATGGGCTAAACATTGAAAGTCTAGTAAACTGTCAGATAGACATGTCTAGGTCATAGACCTGTTTGGAGTACCAGGATAGACATGTCGAGGTCATAGACTTGTCTAGAGTACCAGGATAGACCCATCGATGGATAAATATGTCTACAAACCGACCCATCGGTGGATAGACATGTCTACCTGGAGTTCTAGAGTTCTAGTTGAAAAGACTCTGTATTTTTGTGTTGCTCTCTGATAAATGTACCGACCCGTCCATGAGATAGACATGTTGACCAACAACACATCGATAGTGACCGTTTTATATCCGTTGGAAGTTTAATGGTCAAAATGCAACAACACTATGCTAGTGCAGATATGTCCACCAAATAGACCCATCTAGTATCGACATGTATACTAGATAGACCTGTCTATAGTGCTTGTACCGACATGTATACCAGATAGACCTGTCTATAGTGCCTGTACCGACATGTGTACCAGATAGATCCGTATATAACCCAGAGTTGGGGCATGTCTACCAAATAGACCCGTGAATGACCCAGAGTTGGGATTTTTAATATATACTCCAATCCTTTGGTGTATTTGGTTGGTGACCTTGGACACCTTGAACCTTTGAATATGCAAATCTTAGAGGCATTCACAGACATCCCAACTCCCCTTTCTATGCTCTAAAATTAGGTGAACCATTTGAAATCTAATCTTCATAGATTGAGATTGAGAGAGAGAGAGAAAAAAAAAACCAAGCCTAGGATCAATATGCAAATCCATATCCTAGTTACCTCCCATAGATTGTTATTGCATATACAAAGACACATCATCGTCACCATACGGCATCGCATTGGAAGAAGTCTTCAAGAAGCATATCATCTACAAGTGAGCTTACACAAGGCAAATGCTTCTTAGTGTTTGATTTTATTTTTACATATCGTCTTGTATAGTGGACTAGATCGAGGGGTCGAACCACTAAAAATAGAGGGATAAGGACGTAGACCGGGGTAGTACGAACCTTTCAAAATCTTAGGGATTGGGTGAAATTGTCAGTCAATTGGGTCAATTGAGTTAGGTGGAATTCCTACTCTATTTGTGAGGGTGTAATTCCCCACATAGTGAATTAGGATAACCCAAAGTTGGATGAGTCCATAAGTGGATGTAAGAGGGTTTATTTCGAACCACTATACATTGGTCTTATGGTATTAGAGCTTATTGTGTGATTGTTCTTTTATTGGCATATTTTCTTTTCACACACTTAATTAATCTAATTAATCTGTTTCAAATGATTTGATTAATCAAGAAATTTTTAAAGACCATTAAAATCGGATATTGCCCTTCACATACCCCCCCCCCCCCTCAGGGTCAATCTTGGACTCGCGTTCTAACACCCTCGGAAACTTACAATTGGCATCAGAACCTTGTGCTCTTCATAAAGGATCTTACCATCCGAGTTGATCCGTGCTAGAATTCTAATCATGGATGCCCAAAAATTTATTTATAGATCTCTATTGTTTGTTTATTCTATCTTGATGTATTTGAAAACAAAAATAGAGAATATACTTGCATCCCATGATGAACAGGATTGGACCTCTATCCAAGATGAGATTATTGAAAACTTTTGCAACTCTTTGGATAGTATAAAGGAAGGCTCCACCTCTCATAATCAAATTGAAAATCATGAGAGAAATGAAAATGTAAATTTGAAATATTTTGTAGCCTCCATTGATGATGTACAAGAGGGACCCTCTAGTGAAGAGGATAGTGAAGAGGGTCTTGATGAGGATAATGATGACCTCCAAGAATCCTATGATGCCTTGTACTTAGATAGTATGAGATTGACTAAGGACCTCGTTAAGGCCAAAAATTGAGAATGCCAAATTCTCTAGCCAACTTCAATGTACTAATATGGAAAATGTTTTTCTCTCATCAAATTTGAAAAATGCAAATAATGAAATCTTGAATTTGAGAGAAAATCAAATTTACTTCAAGAAAAATTAAAAGTTTTTTTTAATATGAAAACTTGAAGTTAAATGAAGTTGGAAACTGTCTTAGAGATGAAAACATTCCACATCAAACATTCTAATTGATCAAGAAATTTGTGAAGACCATAAAAATTGGTGATTGCCCTATTCACCCCCCACTAGGGACAATCTTCTATCATGTTCTAGCACACTGAGAACTTTCATGTATGATCTATGGTTTGTTCTTTCGATCACTGTTGTGAGGTCCCACCCGTTTAACTCCAATAAACGGGTCGTAACACTCATAAAAGACCAAATAACATGGGACGTCCAACATGGCTTCAATTTTTTTTCTTAATTTATCATAAACATGATAACACTCGCATGGTTCACAAATAAATTCAGAGTTGCGGAATAATCTCAATTTATCCATGATCGAATAAATAACATCCTATATTTAATTTGCCCATATACATGTATGAATTATCAAGCCAAACCACATCATAAATAAATAACTAATGAGAATTATAACTAAATCTCACTGTTTCACACCCATGGCAAATAATAATAAATTCCAAGTTTCAAACCATCTAAATTATTACAATCCTCAAATGACACTTTGAGTGCCTAAAAAAACCAAATAAACTACACTATTGATTTATGTACTAAAAATAAATAGTCTACGACTTGCTTTTAACGGGTCCAAGATCTAGTCTTGCTTCCGTGCCGCTCCTTGATTTAACTCCAATGAAACTTTTTGAAACGTAGGGGAATGAGCTCCATGCCCAGTGAGAGAAACAAACACAAGCATGCAATATAACCGTACAGGAGTTGTAGTACCCCGCCCTAGAGGGGGGCCTCGGCCTTAAGCCAAATAGCGCCATAGAAAGAGAAAATCTCCAGGTGCATGGGGATTAGCGCCTAGGGGTGTGTGCAATAGTCCCACATCGCCTGGTGAAGAGGAATCCCACTTATATATAAGTTGGAGGCTTCCTCCTTCCAAGCACAAGGTTTTTGGAGGGCTCTCCTGACATGGGTCTTGAGAAACAAAACCGTGTGGCCTCGGGTGCAGGCCCAAAGTGGACAATATTGTGTTAGCGGGAGTAGGGCGTTACAGAAGTTCCTTATAGATCAAGGTTCATAAAAAAATATATATATATATGCAAGTAATGCATGTAAAGCAAATAATGGCAAGATTATGCGTAAATCCTTATCCCATGCCACCATCCAAACTCCTGCGTGCATAACAACATGGTCCGCAGACCTGGCTCGTCAGCCACAAGCTAAGCTGTCCGCTACAATGTTCCACCCAAATATCGGCTTGTCAAACATCACAACTACCTCTTAGTCACCAGCATAGGCATGACCTATAGCGCAACACTCATCGGCCAACAACTTAAGTTGATGGTCGTAGAGGTTCATCCCCTCTGGTCATCAACTAAACATCCAAGGACATGACCAAACTGGTCCCAAGCAGTCCAAGGAACAATTTGACCCAACTGGTCCTCTGTTGGTCTCTAAACTCAAAAGTCAACAACATAAAAACATAAAGGCTCACAACCCAAATCTCCAACACCCACCCAAATCTATGGATGCTCATACATGATAACACATAATAATCCATGCATGAATGTCATGTCCAGAATAAAATATGGAGACTTAGAACATGATAACATATGCCATAATGAACCAACATCTCAATAGTTTAGCAATTCTAAATAAAAATTCCAAACACATAATAGTCCCTATAAGCATGTGCAAGAATCAATGCTCATCCAAATACGGCATAACATAATCTAACCATTATCACCAAAATTCCCAAACATAGCATAGTACAATTCTGAATCAAATTCGAATACATATTATGGATTTTTCAATAAGGTGACAAGTATAAGATCGAAGTTCAGGCTAACTGATTCACTCACTGGCTTAAACACTTAGCCAAAATAATTTTCTCAATACGTTTTGTGAGATGCACAAGACTTTACCCGTTAATTCCAAACATTTTCAGTCCTTTTTATTTAAACCCGACTTCTATGCATTCCAACACACAGACAAGGAAATATAAGATTTTAAAGGAATCCATAAATCAAATTACACAAGAAAGTATTTGAGTCCCTCACCTAAAAATGCAAAGTAATACTACGCCAAAAATCCAAGCTTTAATCAACTAGATTTCAGCTCAAATCTCTGCAATTATTTTAAAGGTTCCAAAGCCACTTAGGAAATTTATTCCCTATTATTTTAAATTAAAAGAGTCAATGTCTTAAGGTCATAGGGGTTCTGGTCCAGAAAATAAAAATTCGAAAGTCCAAGTTTTCGAAAATTTACACACTTTTCCAAGATAATCTTAAGAGAGTGAAATTCGCTCATCTTCAAAAAAAATCTGGGAACAACATGTTTATCAATTAATTCCTATCTATTACCAATAGATAGGTATCTGAATAGCAATTTCAACGATATCTTGTCAGGCCCAAGACGATGTTCCTAACCCGAGATACGATCGTTTTACTCAGACAATTGCACTGCCAAACATATTGCAGTTTATCCGAGAGACCCGGGTTACAAACGGATTTACACCCATCATACCATTGACTTTAATTCTAAATTTTTTTTTGGAGATAGGTCTCTCTATAGGCTTGAGTTTAGGCACAAATTTGGCACCGATATGATCTCCAAAGATCAAATAAAAGTTCAAATATCGAGACGCTGCAAAACTATCCAGAAACTACAGATATGCAGTAGGGTCTTGTTGTAGATCAAATTTGGTCCATTAAACCAACAAATTTTATTCTAAAAGTTTAATTGGAGATGTATCTACTCATTCTAATCATAATGGACATAAATTTTACATCGCTCCGATATTCAGTGATCGAGTTATGATTTTTAGAAGTCGTGTCCCCAAATATGTGCCCAAACTGCAGTCCGAACTTTTGCATGGCTTGCAGTAATTAATTGGCGTACTTAAACTTATCAAAAATCAATAAATTTTTTTTGGTATTTCATATTCATATTGAATGAATTCACGAAATGTTTTGAAGCCATATGATAAATAGAAAAATAATTAATAATCGAACAATGAATTAGGGTTAAACTGCCCATAAATTCCAATATGTAATTTGGTCCCACTTTGGGATCCATATGGGGCATCCGTTCAAATTATTATCGCCTCAGATTTTTACAGTGACTATATCTGTAAGCGTAGCTTCCATGAAACTTGATTTTGTTGAAAAATTCCATCGGATGCCTGAGTTATGGATTTTTTTTGTCAACAATGTGCAAATTGGAACTAGAGGTGGGTTTATCCGATTTTTACCTCTTTGATTGACTCCAAACTTTATTAATCACATTCAAACCACCAAATTCGTGTGAGGTGAGATTGATTTGTCCATGGATTTCAGAAAATAACTAATTCCATCCACAAAAACAAATAATTAGACTCCAAAAATTTTAATCCATGGAAACCAACATTATGGTTAGATTTACACACCATACTCAAATTTGATGTTCAAATTGATTGAATAAAAATTAGTTTAATTTATTTCTTCATGGTATTTCTTTCCTCTATTTATTAAAATAAAAAATTACTTAAGAAATAAAACAAACTTATCTCAAGGAGAAAGAGAGAAAACTCGACGGAGGGTAGGAAAGAATTCGTTGGAGAGGAGAGTGACCCAAGCCACAATTGTTTTTTTTTTTTTAGAGGAACAAGACACACACACTATCCCTTTATTTAGGTTGTATAGTCGGCCATGGAGATCCCAATCCAATTGGGATTCCTTTCTTTCTATCTTAATTTCTTTTCTAAAAAAAAGTACTCCAGGAATTGGCCACCAACGAATTGGCCAAGTTATTTCTATATATATTTTGTCGCTCTCAAGCCAACTAATTTCCAACTTGAATTTCCAAAATTTATTGGATTTTACAATATGTAAATTTTTGTTCCCAAAATAAAAATTTATTTACTTAAAATAAATTCTCAAATCAATCTTTTCCAAAACAAAAATAATTTGGATCCCACAAATGCTAATTTTAGGAAGTTTCCAAATTGGAATCCAAAATTAAAAATTTGAATAATAATATTCAAATAAATTTTCCTAACAAATGCGGACCCCGATAACACACCAATCTTGAAATTTTTCAAAAAAAGACACCTATTATTTTTAGAGTCTCGAATCAAAACTCTTTTTTTTTTTTAAATCAAATATTAAATTTCAGACAAATCCAAACAAATAAACAAGCAAATAGAGATAATACCCGATAAAAAATCTACCGAAAAATTCTAATTGGGTCAAAACCTGCTAATTTGGGTTGGGTCACTACAATCTATCCTCAAAGAAATTTCACCCTCGAAATTTTAACTAAGGTACTAACCTTAATCGATGAACAATCTTGGATACAACTTCTGCACTGAGTCTTTCCGCGCCTAAGTAGATCCTTCAACTCCATGATGTTGCCAAAGCACTCCAATCAACAGAATTGTCTTACCTCGAAGCACTTGCTCCCTTGAGTCTAAGATCTTTACGGGTCTCTCTTCATAGGTCGCATCTTTAGTGACATATATATCCTCCCAATTCAGCACACAGGAAGGATTTGACAAATACTTCGAGGCATAGACACATGGAAGACGTTATGAACTCGAGCGAGTTGAGGTGGAAGAGCTAAATGATATGGCACTTCACTAACTCTACCCAAAATTTCAAACAGTCCAATGTATTTAGGGGACAACTTCCCTTTGCTTCCAAATCTTTGGATGTCACGATGAGGAGAAATCCAAAGAAACACATGGTCGCCAACTGCAAACTCTAAAGGTGTTGCCTACGATTTGCATAACTCTTCTGATGACTCTGTATTGTCATCAACCTCTATCGAATCAACTTTACCTTCTCATCTGTTTCTCTTTACAATATATGGACCCAAAATAACCTTCTCATTGACCTCTGCCCAACAAAAAGGAGATCAACATGGTCTACCATAAAACGCCTCATAAGGTCTCATCTTAATACTGGACTGATAACTGTTGTTGTATATAAATTCCATCTTAGACAAGTGGTCTTCCCAACTTCCCTTCATATCCAGTACACAAGTACAAAGCATATCCTCCAAAAACTGAATAGTTCTCTAGGACTGTCCATCAATCTAAGATGAAAAGTCGTACTGAAACAAAGCTGCGTACCCAGTTCTTTCTGAAGACTCTGCCAAAATTGCGAAACAAACCTGGAGTCTGTGTCTAACACTATAGAAAATGGTCTCCGTGCGAAGCAACAATCTTATCTATATACAGGTTGTTCAAGTCTCCAGTGAGTCATTTACTTTCATTGCTATGAAGCAGGTTGATTTAGTTAATCGGTCTACAACAACCCAAACTGCGTCACAACCCTTAGGAGATCTTGGTAAATCGATCACAAAGTCCATAGTAAGATGCTCCCATTCCATTCTGACACTGAAAGAGGTTGCAACTCACATGCGGACTTCTAATCTACCATTTTTATCTGCTGACAAGTTAGAGAACGAGCCACAAGCCACTTCTCATTTCATACCTCTCCACCAAAACTGGTGATGCACATCCTTGTAAATCTTAGTACCACCGGGATGCACTGCAAAACGGGTATGATGGAAATGCTTAAGCACCTTTTCTCTGCATTGCTCTGACTTAGGGACATACAATCTGCCTTGGAAAGTCAATCAATCATTTGGTCTCACAATCCAACCTTTAGGTCCATTACCTTTTTGCAATTTCATCTCTGATCTTCACTGCACTTTTATTAGTCTGTCTGAAAACAAAATCGTATAAACTAAGATGGGTTACCATACTAGCCAATTCTGACAAGTCTCGATCACCAAACAAACAAGCCATCAAACGCTGAGATTTTTTGCTTAAAACATTTGCCACAAAAATAGCTCTTCCAGGATGATAGGAAATATCAAACTTAAAATCTCCTAAATATTCCAACCATCTACGCTGCCTCATATTGAGATCCTTCTGTGTAAACAAATACTTGAGACTACGATTATCAGAAAACACTTCAAAATGCTTACCAAAGAGATAATGTCTCCAAATTTTCAAAGCAAACACCACAACAACTAACTTAAGATCATGAGTCGTTCTACTTATGCACTTTTAACTGCCTTGAACCATAAGCAACGACTTGGTCTTTCTACAATACACAACCAAGTCCATCCTTGGAAGCATCGTAGTACACCACATAACCAAGTTCTCTCTCTGGAATCACCAACACATGCGAAGAAGTCAACCTTCTCTTCAATTCTTGAAAAGCTCGCTCACATGTGTCTGCCCATACAAATTTTACTCCTTTCCTGGTCATTCTAGTCATAGGTGCTGCAATTTTAGAGAAATTTCTAATAAACCTCCGATACTATCCAGCCAAGCCTAAGAAACTACCTATCTCAAAAACACTGTGGGGTTTCTCCCACTTAAGCACATCTTCGATTTTAGCATGATCCACTGACACCTTCTGACGAAACCACATGACCTAGGAACTGCAATTTAAATAGCCAGAAGTCACACTTGCTAAACTTAGCATACAACTGATGCTCTCTTAGCAATTGAAGCACAATTCTCAAATATTGTTCAAGTCGGTGAATAAATCAATATGTCATCGATGAAGACTTCCACAAACTGATCCAGATAAGGTCTGAAGATTCTGCTCATTGTTGAGACTTGAAATATTACATTTTTACCCCTGATATTTAGATCAATTAGCCTTGGTTTTGTGTATATAAGATGCATTTAATGGTTTATTTTAGTTTTGTAGATAAATTTAGGGAAATACAGGAAATCATCATAAATCAGTGGATAATTGTAGGAAGAGAGCTTAAATTGGAAGATTTGAAATTTTATAATTAATTCATACCACTTTTAGATTGTAAATGTAAATTGATTAATCTGGATCCATTTATGAGAGTTTGGATTAAGTCAATAATTTACATTTTAAGTGGTTGATTAATTATTTAATTCCAATACAAAAAAGTCTGCAAATGAAGAGGCCAAGGGTTTGAAATCAAGATCCATGGGCCAGAGATCCATTGTAAATGGGCCAAGATTTGCTCCAAATGTCAAATATTGGGCCAGGCCAAGTACTCCATACGCATTCTCAAATGTAGGCCAGGCCAAAGTGAATCCAAGTCTAGCAAGCCCAAGTCCACGTACTCCAGTCCAAGCCCAATTCAAAATCCAATGCTCCAGGTTCATATTCGAATTTTGCAACCCTAAGCCCAAATCCATCTAAGTCCAAATCCACAAATCCCATATCCAAAACCCAATTCCTTATTCATGCAATCTCAACCATTCAATTTTCAATCATTAATCCACACCATCCATTATCCCTACCGTGTAATCCAACCATTCATTTCATCACTTAAAAATATAGGTAAACCCTAGAGCCTCCCATCCAATCTCATCCATACATCTTTCATCTTAGATCTAGGCCATCTAATTCATCCATCATATAGATTAACCTTAGCATTATGATCATCCATGCATCACCTATTCATCCATCTACTTAGATTATCTATCATATATTTAAGCCAATAGATTTAGGCCATTCAATCATAACCATTCATATCAATCATGCATAAAACCCTAGATCTAGTGCGCAAACCCTACATTATAGCACCTCATGCGCATATCTCTTATGCATCACACGAAAATCACAATTTTGGAAGCCTCCATGCGCATGAAATTCCTAAAAATCCTCTCCAGTCCATCCACCTCACCTAAATCCTATCTTGTCTCCCAATCCAATAGAAAAAAAGCCATTTTTGAAAACCACAACCATTTTCGAAAATCACATAGCCAATCCAAATCCCAATTTTCTCTCTGATTCCTTTTCTTTCTCACCAACTACCTTGTATCCCAAGTCACCCAATGCACAAGAAACCCAAATTCGTGTATAGCACTGTGCAACCCTAGTTTTCAATCTTTTATCCCATGCACCCATATTCCATTAGATTTAATCCCATTCTTTCATCCATTAACTTAAACCAAGATTTAATCTTAGTCATCCATCCATTTATTGAGCCTATAAATACCCCATTCGACCTGAGTGAAAATCGAATTTGACCTGGAGCTCAAGAGGACCAAAGGCTAAGGAGAAAAGATCAAGAGACAATAAGCCAGGATATCCCACACGATGTTACAAGTGAGAGTTGCAAATTTATGTCTCCATTTTGTTTATCTTGTTCTCAATTTATGTATGCCTGTACTTGAATTTTTCCATTAAATAAATAAGATACGTTTTCTTTTAGAATCCTGAAAAGTCCGATTATTCAAATGTCTTTTCAATGCCCTTTTTATTTAATTTTAAATCTATATGTTTTGTTTAATTAATGGTTAGAACTTAGGTTATAAGTGTTGAATCTGAAATCTAAACATTAAGTAAATAAAAGTTTATGATTTTTTAATTAAATAGGCATGAATTGATTTTTGAATTCTAAGCGTTGAATTTCATATCTAGGTTTCTTATTTGTTTATTTATTTTGGGCGATGAGAGAAGAATTCCATAACCACCTTTAAATTATGCATTTTTTATTTTGTCATTTATTTTATTTGAAAATTTACTGTCTTTAGTTATGTTAGATCTTTTGTTTGTATGTTGTATATTAATTATCTAAATTCTTTTAATTCTTTAATTTGTTAGTTTTGGACATCTTCACTAGATCTGAAATTTTATTTTCTAATAATGAGCCTTTTGTTCTTAAATTTTGATTCGCTAAATAATATATCAGTGACTTTAAATAATTTGGAGTTTTATGAATTATGTTTAAATGGAGTACTATGGATAAAATGACTATTTTACCCTTCGTTAGGACAAAACACATGTGGAGTCATTTAGACTCTAATGACCTTCACCAAATGACTCTTAAATCTTAGTTAAGATTTTCATAAATTTAATTAGAGGGCTTTTACTCTATAATGACATGAGAATTATATATTGACACATGTGAACGAACGAAGAAGCTAGAGTAACTCTGAGATTGCCCGATATACTTCGTGAATCGTTTATTCTCGTTGATAACCTTAGACCAGGTAGGTTTTCCTACTTCGTTAAAATACTATGGGTGTGAATCAAAGTGCTGAATTGACTCGGGCAGGCTTTGATATTGTACCTGTATGGCCAAGAAATAAATGTTTTACCGATGGATCCAGTTGAAATTATGATGATATGTATTATGACAGCCCCAAAGATGAGTATGAAATGAGTATATGAGAAGATAAAATACCCCGTTGTCCTAAATAAGTTGTTGAAATACCTATGCGTGGGGCATGATGAGGGTATGCATGAATCATGACACCCATGGCATAATACATTGCACATTGATGAGCATTTACATGATTGGCATATGGTATTTTGAAAAGACAAGTGATTATGTTTTCACTATAAGTATTGGGTTGACATAGTTATGATAATGAAATTAAGAGATAAGTTAGGTATGAGTATGATAACTTATAATGAAATATATATTATGTTTTCAAATATAAACTTTTCATAGTAAGTTGAACATGAGATTCTTAGGATGATAAGTATTTTGAGGAAAAGTATTGAAATACTTATACTATTATGATATGACTAAGATATGAAAAAGGTTTTGAGAAAAGTGTTATTCATGATTTCAATTATGAGATTTCTAGTATGAAAAAAAGTATGAGGTGAATATGTAACTTTGATATTATAAGTAAATGAGTTTTGAGAAGTGCTTAGAGGTTTACATATAAGATATACAATATATAAGTGTTTGATTTTCAAAGTACAAGTATGTATAATGTCTTAGTATGGTACGCCGTAGTGCATATCATGTGATCGTAATTCCTACTGGGAATGTTAACTAAGCCCATAAATTCTCCCCTTAGATTGTGTATGCAGGTTTGAAGTACGTAGATGAGATTGTACCAAGAGATAACTGAATGTAGAAAAGATGAAGAACTAAGAAGGGAGCTTGGAATAGTGAAGCGGACTTATGTATTTTGAGAATAATAGGACAATATTATGTATTAAGAATGTTCATGTAATATTTGGGGATGTAATGGCAATATGACTTGGAACTTTGTAATTATGTATTTTTATATTTGACTCATGTATGATTATCTTTGGAATTTTCTTATATTTGCTTTAAGATGCGTTTGGTTATTCATGCAATGAAATAAATGTTTGAATTTCTATAGGTTTATGTTAGTGTGTGCAATTGTTATCACGCACACACTAGTTGGGTCACTCAAGGGTCGAGTCTACAGACTCGGACTTGACTCATGTCATGATGCTCGCCTCTCTCTTCATTAAAATATTCCTAATATATTAGTCTGATGAGGTGGTTAGAGGGAGGGGCGTTACACATTAACCCAATGCTAAACTTGAATTTGACCTGGAACTTGAAAAGACCAAAGGCTAGAGGAAAAAGACAAGAGCACCATTCGAATTTTATAAATGAGTTAATTTTTTATTTTGTCTTTCTTGTATTTAATTTCCAATTCCTGTAATTAATTCTTTCATTAAATAAATAGAAGATATTCTTTTAGAACCTTGAAACATCCAATTTTTAGATTTCTTTTATGATTGTTTTGATTTGACTTTACTTTTATATTCTTTGTTTATTTAATTGGAAATGAAATAGTCAGGACTTAAGTTATAAGTGTTGAATCTAAGTTACTAAGTTTCGGTTACTTAAATTGAAGTTTATAAATTTTAATCTTGATGATGAACTTGAATTGAGATTTGGATTTTTATGCGAATTTCAGATATAGATTTTGTATTTATTTAAAACGGCCTATTCTAATAACCACCCTTTCAATTATGCATTTCTTTATTCTGTCATTTACTTTATTTATCAATTTATTTCATGTCTTTAGTTACATTAGTTACTTTTTCTGTTTGTTGAATTTTAAATGTTCAATTACTGTTCAATGTTTTGTTTTAATTCTTATATGTTCTTTTATTAATTTTTTGATTATTTGTATCCAAAATTCACTCTCTCTCTCAAGATTTGTTTATTGTTGTACTTTGTATATTCATTGTCTTGTATTAATTCCATCCTCTCAAAAAATTTGTTAACTAGTTTGGAGATATGATATTTTGATATTAAAACATGTGATTTTAAATTAAGATGAGACTACATATCCATATTTCACCAATTTAATAAAAAGAAATGGATTTGATTCTCGACTTGTTAAATTCATAAGTTAGATAATAATAGTGTTAACTTTGGTTTTCTAAGATCTAAATTAAAATTGTAATTCCATGTACTAGATTTCTTAAGATTACATATTTTAAAAGGTACCAATTTAATTTTAAGCATATTTTTTGTGATTTCCTTTGGATTCGACCTTCCACTCATAACGCTATACTATAAATGGTTCGTGCGCTTGCGAGATTTATAAATGTATAATTTGATCATCAACAAACTTCATATGCAGGCTTGGACTTTAGGCTAGATTAGTGGGCCCATTTTCTCCAAGGCTCCATTTGGATGAGGGGTAATTTTAATAGGGGTTACCCCTTGAGTAGAGGTCACTTTTGAAAAGGAGTTACCCTTATCTTGTTTGGTAATTGCAGTGGTAAAGTAAGAACTTACCCTAAGGGTAAAAAATCTTGTTTGGTACCTATTAGCAGGGTTAATCTGATATATTAACAATTTTATGAGAAATTTTATAAAATATAATTATTAAATAATATTCATTAAGTAAATCTAATATTATCTAATTTTTATAGATTCTTTTTTATAACTATAATTTAAAATGAACACTTGTATTCCAACGGTAAAAAAATAAATAAAGAAAAAAATAGATATTATTATTTTAAATCCCAATAAATGAATAAAAAAATATCAACATATCTCTTCATAAAAAAATATAATTTGTTTATCGGTAACATGAAATATATAATATAATAAACTATTATAATAGTTTAATAAATCACAAAAAATATAAAATTAATATTAAAAATTTTCACGGGCTGAACTCCTTAAAAATAGGACATTTTGACAAATATGTTTAATAAAATTTTATTTTTATTTTTTATATTATATAGATTTAATAAAAATTATTAATTCTAATAAAATTATCAATAAGTCAGGTTACCCATGCTTACAGTTACCTCTATTTAAGAGTAACCTTGGGTAACCCCTATAAAAATTTACCCCTCATCAAAATGCATCATGTTGAAAATGTTAATACGTTTTTAAAATAAATTTCTAATAGAATAAATTGTTAATTACCCTGAAAGAGATTATCATGAACCTCAATCTCTTTCGAAGATTCGAGACTCTATCAAAATTTTGACAGAATCACCCCTTAAAAATAGAATATTTTGACAAATATGTTTTAGAAATTTTATTTTTATTTTTATATTATATAGATTTAATAAAATTATTAATTCTCATAAAATTGTTAATATGTCAGTTTACCCTACTTACAGTTACCCCTACTCAAGGTAACCCCTATAAAATTTACCCCTTACCCAAATGTATCAGGTTGAAAATGTTGACACATTTTTAAAATAAATTTCTAATAGAATAAATTGTTAATTACCCTGAAAAAGATTAGCATGAACCTCAAACTCTTTCAGAGTTTTGAGGCCCTATCGAAATTTCGACAGAATCACCCTTTAAAGATAGGATATTTTGACAAATATGTTTCAGAAATTTTATTTTTATTTTTATATTATATGAATTAAATAAAATTATTAATTATTCTAAAATTGTTAATATGTCGGGTTACCCCTACTCACAATTACCCCTACTCAAGGGTAACCTGGGGTAATCCCTGTAAAAATTTACCCCTCATCCAAATGCATCATGTTGAAAATCTATATAATATAAAAAATAAATTGCTAATTATTTGAAATCTATTAATTTTTCAATTATATAATATATAATTGAAAAATAGAGGAAGGCACGAGGTAAATAGGGGCAAGGTTTCCTTAAAAAATAAAAAATAAATAAAAACCACTATTATTATTTTAAATTTCAATAAATGAATAAAAAAATTCTACATATCTCTTCATAAAAAAATATAATTTGTTATTTGGTGATTTGAAATTTATCAAATGAAAATAATAGAGTGCTTTTAAAAAAATAAATAAAAGCCTAGTACTCACCAAAATAAATAAATAAAAAATGTAAAAAAAAAAACCTTATAAAACAGCAAAACGGAGGGTAAGGAGGGGTATTCAAGAGTGAATACCCCAAGCCCCATGGGGGTATTCAAAATGGTGATGAGAGGGGTAAAAATTTGAATTTTTACCCTCACCCCCTTATTACCAAATGAGGGTAACAAAGGGTAACGGGGGTTTACCCCCTCTTACCCCCCATCCAAACACAACCCAAGTCTTGTGAATTTACCATTTTATAATGTAGCTCAAAAATTAATTATCCTAATCCAAACTCTCATAGATGGATTTGAATTAAGATAATTTTACAATAAATTCCAAAATGAATGGTAAATTATACAATTACAATTATGACCCACTTTCATCAATTCTTTATCTTTTTAGCTCAATTTCTTATATTTCCCTATTTTTCCTACAAAACTCACAAATCATATTAAATGCACTTAATATATATATATAATCAAAGGCTAACTAATCCAAATAACAAGGGTAAAAATGTCATTTTTCATGTCTTAACATATATGTCATGTGCACATGTGCTATTCAATTTGATAGTGGAGATGCATAGGATGGGAGCATGCGCATATCACATTGTTGCATTTTTGCATATCATGCATTCTATATTATTTAGTATGATTTGATATGGGATGAACTTTATAATGCCTAGTTATTTGAAAATTTGAATACAACATTGTATGGTTTTGTTTCCTTCACTAGGCATGATGCTCATTCCCTTAAATTACAGGAAATCCCTTAGAGTTAGGATCTGAGTTAAGAAGGAGAATTAGGATCTTGTTGGTGATGCTAGATCAGAGCCTTAGTTATTTTCTAAATTGAGATATTTAGACTTTTGATCTACAATTTTGTAAGACACAATAAGTGTCGCATTGGATTTATTTGGTTTAAAAAGTTGATTATGTTTAGTTGGCTAGACGAAGCTTTAATTATTTATGGAGTTTGTTTATCCCTTTGAGACTTCGTAATTATGGATTTGTGATTGGTGAGATTAGTTTATCTAATTCTTTAGATTGTGTGGTTTGCTTAGCTTGACAAATCCATACAAGCTCGAATGAAAACTCTTATGGGAACATGTGACATTCGAACATGTCTATAACAGTCACTTGATCCTTTTCCTAGTGTATTACTAAAAAAATCCGTTAAATGTATTTTTATATGATACATGTGATATAAAAGAAAAATACTTTCTATTGAAGGAATGTCAACTATTTATTTTTTCATACAAATATTAATGATTTAGAATTCCATTTTCTTTATCCTCATCCTTTGATCTCTCCTAATCATCTCCCTTAATAGGATACATCAATGTCATACAGTAAAGATTTATCTATTCTCTTATATATCCCCACCTTTTAGAAACTATTAGCATCCTTTGATGTTTTACAATTTTTTTTTTTTTTTAAATTTGTAATCTAATTTGGGTGAAACTACTACAATCATAGTTGTACAGTCCACCTGGGTGTATGAATCTCATTTGGGTCCACCAATGTTAAATCAAAACTATTTAAAATGTTATTTTCTTTTTAAAATTTAGATTCAAATTTAATTGAAGTCAATTTAAAGATTCCTCAGAGTTGAATTAAACCTCATAAGTACAATGACGGGATGGAAGTACTTCTGATACAGTTTTGGTTTAATAAAAATAAATTCATCTTAAAGCCAAAAATGAAAGATATGGTATTATATGTCCTCTTGGAAAGATTTAGAGACTAAAATCACAGCTAAATTGCTACATAAAATATATAGTTATATGTTTTTGAAACTTTTCTAGGATATGTTACACACAAACAAAGGCTTAAAACTACCTTTTAAACTAAATTTTGTTGATACTAACACATTTGGAAGAAAATCTCTTACAAAAAAATATATTTTTAATAGGTTTTTATTCACCGTATTCGTTAGGTGAAAAAAAAAGTCAGTACAATGATATAGTTATAAATTTCATCTTCTTTTTTCATAAATCTTCAACGCTTTTGAGCACTTCAATGACTTCAGAAAAATAAAATATTTACTATATTGTATAGCATAAAAAAAAAAAATTAAGGTAGTCAAGTAGTTTGTGAATTATACACGTCAATCAAGTACAATATTTGTTTTATACATTCAAATTAAATTTGATGTATAAATTTAAATGTATTTGAAAGATAAAAATTACTCTCTCTGTCCCATTTAAAAGTTTGAATTTTTAAGGAAGGGCTTTCAAAAGACTTATGAATTTCTCTCCAACATCATTTAATTCTTCCAAAGTGCATATGAAAAAATTATTTTGGAACAGTCTCAAAATACACATGAGACAACTAAATTGAAATAGAAGAAGTATAATTTTAAAATAGGTTTCATACGAGTATAAAACACTAATTGGTACCTATGTTAATTGTCTTCAAAGGTGCAAATACCAAACTTCATGAGTTAGATAAGAGGGACTGATAATGGAGGGTACATGGGACATTGGTCATGGTCTTATGGACACCATGTGGGCACCAAATGACCGAAGGTTTGCTTATTTAAACTTGAATTCCTAATCTTCTTCGCATCGATAGTTTAACTGGTTACATTCCGTTTCAAGAAGTGAGAGATTCCATTTGAATACTCATTGTCTAACCTTGACATGTACATTAGAAAAAGTACAAATGATCAATCAATTCCATGTCTCTAAGGTATTTGTTTGAAAGATGAGAAGGTGTCACACGCATGAGTCTCACTCAATCAATCACCGAAATTATCAAACCGGTAGGTGTACCACCATTATTGAAGAGAGAGAATGTTAAACTAGAGAGTACCAAAGATGGGAAAATAAAATAAATTGAATTATTGCTTTTGTTTCTTAAAGCTTAACGAATATAAATTAAGGAGAAGCAATTGATACAAAGGCAAGGGTCAGTTATCTCATGGCATCGTTGATCATAACCATGGCCATAATGATGGTTTTATCCATCTCAGGCTGCATGCTCAGTGTTAGAACATCTTTACCCAAGAGTCCCTCTGCTGCTTCACCCCTCTTTCTATTCACCTGCAAAAAGAACCATTGCACATCTTTAATTACGTCTAAAGCAAGCATGTTTTTATGAAAGTCACAGTGATGTTGGTGTTTATTGCTCTTTTGCTCTAACTATTTTAAAAAGACAGACACGTGTATGTTCATCAGACTTACAAATTCATCGAATTAAAGATAAACTGGGTTGGAATAATGATTAGAAATCTATTTAAGAAAGTGAGAGTCGGAGTTTAATTTTCATTCCATTCAAAAGTCGGATCAAGTTTTGGCCCGAACCCACATGACCCGACCCAAAAATCATGCGGGTCGGGTTATGAAAGTCGGGTCGGATTGAGAAGTCAAAATTCCATATTGAATTTAGGTCGGATTGGGTTGAAAGATTTTTAAGTTAATTCGACCCGACCCGATCAAACCCGACTCAATCCGGTAAAAAGTAAGCTAAAGTATGTTCAAAATGGGGGTTGGGTTGGGTTTCGGGTTGAGTCGGGTTATAATTGGTCAAGTCGGGTCAAGACGTCCGGATCAGGTCTGGTTCGGTTTCATATATTAGTACCACGGGCCGGGTTGGATTTCAGCCCTAACTATAGATTTATCCATTGTGTATAGTTAGACACTAGAGAGACTTGCACATCATCTAAAGATTAATCAGATGTTTAATCGTATAAAAAAGATATACTCTAAATTAAAAAAATATTATGTATTTGCTTAAAGGAAGGTATATCAAAATTTTGGTAGGTAACTTCTAGTAGCCTTGCATGTAAGAAAGGCTCCGTGAAAGACAATGCTCTACTTGTGTTTTGGAATGAACATAATTTGTAGGTGGGGTTTGAAAGGAAATATTTAGGTTGCGTGAGTATTTTGTTAAACTATTTATTGAGTTTATTATACGTCTGACAAATTAAAGTTTGTATGAAGATTTTATGAAAATTGATGTTAGAGGACATTTGTTATATAAATTCTCTATCCAAATTCTTTTGTCATTTTTTATGAAGTCAGTGGTAAGCATTCAATTCTTTGAAAGTCTAAAATCTATGCAATTTTTTTGTTAAATAAAAATCATAAACAATTTTTACATATCTCATTTTTCTTTAAAAATGTAAGTTATAAAAAATTACAATCAATAGAATTTTGATCTTTCCATCTAAACACATAAATATTTAAAATTAAGCTAAAAAAAGAGTATGTAACTAAATGGAGCAGCAGGAACTTGAAATGTATGTAAGTAGGTGTTACCTCTGCAACTGGCAAGACATCTGAAGTCTTATTATAGATCCTTGACCATTCTTTCCGGCGTGACCAATTCATCAAGAAATTTATGGGCACTCCGGCGTCTCCTGCCGCGACCGATATCTTGCAACTGTGATTGGCTAAGGCTTTTGTGGCCCTAAGCAATGGCTTCTGGTGGCCACCCAACCCTAAAACATCTCGGTCACCCTTGTATGCTTCCCAGCTTTCCAACATGCTCAGTTTCTACAATGAGGCACACAAAACTCTCTATTTCAAATACATGACACTGAATAATCAAGATGAAATATTAAAATTTTAGTACAATTTATAGTTTAAAGTCACATTAATTTATAAAAATAGAGCGCATTAGATTAGAGAGTGGAGTGATGGAAAAGGTTTTAATAGAATTAACTAGAAGAAAACTCAAAGCGCTTGGATTGATGGTGAGGAATCCGTCTCTAGAAGCAGGAATCCTCAGTTTGATTTCCACTTCACTCCAAATGGTCACTCCCTATAGAGTTAATCAGTGTATGTGGAGTAAGGAGGTTTAATATGCTCTAAGAATTAATCATGTGCTCTGACATGTCTGGACAACTTAATTATAAGAAAATGAGAATTAACTAGAAGAATAAACTCAAAATCTGATCTAAACAAATGGGATAATGATTTTGATCACACCAACGGGTGACTATGCAATGGAGGGAATTGAGATTTGATGTGAATGCATATTGTTCTAAGACTTCAAGCATCTAATAATGTTTTGGAAGTAATTGTTTTAAAATTGAAATCATAGGCCATTGAATCTCATCAAATGGTAAATAATTTTATAACTCATAAGACACTTATGATTTTATAGAACATTTAAAAAAATTTAAGAAGCAGAAAGAAAAAAAAGTTTTGCAATTGATGCATTTTGTAGTCAAATGATTATTGGTAATATGATAAACAGAATGATGATATTATTACATCGAAACTTAATTATCATTTATATAATACTTTTTAAGATAAACAAGAATTTATATGCATAGATCAGTAACCTCATGTGACCATGTATAATTTATAAGACTGATGATATTTTGAAAATTGACTTAGATCTTAAAAGAAGTAATTAGGTTTTTGTAAAATAAAATTAACCCGTAAAAATTATTGAAATCGTAATGTTTCTGAAAAGTGAGATTTCAATTAAAATGTAAATTTGCATAAAATTCATATTGCTAAATCTTAAGATTGTCACAATTATGCTTAGAAGGCAGTAAATAACTTTTACATGAAATCCTCTGTCATGGTTGTATAAGAGGAAATAAAATGTGAAATGATCACTCACATACAATGTGTATTATGCACGTACACATGGAACTTATCAAATAGAGTTAGTGACGAGTTTATAAGGAAAGTTTTTTTGTTTTTTAATGTGTGATCAATTAAAATTCACCTTCAATTAATCAATCAACTCATCTTTTTAAATTACAAAATGAAATCCTCTGTCATGGTTGTATAATAGGAAATAAAATGTCAAATGATCACTCACATACAATATGTATTGTGCCCATATATATGAAGCTTATCAAATACAGTAAAGTTGTGACGAGTTTATAATATGGAGGTGCTAAGCTAAGGTGCAAATATCGGCCGATACGATAAGTATCGGCCGTACTGTAGTATTATCGGCCGATATGGCCGATATTCGGTCCGAAATATCGGTCCAAATATCGGTATTTTATTTTTTATTTTTTTTAAAAAAACACCGATACGGTTTTTACACGGTTCTTGGCGGTTTTTAACTGTTTTTCGCGATTCTTCACGGTTTTTAACGGTTCAGGGTTTACTGCTTTCACGGTTTTTGGCGGTTTTGTCACGGTTCATCACTGTTCATCACGATTTTTTGCGGTTTTTTTACGGTTCCGATATCGGAGGAGAGAGAAAATGCCGATATCGGAAGAGAGAGAATTTTCTCGGCCGATATTGCGGCTGATATGCATATCGGCTGATATTTGCATATCGGCCAATATATCGGTTATGATGATATTTTGACCCCTGGTGTTAAGTTCGAGCCCCCATGGTCTAACCTGATATGCTCTAAGGGCAGTGGATATCACCCATGGGATTTTTACGCTAGATTTTCCGCGGTTTTCCACACGTAAATTCAAAAAAATATATATAAAAGATTAATAAAATAATTTAAAGTAATTAATCTTAGAGAGTTTAAGGATATGATTTGATTGATTAAACAAAAATATTTTTTAACGAGTCACGTATTTAAAAAAAAAAATACTCAAAACAATGAGACGTGAGACACACGAAAGTAATTTGTTCCCTACATTGTATGATTGACACAAGTCCATGTCCATATCATGCATATGAGAGTATTCTTGCCAGTCATGCATACTACAGATATTGAAAATCTTACCAAAATGACGGCTACATTTTAGCAATTTTTATTTTCCAACCTTTGAAGTTCGAACTTCTCTTCATTCATGCATGTGTTTGACAGGGCAAATGTTCAGATGTTTAAAATACTCTTGATTGAAGCCCTTTCTAATCCCAAAATAAAATAAATAAAAGAGCTTAAATTAGATTTTTTTTTTTCAAAAAAGAAAAAAAAAAAACATTCCTCTTAATGTCTATATCCCTTGTCTCTAAAATAAATTTTTGTATCATTCCATAATTGTCAAAACGAATACTGATAATTGTTAAAACCATTGTCTTTTTTCTTTTAGATGCGAATTATAAGTGAGTGATCCAACTTCCAAAATACAAGTTACGCTCTATATTTGAATATTGTGGTTGATTGTGTTCTATAAATATCTTGCTAGTGATGGTAAAAAAGGCTTGGCCATTGGCCAGGTGAGAAATCCGTTAGATAGCATGCATTACCTTCTTGCATCGCCTGATGGTAAGCAGTACCCGCCCGGCGGAGTCCATAAGAAAAGTCTTCTCCCTCCAATTGTATGTGTAATTGTCTACTCTGAATACCATGCTCCCGTTGGAATCGTCGTAAACGGTATAGCCATTGCCATTGAAGAGCAGCGACTTGCGCCAGACGGTGAAACGAATTGGGGAAGAAGCAGAGGAGGAGGAGGAAGAAGAAGAGAGCTGAAAGGAGGCACGGTTACTATTTGGAGGAGTCTTCTCCATTGAGCTTGGGTCTTGTAGTGGAGTAGTTACACATGGAGAATTTTCTTCTCTCTTTTTATACACAAGTGAGGATGATTGAATGAAATATTTGTATAGAATTTCAAGTGGTTAAGATCATGTGAAACGTGGTGTGTGTCTTGGTCGTGGAAATCACGTTGGACAACGGCATACGCCTTTGTACTTCAATGCAATAAGACAGACGTTGACAAGCTTCCTTTGTTGACTGGAGGTATCGCTTGTCATTTGTTCACTTGCTGAGATTCTCGCTCACTGTACAAGTGGAAATGCTCTATGATCTTCACATTATTTATTATTATTATTATTAATGAGAAGTAACTCGTTACTATTTTTATTAATGAATATTTTTTAAAAAGAATTAGAAAATTACATACATTCTATAGACTATATCAATCATATAAAGACATTACTATTCAATTCCACAAGAACTCAATATCATTTTCTTAGGTTATTTTTATGAAGCCCCAAAGTATGGATTATTTTAGAGCAAAAATTCAAAAAAATTGATGAAGATAACTCAAAATGGACAAATTTAAAAAAGAAAACAAAAGTTTGAATTGGCAAATATCTTACACACTTGAAAAATTTTGCTTCTAAACCTTCTTAAGATTATACCTAATGTAAGATTCAACCCAAAAATTAGATGGAAAGACTTTTTTGAAAAAAAAAAAATGAAAATAACTGATGCTATGCGATAACTGCTGACAAGGGCCGAGTACAATACGTATCGACATAAATAAATTGATACGTATCAGTTGAATATTTCGCCTCTAGCTTCAATAATGCCTTTTACATGTTAATGTAATCAATGGGTTTTTGCTAGGGCTGCAATTCGGGTTGGGCTCAGGTTTCTTAAAACCCAACTTGACTTGATATATATGGAACCTGACCCGACCTGAATTCTAACTCAAATCAACTCGAATTCTGACCCGACCCACATTTTGAATTCATTCTGGCTAATTTTTGCTAGGTCGGTTCGAGTCGGGTTAACTTATAAAATCCTCAACCTGACCCGACTCGAATTTCATGCAGGTTTTTAACTTTTCAGCCTGACCCGACCCACTGACCTGAAATTCTAGACCTGACCCGCATGATTTCTAGGGTCGGGTCATGCGGATCGGGCCAAAACCCAACCCATGTTGCAGCCCTAGTTTTTGCCTTTACATATATTGTTATTTTTTTAATATCTCTTTCATCATATAAGATTATAAACCTAGAAAAAAAAAACAAATTTATTACCCGTTGAAATATCCATGGTTCTCCAAATTAACGATCATCACCATAGGCAAACGTATTATATGTTCATATTGTTGTAACCATAGTTATAAATACGGTTCTTGAGATATTAGCAGCAATTGATAATATCAGGATATTTTCAAATTCTTGGATTTTACTGGGAAAATCTCACGAAAAATATAATATTTAAAAAATAATAAAAATAAAATAAAATATCAATATAGAATTTATCGATATTTTATCAGAAATTTATCTGGATATTACTATTTATCGTGAATTTCTTGAGAATTTACTACAGTATCGATAAATCTCAAAATATTAATGATAATTGATATTTTACTAATAAAAACATGAGAAATTTTAAAGGATAATTACCACGATACTGCTGTGTTGCAGTCCTCTTTCGGTTGAGCATTCAAAGGATAATGCCCACCCTGACTGTAGCAGTGCTGCTCTGTGCTCCTTTACCGATCTGCCAAGTCTGCAATGCTTCATTGCAGCTTCTTACACCTCTGGCCGAATGGAACACCCAATCAGCACCACTGTGTTGTGGGTTTTTGGTGACAGTTCTCGTCAGCCTTCTTTCTCTGTATTGCAGTCGTGCAGCCTCAATTTACAGCGCCTTCCTCTTGGTTTTCACACAGCTTTATTGCCGTGTGTTTCATTTGTAATTCCAAGATAAACCCACACTGATTACACCCAAAAGTCAGTCCTTAAATGAGGATTTCACCATCTTTGACTTGTTGTGTAAGCCAATGCTGACAATAGCAATTGTTATTCCTCTTTTCAACCGTATGCTATGAATACCGTCTGCCGAGCTACACATAGTAGTTGTTATTCTTGTTATTAAGCAACTACTAATCTCTCATTGGGCAACTCCTAATTACGTTTCGAAAATCTTGGTCCCTATTTTCATAGAATCGATTCCATCTCAACATGGACCCAGGTGAATTCCAATATAGCAATTGTTATTCACTTCATTATCTGGTGGACACGGCTGTTCCTTCTTGATTGGGTTTCCTTGTTTAATTCGAGCCATAATCCAACAAAAAATCCACACAAAATTCAGATCGGATCGGACTGAGGTCTTTAATTTCAACCCGACTCTACCCGAGAAGACCCGGCCTCGATGTCTTACATTAATATAAAACCCTCCTGCTTCAAACCCTAATCGGCTGATCAAAGTATTGTTTTTTCAATCTTTACCGCAAGTTTTCCTCTCCTTTTTCTCTTCACCGAGGTCTCTGAAGTTCATTCTTCCTCTCACCATCGTTTCTCTCTATCCTCTTTTTCTGATTTTCCAACATTCCAAAGAACTTTGAGCCCATTTTCCTTGTGTCTGAGTGGATTTTTTATTCAGATCTAGAGCTTCAGTGCTTCTGATCGAGGTGGATTTCAACTCTTTCTCAGCCGAGCTGTGAACCCCTTATTATTCTTCTTCTTTTCAAGCTCGCTTCCTCCATCAGAACCACCATTCGCCCCTTCTTCTCATGTCCGACAAATGCAATTTTCTTCAAGCCAAATATCTCCACAATTGCAGTCGGATTCAAAAGCTTCCCTCACCGACGATGGAGGGAGAAGAGGAAATACAACACCTACGGCAAATTCTTATGTGGGTTTGCTCTTTCTGCCGATTCTGGAAATGGATATTCTAATGGGTATTTTGTTGTTGTCAACTTCTACCATTTTGTGTACATTGAAGAATCAGAACACGTGGTTGCAAAGCACCACTTCGAATTCTTAGTGGAAATTACGTTTCTGCCCTTTCACGTGGAATCAACCGAACAAACTGGCAGTTCATTTTCGCTTCGATCCATCGATCTTAGGCGTATTCATTCGTGCGATTGAACAAACGGTTCATTTTGTGATCGTCCGATTGATCCTAATAGCGCATTCAATCGATCGGATGATCCCATGGGATCGTGCGATCGATTTTAACTGAGACGTCGACATCTTGACAGTCGACCTCTCGTTTGAAAATCGATCGTACGATCTATTATATTCAATCGATCGATTGAATACCAGTGTAAGATCAATCGCACGATCGATCTTACATGCGAAACTCAAAACAAGTTGGAATCGCACCCCTATTTCCATTTCCATTCTCGTTCCCATCTTACACTTTTCCAAACCCTACTTGTTGAGCACTGAAAATGACTATTTTACCCTTTAATTTTGGATTAGTTAGCCTTTGATTTGTGTATATTAGATACGTATAATGGAGTTTTAGAGTTTTGTAGTTATTTGTGAGAATACAAGAAAAAGGAATTAAAATGCAGAAAAATGGGTCATAGTTCTATTTTTGAAAAGTTTGTAATTTTTACCACATAATTTGATTTTGGAATTATTGTAAATTATTATAATTTAGAACAGGATATGAGAGTTTGAATTAAACTAATAACGTTTAAACTGTGTTAAATTGTAAAGGTGGTAAAAATTTATAAATATACAAATGGACCCACTGTTCGAGTCTGAAGCATGAAGTCAAAATCCACCACTATTCCGGGTCAGATAAAAGTCCAAGTATGGGATCCAAGTATAAAAGACCAAGTGGGACCAGTGAATTTCGTTTGAAGGATTGTGGAAGCAAGAATGAGAGAAAAAAATGGGATTTGGATTGACTAGAGTGAACTTTGGAAGGAAGAATATTTTGATACAGCTTCAGTATTTTGGCCATAAACTTTTACTCTGATTTCCAATTGCATTCATTCTTATTGTGTTGGAAAGAAGACTTCAATGGATACAACTTTATAGTTTATGAAATTTCATGATTCGGACCTTAACAAAGTGAAAATTGAGCTTCAAGTTGGCGTATGTGTAAAAAAAAGGGATTTACACACTACTTTCCAAATTAATCCAAAATCCCTAAAATCATGGCGCTTTATCTACAAAATTCAACCATGGCTTGGAAAAGACAGTAAATTTGGATAAATAAAAGAGAGAATTTTGGAGAGAGAATTTTGGAGGAATTCTGTCCAAGCCTTGTCTAATTCGATTTCTTTTGAGCACTATAAATAAAGGAGTTCAGGCATTGTAAAATTGAATTTGAGTAAGGATTGAAAGAGCACTGAAGATTGGAGGCTGAAGAGACTAGAGAATACATGAATTTTTAAATTTAATTTGTAAGTTCTTGTGTTTCTGTCTTTGATGTAAAACTTCAAAAGCATTATAATTCCATATTCCAATTTATTTGAATAAAATTCATGCTAGTTTATTTTAGATGTATGGTTTTCCAATTATTAAATATCGTGTAATGATAGTTTGAATTTTTATTTAAATTTCTCTTATAAATGTTATGTTAGAAATTATTTTTACAATTGTCAAGGAAAAAAAGAACCCCATTTAGGATCGGTGGAATTTGATCTTCCCAGTATAAGGTTCTTTTTAAGAACAACTTCTTTTAGATTTGGAAAGGCAAGTATAAATTTCTGCCAAGCCTAAGGTTTGAATTGAAAATTTCTTATTTAATGGAAGCGATAATATTTTTAATTGGAGTTTTGCTAAAAGACAAATTTGAATATGTATTTGATAATTCTTAAAGATTTCATAGTCTAGGCCATGGTTTTATCTTTAAATGGGATAATATGTCATCCTAAATACTTGTCTCAATTCCATTGTACATTATGTGAATATTTTATTATTTTTATTAAATTTTTTATTCTTTTCTTATTCTCTGAAATTCTTTTGAAATAGGTTGAGATTGATTTAATTGCATTTTAATTTTGTTATCTTAAACTGGTTTGAGATTATTTATAAATTCTAGATCCATACCATTACTTTAATTAAATTGAATTTATTGGTTAGATCTTAGATTTAGATGATGATACTCTAATTTTTAGATTAGTTTCTAAAAACTGGAATGCAACTAATTTGAAGTCATATTTGTAAAAATTAGAACTTGATTTTCATATTTAGGTTATTTCTAAAGATCTAGATTTTTTTTTAAATCACAACGTTTCAATTTCATATATTTTGTTTTTGCATATATTTTGTTGTTTCCTTATGGGATCGACCTTGCACTCTTAATGTTATAGTATTAAATGGTTCGTGCGCTTGCGAGTTATAAATTTAAATTTTGCACAACAATACTCTCTCAAAACCCCCCATTTTGAAATTCTCTCACTCAAACCCTCCTATTTCGAAATCTTCTCCCTTAAAGCCTTTTCTACACCCCTCTCTCTCAAACTCCTTTGCAAACTATTTTTCCTCAAACTCCAAACCCCCTTTCCAAAACGAACCACTCCACTCTTTGAAAATACTCTCTCAATCTCTATGTTGATTTGAATGTATCTCTCTGAAACTACTCGCTCAATCTCCTAACCAGAATCAAAGGTAACTCTTTCTCAAAGCCAAGACTCTCAATTTTTTTTTTTGAAATTAGTACTATGGATTGTGAGGGATTCTTATCCACATTTGTTGAAAATGATGAGATTGTTGCGAATGAGTTTGTTGAGAGGTGTTTTTCAAGTCACGACAATTTAGTAAAGTATATTAAGGAGGTTTCCATTGCGTAAGGATTTATAGCTACCATTAAGAGGTCATATAATAAACGCAATGTAATTATTCT
Organism: Chimonanthus praecox; assembly: GCA_022113865.1. Classification (NCBI taxonomy): domain Eukaryota; kingdom Viridiplantae; phylum Streptophyta; class Magnoliopsida; order Laurales; family Calycanthaceae; genus Chimonanthus; species Chimonanthus praecox. Next base: position 254,083 of record JAINRJ010000132.1, read on the forward strand.
TGGTTGCGATATAGGGGGTACATATCATAGCACAGTTAATTTGAAAGATAATGAGAAGAAGAAGAAAGTATACTCTCGCCTTATTAATTATACATTTGAAGTAAAAGGGAGACAAATTATTGATGGGTCATGGAAGTTGACCATAAAATATGTGGAGCACAATCATGATTTCATGAGCGTATTATTAGCTCATTCAAGTACAAGGTATTTTTCAGATGAAAATAAAAGAAGGATCATTGAAATGAATAACAACAATATACCACCCCGACAAATTATGACGACCCTTCGAAACGAAAATCTAGAGATTTGAGCATCATCTACTGATTTGTACAATTTTTTGTCTTCAATTCGAAAGAGCAACTTAGAGGTCGTACTTCAATTGAAGGCTTGTAAGAAAATCTTTAAAAAGGTGGTTACCAATATTTTCTTAACTATGATAGTCAAGGTCATTTATCTCATCTTTTATTTTCACATCCATTGTCAGTTGTACTTACGAAGAGCTATCATAATGTCTTTCTGATGGATTGCACTTACAAAACCAACAAATATCATATGACATTACTTAATATCGTTGGTATCACAAATTTTAACAAGAATTTCTACTCATGATTTGTATTTATAAGAAATGAGAAATTTGAAGATTACGTATGAGCGTTAAAGATGCTCAAAAAGGTCTTACGAGTCCATCATGATCAACAAGTTTTTTTGACCCATAGAGATTTGGCGTTGAAGAATGTCATTGATTCAGAATTCCATAATGTTATATATAGCTTGTGTATTTGGCACATTAAAAAGAATATTCTTACTCATTATAAGCCTCTTTTCAAGAAAGTGGAAGAATGTAATGCATTTATGACCCAATGGAATGAATTGGTTGGGTCTCCATCCGAAGCAACATTTAATGGAGCGTTTCAGACATTCAAAAAATATTTCAGAGATTATTCGGAGGTAGTAAACCTATTTAATAATGACATGGATCCCACATAAAAAACAATGGAACTTTACACTTTCAAAATTCAGTTATTTCAAGGGTTGAAGGTGCACATTCAATGTTGAAACATTATATACCTAACTCTACTAATGACCTATATGTTGTCCGAAGGAAGATATCACATGCCATTGAACATCAGTTTTAAGACTTCAAGATTCAAATCGATGATGAAAAAATCCAGTTTGCTATTACTGTTTCTATTCATTTCTTTGATGAAGTGAAAGGAAAATTATCAGAATTTGCATTGTCTGAGGTTTATAAGCAATATGTTATGCCCAGAAACAGGTCATTTTCACTCAATTGTACATAAGAGTTTACAGCTTCCATGGGCTTACCTTGTGCTCACATAATGCAATGGATGAACAAATTACATTTGGATTAGATCCACCCACAATGGAGGATCGATTTGATTTCATTTGACGACTTGAACATTCAAATGAATCGATCTGGGAATGAATTACATGTACACTGGAAAGGCATTAAGAAAAAAAATGAAAATTTGTTTACATTTGACTAAGAGGGGCTCCGAGATCATCTCGAAAATCTTGTCAGTGATGTGATGTATATCAGTCAACCTATTATGCAGTATACCAGAGGACGTCATCCATGCTCTAAGAATTCAAAGGGTCAAACATCTATAAGACGAGATCTTTCTACATTTGAGATTGTAGAGAATCAATTGAATGGAAGAAGATGTGGGTTATGCAAAAATATTGGTCATACGAAGAGAACCTATCCAAATAGAAGTGTTGCACAGGCATCCTGCAGTGTAAATTTAAATGTTTTGCCACAACCAACGAGTTTGTCTCAATTATCCCAAGTAAGTTACTTTTACTTAAGCTACATATTTACATTTTCATTCATATAGAATGAGGTGAAAAATACTAACATGTACTCCTTTTTCCACAGCTGACTGGTTCTTATAACTTCTTAGACGAATCGACATATAGCTCTGGTGATCTTAGAGATACTGGCGATTTTCAGCAATGGTGGAATCAGTGATGAGTGTCTATCATTTTCACATGTATTCAGTTGAAAGAATGTATTTCATTTGTAAAAAGTTGTATTAATTTTCATTCTGATGTAGTCAAGCATGTATTTAAGCAACAATTGTTATTTTGAATAAATTCAGCATTGTTTATTGCAACCACATTTACTTCAGCATTCTTTGACAAACTTCCTCACTAAATGGGAAAAACTCTTCTTTAATCAGATTTTTTGGTAATCATGTGTGAGTAGAATTATATCGAGGACAAAAGAGAAACCCGACTGCATTTAATGATCGGCGTCATGGGAAGAGAAGAGACAGTCTACCTACTAAGGTCCCATATTTAGTGAAAGACCACTCTAAGATCCCATGTTTAGAGACAAACGACTCAAAGGTCCCATATTTAATGACAAACCACTCTAAGGTCCCATATTTAGAGACAAACCACTCAAAGGTCACATATTTAGTGACAGACCACTCTAACGTCCCATGTTTAGAAAAAAACCACTCAAAGGTCCCATATTTAGTGACAGATCATTCTAAGGTCCCATGTTTAACGACAAATCACTCAAAGGTACCATGTTTATTCAAAATTGACAAAATAGGTCATAAAAAATAAAACATTCACCATGTTCATTCAAAACTTACAAAAGAGGTCATAAAAATAAAACATTCATCATGTTCATTCAAAATTTACAAAATTTACGTTTGAACATCAAAATATGAAAATTACAAAATTTTCAAATAGAACGGCTACTCGGAGGCAGGAGCTGGTGCAGATGTAGAAGGAGATGCATCAACATCAACAAGAGCAGGTGCAGATGAAGGAGGTGCATCAACATCAACAGTAGCAGGTGCAGGGTGGAAAAAAGGTAAGGTCAATGATTTTACCAAAAAAATAAGGCCGAGAGTACAAATCCTCTTTGTATAGTGTTGCCGCTTCCAAAGAGGTGAAATGGATGGAGTCGAACGTCTCATTCTCCATCGATGTCTCCACCACTCTCGGTCTCTTCCCTCTCGATGTAGCCATCACAGCCATCACCCTCAACTTCTTCCCTCTCGGTGTAGACCCTTGGAATGCCATGTGAAAGAAGAAGTGTAAAGGAGAATCGGTTTGAAGGAGAAGGAAGGGTAGAGAGAAGGGTTTGAAATCGATTCGTGCAATCGAAGGTGGAAGAGGGGAGAGGGCAAGATCGAACGAATGTGACAATCGTGCGGTTGTTTTGGAGAAGAGGAAATGGTAAATCGAACGATTTGGAGAAGAGAAGAGAAAGGGGAATGAAATGAGAGAAAATTTCGTTCGTTCGATTATATATAAGTGTAAGATCGATCGCACGATCACTGTGATCGTGCGATCGATCTTACACTTATATACAATTGTTCGATTGAATATAATAGATTGTGCGATCGATCTTCAAACGAGAGGTCGACTATCAAAATGTCGACCTCTTAGTTAAAATTGATCGCACAATCCATTGTGATTGTGCGATTGATCTTACACTGGTATTCAATCGATCGGATGATCCCATGGGATCGTACAATAGATCTTTAAACGAGAGGTCGACTATCAAAATATCAACCTCTTAGTTAAAATCGATCGCACGATCCCATGGGATTATCCGATTGATTGAATGCGCTGTTAGGATCAATCGGATGATCACAAAATGAACTGTCTGTTCAATTGCACGAATGAATACTCCTAAGATCAATCGATTGAAGCAAAAATGAATTGCCGGTTCGTTCGGTAGATTCCACTCGGAAGGGCGTAAACGTAATTTCCACTAAGAATTCGAAATGCGGTGTTTGCTGGCAGATTTCGAGGGTGTCTGTATGGGCAACCTTTTTTATATTTTCCCTACGTTGGATGGTACTTTCAAATTATATTAGAGGAACATTGACAAATTGGGTTCTTCTATCTAGATAATGTGAGAAAATAAACGAATATCTTTAGGCTACCCATATTTGCTTTCAATAAAATGATGCATTTTTATTTATTTATTTTTTTTTTCCCTGTATTTTACATCTGTTATAGTGTTTTAGTTCAAAAGGTCGGGTCGGGTCGGGTTGGGTCGGGTCGGGTTGGGCTAACAGTCGGGTTGAGAGTATTACAAACTCGGATCAGGTCTGGTTGATTAAATCGGGTTTAGTCGGGTTGGGTTTACTGTGTCGTGATATGGGTTAGAGTTAGATTTATTAAAACCCGATCCACCCAATCCGAGTTGCAGTCCTATCTATACCTATGCATGAATCCCATGCTGCCAGCTAATCCTAGAATCACATGGGAACTTTAATGGCATTACTTGAAGTTCAGGGAGTAGATATAGACACGTTCAAATTTTATCAACATGAGGTTTTTTATTTCATTTGATAAATAAAAGATAAAAAGATAAAGTCAATTTAACACCACATAATAGAGTTTGTAAATTTTAAAGAGTTTTTTAAAAATATTAAAAATGAATGAATTATTTTATTTTATTTTATTTTAAATCAAGTCTAAATTTCATGCTTTAAAGTGTTTAATGAATTTATAAAGATTGAGAATATCTATAAAGAATAAAGAGTTAGGTTTAATGAATGATAATAGATGAATCGAAGAGGTATTTTTAGAGAGATAATTTCATAGAAAAATTAGGTCTATTAAATTTAAAAAATTATAATTTTAAGAGTTCAAATATCAACCGTCAAAATGTTGATAGATTTCTAATCCAATATATCAACTTGAAATGAGTTCAAATTAAATATAGAAAAAAATATTTTTTTAAATCAGCATTTATTTTTTCAAAATTTTTTTTTTTGAGTTTTCAACTCACTAATTAAATTTTAGCTAATAATTTAATATTATTTATAATATTATATTGATAGTATAAGCTTGAACGAGTTTGACTAAGGTTAAATCGGATTGAATATTTAGGTACAAAATTCAATTATGATAACATTGATTAAAAGTAAGCCCGGGTTACTCTCCTCATTTGTTGTCAAGAAGTTTCGCTTTTTGTTTTTTTCCGTTTGAAATCAATAAGGGGGCAAGTACGACATATGCGGTTGAAAAGTTATGACTATTCGTTATGTTAGTCTAAATTCACAGTAAAAAAAAAAAGATTTATTAAATTATATTGACAAAATAAATTATTAAAGAATATTTTGGGTTGCATAATTAATTTAATGATTGAGAATATATTAACTTAAATTCAAAAAAATTAGTAACCTAAATTTAAGATAAGAAAGTCCACATGATCTCGTGTCTGAGTGAAAAAAAATGTTATTTTTGTCCAAATCACTTCTTTTTTTTTTTTTTAAAGTCACTTCTCTTTTTGTGTAAGCCACTATCTTTTTTTCTTTGTGATCCTTATGCATGAAGATAATAAATTTGGTAGTTGTAGTCGGACTCTATTATGAATTTCTGAGCACATTCTCCATAGAGCCCTCTTTATCTTTTCATTCTCTGAGTTAGACAAAAAGAAAAGTGACAATGAGTAGACCACATTCTCCAATGATCTTCATATCGATCTATTATGCGCCTCTGCATCTAGAAATAAGTAGACCTTAGACTTATAGAATCAAAAAAGAGAAAAAATAAAAATAGTAAATTAATAACAAGATTGAAATGACTTATCAAAGGTGGCTTTCTTTGTGCCTAACAATAGTTATAATCCAACTTGCACACTTTTGACAAACTTTCTAAGAATTAGCATCACATTAATTTGTCATTTTGCATTTGAAAGGTCAAGTCTAGATAAGATTAGTTGATTACAAATGACCAGTCCAACTGTCCAATACAGGCACATGATCATCGAAGCATTGTAAATGGTATGCGCCAATTCAATCCGTATTAAGAATAATTATAAACTTTTTGATAATTTAATCATTTGATTAGACTTTCAAATATTTTTTAAATGAGACATTTCTAAACTCATATTTCAATATATTCAATATTTGATATTGAGCAAGCCAGGCCCATTAAGTCTTAATTGAAAATTATAACTTAAGGCCGCTGGAAAAGGATATGCGTTGCACCCGACAGTCTCCAAATGATCCATTGATGATTGAAATTAGAGGTGAAACTCGAGTAGGGTCCAAGAAACCAACCGGGTCAGATCATGAAAGTCAGGTTAGTGGGTCGGGTCGGGTCCTAAAACCAACTGGGTCAGATCATGAAAGTCAGGTTAGCGGGTTGGGTCGGGTTGAGAAAACATAAACCCGCATTGAATTCGGGTCAGGTCGGGTTGAGGGATTTTCAAGATAACCCGGTCTGACCCGATCAAAACCGACCCGACCCCTTTAAGTTTAGGTTAAAATGAGTTCAAAATGGGGGGACGGGTTAGAATTTGAGTTAAGTCGGGTTATAATTCGGATTGAGTCGGGTTGAGACGGTCGGATTGGGTCGGGTTCTATATTTTAGTAAGTCAAGTCGGGTTGAATTTTAGAAAACCCGATCCGACCTGGTCCCATTTTAGCCCTAATTGAAATTAGTCTAATGTAGTCGTTTCATTTATCTGAATTCTCTATTCTTTATCTATTCATTTATTATACTGGTTTGGTTGTCCTACAAATCAATTCTCTTGAAAGTAAAGGGGTCAAACCGATATTAACGGGAAAATGATATTATTAGATATTGGAGTTTTAAAAGAGAAATCTTGCAGTATTTAACAATAATAATGACTATAAAATATAAAAGTAAAAAAAAAACTCAAACTTCAAATAACTATTAACAAATTTATGGTTGAAGTAGAAATATACTATAAGAAATAAATTACTTGATAATTATCTAACAAAATAAAATATAATTCATTATCAATATTTCTTGAATCATAAAATGTTATCTTATCTCACAAAAATTCATTCATAAGTACTATCGCCAAAGTTATTGAAAAATAAACCAAATTATCAATGGTTACAAGTTAATTTTTTTTTTAAATGTCATTTATTAATATATGATATTATTGCAATAATATCCGATTTTTGTAAGGATAATCGAAAAAGTGATAAAATCTCAAAATTAATAGAAAATAATATTTTTCCAATATTATTACATTGATAAATAGGTTAAGGATGCAACAGGCATGTCCAGTCAAATGAAGTGAATTTAAGATGAATAGACAAAGTCCATACTGTTTTAGTGTCATCTTTGATGCTGGGCCAATGGGCCACATGCCAAGATCAGATTCACTCATATGTTGGCATCCAGGTGAGGTCCACTGCATAGATCCAGTACACATGGCCGGTCTTCACAGGCAGGGTCGAAATGGAATTGTTGATTGAATCTGCAGCAGTTTTGTAAAATGTTTTGGATGGTCAGACGCCGCCACTTGACTGATGGTTTTTCATCATTTTCCTGCTTAACCATTGGACTTGTGATTGCAAATCAGCTAACCCTAATTGGACTTGACCTTTCAAGTTTCAACTACAAAATGTTAGAGTACTAGGATTCTAATTCCTAAAAAGCTTGACAAAAGATTTAAGCTCCATCTAGGCCTTGAGCCGCCGCCATGGCTCTAATTAGTAATTACTTACTTGTAGCATCAGTCCAACCATCTTAAAAATATAAAAAGAAAATTTCTACCTACTTGTCAAAAAATATGTTATTATAATCGAGTTTGATTTTCAGATGAAACAGTCAAATATATATTTTGCTCTAAGGGGACGGAAAAGCTTTGGCCATAAAAATAGTTGAAATGAAGGCTAATTTTTTTTAAAAATAAAAATAAAAAAGAGAAACTGCAAATTTAAAAGGGCTTAGAGTGATTATTAAGAATCTGTCTCCGACAGGGGTGAAAAAATCAACCTGGCCAAAATTGTAATGCCCCAACCCATTACGGGCACACTACTAAAGAAAAATTTCGAAAAAAATCTCAACTAAAAGATATCCCGAGTATTTTTTTAAAGGGGCAACACTCCTTCCGATCAACCTGACGAAGCAAACACATCAATATATCAAATATAGATAAAAGTCCAATACAGTTCATCAAGTACCATCAGACTTACGTCTAGACTTAATGATCTTCACATTTCATCAACTCCATTATCTCATACTCAATTCTTTACAATTTCTTTCTCTAGTGGAGGATTCTATCTCCAAAGATCATTCCCGACCTTAGATTTCATTACCAATGAACCCTCTGTCTATCAATCTTATCATAGTATTCAACTATTAACTATTATAATAAATAATTCAATTAGGAGAGTAAACAAAGATTTCAACTATAAAGATTACTCTTCTAATATCGTAAATTCTTCTTCATAGAAAGTTAAAGGCTTAACTTTGAAATTCCAGCACCAAGTGAGCATAATTCCAAATAATTCTTACCAAAATTATGTCTTAATTAAATAGAAATGAAATATTTCTTACCATCATGAGGATATCATTCATAACTTGAGGCACTTTTCTTGCTCACTTTTGGTCTTGAGTGGAGAACTCTAGAGCTCCTGCCATATCTGTTATCATTATTGTAAGGGCTCAGAATTTTTAAATTAATAAAAATGTGGATATAAGTTAATTTAATGATGAAAATTGGGAAATTGGTGGGATAAAAGGTAATGGGCCAAAATTTGGACAAAGGCCCAAGTATGGCCAATAGACTAATGTTTGGATTTAAATTTATTTAAATGGTTAATGAGGGTTAAATGGGTCAAGAATGGTCAAATTGGGTCAAATACCCATTTGGGACCCAATGGGTCAAGATGGTTGTACTCTAAGGTAAATGGGCTAGATGGAAATGTAATTGGGCCATGGGCCCAATGGGGATCCATTTAGAATGAATGGAATGAAATTTAATCATTTAAGTTATTTGGAAGTAAACCAAGGTAATGTGGCCAAGTGGGACCCACCTTCACCTCATCAAGTGAGGTGGCGTGTGGGCCAATGATTGGTGGGGCCGGCCACCATGGTTGACTTGGTCAACTATGGGTGGAATAATGGGAATTAGGTTAAATACAAATGAATTAACCTAAGGTAATTTTTAAATTAATTAAGTAATTAATTTATTAAATTGGTGGCCAAATGGGGTTAAAATTGGTCAAATGGAGACCAAGCTACCCCACCTCAAAATTTACACACGTTGGGCTTGGTGGTGGTTTAGATGACCACCACCATAAAGCAAAGAAAAGATCTTAAAAATATCTCATAAGGTTGGTGAAATCAATTAATGTAAAGTAAAAGTCTTTAAGTCACCAAATGAGATAAGTTTTGTTGGTCCTCCCATTCTCATTTTCTTTTCAAAAACTCCACCTCTTCCACTCTCCCATGGTCGTCCCCTACATCCAAGTGAAGGAGAGAAAAAGAGCTAAGGAAAAGAGAAGAGAATGAGAGAAGAAAGGAGTAGAAATTGGAGGAAAATCACTCTAAGGTGAGGGCTAACATCTTTCCTCTCATGATTTTTCCCTCTCCCTCTCTCACACAAACCCTACCTTGGCCGATCCTAAGGTTGGGGTTTGCCACCATGGATCAAGAATCTTGACCTACCAAAGATCAAGAGGAAGGAGAGAGGAGGCTAAGGAGACCGACGGGAGCGGCGGAAATTGGAGGAGACGTCGGATTGTGAGTATTTCTTAAATAAGAAATTTTGGATGTTTAAGGTCTAAGAATTGGAATTTATTTTTGTAGAATTTAATGGTGGTTACATAAATGTGTGTCATGGATGTTAAACCCCTCAAATGTGAGGGTGGAAGATGGAGGAAACCCTAAGTGGGAAAAATTAGGGTTAGGTTAAAAAAAAAAATAAATGGGTTATGTGCATTATGTAATTTATGAAATTTAAGCATAGAATGGGATGATTGGAAGAAGAATTATTGGCCATAGGGTTCGGCCATGCTATGGTGGGTGATTTAGTGGTTGGTTTAATTGGTTAGGGTTTTTGATTAATGAATTTAGAGTTAATGAATGGAAGACAATGAAGGTGGCTAATGGATTTTTGGGTTGTAAATGAATGAATGTGGATGAGTATTAAAATGGTTTTATGATGAAAAATGCAATGGGATTTTATGGCATTAATAAGGCATAAAAGAGAAGGAATTGTGAACCATGGGTTCGGCCATGGTGCATGGCCGAACCCTAGGTTGTTATGTGTGAAATTAGCTAGGGTTTTAGGGTTTAAAAAGCCATGGAAAATGGGAAGATGGGTGGATTTAATATTTGGGTGAATATAGGTATTATGGAGCAATGAATGATGAATCATGAACCATGGGTTCGGCCATGGTATATGGCCGAACCCTATGGTGATGAAATGATGATTAAATGGTGGGTTTAAAGGATAATGTTGATGAATTTTGGTTTCAAATGAACAAAAGTAATGATCCAAATGGGGCTAAGAGTATGGTTTAGTTGCATGATGTAAACCCCTCAAGGAGGGATTATTGGTGGATCTAAAACGTAACAATGGACCCAAGAAAAAAATGGGGAAAGGACACCATGGGTTCGGCCATGGTGTATGGCCGAACCCATGGCCCAATTGGGATCCATTTGGTGGGTTAAATTGGATGATGAATGGTGATATAAATGCATGATGTAAACCTCTCATAAGAAGACTTGTGATAGATCTAAAATGTGCCAAAAGATTCAAGGAAAATGGGGAACAAGACATCATGGGTTCGGCCATGGTGTGTGGCCGAACCCATGACCCATTTTGTAGGTCATTGTATGAGCTAAGGTTGGGTCATGTTTGTGTTTAGATGATGGAGAATCTTATTAAATGAGATGGCTGATTGTGTTTCATGTTGAGTCATAGTTAGTGAATCCTTAATGGATCTAAGTTATGGATGAATTTTAGACTTAAAATATACATGAATAGAGGAGATATTAAACCATGGAAGTTTAGTGGCATAACCATAATTATGGGCCACAATGAAGAACCATGGCTGAACCCCATGTATGTTGGACATGAACTTGGGTGCATTAAGATGACCTTATGAATGATTAAATTAAGCTTGGGGTTGATGCATTTTAGTTTCATAAATTAGAATGCTTAAAGGGCTAAAATTTGGAATTATCATGTGTTTAAATCAATGGAAATGAGGCTAGTTAAGGGCTGATTTTTAATGATCTTGTAATGTGGTTAGGGATCATTAATGGACCTAGGTTGTGGATCAATTTTTGGACTTAATCATGCATGGATAAATGGGTGATTAACCATGGAAAATGAGGTAGTGGTAAAACCGTAATTAAATGCCAAATTCAAGAATTCCATGGAGATTGATCATGGAATAAGGGGCTCTAATGTAATAACCTTATATGGTTGATCAAGCCTAGGGTGGCCAAATTTTAAGACTGATGGGAGTAAAAGGTTTAATAGATGACATGGGACAGGACCCACAAAACCTAAATAGTGACCGATTTTTCATATGGGGCTTAGAAATGATTAAAACATGGACTAATGATAAATGTGTAATAAGGTACTGGACATCGCAGGCGGTGCGCGATCGGCGACCGGGTTTATCGAACGGAAAACGTAAAAGGACGCGAGTCGGTATTCGGTAGGATTCCTACATTTTTGTAAGCCATGGATTGGGTGATGTTTTCTTTAATTTATTTTGGAAAGCATGTGGTTGCCTTTAAGATGAGTTTTGGATTATGTATCTTGTGATGTTTTCCTTTAAATTATTTTGGAAATTATGTGAAAGTCTTAAGATGGGTTTTGGATTAAATATTATGGGATGTTTTTCCCTTTGATTTATTTGATAATCAAGTAATTGTTTTAAGATGGGTTTTTTTTGTGTTACTATTGAACTACATATATTACATGGCACATGGCATCTACATCTCATGCATGGCATAGGAGGGATATGACAGGGGAATGATGAAATGAAACCGGAGTCCATGCTCTGTCGGGGCCACCGATAAACGCATGGGGATGTTCATTATATATTATTATACCTTGATGATGGTTTTTCCATCAAGGGGGATGCCTAGTGTGAATCGCATCTTGATGAGGCTTTTCCATCAAGAGGATCATGGCACGATGATGGTATGGATTTTATTTGGAACACTGTGTATAGTTTAAAAAGGGACATTATACGATGAGGATGAGATGGATGGGTGGGGTTCATGACATAGAACACCCATTGCATAACATTGCCCAAAGTGCATGGTTTTGCTATAATATTATTTGCATGCTGTTATTACTAATCCATGTGCTAGCCCTACTCGGAGTCCTACTGGGCGCGTGGTCTAACGCCCTACTTCTACCCTAGCTGATGACGCAGGAGGTGGCGAAACGGAAGGACGGGACGGCAGTCAAGCTTAGGAGCTTGGGAAGGCAGATTAATTATGTTGTTTAAGTATATGTTGGAAAAATGTAATTTGAGTAGCTTAGCTTGTCGGAATGTAATAAATTAGATTACTGGCTAGGTTTTGGGATTTTATTATGGGCATTATGGTTTTGAGGTATTATAGAAATTTAAATAAATCTTATCTTCCCTGCTATCTCAAATCTGTAGGATAGTCTTTGTTATTAATTCCGCACTGAGAAGTAATATTCCTTGAGCTTACGTCTACGCGTGAACCGTACTCGTGGACTTGGCTCCACGTACGCGTAGGATTGGCCAGTTAAGGGCCGGGCTTTAGAAGCTCGGACTTAACTCGAATCGTGACGTCCGCGCCCTTTGTCACTTTTCCTTTAAAAAAAAAAAATAGACTCTGATATTTCGGTGAAAAGGGGCGGGCGTTACAATTATCATTCATTCAACATAGACTCTCATAGACTCACTATATTTTAATTCTCAAAAGTAATTCATTTCAACATTACCTGGTGTGATTTCATAACAACTTTTTTTCACTAAATCAAATGTCCAACTTTTTATACACACTACTATCCTTTCAAATAACTCTATTATTCATCTAAAGCCATGCTTGGCAAAGTCCCTGAATAATCATCAGGCAATTGCTTAATTAGGTATTCTTCCTTTTCACGCTCGAAATATGTCCTCTTACTCTTCTAGGGACAATATCTTAACTTAAGACTGGTTTGCCTATAATCATAACACAATATTTTTCCCTTTGCGACTTATGGTCAACTTTGCCGGTAGTTGATACTAAAGGAAAGCAAAGCCTCAGGAGAGATGTCGAACTGACTACTTCTTTGTAATCACTAGAACGGGGTCTATCACCATTATTATCTCCAGTAAATCCAAGGTGCTTCCTAGGATTCCATACGCTTCTAATATCATATGATTCATACCTTCCTGCTCATTTCTATCCTGAACAGGTGACTTGCTACTCAGGTATCTTGACCTGCCTATAAAAGTAGTCAAACATTCAAACATCACAAGTACATTACAGGCAAGGTTCATACTACTAACCCAGTAATATTGGAAGTCATCTACTCTAGGAAATCCATCATATTTTACTAACCCTTTTTAGGCTTTATCAACCTCAAGGCTTTGACCTATATTCCATAAGAGATCATCACTTTAAAAAAAAAAAACTTGGTTTCACATATCTATTAGATACTAAAATTACATCACTTAGCCAAGATGAGAGGATTTGTTGTCAATTCAACTGATCTTCTCTACTTAATTATAAGAAGTTACAACTTCTAAACACTCGATCCTAAGTATCATCTTGATACTAAATTCACACATCTCAAACAGACAAAGAGGTTCAATCTCACCTTGACCCAGGGTTCTACTTCATACTTCCGAAATCAAGGGAATGAGTCCTAAGTTAATCAATCAATCTTCTTCCTCCCATACACATAGTCCGAGATTTGAACCATACTTTGATACTAAGTTGTAACGCCCTGACCCAGTGGTGGGCTCGGAAAGCTATATATATATATATATATATATTTATTTATAATCTCCCATTAACTAAAATCATAGCTGGCCTGGATTTTCAAATTTGCCAAACAACCCATCATAGAAAATGTCAAACATGCTCTTCTCCCGTGGACTTAAACATGGACCATATGTTCGCATATACAAATACATATTTCACAAACAAATATCTCCATTTATTTGATCAGAGTTACAAACAGAAACATAACAATTTACACATGCTTAGATTTATAGTATCACATATGGTACTAAAATCAACATAACATCGTTTGCATGAAAATAGATATAATAACATATTTCCTATCATTGGGAAATACGATTAACTGCAAAGGCACCCTCATCCTAAGTCAAAGGTGGAGGTTCTTCCTCCTCAGGTGCCAATCTTTCAATGTAGGGGATCTGAGCTCTAAGCCCAGTGAAGAGATCATAAAATAACACATTCATCAACATGTACATGTCAAACAATGCAGTCTAATCATAATAACAATAATGGTCTACTCTTACCATTTTAAAATCACAGTTATTTACTCATGAATGACATATTTTACCATACTTACCAATTTATCTTGCTTGAATTCATAATTGATCTACTATACCAATTTATCAAGTTACCATCACTGCAATCTCACTGTCATACTACTGTCATACCTCTGCTATACCACTGTCATACCACTGCCATACTACTGCCCAATGGTCTCGCATATCTTTTATCATACTTGAAATTATAATTGGTCTATTATACCAATATTTCAAGTCATTCGTGATACTGTGATGCCGCCGTAACACCAAAGCACTATACTGACTATAAATGAATTAAATCCCGACACGGTCAAAATGATGCATCTTACAAGAGCATCTCTAACACACCTGCGCCGGTACTAACACGCCTAGGCCAGCAACTGACACACCTAGGCCAGTAGATGCAAACCGACACACCTATGCCGGTAATTAACACACCTGGGCCGATAATAGTTCAGCAGTTGAGGGTACGTGGAGGCAATATCAATATCATAAATAATCAAGTTCTCACATCGGAGCATCTTATCAATAGTATCAATTTCATACTTCGGTCTTCATCATAACATGATGCTCAAGTTTTCACACCGAAAAATATCATCATCAATATCAACTTCATACTTCAATCTATCATCATAACATAATGCTTAAGTTCTTATATCGGAGAATATCATTATCAATATCAATATCATGCATGATAAACATCATTAGTAACAATATGAACATATCTTAGCAATATGTATCAAGTCTAGGTATATAAGTGGGTTCATTCTTTGTTTATAGACTAGTAGACCTCGACTCCTTGACACCGTGTTATGCTTCAGTTCTAACAGTTAAAACCAATTTTCATCCCTCACATGGAAGGAGTGTCAAGTCTCGCGTTCTGGCCTATTCAGTCTTTTCCATATCATGTATAATCCATGAAACCACTCATTGCACTAGATTTAGGTTTGCAAAACCTGATTTACCGATCTGGTATTATTAAGTCTACTCACCGTAAAACATAGAGTATCATGGGTATCTGTTACACAAATAGAAATACAATTAATATACACTTACAATTAATCATATTAAACAGTACAACATGCATTCATAGTATTTGAAATCCTTCTGTCCTATTTTCCGGAAAAACTCTAACGGAAATGGATATGAGAGTCGAGTTCAACACTCGGACTGTATGGGCCTTTCCTCCTTCCCTAGTGTTGTTGAACTGGGCCAAGTCGAGCCGGGGGCGGCTAGAGGCTTTTAGGGGGGCTGATTGGGATACCCCGCCCAGATAAGGCAGGAGCGGCAGTCAACTTAGTATGGGCATTGTTGTGTAACTCCCACATCAGAAGTAAGGGAAAATTTCTTGGGGTTTACAAGAGGCCACCCATGATAACTTAGTGTGGCTCGTTTTGGGCCTACCGTGTGGGCCAGGCCCAAGGTAAAACTGTGAGGGCTCTGTTTTTGGGCTCAGAGCGGATAATTTCACACTAAGTTAAGCCATAAACCCTGTGTTATAGTCGGGTCGTTACAGGAGGCCTCAAACACATCAGCAAACTATTAAGAAGGGACTCAATCTCGGATGGTATGGTCGGGGCTGGTGTGTCGGGTTGTACCGGAGCGATGGAGAATATTTGCCGCAAATATCTTGGATTTTGGTTAGAGTCCAAATGCTTGGCCCTTACCTCTTTCAGGAACATTAGATCTCGAGCCTGAACTGCATGGTTAGTTTAGAGAAGTCCCATGTGACTGGTCCAAGGTCCTTAGCCATTGTGCCCCTAACACAATATCATAGCCACCCAGAGGAAGTAAATAGAAATCGGCTTCAACCAACTCATTCTGTACCTTGATTTGCACCCCTTTGCATTCGTCCTCACATTGGACTTTATCACCATTAGCCACCACTACGCCGAACCGTGCGTCACGTGCAATGCGAAAGCCGTCATTGTCTGCCAGTCTATGTGACGACCCGACCCTACCCCATCGTGATATTGTCTGCTTTGGGCCCTACCCGACCAGCATGGTTTTGCTTTGGGCCTTGGCCCACATGGCTAGGCCCAAAAGGCCTCACAATGGGGAGGGTTGCCCCCTCTCAAATAAAGCCCCCACCACCCAAGCTCCCAACCGATGTGGGACCTTTGGGTGGGGGTGCTACAGTCTAGGACTTAGGAAATTGTGAGTGCTTCCTGAGTCGACTAAAATCATGACGGCCAAATGACATAGAATACCCCTCATGAGCATGGTCTGAGGTGATGGGCTTCCCATGTAGCATGCAGTAGTATCTCTGGCTGTTCAGGGTCATTGGGATCTTCACCTTCAAACTCTGTTTCTTCAATGTCCTCAGGCCAACTCCCCTCCATCAAAAGTAATTTTTGGGATCGACACTTGTGTCTAGGAGCAGGAGAAAAATTCTCATCACAGTTGTAACGCAGCCCTTTCGAGTGTAGTTCTTTCATCTCCATTGGAGTAAGTCTTTTGATAACTCGTGTAAGAATCTTAGGCTGCTCACTGTTGGTCAACGGGCCGGATCGATTGACCTCAAAACGAGACCTCCTTTTTCTTGCATTCAATTTTTCTTCTTCGAGTCTAGCCAACCCCACTGTGTCCGACAATGTGCTAGGCTGCAACATCCGAATACTCAATCGGATATCCTCTTACAATCCTCCTAAAAAAACAACTGATCATGAAGGATTCATTCAAGCCGGTAGTCCTATTGGGATGTGGGCTCGGAACGCGACTAATTTTTTTTTTTTTTTTTTTTAAACTAATCCAAACACTACAAGTCCATGGGCCTTTATTAATCTCATCAAAAAGCCCATAGAAAATGGTCTACATGATCATGTGGACAACGCGTGTTATTCGACACATCAAGGCTCGAATAAATTTCAACTCCACATTGACTTCAAAACAAGATCAAACCTGGGTGATCCATCATCAGTGCCCTTTGGAGACCCAATACTAGTGGCGATGCTTCGCCCCTGACAGCAAATGTGTTGTCTAGGTTGATGTTGCACACTCGGTTCTTCCCCATTTCGACAGTCGAAATCTAAAATACACACCACAATACAATCAATTATATCTCATATTATCATATTACACAATATATGACTTATATACAATGTCTTTATGCCACAAGTGGCATAATCACCTAATATTCACATGATTTTAATATAAAACTAAACAAACATAAATCCTACCCTTGATCAGCACTAGATTCCGACTCCTAAGCACCGCAGAGGGATTCTTCATTTCTCACATCAAATACATGACCTGCATTGTAAGGGATGTGAGCTCTAGCCCAGTAAAGAGATCTCAAATTAACAAATCCCTCCAAATTTTCAGAATATCAAATTTACAATGCAGTCTATAAGGAAAACACTTAGAACACAATGACATACCTTTACCATTTGTTCTTTCTTATCCACGTACACACCCATGCATACTCACGCATATACTTGTAAACCCACCTAAGTACACACACAAATGTAGATGCCACCCACACATGCATTCTCACATTTGCACCTGCAAACTCACACATGTATTCATAATATTAATAGCACAATGCACGTTCAATAACATGATAAGCAAATAAATCATATTTATCATTTACAAGGTTACAACGAAATTTGTAATACACTGAGGTATCCCACTCAACCCCGTTGAGGTATCCTACTCAACCCCAACTGTACAGGTCCAGGGTATCCCACTCAACCCTATCGAGGAATCCCACTTATCCTCGAATGCATTATGTCAAGGCAGACAGAATGCAGCATCTTGCAAGAGCTCGACCGAACGTACAAGTGTGTGTGTATACTTAACATGTATATTAACTTCAACTACCCATAAACATGAAAACAATTTAAAATCACCATTTACTTATGCTTTCTCCATATATCCTTTCCACGAGGGTTTAACAATGGAGTTTCACTTTCCATCTACTGGTTTCAATCTAGGTTTAAGAACCTAGAGTTTTTTCATCTCGTCACCTGCACAAACTTATTAGCACAGGAATAATCACATACATACATAATTCTATGCATGATCAAATATCACCTGTTCACATAACCAATGCATGGATCACATGCATGCACTAGTATACACCTACTATATGCACTAGAAACCATAGTTGAGCCTAATGCATATTCAATTATAGTATGCATCAATGACCATAGAATGAACCACATGCACATGTACCACACTAAATGCATCATTTTTGGACATTTCTCACTATTTGTCCAAACCCATAAACCTACTATCCCCTAAACATACAATTGGTCCCATTTCCCGTCCTAGAGTCTAATAGTTTCTAACACAAACTCATAATATGAGTCAAGTTTAGTCTCCTCACCTTGATCGACAAAGTTTCGTGAGTATCTCGATTTACGTGAAGGAGAGAGAAAGTTGGTCCAACTGTTTCAATTGGATAATTCGCAGAATTAGACACTATATTTAATGACCTAAGTTGACCCGACGGACAACTCGATGGATCCGACTGACGGAACATAGTTCTATCGGGATAAACTCTTGGAGGAACGAATAACAAGAAGTCATAAAATTTTAATAACTCTTTTAAAATGTCACCGTCTAAAATTAAGATAATAGTTTATCTTTTATTAACACAAACCAAGAAATCAATTGATATCTTAAAATAAAAAGGTTTAACATTTGTTATGTGAAAAACCCAACGTTTGAAGTTAAATAGTAAGTCATTTAAAACTCATTCCACTGAGGCTTAGTTCAATTTAAAATCCCAAAATAAGAAGTCATCAATTAAGTGGATAAAGGAAATAAATAAATAAAGTTCTCTACTTAAAATCATCAAACAAAACTTAAAATAACCAAATAAAAATATAACTTTAACATTCTTGCATAAAATCCTGTGAGAAAAAAAATAGGATACAACTTTATCTAAAAGAAAACACCAAAAAAAAGGTGTTAAAATCTCAACATAAATAATTAAACAACATAATAACTAAATTCTCCATGATTAAGATAGGATGCTAATTTAAACCCAAAATAAATAACATCTAATGTTATCTAAAATACCCATAAATAAAAGAAATTACTAAAATGATAAGACCTAATCTAATAGATAAACTATTAATTTCTAAAATATTGGTGATAACAACATAAAACCCAAATGAATGGAGATTTGAGTATACAGCACCCAAGGTGCTAAACTGAGATGGAACGGTGCTGCCCCAAGCAACACCTCAGAGAAAAGAAAACATAGAAGAGAGATAAGAGGAATAGGAAAAAGAATAGCTAGTTTTAAAATATCTCCAACCTAAATTGTAATCAAAGTTTAATAAAACCAACTAAACTAGATATTTGTATAATCTGATAATTTTATAATAAGTAATATACTTAAACAAAAACCCAAGTGATGGAATGACCTTTACAAAAAAAACTGAAATATTAAATAAAAAATAAAAACTGAATTTAAATCAAAACTGTAATAACTTAGTATACCAAAGCTAGAATAAATAATTAAACAACCAAATAAAACTCACCTGAAAGAGGTGGCTGCAACGCCAGCCCACACACCATGAGATGGAAGAAAAGAAAAGAAACTTCCTTTTGAAGGAGAGGAGAGAAAACTGAATGAAAGAAGGAGGGGTTAATTTTTTTTTTTTTATCTTTCTACCTACTCTCTTCACTTTACTCTCTTAAAAACGGTGATGGTAAATTTCCACAAGCCATCCAACCTATGCTACTCCATAGCTTAATAGCCTTTACCTTATCCTGTTAAAAATAAACTAAACCTTATACTACTGTACTTTGCATAAATAAATTAAATTTTTGTTTTTTTAGTTTTTTTAAAAAATAACACACTTTTAAATACATTAAAACTTAGTAATTTTAAATACTAAATTTTAAAATTAAAATAACACCTTATAAAATTTTTGACTTTACAGTTGGTTCAAACAATTTTTCACTGACAAAAACACTATAAAATTTTAGGATGTTTGACACTCTTAAACATTTGAAAATTAACTTTTTATAAAATAGGGACACCTCTAACAAATCAAAATCCACACTTCTACAAATCAAAATATCAGTTGGGAAAATTCTTTAGACTTAGAATTTTAAAACTAAATTTATGAGTGAAATTTGGGAATTTAAATACCTCAAATAATTTATTTTCCAAATACAGATTATTTTAAGGATCTCAGCCGGAAAAAGTTTAAATAATTTCAACTTTTTCACTACAATTTAAACGAGTCGGATCCACTCGGGTCGAGTCAAACTTTGACTCTAAACAAAGTACACTTGTTAATCGTTTAGATTAACGGGTCAATAATCACAATTAACACGTAAATTTACATAATTAGACACTAATTTGGGTCGGGGTATTACATATGGAGGGGGTCTGAATCGCGTGAGGAGACCATTGGTGAAGTCCTCCCAGCTAGCAAGTGCATTGGACCTTTCAATCCAGCGAAACCACTATAGGGCCTTACCTTCCAAGTGGAAGGAAGTCGTCACTAACCTCTGGGTCATTGGTGTCTGTTGATGGAGAAAGAATTGATCCGCTCTGTAAATCCAACCTGAAGGGTCAGTTCCATCAAAGCAAGAAACTCCAGGCGTGCCATCCGGGTCACAAAAGTCAGATCTTTGTCACCTCCCGAGAAGCCACCTAAATGTAACCCACGGTTAAAGAAGCGAGAGCTTGATCCCGCTCCTTCATCTGGAGTATATAGCTGCGAAATGGTGGCAAGTAATACGTCTACTGCCGCAAGCCGAGAGACCAGGTCATCCATTCTGCGTCTTTGGGTAGAGACTAAGTCATCCATTCTGCGTCCTTGGGTCTTCATGGCGTCTCGCAACAAGTGAATCATTTCTTCGATTTTGGCGTTTCTTGTAGCCTCTGCCATGGAGATGAACCTGGCTCTAAAACCTTACAGTGTGCCCTTCAGTTGGAACTGAATTTTTCAGCCGACTGCCGTTGACAGAGAAAAGATGGGATGAGAAAAGAAGATAGGCGTGGAGAATGTGGAAGGGATTGAGTGACGTGTGTAGGACCACTTCGAGGGGGTCCAACCTCCTAATTCAGACTTGCCGAGAAAGATAAAATTATATTCATTGCTTTGCATGCCAACAACGTGACTACATATAGATTTACTACATTAAATCAAGGAGGAATTACCGATCAAACTAAAATAATTCTTAAAGACCCCTAACACATAAGGAAATCGAGTGAAACAACCGCATGGAACACTCTTCCATGTTTATTGCCGAGATTTACTTCCTACACTGATAAAGATTATGCCTATAACCCGAAAAGATAAGAATGGAAAGATAGCGATAAGGAATCCATGTGTTGTTGCCGTGTACTCCTGTACATGGAGACGTTGAGACGGATGTGAGTCACAGATGGTGGGATTGTGCATGGGTGACGTGTGTTCATGCACGTAACAGAATTTCGATTGGATAGTATTAGAATCAAAGAGTTGACCCACTCCAATTTAGGAGAAATTTATTTTCCTTCCTTTTTTATTCTTCCAATTGTATATCATTTCCTTTTCCATCTCTTGTAATTTTCTATTTAATACATCTCTCACATTGGAGAGACAAATCAAATCCTCTACGCAATTTTACATGGTATCAGAGCCAAGTTAATTTTTCCGCCCCTTTTTTTTTCAGCCGGATCTCTCTTGGGTGCCATTTTTTTCCAGTCGAATTTTTTTGGTGCCGTTCACTTCTTCCAGTGTGACGGTTTCCCTATTCCCGGCCTGCCTCCTCCGGCTTCTCTTCATCTCTCAGACCTCCGCATCGGAGCTCTGCCTGCAGCCCCTTTTTCGGTGCCCCTTCCTTCTTCCCGTGTTCGGGAGAAGCCCCTTTTTCTCAGGCCGCATTCCGATCTGCCGACAGCACGATCGCCCGCCTGGATTTGGGCAATTTTTTTTTTTGGCTTCCGGTCCTCCCTAGTTCCGACATCGCTGCATCTGAATCGGTTGTCTTCTTCATCACCGGACACCATGCCGGTTAATCTGATACTCCAGATCTGCCGGTATTCACAGCTTCCGCTCATTTCTTCCTCTGCGGCTATTCGCGATCTGCACGCTCTGTGCTCCGACTGCCTCTCTGCCCCGACGCTGTTGCTTTTTTTTTTTTTTTCCGTTCGTCTATCAGGGGCCAACCCACCGTCGCTTGTTTGGATTTCGACTGTTGTCCGCCCCGTTTTGCTGTCGCCGGTCTGTCAGAGACCCGCTCTCCTTCTCCACCGCGAGCTCCTATCTGCCGTTATCGCCGCGCGTCTACCCTCTTTTTGCAGCGTCGCCGGCTCTGTCTTCTCCGACGCGCCTTCTACACCATCCGCTCTCATCGTGCCTCTTGGCAGCAGACACGTGAATCGGATTTGGCTGCATCCTGCACGCCCAAATTTTATTTGCAGTTGATTTGCTCGTCGCCATGACTACGGTTACCCCTCCCGAAGTGACACTCGACAGTGGCTCTCTGGCAGTGGTTCTTCTGCCATTCCAGTGCCCCCGGATGATTTATTCACTCTCCATCACTCAAACAGCCCTTTCATGGTGCTCGTTTCACCCCCATTAAGCGGTGATAATTATGGCACCTGGCTTCGTGCTGTCACCATTGCATTACGCACCAAAAATAAATTTGGTTTTGTGGATGGCACTTTTATCAAACCCACTGCACAGCCTGCTCTCAATCATTGGGAACGTTGTAATGATATGGTCATTTCCTGGCTTCTCAATTCCATTCTTCGGATATTCGCAGCAGTGTTCTATATGCCACCACCACCCGTGATGTTTGGGTTGGTTGACCTTGCTGAACGCTTCTCTCAGTCGAATGCTCCTTTACAATATCAGTTGACGCAATCCATGACTCACTTCAGGCAAGATGATTTGTTTGTTTCCGCCTATTACACTCGCCTCAAGACCATGTGGAATGAACTTAATTCCATTCTGGCCCTACCTCCATGCATTTGTGACCATGGAAAAGCCATTGCTGACCATCTTGAGCGGACTCGGGCTATGGGTTTCTTACAAGGTCTCAATGACCGGTTTAACCCCATTCGCAATCAAATCCTCCTCATGGAACCTTTTCCAAGCGTCACAAAGAATTATTCTTTGGTTCGCCAAGAGGATAAGCAACAGGAGATCAATTCCTCCTCTACTCATGCTCCTGATGCGGCGGCTCTTGTTGCACGACAACACTCTCGTGGGGGTTCTTCTCAGCGCACTCCTTCTTTCAACCGCAAACTGCGTCCCCACTGTACTCACTGTGGGCGCGATGGCCATTCTCGTGACCGCTGTTACAAACTCGTTGGGTACCCTCAACGCAAGTCTGCTTCACCAGCGCTTCCATCGCGTGATCACGCCTTTGTTACCCAGCCGACGTCTCGCCCTGGCGAATCCTCCGCTATGCCTCCGCCAGCTCTCACACAGGAGCAGTACACTCAGTTATTGGCTTTGATTTCTCCAGGTAGTAGCGATACCTCTCGTGCTCATCTGGCAGGTATTGCCCTCTCGGTCCCTTCTCATTCTGTTTGGATTATTGACACTGGTGCCAGCAATCATATGTGCTCTTCCCTCTCTTTATTTTCTTCATACACACCATACCCTCATCCCCCTACTGTGCAGCTTCCCGATGGTTCCACTACACATGTCACTCATGTTGGTACCGTCCACCTTTCATCCACTATTACGCTTGAGCACGTATTATTTGTTTCCTCTTTCAAATTTAATCTTTTGTCTGTCACTCAATTGACTGCCTCCAAATCTTGTTCCGTAACATTCTCTTCCACTCACTGCCTTTTTCAGGACCAGTTAACGAGGAAGACGATTGGACAGGGTAATGCTCATGACGGCCTCTACTACTTTCATGCAGCGTCGGCACTTGTGGTCGTCACACCACCTTCCCTTGATCTATGGCATTTCAGGCTTGGCCATTTGAATAAAAATAGCTTACGTCTTTTAGCTAAGGATTTTCCTTTTATTTCATCTTCTCCGCATAAATATTGTGATGTTTGTCCTCAGGCTAAACATACACGATTGCCTTTTCCTTCTAGTTCTATTACTACTAAACGTCCATTTGCTTTACTTCATTGTGATATTTGGAGCCCTTTTTCTCAACCTTCTCTAAATGGTTCTAAATATTTTCTAACTATTGTGGATGATTTCACCTGCACTTGGCTTTTTCTTATGCATGTTAAATCTGACACGCACTCACTTTTAGCATCTTTTTTTTCTATGATACATACACAATTTCATTCCCACATTCATGCTGTTACATCAGGCACTGGTGCGGACCTCTTTCCCGTCATTCAACAAATTCGTTCGGATAACGGTACTGAGTTCCTCTCCACTGCCATGCAACACTTATTCTCTTCTCATGGGATTATTCACCAACGTAGTTGTGTTTACACTCCCCAACAAAATGGTGTCGTTGAACGTAAGCACCGTCATCTTCTCGAAGTTGCACGTGCACTTCGTTTTCAATCTTCTTTACCTCTTACATTTTGGGGTGAATGCGTCCTCACTGCCGCCTACCTCATTAACAAACTGCCCACTCCTCTTTTATCTGGCAAATCACCTCATGGGGTCAACTCTTTGATTCTAATAGATAGTCCTCAGAAGAATGTATCTTCTTTCCTTGGATTTCACTTGTTTCATTGTAGATTGATTCATGGACTGGTGGAAACCCAAATCCAGTATTGCATTGTAGATGGATTCATGGAACCTAGGGTTTGCATTGTAAACTGATTCATGGGATGGTGGAAACCCAAACCAAGTTTTGCATTGAATTTGCAAACGAAGACACACCAATGTTGTACTCTTCTATGTTCGAGCTTCCGACACAGAAGAGAAATCAGAGCCGTTGATCTAAGAAAGAGACAGGGCCTAGCGTCTGTGTGGGTGAACTAGAACTCCACTGAGTTGTTATCTAGTGGAAGAAAAGGTTATCTGGGAAAGGAAATGAAATCAATGAGAGAGAAAGAAGAAGAATAAGAAATGGGGTCTTCTCTGTAGGAGAAAGGAAGAGAGGAGGTGCAAAATGGAAGGCTAAACTTGGCCAGGTATAAATCGGACCTGCTTAGGCACGACTCAAATTAAAGGGTTCGGTCCACTTCCATAGGTTTTAAAGGCGGTTCGAATTGAAAATATCCAAAAAAAAAAATGGGTTGGTTTGAGTCTTAAAATTGAAAACTCGAGATCCAGATCAAATTTATATAAACGAATTTATACTTAAACCGTAGATCCCCATAATCCTAATTCATTGTTGCAGAGCTGGTCTCCTCCCTGCCGCTCTCTTCTCTCTACTCTCCTCTCCCTCTCTCTCTCTCTCTGATTTCTTTCTCTCCCCTTTTTATCTTTTTCTTCGATCTATCTCTTTCATCTCTGTATTTTATTCTCAGCTCTCACTATATACATCGCGCTCTCTCTCAGCTCTCCCTCTATTGTTCTCTGATCTCTCTCACTCAGATCTCTCTTTCTCGCTCTCACTCTCTGATCTTTCTTCCTCTTTTCTCTCCTGCTCTCTCTGAACTTTCTCTCTAATCTCTCTCGGTCTCTGAACTCTGTTTCTCTCTCTCTGATTTTTTTTCCTTTATGCACTTTATCATTCTTTGCTAATTTAGTTTTTAATAAATTTGCATAATCTCTAACTCTTTTTCCTTTCTATGTGTTCGAAATCCTAAATTTTGAGAGAGGTCTGGAGAATATTGCTGCCACTTCTCTTCTTCAATTTCATCTCTTACTTCCCGATTGAATATCTTTTCGGTTTGTGGGTCCAGAACACATATATTAAAATTACTTTAAGGCTAAGTTTTAGAAATTGTTCAATTCTCGGGTTCCTGAATCGAGTCCTCGGTTTACAGCTGTTTTCTCGGTCGGTTCAGTTCAAATTTCTAGTTAATTTGGGTAGTTCGGGTTGGATTGAGCCCATCATTAAAAAATACGTGTCAGTTCACTTCGGTATAACACCAACCTGACCCAACTGGGGTTGCCACCTGCAAAAATGAGACCACAAGACTGACAAGATTTTGGAACAATAATTATGAATTTATCTGATAAGATTGGATGACCCTTTAATTGAAGAGTACAAATGGATAATATATATTATATTATAATATATGGGACCCACACTACTACTCCCCTCAGACCTACATATTCTTCATAAATTAGATCTTCCAATTTCATAGTATGGACCACTAGTCTAACCCAAAAAACTTTAGACCATCAATAAAACTAAAATTTTGAAATTTTAAAAGAGATGGCTTTACTTTTCTTTGATTGAGGGTGATTTTTTATAGACACCTAATTCAAGTAATGAATTTTTTAACCAATGCATCCATTTGAGGCCCATGTGAGCCCCAATTGCAAGTACCAAAAATAAGGTACCATAAGGGATTTGAGTTTTATATATATATAAAAGAGATCTTGTAAAAACTTCTTTATAGGGCTTTCTAATGACTAATAGAAATCGTTTACACTCACCTATCATCATAAATATGTATTTAGATTAAATTTCTTCATAGTTCATACTCACCTATCATCCACTTCTGCGTCATAGTTGAATTTTGAAGCTAATTCAACTAATGATCTTTATAGTTATCTGCTTCAATGCATTTAGTTGAGCCCTACGGTTAAAAGGTCTCTATTTTGTGAAATGAAGCTCAATCTAAAGGGTGTTTTGTTCAATTCAAAAAGTTTACGCTAACTTTCATTTGACTAAAATGATTAAAAGACTACTTTAAACGGCTGGATATTTCACGGTTTTTCACATGTAAATTCTTAAAAAAAAATGAAAATATTACTCTTTTTTCCTTTCACATGACATCGTATAAAGGATAGCTCCATAAATTGCTTTGTGCATTTCTTAATTCATAAACTTAGGACCATATGTACTGGATAACCATATAAATGAATATTATACAAACAAATATGGACGTATATAGGTTAAAGAACTATAGATGTATATAGGTTAAACAATTTCTTGGAGCTAACAATATGGAATTCCATATGTAGATGTGGGTGAAGGATTAAAGTGCCAATAAATGGATTCAGATTTGGCTTGTGTACTGTCCAGCCTGGATCCAGTAGTCCATTTGCATTTTGGATCCTAGAGTCTAATAAGGACTTGCAACCGAATCCTATAGTCCATTAAAACACTGGGTAGGCCGCAGACGGTCTAACGAACCCAAATATAAAATCAGAACTATTAAGTGTGGGCACGAAATTGCAACTATCAGCACGCCGTTCTAACCTATTTCCTATCTCACCTCTCTTGATCTCTTTTGTTGCTCTCTCTCTCTAGATCTACCTCTCTGATCTCTTGATCTCTGCTCTCTTCTCTTGGTCCCTCTCTTTTTGATTATTTTTCTCTCTCTCGGTCTCTCTCTATCAAGTTAGAAAGCTCAAACTCTGCTCCTTCAACAACAAAACCCTACCAAAAAGCTCAATCCCTTTGTTCCGCAAGGCCCAGAGAAATTTTGTTTTGTTTTGATGTCCATTGCTTGTCTAGATGTCAGGGCCGGCCTTAGCTATAGGCGGTGTAGACCATCTCCTAGGACCCTCCAAAATAGGTCTAAAAAATAACTTGCAGTATGGCTTTTGAGATTTTAGAACCTTTGCAGTAGGACTCCATCTTAACAATTTTACCTAGGGCCATTTAGATTTAAGGGTATCTTAAGGCCTGCATTGCTAGCTGTGACATACCTTTCTGATCTTGGATTGTCATATGCTCTGTCTATTTGAACTCTGAGTGCTTGTTTTGAATACAATACACAAGAGGGACCGATTTAGTTTGGAAGTAGGAATAGCTTTGACTTTCGCAGCTGAATTGAAATCATTAATAACTCAAAATTGAATTGTGGGTCTTTTTCTTTTATGAGTAAAAAGATAAAAAAAAAAAAGAAAAAAGAATTGCTAGGATCAGATGAGTGTCACTCTGATCTGGGTCATTGACTGAAATTTGTATCTTCAATGGAGATGCAAATCTAGGCCTTATTCACGGTTTATCTTAGATCATCCTTGAAATCCCTATTGGTTGCCATCAAAGAAACTTGCCTTCAAGTGGTACAGAAATTTATGTCTTTAAGTTAAATTCCATCATTGAAATTCCTTCCATAGTTCATCATTTGCATTTCTCCTGTATTTAGGAGTTCAATTGGTGATATTTGTAATGTGATAAACAAGATTTTTGAAACAACTGGACATATGGATGATAGATGCTACTAACTTCATTTCATTAATTTGTTGCTTATTTATATTTCTGATTACAATTGTAATATGTTGGACCAAGATACCAGGGACTTGGATAACAGTAATTAGGACCCTTAGATAGGTTAAATGGGCATTCGGATATTTAATGGACTGCAGACAGTACGATAAATTTATTGGACTGTCCAAATCAACGTCTTGTTGTACCCTGTGTAATTAAGCTGGACCTAGACGGTCTGATAAGCTTATTTGGCCGGATCCGAATTCTGGGCCAGATCTAGATCTATTTACAGGCATGATGTCATTAAACCATGCCTCTGCCATTCTTGACATTTACTTTAGCTAAAGCACTCGAAAGGGCGGAGCAGCGGTTGGTATTTGAGTGTCGGCGATCAAACACGTCTCCTATCCTTTGGTCTCTGGATGAAGTCAACAGGCATCAAGTGTTGGGCTTATTTATCAGCTGAAAGAAATCATTGTTGAAGGAGCTTCCCGTCCGCTTCCACCACCTAATAAAGCATTCCAAATCGAGTAGAAGTACGTAATGTCAATGCTCAATACATTCCGACACACAATGCATGATTGCGTGTACCAACTCCCTCAAACCACATCTAATGTACTGAATTGCAATCTTGGCTCGATCTTCTTTCAATCAACGACTTTTTATGTTTTGGATGATAAAAGTTTGGTGACCATTTTAACATATGCACATATGAAATTTTTCAAATTTCTCACTTTATCTTCATTCGTAGAAATTGGCTCACTTTTTCAATGAATCTATTTATGTATAAAATGATTCGATCGGTGCACCGATTTAAACTCTTAAAAAAAATCGCACCAATTTTCAAATGATCATATCGGTGTATTGATAAATAAACCGATTTCTATTAATAGATAGGAAGTAAATAAAAATTTACTAAAATTTGTACCTCTTAATAAATAAAAAATAACGTCTTAAAATATCCACTCTTGATGAGAACTTGAGAAGAATGTTACGATGTACGAGCTACAGCAAGAATAGTTAAAAGAAAGAAGCAAACTCTGCTTTGTCACTGCCATTCCATTGCCACTGCGCCAAGCTCTTGTAGTTGATGTACTTGTCTGTCAGTCCTGTAAACACGGCCATTCAGCAAAAGCGTGCTGTTGTGCCTGGACATGAATACTTTGGTGATATCATCGCCGTGTTTGGATGCCGTGAAATTAAAATGGAAAATTGTCGAGAATTTAAAATAAGCTGTGTCTGAATCACTGTGGAAAACTCCTTTGCAAGTGTTTAAAGAAATCTATTCTTAAAGTCGAGTAAGTTTTATGTTGGTCTTTTTTTTTTTTTTTTTTTAAAATAACTATGATTTTTTAAGGAAATATATCCAATGGGATTGAGACTTCATTTTATAATTATATTATATTTTGACTAAATTTTAGTTGAAAAATCAAATCCTAAATACTTGATCTAACAATTAAACTCATCATACATTTAAAAAGAAAAAAAGAAAAAAAAATGACATCTAATAATTTTCTACTAGTAAACTTAAGTGGATAAAATAAGAATTTTGTAATTAAATTTAGTCCCCTAATAGTTCTAAGTGATCCCTCAACCGTATGGGTTAGATTTTCAATAAACTCCAAAAATGAAAAAAATAAAAATATTACCACATGTGACGAAAAGTCGAAAATATGACAGTTTCATTATCAACTTCTATGTGCTAGAAAACCATTACTTAAGTAAATGTGTGGAATAAGTCACTAACTCACTGCCTATGAAAAAGATAACCCAGCAAGGGTTGAAATTTCGCATGGGGCGATATATCGGCCGATGTCATGATCCGAAATGACCCCCTCTTCTATTTTTTTTTTTGAAATATCTATATTTTCTTTCTAAGTTAAAAACATGCTTTTAAAAAATAGAAAAACTGGTAAATATCCACCGAGCCCACACCCAAGACAAATTTTTTAAAGCTGGATATTATTGATAACGGCGATATCATGTCGAATATGTCGACCGATATCGCTGATGTCATGGATATGTATCGGTCTATCTATGTCGAATGTAAAAACCTATATATCGGATATTTGAATCCTAGAACCCCATTGCATGGTAGTATGGTACACAGTTGATATTTAATTTCACCCAGTGTGCTTGCTTGCACAGAGAGAATATTCACAAATGATAATTAGTTTAGCAAATTTTAAATTTGAGTTTTCTATATATGAAGTATAAAAAGATTTATTTGCATGATATACATATCAAAGGTTCAAATATCGGCCGATATTCATAAATATCGGTATTTAAAATTTTTTTTTTTTTAAAAACACCGATACAGTTTTTACACGGTTTTTTGCGGTTTTTAACGGTTTTTTGCGGTTCGTCACGGTTCGTCAGGATACAGCTTTCACGGTTTTTGCGGTTTTTAACGATTTTTTGCAGTTCATCACGGTTCGTCAGGATACGGCTTTCACGGTTTTTTGCGGTTCTTTGCGGTTCGTCACGATTTTTTGCGGTTTTTTCACGGTTCCGATATCGGAGGAGAGAGAAAATGTCGATATCAGGAGGAGAGATAAAAATATTGGCCGATATTTGCATATCTGCCGATATATCGGCATGGGCGTTTTTAAAATCCCTGAAACATAGTAACTTTTAACTTGTCGATTATTTTCAATGACTAAGGTGTTGAAACCTCTTAGAGCATTTGACTAATCTTCAGAGTAAGAGAGCGATCATCTCTATCCATACATCAAGTATATTAATATTTGTATTTTATCTTTATTTTTATCAAATGCAAAGGAATGTGCATCACAAACGGCAAAAGTATAAAATATTAAAAAAAACCTACAATTAATGATGTGATATTTTTATTAACTTACACACTACTCTGCATATTGATATAGAGAAACCTTTGTATGCCTTCAAACCTGTAATTTTATGGCTTTGCCCATTTGGTAAATGTATAGTGATAATTTAGAAAGATAAAATTTTATTTTGTAAAATAGAGATATTTCCTTCTTTTATTTAAAATTTTATAAAATTTAGGCTAATATTAGATTATTAGAAAGTGGTTGAATAAGAAATTCAATACATGAATTGGAGGGGTACAAAACCTTAATTTTATCCCTTGTTATTATATGACTGTGTCTAGTCTTTTACTAATATGATTAAACTATTTCAAACGAGTTTTTCTCAATTTATCATTTTAAGAGCTATTCTTAAATTATTTCTAATGCCCTCATTTCTAATTCTAATGATTCATAAAAATCTAGTGAACAATTTCAAATTTACCTCAAATCCTTAATAATAATAAATAAAATAATACCATATTATTATTATTATCATCACCGTCATCAAAGTAGTGAACACTTAGACCTTTAAAGGCCCATAATGCTATAATTAAATAAAGTTGCAAGAATTTTTACAATAGAGAAGAATAATTAAAATGGTACATATTTTTATCTAGTAATTTTTTGTATAATAAGAATATGTTTTTATAAACAAATAATATATATATTATTATCATAAATTTGAAGGAAACAAGACTCAGGTGAATTTCAAAAGGGAGTAAAATGGCTATAATATTTTTAAGGTTTTAAAGTTTAAATTGTTGATCAATAATATTTTTACTCTTTAGTATTTAATTCAAAGGTAAGCTAGGTAGATGAGTGTTGTTTAGACTGTGGCCCCCTTGTAAAATTGCCTAGTTTGCTAACCAATTCAGATCCCTTCACCCCTGCAAGGTTTTCCAGGCATACCGCAATGTGAACTCACAGCTTTAAAACACGTCACAATAGGTAAGGAATGCGACCCCTTATATAGCACTTAAGTCTTGCACATCCTGAACAATGTGGGACTCTCCCCTCCTAGCAAACACGTTGGGTCGGGAACCTCGGACCTGCTCTGATACCAATTGCTAATCTATCCTACATCAACGCTGGATTTCTGGCTTCCATAACACCTTCTATCTTTTCAAAAGACAAAAAGCAAATAAAAGTTGAAGACTTATCATATTATTAATATAAAAAATATAATGGTTTGTAAATATTATTTTAATCATTCAAAAATTGTTTTAGTATAAATATATTTTGACCTAAAATTTTAAAATATTGAATTTTTCATATATTATAACCCTAAAATCTTTTTTGTAATAATAAAGAGACTTTTAAGTCCTACTCCGAGTTAAACGTTACTGGGTTCAGCCTAGTGGGTAACTTCCACAATTGTCCCACATCGGTAAGTGTGGAAAGTTGCCACACATTTGATCCCTATAAGTATGCTTATAAGGTTCGCATGCAGCCCTCATACCGATCAAGGCTTTTTTATGAGCTTGGATTGGTGGGCTTGTCCGTGATTATAAGATAAATTTTTTAATGTAAATCTTTTTATAAATTTGTGAAAATTAGTTTTTTAATTTTTATAAAGGTTTTTCTCAAATCACTGGTCAAAGGTTGCATTAGAAACCCACTCACACCCGTTTTTGTGGTTTTATATTAGGTAAGGGTCTTTTATTGATTCGGCTTGTGATTGAGCTGGTTGAGTTGGGTTTTGCAATATTGGTATGTTTTGTGCAATGACTTAAGTTTGTTAATTTTATGATTCGGGAAGCACATGTCAAGATGGTAAAGATCGAAAATCATGCTCCATCGGATTTGAAGTTCATTATTATGGTAATTATAAAATATGTATTTAGTCATAGATGACTTTAGGTAGTACTAGACCTTAGAGAGGACCATTCCTACGCTTAGTTGAATAAATGGTAAAATCATTAAAAGTTTAAAGAGAAAGCTTGATAGTGAATTGAAACCCAACTTGAAAATATGTATTTGGTTTCACTTGTAACTCGACAAAAAATTGAAAGCATACAAGTTAAATGGACAAAAAGGAGAAGCTGACCTTTTAAAAACTTGAATGAAGGAATAAAAACTGATATGAGGGACTTTAGAGTAATAGAAAGTATGATTTTAGATAAGATAGAGTGGAAAAAATGAAGTTAAAAACCCGATTCTAGATAAATGTGTAACACCCAGAATCCGCCTGGGCACGTGGAAATTGTCCCGCATCGCCCAAGGAGGTGGATGTGTGGATGGTTTTAAGAGGGGAGCCCCCTATCCCTAGCATGAGGCATTTTGGGCCCAAGGATGATGCTTGGGCCTAATGCAAATCCGTGCAAGTCCCTGGGGCCAAAGTGGACAATATCATGATCGAGACGGGTCATTACAAACGGTATCGGAGAATGGTTCAACTCCCTTTCTGTGTGGGCCCTCTACCTGTGTTATGTTGCATGTGTGGACCTCTGTCTGTGTAGCCGGGGACGACTATGGTCTTAAGAGGGTGAATTGTAACATCCAGCACCGACCTGGTCGTGTGGAAATTGTCTCACATCGCCTAGGGAGGTGGGTGTGTGGGTAGTTTTAAGAGAGAAGCCCCCTCTCCCTAGCATGAGGCCTTTTGGGTTCAAGGATGATGCTTGGGCCCAATGCAAATCCGTGCGGGTTGGTGAGGCTCAAAGCAGACAATATCATGCTCGGGATGAATCATTAAAAATGAGATTGGTGACTATGATAAAGTTTGCATACTCTCTTCATATTTCTTTTAATTTTTTCTTAGGCCATAGCATAGACTTAAATAATTGCACTCTAAATATTGACCAATATGATAGGTATTAGCTGATACTATCATTTTTGGGTTATTCGATAAGTTTCAGCTGATATATATGATATACGGTCGATTTGGTCACATATTGTCAGATATCGCTAAGATGAGTAAATATTACTGACAAATCACTTATACAATATAAACCTGTGAGAATTGGTTTGGCGGTTAAGAACCCGCCTGAGATGCAGGAGGTCTTAGGATCAAGTCACTATCAACACAAAAGGGTCACTCCTCGTAGTGTTACCTAGTGTTTGTAGATTGGAAGGTTTCACATGCCCCAAGGATTAGTTAATTGCTCTAATAAGCCTACATACCTTGGTCTTAAAAACAAATCACTAATATAATATAGTTTTTAACAAAAAATATATTTTTAGTAGATAAAGTCAGCAGTAAAAATCTCAGTCAACCAATATGTGCTACTAATACGGCCGTATCGATTCGACCGGTACGTATCAACCGATACGTTTTTTTTCTCCAATTTTTATTTTTTTTCAAAAAAATACATAAAATCAAGAAAATTCTAAACTTCATTTCTATTTAAGTTTTTCATTCTTTTGCGGTCATTTAGATATTTAAAATAAAATTTTGAACTTAAGAAATTGAAATTTTAAAATATTTTGAAAAAAATGTGGAAAAAATCCCAAAAATTCCAGAAAATTTGCTCCTAAATAATGACTATTTTAGTTGTTATCATTTTTTAATTTTGACTCTTAAATAATCTAAATTTCAATAATAAAGTGTAAAAAATTTTCTACTTCGATCCCTATCCCCGTGACATATCTCTCTGAGTCCTCTTTCCTCTTTCCAACGCCTCTAAATTCACATTGATCTAAATTTATATGATAAAGTCATGACTATTTTACTAGAAGTATCCCACATATTGTTACAAACCGATACGTATCGATATTGGCCTATACTGTGTGGGTCCACTAGGCGTCGATGTGTAGCGGACAATACGTATCCCTTCTCAAAAAATCAAGACGTATCGAGCCATACGGTACGTATTGGCCATCATTGATATATTACCGTATCATTGATATAATATATATCACCAATAAACTAATATTTTACCATATCAATTTTAAACAGATATTTAAACCATAGCCCTGTAGATCATGTCAATGACAACTAGCAAAAGTAGTGTATGCACCTTATGCATCTCTCCTATGTTTCTTTTGATTATGATGACCATGGATTTAGTTTACATGACAATATTTATTTTTGAATTTGTTTATTTTGAACCATTGATCTAAATTTACTCATTTATTAAATGATTTTGTGTTAAATCAAAATCACTTACTGGATGAGTCAATGTATCCAAGTCAAAAATTGGTTCAGATTGCATCAATCTATTTATTATATAAATCAATATTATTCAATTTAAAACTTTAATTATCTTCATTAAAACATGAGTTGGTAGAGGAGGTAAAAAATTACCTCTCTGGCACGTGTTGATGATATAATGAAAAAAATGAAAACTATGGGCCATTCGATATGTTTAATAATGGTGGCAATAGGATTGGATTTTGCAAAGAATTTTGTAAGATGTGCAATGCGTGTAACATAAGCATATGTGGCAATGGAGTGGGTGTATATTAATTTATTTATTTTAATAGAATTGAGAGGGATACAACTTCCAAGGTCAGTTTAATTCTCTCTAAAGTAAAGGCTCCCCTTACATGCACCTGAATTTTCTGTCCGTACATATCTGACTTTGGATTTTTAAGATAAATTCTCATTGTACCCTTCCATTTTTATTCATAACCATGGGTTGCTTGGTCACTTCATACGTAAATTTCATTTATCTGGACGGCCAATAATGTATGGTGTATTATTTAAATAATAAAATATTATTTAAAATTTTAAAATTATTTTTTAAGTAATGTTTATTTTTAAAAAATTTCAAATTAAATATCTGGACTAATTACGATAATCTGATAAAAATACTTTAAGATTTTAAGGTCTTTTGACACTTTCAAATGCTTAAAACACAATGTTTTACAAATAAGGGTATCCTCGACTGTGCCGAAAACACATTTGGGAGTGTCAAAAGACCTTAAAGTCTTAAAGTATTTTTATCAGGTTCTCGTAATTAATTTAGATATTTAATTTGAGAAATTTTGAAAATATATAGTAATTAAAAAATAATTTTAAAGTTTTAAAGGAGATTTTATTATTTAACTAATGCAGTATGCATTACTGTAGCATCTGTAACATATACTGTTATTGTTTAAACACTATGTATTTTCAAAATTTCTCAAATTGAATATCCAGACTAATTACGATAATCTGATAAAAATATTTTAAGACTTTAAGGTCTTTTGACATTCCCAAATGTATTTTTGACACAGCCTAAGGATACCCTTATTTATAAAATACTGTGTTTTAAGCATCTGGGAGAATCAAAAGACCTTAAAATCTTAAAGTATTTTTATCAGATTATAGTAATTAGTCCGGATATTCAATTTGAGAAATTTTGGAAATACACAATGTTTAAAAAATAACTTTAAAGTTTTAAAGGAGATTTTATTATTTAAATAATGCACTATGCGTTACTTTCGTATCAGCAGACCGTCCGGACGAATGGAATTTACACATGAATTGATTCGAATGAACCAACCTGTCCATTCGTTCGAATGAACTAAATTTACACTTCGGCATTCGTTTGTATGAATAAAGTCATCCGAAAGATGCGTAAAAACGTAGGGGTATAATGGTAATTTCATCTGAAAATCTGAAATCGAGTGTAGAGCCAGGAAATCCGAGTGTCGGTAAAGTCGCGCCAAAGTAAAGGCTGAAATCTTATCCCGGAATTTAAGTGTGGAAGGATGATTGAAAAGAAGAAATATAATATTCTAAGTAAGTGCAGATCCATGTCTTTGGAATTTTTAACTCAATAATCAATAGTTTAGTTGAAATCAGAGAATTAGTGGACTCTATTTGATGAAAATATTGGTAAAATTTCAAAAAAGCAAATGATCATTTTTATTCTTTGCAATTAGGTAATTTATTTATGGTATGACTCATAAATTTAATACCTCAATAGTTGGCATAATTTTGAATGAAAAATAAATTCACTTTTTTCACTTTATAATGGTTTTTGTTAAAAAAAAAAAGGGGGATATGATGCAAGAAGCCCTGATATTTTTGCTTTATACAAAATTCCTCAAAAGTTTTTCAATATTTTAAAAAATCTCCAAATTTCTTTTAATTTCTTTGAAAAGAGCCCTTTTGTTTAAATTAAACAAACATTATATGGATTTCAATTTATTTTTTCAAAGCTGAAGTTTGTCATGATTGTAAATCTTATTTGAATATATAAAATAAAAGTAGAAACCTAAATTTGTCAAAAATATAAAAGTTCAAAGGGATGTGACATTTTTAAACGATTGATTTTTCAACTCCAATCATTAATTCTATAAACTTTGATTAAATGTTTAAAACTTTCGTACCAATTTTTTAAAAAATCTCTTTTCCAAATTGAAAACATGTTTCAAAGATTTATGACAGACTCCATTATACAAAATTTCCATGATATTTCATGACATTTTTTTTTTTACTTCAACCATTACTTTTGAAGCCCAGATTAACCTAATTGAAAATTCCTTCAAGTTTAAAAGTTCTACTTCAATCTCATTTAAAAATTTCTTTAAAAAAAAGTCTAATTTGTATAAGTTCATTAAACTTGATGAGAGCAGAGGTACAGCTACAGGCCTACAGGCTGCAGCGTTAGACGAGTGAATAGAGTTTTAACAAGTCTTTGAAATTCAGAAGAATTCCACCAGTAAATCAGCCAAATAAAGCTTCGAGTCAAGTCAAACCAGGGATTTAAATACCGGGTATACCGGTATATCGGCCGATATGCAAATATCGGCCGGTAAATTTCTCTCTCTTCCGATTTTTTTTTTTTTTGTACTAAATATCGCCGATATTTGATGGGTCCCACTACCGATATTTTTTTTTTAAAAAAAAAAAAACCATACTTTCCAGCCCGATAAATACAATATCGGGCGATATTGGGCCGATATTCGGACCGATATATCGCCCGTATCGGCCGATATTGTATTTTTTTTTTTTAAAAAAAAGGAAAACAAATCTAATATACCGATATTTTGGAATATCGGCCGATATTAGGGCCGATATTGGGGACCGTTTATCGCCCATATCGGCCGATATTCCAACAGTACGGCCGATACTTATCGTATCGGCCGATATTTCAAGGTTTCAAAAAACCGGTATATATCGGCCGATACGATAAGTATCGGCCGATATTTAAACCTTAGAGTCAAACAATCGAGCTTTTAGATATTATCCTGAACCCTAAAAGCTGGTTATCATAGAAAAAAAAGAAATACAATTTTTTTAAAGTAGTCATTTTCATACTTGACTTTTCTGTTAAGAGATATTCGATTTCAAAATTTTATATAAAATTACAATTTTACTCTTTAGTTTTGTGTGAAAGAATCATCTTTTTAAAAAATGAACTATAAAATTATAATTTTCATACCAAATTTTAAAATAAAATATCTCTTAAAAAGAAAATAGAATGTGTAAACGGCCACCCTTATTTTATTAGGCTTCTCTCTTTCTTCAGTTGTTTTAAATGAATTTAGAGAGTAACATGGCTTGAAGGTTACGTAGGTCTCCAGACCAACAAGTCCATCGTCTTTCGCAACCCAACACTCCCATCATTTTCATTTAAAGTTTGCACTCGATTACTTCTCTTCCTGTAAGAAAGCTCACTTCAAGACTCCACCCCTTTTGCTTTTATTTCCACACGAACATCTCTCTCTCTCTCTCATAATTCTTCTTGTATAAATATACACCTAAACCTGCTGCCTTCTCCATTGTGATGGGATTCTAAGCAGGTGGGCAAGCCCTTGTTGGAGAAGCAGGGCACGTGCAAAGGCTAAAGAGCCACATGTGACTTGGCACGTGCTCCCCTTCTCCAACATGGATTACCCACCTCCCTTTTACTCTTTACTCAACAAACACGTGTTTCTGCAATTGTAGGTATTCCTTTCTTTACTCTGTTTCTCGTCTTATTTCCTTGTCTTCCTTCCTCTCACCAATTTCACTTTAAACACTCTTATGAATTGTTTAAGTTCATTCTTATCCCGACATACAGTGTTGGACGTTAATGGAATTCGCTATGAAACATTACTTAAGCTAGGCCGGCCTGGCTTAAAGGCCATATCGCCTCTGCCCCCCTCCTCTCAATTTGATCAATTGCCTAAGGCCCCACCATGCACTTTTCTAGGGCCTCCACTATTATACTGGACCTAGGGCCTATGAAATTCCAGAGCCGATCCTGACTAATTTTGGCCAAAGTCTTTGCTTTACACACTTGGGTTGCTCTAAAATCTGAAGTTAGTACAAAGTTCACGGTTTCTCTATGTTTTCTAGTTAGTAATTTTGGACTTTTTGTTTCTCATTGTTATTATAAAGCTTCATTTTAGAAACCCTTCATTTCTTTTTGTTGATAGGATTTCTAACTCGTCCTTAGATGAGATGAGTCGCTGTACAGGAAGAACAGTTCACAGGAAATACTACCCATGTAGGGTTTTTATAACATTGATGAACACCTTTGCATTCCGTCGCACAATATTAAAAGAATATTAGGTAAAAATAATAATTTTAATTTGATTAATCAAGTTATATTTTGCCTACGTCAATTTGATAAGATGATATTTAGTAAGAAACATATTTAAAGAAAGACTCTTCTACGAGACTGAGTCTCATTTTACAGAATAGAAGGTAATTTCATGTGACCCATGATAAAAAGCTTAAAATTTTCTCTCTCCTTTTTTATCAGTCTTTGATCTGGTATATCATCATGAAAATTTCTCCAAATTTTCTTTCTGCGTAATAGAATGGTACAGTTCTACTATTCTAGTACCAAGCCCACTCTGTTCCTTTGTTTTAGGGCAGTGACATCAACGTGGAAACACTGCACTCGTTGGCAGGTGCATCAAACCAAAAGGCTAGGGGTTAGGATGTTAGAAATTAATGCTTTTGATGATTTTTCATTTTTGATACAGGGCAATAAAAGAGGGTGCCGGTCTTATCTTTTAGAAGGCATGAGTTTTAGTAAACTTCTCATTTTGTCCATCATCCATATGCAAAAATCGGTTTACTTTTTAGTGAATCGGTTCACTTATCGGTACACCAAACAGGTATACCGACCAAATCACTTGAAAATCGGTGCACCGATTTCTTAAGAGTCCAAATCGGTGCACCGATCGGATCATTTTACACATAAATCCGTTCATTTTTCAATGAATCGGTTCACTTATCGGTGGAGCAAAGTGGAGAATTCAAAAAGTCCGTGTCTACTAAAAGAGTATGCCCGTATTAGGATGCGCACCTTAAAAAGAATGTCATAAAAAATTAGCCCATGACAAAAAGAGTTGACTTTTAATTACATGATTAGCTTATTAACTTATTATAGCAGGCATGATGGTCAATACATCATAATCATCATCTTATATCAAAGACTAATTTACGATGATTTTGATTAACTCTTCTTTCATTAAGCTGCAAGCAATCAAATGTAAATTAAAAGGGTCTAGACAATCCAAGAGCAACGATCTATGTAAATTATCCAATTTATTAGGAACATACACAATGATCCATTTGTGAGTGTTAGCTGGTCTCGATACAAAATGATCAACTCAAGTATAGTCTGAATATTTTTCAAGAACATGATATGTGCGATGCAGTTAAGTTAATTAAAACCAATCAACTTCATCAATCAAAAGTCAAAACTAAGAGTTAGCAACCCCAGACACTAGTTAAAACTAGAAAAAATAAATTTACATGACCAAGTTATGGTTTCTCCAACTATTTGTCTATTTTATGTTTTAAAATCCGTAATTCATATATTCTCTTTTCCGCAAATAACTTTTTAATCTCAACCTTCTAGTTAATACATAATTACTGAAAATTAAAAGACTAAAAGTTAAATTGGAGGAGATTAAGAAGACATTTTAGTGATTATGGATAAATTAGAGCGTTAGTTAGTTTTATTCTCATCTTAATGCTAACGTTAATTTTATTTGTCCTTCAATGATATAATTAAATTTCCCATTTTCATAGGGAACGCTTAGACTTGACTTTTTCCCCTTTCTTTTCCCAGTCTAATATTTGTTCTCGAAGGTCTTTGTTTTCATGTAGAAACAAACTCTCAAAATTGATGATCAACCTTTCCTTCAGTGATCTTACAACAAACAAGAGTTTTTCCATTGTAATTTCGTACAGATCAATCAACGAATTCCGGCGAAATAGAAGATCTACATGACCAAATTTTCCTGCTCAAAAGACTAAAGCGTTTCTTCTTCATTTTCATGGTAGAGGTGAAGGCTACAACACTAAACAAAACTTGGAAAGATTGAAAGTCCAGACCCATGAAAAAATAAAAACAATTCAAATAAGTATGAGACAAAAACAAGTGTTTTTTTTTTTTTTTTTAATGACCGAAGATGTACAAGCATCACACCCAACTAATCTTTCAGAATGTATGCACACTTCTCTGCACACACACGCTAAGATTCTTCAATGGGGAATAAACTCCATAGAAAGTGGCCCTTCATTGGGACTCTCCAAAGTTTGAAAAACTAAGTATTTAATTATTTATTGGGAAGACTCCCCTGCCAATAGGGCACATGTGAATGACCCTACGTAGGTATATTATTTATCAAGTATTAATGCATCTAAAATGAATCTGTTACATTGAATTAAATTATAAAAAAAATTCAAATGGACAAACATTTAGTAGGAGATTAATTTGGAGAAACTCTTCTTTAATTTAACATGGTCAATGTGTTCTGTAATCGTTGCCAAATCGAATTCTTAAGATTAGAATAAGGTGTAAAGTGAATTTGGGGTGTCGGTGGAGCCAAGTGGGCTTCAAAATAAGTTTCTTGTCCAAGTGATCTAGCTATATCAATGGTAGACAGATTAAAAAAGAGAGAACAAATGCTACCACCTAGTCTCGCCACAGTAGACTAAATTACAAAGTTATACAAAAAAAAATCAGCTGAAAGTAAAAATGATACGTGCTCCTAAACTAATTGTAATTTGAAAATGTCTACAGTAAAATATTTCATCTTCTTTATATTTCTGCAAACAAGTAAAGAGGCAAAACACTTGCCAACATCACTGATAAATTATCACCAAAATCAGATTGGGAATACAATAGATATCATATTGGAGGGCACGGAATTAGACAATATTGATAAATATTTTAAATACCAATCAGCATTTACTTTTCTGTGTTTATCCAGCAAACTTAAATTGGTAGAAAAAATTCATGAAAATATAATATATATAATGGCAGATAGCCTCAATCAATGGTCCAAGACAGGGGGTGGGTCGACGGGATAGAGATTGATCTCATCCGTCCAAGGATTTCTAGTAACTTTTGGGCCAGTATCCAAGAGGCACTTCCACACAGCACTGTAGCACTTGAACCCAGACCCAAATGTAAGCTGCAACACTCTGTCACCAATCTTGATTCTCCCCTTTGCCTCCAAATAGCAAAATGAGTACCAAATAGAAGAAGAGGAAGTGTTGCCAAACCTGTAGAGTGTCATCCTGGAAGCCTCCATAGTTTTCTTGCTCAACCCAAGAGCTTCCTCAATGGCATCAATCACAGTCTTCCCTCCACATGTATGCAGAAGTGATCAACTGCCTTGTTGAAATCGGGCATGAATTTGGAGATTTTCTCGGTGGGCCACCACAACTTGGTGCGAATGGCCCACCACACAATAAGAATTGCTGGGTATAGGGCAAGACCAGTGGCCCTAAAGAGCGGAAATTCATGTCTATGGTATCAACAGCCACATGAAAGATGTCCCTAGACAGACTCAATCCAATGTGGCCCTCACTGTCGACATCTTGCTTCACACAGCCGAAGGATTTCCTTGGAACCCATATTTGTGCTCACAAGGTGTTGGAGGACATATCTGGCTTTGGGTCTGTCTTGTTTACGGTTGGATAATAGACTTGCAACCCCATTCGAAACAAACAGTTGGCTAGCATTGATTTAATCTTGCCTTTATAGCCATTGGGAGTGACAGCTTCCATGCTTACCACTAGAACTAGTATGTTGTCATGGACTTTGAGAAGGTCTCTTGCGAGATCAATCGATTTAAGGCTGCTGCTGCAGCCCATGCCAGAGAGATGGAAGCTCATTACGTTGCTTCGGAGCCCAAATCTGTTGATGATCAAAGCTGCCATGGAAGGGGTGGGGCAGAATAGGCTGCAGCTGGTTATGAGGGCGTCGACCGACATTGGGTCTATCTTGTTTTTGTCAAGGAGATCTTCAACGGCATCGAATGCGACCGTCTTCACCTCCAGATGCGAAGATCGGAATGAGAGGTCAGGCGGGAGTTCTAGCAACCAGGCAGGCACGTAGGTAGCATTGCCGAGGCCAGAGCGTTCCATAACTCTTACTTGGAACTCGACGGTATTTGGTTGGGCAACTTCAGGGCAGACATGGGCGTGTTCTATGAAGGTTGACCGAGGGATACGACAGAAATCCGGTGGTCGGTAGCAAGAGAAGTCGAGGAGGTATACATGTTTGGTGGGTCTGTTGAATAAGTAGAGTCCACCCAAGATGACAAAAGAAGCTGCTGCTAATAGATGTGGATGTATGAAGGGGATTAGAGCATCAATCAGATTAGCTAGATTAAGCAAGTTTGATGAATCCATCACTCTTCATGGAGTTGATAACAGTTAAATAGCTTCTCTATATATCATTAAAAATTGGTGGAGAAGTGCAATTAGTAGAGAGGTTTGGGAGGGAATGCTTGAAAAAGCCTGAAAGTGAGTGTCGGTTCACGCCAACAAGGTCACGTCATTTATTTTATTTATTTAAAATTGATAATTTTTAAATAAGATTTTTCATAAAATACTTGAGATTTGTATGTTTTGCACAACAGAGTTTCTAGAGATTCTTTTAAAGTGTTAGTGACTTTTATATTGTCAACGACGAAACTACCCTTAAAGGGTACAGATCTAAAGTATTTCCCCATCAAATTATGTATCTTCATCATAGACACTCTCCCTCTTTTGCGCAAACATAATTCCAGTAGCCGTGGATAATTGTTCTTGGCTAACCTTGAAGAACTCTCTCGCTTGAGGTTCAGTCACACTGTTTTCATGACTCTCTCTCTCTCTCTCTCTCTCTCTCTCTCTCTCTCACTCACTCTAAATGTGTGTGTCTGGCGGTTAAGATGATACGTGAATGCAATCAATTAATCTGGATCATGGAATTCCCACATTTTAGGGGCCACCGCACTTTATTGTTGCACTAGGACATGTTATTTGGATGCTTAAGATGTCGTTTGTCTAATTTTTTTAGACAGTAATTCTGTGAAAAAAATAGTATTTAGTAGAACT
The DNA here is from genome assembly GCA_022113865.1 of Chimonanthus praecox. Taxonomy (NCBI): domain Eukaryota; kingdom Viridiplantae; phylum Streptophyta; class Magnoliopsida; order Laurales; family Calycanthaceae; genus Chimonanthus; species Chimonanthus praecox. The sequence goes on from JAINRJ010000132.1 coordinate 298,563, forward strand.
AGAATACTGTTCAGTCATTTATGCATCATAAATCTTTTCATTGGAAAAGAGAAACCTCTTCCGACTTTTTAGTAGAATACATTTCATGGGCTCTCTTTACTTATCAATCTAGGCAAGCCATCGGGGGGCCACTGAATTTGACAGTCACTGATAACAAAAGCAGGCTCATCTGATCAACAGGTCATTCCTGAGAGCTAAAGACTAACGGGTAGTCAAAAGCCAGACATACGGATTAGCAGGGTATAAAATTGGATACATCAACAGTATGATGTTAGGACAATCTTGAACAGTTGTATTCCCTGTTGTGTATGTCATAAGAGTACTGATGAGAAAAAGTAAGCTGTTCAGTTTCAAAACTTATCAGGCTTAAAACAGCATTTGGATGGGGAATCTATCTTAAGGTTCAAATGCGATATAAATGAAACGATAATTGATAGGGATGACGAAATTCATTTCCACCACTTAGATGGCAATAAGTGAAGAAAAAGATAAGTCCGATGTCCCTTATTACCTATAACATCTGTGTCCTAACCATTCCCAAGTTAAATAGCCAAGTCTCTAGGGTACCCAGGTTCTCAGATATCCTTTGGCTGCCCATATGTGACAATTCTAAACCCTTTGAACTCAAGATTCACTTCCTAAATCCAAGCAGCTCACAAATTTTATCCCATTGTACTAACACTATTCCAAATTTCATTCCAATGAGAGTTGGGCTCACTGGTTCATAAGCGTGTGACTGATTGGTCTAACAATAAGCCCCACCACATGGAGTGAAATTCAGTTCTGTACCAACACATAGATCAAGTGTTTTACTGCATATTGGTGGTTCAGATTTAGGGCCTCTTGGGTAGCCCATATTCCTCAGTGGAACTAGAATATGTGCAATTCCAAGCTACAAGGAAGTGAAAATCAACGCAGCACACTTTCTTAGCACCAAATTTCCAAGGAAAAGAAAGATTTACAGAATAAGTTGGGACTTTCTCTAAAAATCAATTTCCACCTTTGCATTTTCTTAGAAATAGCACCGCTTCTTTTCAAAAGCACTCACAGGGAGAAACAATTTCCAAACAAAATGAGTAAACCATCTGAAACCATTTTCCTAAATGTATTGCAAAGTGTTCTAGGAACTCCAGGCTACCAAACAGACCCCTAAGGTCCACTGTCTTTAAGAAGTGCAAATCACTTTCTTAGAGAAACACCCAAATTGGACTCTTTCCCTACTTGGCCAACATTAATTTTTGCTCTGTTTCAGTCCAACCTGAAATGCGTGAAATACAAATAAATGAAGGTGGTCATTGCGTACTGCATCATTAAGCAACGGTAGAGAAAATCATTAAGTAACTGGCTCCAATTGTTTTCTCATGACTAACAACCTCCCTCTTCTCTGGTATTCATACCCCTAAAGATTTGGCTACCATACCTTATAATCACTATTAAAGAAAGATCCATTGTTGCCATATTCAATCATCATGTGGTCTTTCAAGGTCAGTCATGTGGATGGCCTCATACAGTTCCTCTTATCCATCGGTCACATCCACTTGATCTTAATCAGTGCCCTGTTAGCAGTGTCCTATATGGTATATCGGCGAAAATGCACCACCATCTATCTGCTCGATTTCACATGTTACCGTCCTCCTGGCTCTCACAGGCTACCCATGTCCTTGTACTTAGAGAACACCACACTATCCAACTCTGACCCTGATAGCCTTCGATTCCAAATAAAAATCCTTGAGAAGTCAGGCTATGGGCATAGCACATGCATCCCTGAATGTTGCACTCAGCTACCCATAAAGAATTCCCTTGCCTCTGCCAGAGAGGAAGCCAAAATGATTATCTTCTCAGTAGTTGGAGAACTCCTGGAGAAAAATCATTTGAATCCTGAGTTAGTAGATATCCTAATCTTGAATAATAGCCTTTTTTGCCCCATCCCTTCCCTCACCGCTATGGTTGTGAACAGGTTTCACATGCGAAGCAATATCATGAGCTTTAATCTATCAGGCATGGGATGCTCTGCAGGAATGACATCGGTGGGTTTAGCTAGAGATTTGCTTATGGTACACAGAAATTCTCTAGCACTCGTCGTGAGCACAGAGATTCTGTCATTCAACTGGTACTGTGGTAAAATCCATTCAATGCTGTTAACAAACTGCATCTTTCGCATGGGTGGTGCTGCAATCTTATTGTCTAATAAAGACCAAGATCAAATCAATGCCAAATATGTTCTACAGCAACTTGTACGTACAAACAACGCAAGCGACGATCAATCATACAGGAGTCTTCCAGGACATTGACTCAGAAGGCAAGGTTGGGGTTTCGTTGTCTAGGGAAATTACACAGGCTGCAGGACATGTTCTGAAGGCAAACATAGCCTCATTGGGCCGCATGGTATTGCCATTCTCCGAACAACTCAGATATGCATGGAGTTTAACATGTCAAAAGTTGTTTATTTCCACAAGAAGGTCAACCCTCTATGTGCCAAATTTCAAGAAAGCATTTCAGCATTTCTGCATACATGCAGGGGGCAAAGCTGTGATCAAAGCAACTGGGGAGAGGCTACGATTAAGTGACAGAGACTTAGAGGCATCTAAGATGACACTCTATAGGTTTGGAAACACATCTTCTTCTTCCGTTTGGTATGAGCTTTGCTACATAGAAGCTAAGGGAAAAATTAAGAGAGGAGATAGAGTGTGGATGATTACCTTTGGAAGTGGCTTCAAGTGTAACAGTGCTGTCTGGAAATGCATTTCAGAGGTCAGATCACATGCTGAAAACGTATGGTCAGATATTCATTTGTATCCAGTAGATACACCAGACGTTTTGAAGATCAACTAAAGATGACGTATTTTTTTTCATATAATTATGGGGCCAATGTAATGTAATGGTCATGTTCTACAATTGTTATCACATCTCTTATTTGATTTTGAATCTTTTATCATCTTCTTATACCTTCAAGAGTCCAATAATTCAGTTCCAAAACCAACATAAATATCTAGATTCTAGAAGGATAATTAGAATTAATTAATTTGTAATTTCTAAGAGGCTCTTAGAAGTACCTTGAGTAGTGAAGGAGTCTTATTGGAATTTATTGATTTGTAATTTGCTAGAGCATGTACTTGGGGGTAATGGAAGAGTTTTCTAGATAATTGTAGTGTTGATTCAATCCTAGAGAAAGTGGTTGACATGAGTTAATGTAGAAGTAAATGGCTAAATTATGTTGAAGCCTATATGTAGAGGAGTTTGTACTGAAGCAAAAATAAGCAAAGAAATATTTACCTCTTTTGAGCATCTTAGCCTACTACGATATATCAATTTACAAAAAAATCTTTTTAGAGATTGAAGTGTGCTCATTATATTTTACTGTGACAACAAATTTTTGGTAGCGAAAGCCTTACCCATTTACCTCTATTTCAAAGGATTTTTTTAGCTTAAACTATGGCCAACAATCCAAGTACAAGTACCTTCAACTATGTACAAAATCTAATTCCATCTTTTAATGGAGAAAGATATGATTTTTGGAGCCTACAAATTAAGACTTTTTTCATCTCTCAAGATCTTTGGAGCTCGTTGAAGAAGACTATGATGAACCGGAATCATCAACGGCTATTGCTTCATGAAAACAAGCAAAGAAAAAGGAGTACAAGGAAAACAAAAAGAAAGATGCTAAGACACTTCTCTTCATCCAGTAAAGGATAAGCAAATCTATTTTTCTAAAGAACTTTAACAGCCAAAAAGGCAAAAGATGCATGGAAAATTTTGATGAAAGAATTCCAAGGTGCATAAAACACAAACCTTTATAGAGAGAATTTGATAATTTGCTTATTAAAGAAAGTGAATCAATTCAAGTATTTTTCTCAAGAGTTTTAGGCATTATAAACCATATTAAAAAATTTAGAGATTCCATTGAAGATAAAAAAAAATTGTTCAAAAAGTTTTGAGAAACTTGTGGATAAAATTTGAATATGTTGTTGTTGCTATTGAACAATCCAAAGATTTTTCTCCATTTTCATTGCATGAACTAATGAGTTCTCTTGAAGCACAAGAAAAAAAAAAAAGAATGAATAGATTTGCAGAGCAACCAATTGAGCAAGCATTTCAATCAAAGATACAAATGAAAGGTAGAAAGGATGAAGAGTCTGGAAAAGAAATTCAAAGAAGGGGCTCTTTTCGAGAAAGGAAAAATTATTTCAGATGTGAAGGAAGCTCCAATCATGGACATGGAAGAAGAAATGGAATGCAGGACAGGGTATAAAGTGACCCTAAATGCCTAAATCTGATTTCCTAAATATTATGAGGGATGAAAATAATGCATTCTAAGCTAAAATGAACTGAAATTAAAATTCAATTAATACTAGCAATTAATTAATATAAATTTGACACAAATAATCATGCAAATATCAAAAATATAATATCTTTAATGGGAATAATGGGTTTATGGTGGTCAAAATGGTAGTTTGGTAATTAATAAAAGAAAGGCTAATCTATTGGGGCTTAGAGGCATATGGTTTAAAATAAAGTAATAAAGGAAGTTAATAAAGAAAGACAGACACGATGAGTTTACACACGTAGGAAAGAGGCACGGATACAGAAGCGAGAGAAGGATGCGACAAAGGGACGGAAACAATGGAAGGGGCGGAAGAGGAAGGAGGTGGAAATGACACAGGTAAGTGGGTTTAGGGGTTATGCCAGCCAGATGGGATGTATTCAAGAGTGATAGTAGCAAATGATATGCATCTGGTAGTGGTGAGAACAAACTGGGGAGATTGAGATGAGACTTGGTTAGGGATTAGGACTTAGGTAAGAACAAAGGTAAGCAAAAAAAGATAGAAGATGAAGAGAAGTACCTGAAGAAGAAGGTGGCATCACGCCAAGGCCTCTCGCCCTTTGGAATCACTCCAACAATCAATCGCACCTTGCAAAGGTATCTTGCAAAGATCTCAAAAAAATTTATTCATTTAATCGTGTATTCTATTACAATGAGTAGGCCTTATATAAGATTACAAACCACATATGTCCATATGCCCTTGCTAAAATTACTATCCTTAACTGAAAAAAAGAAAATAACTAAAATAAAAGAGAGACAGAAACAGTAGCAAAAAGACACGAAAACAGTAGTATGCGAATGGTATGGTTTGATCCGCATTAAACTCCCCATCTGAAAAAGAACTCGACCTCGAGTTCAAGCAAATGAAAAGACAAAAATCTACCCACGTATGCGTCTTCCCAATGTGGGGTCTTCAAAGTACAAACACACGCACGTGAGGTCTTCAAATGTCAATCAAGCGGATCAGCATCGGGCCACAATAAAAATGTTGGATCAACTTCATTCGCCATCGATGGTATACATGGAATCTGACACTGATATCACGAACAACTATGGATGGTGACATCAATAAAATGTAACCAGAATACACTTCTGATGATACAAGACAGACGTCAAGGTCAACTCGGACTAGCGGCAGCAGAAAAGAGTGAACAACATACTCTTCCGATGAAACAAGACTCCAGTATCTCTCCAGTAGATTCGGAGCAAGTCGCTAAGGCTCTCTCGCGGTCAACCAAGTGGCACCAGTCATGGGCTTGGTATTCCACATCATAAGATATAGGTGGTGTCCTTCTGCAATGATGGAAACATCTTCCTCTAGCAGGATAAATTCTATCTTTAATGAAAATCAAATTTAATGAGGATGGCTCAATCCAAAAGCACAAAACCTAATTGGTTGTCATGAACAACTATGGATGGTGACATCACTAAGATGTGACCAGAATAGACTACAATGAAACATTTGCTCTAGTTGCTAGGATGGAGACAGTTCGAATAATTTTAGCCCTTGTAGCACAGTTGAAGATGAAAATTTATCAATTGGATGTGAAATATCCTTTCCTCAATGGAAAGCTCAAAGAAGAAGTTTATTTTGAACAACCTCAAGGGTATGTTATAAATGAAAAAAAAAAAAGATAAAGTCTATTGACTTCGCAAAGCACTATATGGGCTACAACAAGCACTGCATGCTTGGACTACCAAAATTGATCAGTATTTCCAAAAGAGCCTTAGAAATTAAAATAGAGGATCATCCAAAAATTCTTTATTTCCAAAAGAGCCTTAGAAATTAAAATCGAGGATCATCCAAAAATTCTTGTTCACACATTAAATTCATCCATAGAGTTAATTCTAGAAAATAAAAATAAACATAAGCACAAACATGATCAATTGGAAAACCAGAAACTAATATTTCATTGCACTTTAAATCTTATTAATAATCATGGTATTTGAATTACAGATCTTGGAATTGAATATAAGAATGTTGGAAAATAAAATACAAATCAAACCACTAACCCTTATGCTAGAATCCAGAGCTCATGTAAACTAACTATATTTGTATTAATGTTTAAAATTATTTTAAAGATTAAATCTATGGATTTCATTAAAGTATTCATCATAAAACGGACCTTAGATTTGAATAATAAAGATAGGCCCCTGTCTCAACTCTAAATTTTCATCAAACTCTTACAAGTAAGAGCCTTAGAAATCAAAATAGGGAATCACCCAAAAATGGACCTTCTAATTGGGTGATGAAAATTTTCTAATTTAATTCTAAATATTTCATCACTCTTAAAATAAAAACCTTAGAAATTAAAATAGAGGATCATCCAAAATTCTTTTTCACACATTAAATTCATCCACAAAGTTAATTTTAGAAAATGAAAATAAACATAAGCACAAGCATAGATCAATTGGAAAATCAGAAACTAATATTTCATTACGCTTTGAATCTTATTAATAATCATGGTATTTGAATTACAAATCTTTGAATTGAACATAAGAATGTTGGAAAATAAACTACAAATCAAACCACTAACCCTTATACTAGAATCCAGAGCTCATGTAAACTGATTATATTTGTATTAATGTTTAAAATTATTTTAAAGATTAAATATAGATTTCATTAAAGTACTCATCACAAAACGGACTTTAGATTTGAATGATAAAGATAGGCCACTCTCTCAACTCTAAATTTTCTTCACACTCTTATAAGTAAAAGCTTTAGAAATCAAAACAGGAGATAACCCAAAAATGAACCTTCTAATTGGATGATGAAAATAGGCTTTTATTTTAATTCTAAATATTTCATCACACTCTTAATAGAAGAGCCTTAGAAATTAAAATAGAGGATCATCCAAAATTCTTGTTCACACATTAAATTCATCCACAGAGTTAATTCTAGAAAATAAAAATAAACATAAGCACAAATATAGACCAATTGGAAAAGCAGAAACTAAAATTTCATTGCACTTTGAATCTTGTTAATAATCATGGTATTTGAATTACAGATCTTAAAATTGAATATAAGAATATTGGAAAATAAACTACAAATCAAACCACTAACCTTTATGCTCGGTTTTTCTTCTCTTTTTTTTTTTTTCTCTTCCTTTGGTCCACTCCTAGCCTTGATTCCCAGTGTCTAAATTTGAATTTTACTGTTGTCCCAATGCATTTATTTAGAGGGTTCAGGGTAGGAATGAATGGCAATGATTGGTTAGGGTTTACTGGAATGGAGAGTGGAGATTTAATCAACTAATGGAGAGGCTTAGGAAATGGCCAACTAGGGTGGATCGGCTAAGGATTGTGGTTGGTGGCATCGTGTGGATTGGATTGAGATGGGATATGTGAATGAAATGAGATAAGTTACGGTGGTGTTGTGTAATGCATGGAGTGTTTTAGGGTTTGTGTTTAATGAATGGATGATTTAGATCTAATGGAAGCTTAGATGAATAGTTATATGCGAATTTGAATGAAATAAGGAAATGAGATGCAAAATCGTGTGAATGACTTGGAGAGAACTTTAGCCCAACTGAATTATCATTCTGGCTCATGGGCCATCAAACTCTTCTCTTCAAGCTTTTTCAATCTCTAGAATTTAATAATTAATTCATCACTTTTTTAAAAAAATTATGGACTAATTCAGACTCTCATAACTAGATCCAGACTAACCAATTTACATTTGAAATCGTAAAGCAGTAAAATAATCATTGGAATTCCAGGTCTTCCAATTTAAGCACAAATCTTGAAAATATTATAGATTTTAGGATGATTTCTTGTTTACTCCAATTTTTTCCTGTAAAACTAAAAATAACATTAAATGCATCTAATATATACAAAATCAAAGGCTAGCTAATCCAAATAATAGAGGAAAAATGTTATTTTTTATGTCTTAACACTTTCCATCGGTGCAATGCCTATAAAGACACTTAGTCGGGTGGAGAGAGTCCCGTTTTTACATACTTTCTCTCTCTTCTTCCCTCTGCACTATCGAACCAGCCATAAGATCTATGTTTTAATGTAGAGCCTATAGAAAGCCATAACAATCAAATCATGTATTAAGATCCAAAATTCTAATTAAATAATTCTTTATTCTCTAAATGTTAGTGGACTTTAAAATTATGTGGAAACTACAAAATCACCTTGATTAGAGAGGTTTATGCTAGAATAAGGGACTCAAAAAACTAACTTGATCAAATCATCTGCATGATGCTTTTAAATTTTTAAAATTGTAACACTTGAAATTCTTTCTAATCTCTGATATTATTAAGAAATGGCTAAAATTATTCTTCACTTATATATGTCATTGTTGAATGGGTATTGATTTTTAGAGTATAAATTTTGACAACCATACACCATCTTTAAACCATATCCAATTTTACCCTTTTTTCGCTCTCCAGTTGCTCCTCTCCCCCCGAATCAGAGGACGAAGATCCTCTCCATCTTCTCCCCTCCACCGCTGGTCGTCGGGACAGTGACCCCTCTTTAAACCATATCCAATTTTACCCTTTTTTCCCTCTCACGTTGCTCTCTCTCCCCAAATCAGAGGACGAAGATCCTGTCCATCTTCTCCCCTCCACCGCTGGTCGTCGGGACAGTGATCCCTCTCGTGCCCAGTTCTTCTCTCTTCCCTCTTCTATCCTCCCTCTCCTCTGTTTCCTCTCCTGCAACTAATAGGGAACGGAGCTTCCCTATAACAACAAGCGTACAGCCAAGTCCGTGCTCTCACCCAGACTTCCTGTTGCCCAGGACCCCCAACCACTCGTGATTCCTTACACGAAGTCTCTCAAATGTAGCATTGGCAAGCCTCCACCACCACCACCACCACCATCTTTATTTCCAAGTCCTAACGAAAAAAAAATTGCTTAGCTCCTTTCTTCTCTCCTCTCTCCAAACCAAATCATTTCCTTTCCTCACAATTCCTTCCAACCAAACAACATACACCCTTTCTTTAGTTTTCCTTTTCCTCTCACAACCATTGATACATATGGCCTCTAGTTATCAAAATTGTAGAATCAATACAAAACACAAAAGAAAGCAAAAGAACGAGACTAAAGAAAAACAGGTTACTCCAAAACAACCCTCTCATCTCTTCTCCTTCTCTTCAATCCGCACGTTGCAAGCGTTCCATGTCTTCTCTATTTCTCTCCCCATTCACCTCCAACGCCTCCACCACCATCGCTGCTGCCGCCCCTTCCTCATCATCCTCTTCTTCCTCCTCCAAGAAGAAGGATTTTGCATCTGCCACTTTCCGGGGCCTGAGATGTAACAACGTGCATATAGCCGAGCACCGCCTCTGTGCTTGCCCAAACTTCATGCTGCCTAGACTACCACCTTTCACCTTACTCCATCCCATCTCACCTAACCCCTGCTTCCTTGATCAGCGCCCAGGCCAGAGTTCTGCAACCCAATCAATGCCTCACAGCCATGTCCAGCCACGCCGAGCCCGTTCCCGACCAATCCACCCCGACCAGAAATGGCATCTTCTTCCGCCTCCATCGCATAGCCCTCCTCTCTGTCTCCCATCGCCTGATCCCACTCCGTGCACAACCCTTAAACCTTCTCTTTGAAACAACCATCCTTCCTACTTCTCTCACCACCGATCACAAGTCCAACTCAGTTTTGACAGAGCACCTGCAGAAAGAGGACAGGAGGACGTAACAGAAAAGGGTAAAATTAAGATTTGATTTAAAGATAATGTATGGTTATCAAAACTTTTGGCGTAAAAATCAATATCCTTGTTTAATACAGCCATGTAAATGTCCAATGGAACGATGATGATATGAGGAAAGATGATTTCATAAAATTGTGATATGTTATTCATTAAGAAATTGTCATATACATAAAAATATAAGAGTTAAAACAAACTGAAGCTCTAAATATCCCATCTTTTGGTCAGATTGATACAAACTTGACTCTTATAATCATGCATTAACTTTATACAATATAGAGTACAAAAGTTTATAGATCAAAACCAAAAAATTAACTAAATAAAGTTTGAGAACTTGAAATTTTAACATTTCAATTAAATATTTGTTTATCTGATCTCCACAAGAGACCCACTTCTAAGTATCCTTATCTATGATTAATACTTCTATTAACTAATTCTTTTATTAATACTTGATGTATCATAATTTAATTGCTAATTATTATTAGTATTTTCAATTTTAAAATTGCCTAATTACAGTAAAAAATACAACAATAATTCCACGTATAAAAAAATTCATTGTTGTTCCATAATCCCCATCTGCAACCCTATTGCATACGAGCAGGGGTCGAAATATCGGCCGATACATATCGTATTGGCCGATATATATCGATTTTTCATGACCGAACGATATCGACCGATACGATATGTATCGGACGTACAAAAAGGTTATCGACCGATATGACCGATATTCGGACCGAATATCGATCACCATATCGGCCGATATGCATAAAAACCGATATTTAAAAAAAAATTTAGAAAAAAATAGAAACCGATATGATTTTTCACGGTTTTCTACAGTTTTTTACAATTTTTCACGATTTTTTACAGTTTTTCACGGTTTTGAATATCGGAGGAGAAAAAAATGCAATAAAATGAAAAAAACGGATGAAAGAGAAAATTATCGGCCGAAGATTTTTTCGACCCCCGCATAAGAGTATACGACGAAACCGGGAGGCCGGAAAGAATTAAAAGTGGAGCTTGCAGTCCATTGATATGTGGCAACTCTTAATGGGCCTGCTTACTGCCAAGGAGAAAGGCCCTTTCTCTCTACCTCTTTTTTTTCAAATTTGAAATTGAGTGCCACGTGGCACAAAACCTGGCATCAGAAGATTGGTACCCGGAGCAAGAAGTATCAGAAGTTCAGAACAGTCAATTTGCAGTGATACAAGCAGGCCCCAACCATTAAAATATATAAAATTAGAAAGATCATAAATGGCCAATACTGTCAGTCAGTCCACACCGAAAGATGAGTTTGGCCTAAGCCATAGAAAACAATCAGAAACTACCCTCCAAAATAATAGAAAGATGAAATTAAAATATAATAATAAGAATTTTTTTCATATCAGAAAAAAAAAAAGGCATTTTTCGGAGGTTTTCTTCTCCACCGAACAAAAACTGTTCCCAATAGTTGCCTCCCCTCCCACATTTTATGTCTCGAGGATAAGTTTTTGTAAACTGCAAGTATAAGGCCTGTTCGTGGATGTCACTCAGATGGGGCAGGGTGGAACATCAAGAGTCAGTCCAGCTTGAATCTGGCCCCACCCAATGAGGCGCCAATGCTTCTCGACCCGCCGGCTTAGGGCCACCTTCTCCCCTTTACTGGTGCATACAGGTGAAGTCAGCTGAAGCTTAGCAAGATCATTCTTCACAGCAAGCAATCGAGCCCCAGTTGACATGGACCCTATGTTCAGCATCAGAATCTCACCCTTTGCCAATTTGGATACTTTACCCTGCTTCTCTGATCCCTTTGTCCTGACCCCAAGAAGCCGTCGAAGCAGGAAGAAGTTCACCTGATTATAAAGAGATTACAAATGGATCCTCTTCTAAAAAGCTTATAGATGAACAAAAAGGTGACCTGAATGGAGCTATACCACAGAATCATGGGATACTGCTTGAACTGAATCTAGTTTAAGGTGCATTTGGAACATATAAACCCAGCAAAGGATGGATGCCCCTCCCAAACATCATAGAGAGCATCTTTCAAGTCAAACATGAAACATGAGATGATTGAAGGGGTTAAAGAGGCTGAAAATACCATACCCTATCTCATGTTGTCGAGTTTTTATTGTGATCTGATGCTATCTGGAAATGAAGGGAAAAATCAGGACATGCAACTTGACAAATGTGCTGGTTGCTGAAGCACTAAAATATGTAGCTGATAGTTCAGTGTCAGGACCATTACTTGAAAGGTGTGGATGGGGATGGGGATGCCCAGAAAGCCTCCCACACCTGAGACTAATCATTGATCTTTTCAACCAGGTTCATGATCTCTGCAAGAAAATAAAAAAGACTGTCCATTTGTAGCACCAATCAAAGCCTTGGAATCTTCCAATCTGGACTTGTCTTTTCTGGTGCATCACTTGTCATGTGTGGACTGGTGCACATCATATTAATGGTCTCTACTACCAAATATTGATTGAGAGGAAGAAAATCAATGGAAAACAGAACCTCAGCAAACTGTGCACTTGCCAGTGAGGACTAAAGGTACTGACCAAACGTAAACAAATCCTTACACATTGAAAAGAAAATGATGTGCTAAAACTTTTGAAGGCTAAGAGCAGCTGCAGGTAGTTATAATTAATAAAAGGCAATTTACAAATGCATACAATCGACAGGTCATTGGGACATCAGAAGATAAACAGATGAAGTCATGCAGTGTACCTCCAATTCAACAAAAACATCTGGGAGTGACCCCACTTCACCAAGAACCTGGCCCACTAACCTATCAGCACGTGTCAGTGTGGGGTCCATTGTGGTACCAACTCCAATGAGACCCCCAGGAACAGCAAACTGCAGCTCATTTTGCTCAGCATAAAGCGAAACTATTCTAGAGTATATTGGTGTGCACTTTATATTACCACTCTCATCTTTCACAACAATACCAGGACGGACTTCAATAAACTGGTTCACTTTCAAAACACCCTGCATGAAATCATGTAATGGTCTTAGAAAAAAAAATGCTATGCAACTTTTCAAAAAAAAAATGCTATGCACTAATACATACTGGATAAGACCCTATATTGCATGGGCTCCACAAAAAGTGTGACGCTTGTGTTTGACACTTGCACCCATGTAGGACATTCACACCCCTTCTTCATGGACTCTTTTAGTTCTTTTAACATCATTTCCTAGATGACTAAAATATTGAAACACCTTTCTTCTCTTAAAACCTAATTATAATATTGATAATGTTTGTCATTTAATTTTTTTGAGTAAAACTAGTTCATGATTTTCTACTAGTGTTATTTTCGCACCTCATTTTCATATAAATAAATTTATATGTAAATTTATTTAAATGTGGTGCAATGTTCCCAATGCCTTTTTTTGGTTTGCCAAGTCGGACACCTCACTCATGTCGGACTCCAATGCTCGCACCCATAGCCATGCAATTTAGATAAGACCTGTGTTTCTAAATAATGTATTTAATTTTAGGTTTCAGGAGCATACTAATGTAATTTGTAAGAGGAACAGTGTTGCTATAAGATATTAATGAGAATCCACTCTGTCCCACATCGAACATATAATAAAAGAGCATATAAATGTAATTTGTAAGAGGAACAGTGTTGCTATAAGATATTAATGAGAATCCAGTGTGTCCCACATCGAACATATTTGACATCAATTAAGTAACATGAATAGATGATTACTTTTAGGCAGTCTGTATCTGCAACACAATATATAATTGGACAGAGCTCCATGTTTAACCAAAATATGCAATTTGACCCCGTTATTCTTATGTACACACCCAATGCATTTGCAAGATACTTAACTTGTAAGTGCTGGTGCCGAACATATAAAAAGCCATTTGCTCCTTGCTTCTGAATAATGGATTTTATAAAATTAGAAAAGCATGGTTGCAGGGAGGAGGAAAGGTCCAACCAGACATTGAATGTCCAAAGAAAGCAACCCTTCCAATTAGAAGTTAGGTCCGTCTGATTAGTGTCTCTTGGGTTGTGGCCATCCAGGTAAGGCCAAGCAATTAGTTGGTACCAATACATACTTTCCTTGTAAGGAGAGAATATGCAACTTAATGGAGAGGTAGAATAGGAGTTATTGATTATTTAATTGATTTATCTAGATTATTTGCTTAATTAGCATTTACTAAAGATGTATTTACTAAGTTTAGGGCTTTCCCCTTTATTTGATTTTACCTTCCTTATTTGTATTATGTTTTCTCTATAACTATAAATCATAGGGTCTCTCCTTCATTAAGGATGACACACCATATTTTCTGTGTGTTATTCTGTTATTCAAAGATGACAGCACAAAAATTGATGTGTAAGTGCATGTGGTCTGTTAAATAGATACACCGGTGGCCAGTGACAATTTCAACTTGTATGAAACAAAACACAAGGAACGCTTAGTATCAGGCTTGGATACACCATTTACATCAATAATAATAATGCACTTCCATCAAAACTATCAAGGGATACAAAGCCAGCAGTTCCTAAAAGCCCACCTGATTTCAAAAGGTATTAACCCATTTAGGCATTTGCCAAACACATTGAGTAATCCGAAATGCCAATTACAGTGGCAGGTGTGGATGAGCTCCTGAAGTGGGGTGAATCTACAGTAATTTCACAAGCATTCTTCTTCCTCATCTTCTTTTGAAAATGGTCACTTTCACAGATGAGGTTTCTTCACAAACTTTTTGCCATGCCATTTGCATAATGGGTGGACCAATGTAAGTATTTGATTACATGGGCATCCAAACATGATGTGGGGAAAAAGAAGCATACCCTGAGAATGCTACCACCAGCAACGCCACCCTTAATCTCATCTACTTCAGATCCAGGCCTATTCACATCAAACGAGCGGATTACTATCATATTGGGTGGCGAAACAAAGTTCCTCTCTGGAATAGGAATTTTGTTAACAAGATATTCACAGACAACATCTATATTGTATTTCAATTGTGCAGATATTGGTACCACAGGTGCTCCATCAGCAATTGTACCCTGCATGTATAGCAAAAAAGCATGACTTGAAGGCAGCTAGATCCTCATAATATTGTCTTCTGCTGTAACACATTCAGTATAAAAGACCAGGAGGATAAAAGGACATTGAGCCTTTTTATCTTTAGCAAATGCCTAATAGCACAAGCAACTCTTCCTAGCAGTTTTTCATGCCACAATACATGAATACCTGCGTGTCAAACAGGACATGCATCAGGTGACCCCTGCCATGTAGATTGCCTGACCCAAGAATAGACCAGTCTACCAACCATATGCACTCGAAATGCACGAAGAATTGAGACCACTTGTCATTTCATTCTATCATGTCCACTCATTCCGAGGACTGAACCACTTAATGCCAGGGTCCTGCATTTTTGCTGGAGCAACTGCAAAGCAGGACTCACCTGGACAGCTGCTCTAGGACAAGTGTGCCCCCTCAGCATACTCAGCCATGAGGAAGATTAGCGAGCCACTTCTTCCAAATGCTATAATTAAAAACATGGTTTATCAACTAACCTGGATGAACTTTTGAATGGCTTCTTGCTGATTTATGGCCACACTCTCTTGAACAAGATCAATTTTATTTTGTAGGATAATCATGTGTTGGAGACGCATAATTTCAACAGCAGCCAGATGCTCAGAAGTTTGAGGCTGAGGACAACTTTCATTGCTAGCTATCAGAAGTAATGCACCATCCATGATTGCTGCTCCATTAAGCATCGTAGCCATAAGAATATCATGCCCCTGTCGACAAGGAAATGGCAACAGAAAAGAATAAAAACATTTAAAAAATTTGAAAATGGATGTGCATCTTTTGGGGGGAAAAGAAAAAGATGTCTGCAAATGTAGCTCTAATAAATGAGACTATAAACCAACTAATAATAAGTTGGAAATGTGGAGAAAACTTTGATGCAGACAACTAGAATATGAGAATAGAGATAAAAATATATGAAGTATAATATAAGAGTAGGCAGGATAACCTAATCAAAATTGAAAATGACAAAACCAATTAGTGAGAAATTTTAAGTATTTTTTTGACAAATTTTGATAGTTAGGTCCAATTATAGAACACAATGGAGGGTTTGATATAGATAAAGCTAATAGGAGGGCCGCAGCCATGCAGGGTGACCTAAGTGTAGGCAAATGAGTGTGTTATGTAATAGAGTGCCAAATAGATTAAAAGGGCATTTCTGCAAGACAACAATTAGACTTGCAATACTATATGGAGTTGAATACTGGGCAGCATAGAAGACACAAGTAATAAAATAATGGTGATGAAGATGAGTATGTCAAGATGGAAGTGCAGTGTGTCAAACAAAAGACACAGAAATTAGTGCACAGGCAATAGAGAAAGCCTAGAAGTTGCTTTAATGAACAAATGATAAGGGGACATTAGAGTCAATGTGGGATGACTGAGGAGGGAGGTGGCGAGGACATCCGTGACGGATATCGGGTCTATTAGAGATCCCGAAAATGACATTACATAGCCCTTGGATCATTAAGGTTGGAGGATGACCATCAGATCTAGTTGCACCTAATTGTTTTTTATCCGTACGTTGGATCTGCACATCGATCTCAGTTATTTTTGCTTGAAAGGTCTAATCTAACCGTTCACTATTATCAAATCGAGTTTTAGAGCTACTTGTTCTTTAAATCGTGGTTGGCTTGATCCGAGCCATTCAGTTGGTCCAACCGATCTTACCCATTCATCATCATTACTTGAGTCTAGTAGATGATTTAGGAAGTTTTTTTCTTTTTTTGAGTATCAGATTTTGTTTCGATGTAATAAGTTATTTTGGATGGTTTTAATTACAAGCACAAGTGGTGCACGTGTGGGGTTTTAGGTTCCTTTAGGGTTTTCCTATAAATACTCATAATGAACCTCTTATTGACATTGAATGGAATTAAGAGTTTTTGCATTTCCTCCTCTTAAAGGTGATGGTTTGACTAAAAAAACCCTTGGTGTGACTCCCTGGAAACCCTAGGTGTTTGGGTCCCACGTAAGGTGTTGTGGGGGCCACGTCTGCAACGCAGTTGACCAAAATCTTCCATTTCTGGAAAGCCAACTGAATCTCTGTATGACTGATTGTAGATTGATTGTAATCAGTCATTCATTTATTCCTTTCCATAATCAGCCACATGATTAGCTCCTTTGTTTATTATTTATACCTGTAACCCTTATGGTTCTACACATTCAATACAATACACTGAGAATTTCTTCTCCATTATCTTTTCTTTTCTTAAGTGTATATTTCTACATGATATTGAGCCAGAAAGATTTTTGAAGTTTTTTTTCGAATCCGTTGTACCTCTGTAGCGGATCCTCCCTCTTTAGACCTGCTCTCCGCTGCTTTTCATGGATCTGAATTTTTTTTGGGTTCTTACAAGCATCTCCTGCAGTTGTTTCTTCTCCGACGTCAATCTCTTCTCCGATAAAGCATCTGCCGGCAGGACCCTTTCTCCTCCTACCATTTTTTACAAAGCTTTCCATCCATAGGGTTGGATCTCTGTTTTGAAGAATTTTTCTCATGTTTCTTTCCCTCTTCCAGCCAAAAAACCCAATTTTCGATTTTCTGCTTAGATCGGCTGGCTCAATGCACTGTTGGAGTTCAATCCTTCACGATTGTAGTCGCCTCTGGCCCTGGTTTCAATCCCACCTGGTTGTGCCACCTTTGGTCAATGGTGGGACCCACGTAAGTGCATTCTCACCATTATTGCCTAGGACGTCGGGGATTCAGCCCTATTTCACCTGTGATCTACACCACCACAGTCGTCCCTACCTTCTCTTTCCATCCATTTGGAGTTGCTAGGGTTACCATCTCGGTGGGGCCCATTTTTTGTCCTTTTTTAGTTGTTGCAGTCCATCCCTTTGCTGGCTTTCTTCTGCAGTTTGGACATTTGCTGCAAATTGGTGTTGTGTAGACATTTGGTGTGGTTTTTTGCTTCAATTGGTGTTGTGCGGGTCCATTGTTGCTACTTCTTCACCGATCGACTATATAATCTTAAGGTTTGGATCAAGTTTTTGGCCTTTATTTGCTTCTCCAGCACTTTGATTTGATTACTACTTCCGCATCATGGACTCTTTTGTTGGATCTTCTACTGGATCATCTACCGTCTCTTCTACACCGATTCTATTACCAATATGACCTCCTCTGGGTCCACTCATATTGGCAAGATCACCACCGCTTTGTTGGATGAGACAGATTACTTCCAATGGTCTCACTCCGTCAAAATGTTTCTTGAAGTCAAGCAATTATCTGACTATATTGATGCCACGATCACAGAACCAGCCAAGGATATTCCCTCATACCGACCTCAGAAAGCTAATAATTCCTTGGTCAAGTCCGAGCTTCTTCACTCCATAGAAGATCATATCCGTGGCACTGTTTATACTCTTCCGTCTGCCAAGGATGTTTGGGACACAGTTAAAGCCCTATATTCTAATGGTGACAATTCAACCTGCTTATACGAGTGCTATCAGACAACATCTCATCTACGATAGGGACAGTTATCATTGATTCACTATTATTCCACACTGTGAACCTGTTGGTTAGAGTTGGATCAACTTGAATCTGTCACTTTTGAGCACCCTGGTGATACTGTTATCTATAGGCAATTGGTTGTTTGGCGACAAACATTTGAGTTATTGGCTGGACTAAATCAGGAATTTGAGCCTATACGGGCTCAACTGCTTGGGCAACGACCTCTTCCCTCTTTGGATGAGGTCTACTTTGCATTACTTCGAGATGGCAGGTGTCGCCTTGTTATGACTCATTTGCCGGTTGAACGCTCCGCATTGATCACCACTCATTCCTCAGTGCCGTCTTCCACTCACGGGGTTCTTGTTTCTCATGGCAAGGATCCATCTTCTGACACTCATAGGGACACCAAAACCTCACGGAAGAAGGGTGCTCACTTTTGTACTTATTGCAAGATGAACAATCATTATGTTGATTCCTGCTACAAATTTCATGGCCGCCTGAAGCAAGCTCATCTCTCCGTTGCACCTCATGTTGCTTCTGATGTGGCTATTGATAGTGCCCCAGTGACCAGATGGGACTTTAACTTATTGCTACAACGACTAGATCGTCTTCAACCCTCCGAAGTTTCTAATGTTGTCTCCTCTACCCCAGGTATTGAGTCCCCTACACATCATGTCTCCCATCATTCCTGGATTGTCAATTCTGGTGCTACTGACCATATGGTTGGTATGTCCACCATCTTCTCTTCTCTTTCCCCTGTTTCATGTGATAAGGTTAAATTAGCCAATGGTTCATATACTGATATTGTTGGGAAAGGGATTGTTCCCCTTACTCCTACTTTGGACCTTTCATCTGCTTTGCATGTTCCCAATTTATGCCACAAATTATATGTTAGTTCATTGACTAAACATTTGAATTGCTCAGTCACTTTCTTTCCTTTTTACTGTGTTTTCCAGAATCTAACCATGAAGCAGGTGTTGGGTGGTGGTCGTGAAGCGGATGGCCTATACCTTCTCGACTCTCGCCCTAGCAACTCAGAAGCGTGTTCAATCTCTTCCTCTTTAGATGTGTGGCAGTGGCATTGTCATCTGGGGCATTCTGCAAATTCTATAATGAAACAGCTCGTTCCTAGTTCATCTTTTAGTCATTTTGAGTGTGAACATTACCAATATGGAAAGCATAGTAAAGCTTATTTTCCCCCATCTCTCAATAAAAATCCAACTACTTTATTTTCGCTTATACACTCTGATGTTTGGCAATCTCCTACTCTATCTCGCATTAGTTTTCATTATTTTGTCACATTTATTGATGATTATTCTCACATGACTTGGACATACTTAATGAAACACAAATCAAAAGTCCTTAAACATTTCCACACTTTTTACTAGTGGGTTGACATTCAATTTGGATGTAAGATTGAGGTTTTACGGAGTGATAATGTGTGGGGGGAGAATACTTGTCACAATCCTTTCTTACCTTTTCAAGAGAGCATGGTATAGACTCTCAATTGTCTTCTCCTTCTATACCTCAACAAAATGGTGTAGCTGAACGAAAAAACCGTCACCTTCTTAAAGTGGCTTGCTCACTTCTATTTACCATGCATATTCTCCAGTCCTATTGGCCCAAAGTTGTGTTAACTACTTGTTATCTTATCAATAGGATGCCATCTCGCATCTCAAAAAACCAGTCCCCCATTGACCTTCTGTCACGACATAAACTCATCACTCATCTTCCCTTACATGTCTTTGGGTGCGTCTGCTTTGTTCACAATTTCTCTGGCCATAAACTCTCTCCATGGGTTGTGCATTGTGTTCCTAGGTTATTCAGCTTTTCACAAAGGTTACAAGTGTTTTGATCCTCTTACTAAGAAAAATTATATTTCCATGGATGTCACCTTTTTTAGCGGGACCCTTATTTTCTTACTACCTCTACCTCTTCTCCTTCCCCAATCCTTCCTCTTCTCCCTGAAGATGTTGGGCCGACCAGTCCTCCCAAGCCCATTCCAGTGTATTAACGCCGCCAGTCTCAACCGCCACCTGTTGTTGACTCCACCCACTCATCTATCAGTGATCTAGATCCACTCGCCTCTGACCAATCTGATCTTCCTATTGCCCTTCAGAAAGGTAAGCACTCTTGCACCAATCATCCACTTGATTGGTTTGTATCATATCATGTTTCCCCCTCCTATCACAACTTTCTCACAGCATTGGGCAACATCAAGATACCGAAGAGGATTAACACGGCCTTGAAACATCCCTCGTGGAAAACAACAATGGATGAAGAATTAGTTGCCCTTGAGAAGAACAACACTTGGGACATCGTTTGTTTGCCACCGGGGAAGACTCTTGTTGGGTGCAAGTGGGTATTTGCCTTGAAACATAATCCCGAGGGCTCCATTGCTAGGTATAAAGCTCGCCTAGTTGCCAAAAGCTTCACACAAACATATGGTGTGGACTACCAAGACACCTTCTCACAAGTTGCCAAGATTACGTCTGTGCAGATCTTACTCTCCCTCGCCACGACTTTTACTTGGCCACTTCACCAGTTAGATGTGAAGAATGCTTTTCTCCATGGTGATCTTCAGGAAGAAGTGCATATGCTTCCTCCTCCGGAGTTTGTCAAACAGAAGGAGCCTAACCGATGGCTCCATTGCTAGGTATAAGGCTCGCCTCGTTGCCAAAGGCTTCACACAAACATATGGTGTGGACTACTAGGACACCTTCTCACAAGTTGCCAAGATTACATCTGTGCAGATCTTACTCTCCCTCGCCACGACTTTTACTTGGCCACTTCACCAGTTAGATGAGAAGAATGCTTTTCTCCATGGTAATCTTCAGGAAGAAATGTATATGCTTCCTCCTTCGGAGTTTGTCAAACAGGAGGAGCCTAACTCTTTCTGCAGACTGAAAAGGTTCTTTATGGTCTTAAGCAATCTCCCCAAGCTTGGTTTGAGAAGTTTAGCAATGCCTTATTACCTTATACTTTTATTCGTTGTCAGTCGGATCACTCAGTCTTCATTTACCGCCTCCACTCAGTTGTGATGATTTTGGTTACCTATGTTGATGATATTGTTCTCATAGGTAACAATAACGCAGTTATCTCTTCCTTCAAACGTTAACTTCAATGGACTTTTGATATTAAGGATGTGGGGCCCCTTTGATACTTTCTTGGAATTGAAATTGCTCGGTCTTCTCGTGGCCTCTATTTATCTCAGCGGAAATATGTCCTGGATCTCCTCCAAGAAGCTGGCTATTTTGGCTGCAAACTTGTTGATACTCCGCTGGATGTGAACACCAAGTTATCTGCATCTGATGGGAATCTTCTTGACACACCAAGTTTTTAATAGAAACTCGTCGGCAAGCTCATTTCTCTCACCATCACGCGACCAGACTTATCTTACGTTGTTGGTGTTCTCAGTCAATTCATGCATGAACCACGAGACACTCATCTCCATGTTGTGTTCCATATCCTTCAGTATCTTAAGGCTTATCCTGGTCGCGGCTTGTTCTATGCACACCAGCCTACTGCTCCGGTTCACAGTTATTTCGATGTTGATTCGGTCGGATCTCCAGATGATCACCGCTTTACTTTAGGCTATTGTGTTTTCTTGGGCTAACATTTAGTTGTCTAGCGAAGCAAGAAGCAGTCAGTTGTTACTCGTTCAAGTGTTGAGGCCGAATATTGTGCCATGGCTAATACTAATTCTAAATTGTTGTGGTTTAGACAATTCCTTACTGAATTGGGTTTTGCTCCAGCCGATCCACTCGTCATGTTTTGTGACAATCAAGTCAACATTGTCTCCAATTCAATCTTTCATGAGCGGGCTAAACACATTGAAGTAGATTGTCACTTCCTTTATCAGCATATTTCTGAAGGCTAATTTTTCACTCTCATCTGAAGTCTAAAGATCAGCTTGCAGATATTTTCACAAAGTCAGTTCCTCGAACTTAGCTCGATTCGGTTGTTAGCAAGCTGGGATTACTCGACATCTTCGAACCAGCTTAAGGGGGAGTGTTGTGGGACCCACGTAAGGTGTTTTGGGACCCACGTCTGCAACGCAGTTGACCAAAATCTTCCAATTCTGGAAAGTCAACTGAATCTATGTATGATTGATTGTAATTAGTCATTCATTTATTTCTCTCCATAATCAACCAATTGATCGGTTCCTTTGTTTATTATTTATACCTGTAACCCTTATGGTTCTACACATTCAATACACTAAGAATTTCTTCTCCATTATCTTTTTTTCCTTTTCTTAAGTGTATATTTCTACACTAGTGCTCTCTATCCTTTTTCTTCTTATTATTATTATCATCATCATTATTATTATTATTCTCCTTCAATTGTCTTAGATTTTTAGAACCTAAACAACCCAGGAACCCCAATACAAACCAAAATCATGGCCAACCAAGTCCTAAACTGTGCTCAGCAAACCACCCACAGCCAAAACCCAACCGATTGTACAACTGTATGGACGGGGCCTTCCTTTTTTTTTTTTTTTTTACTTTTTTGTGCCCCTCTGGCCTTTTGCATAGTCAGCCACCCTATTGTGGGGGGCAGAAATCCCCAATCAGCCTCCATTTGGGAATCTATTTTGGGTGTTTTCGGGTGTGATCTTGAGTGGGAGCATGTTTCTCTTGTCAGAGGAACTTCTGGACATGATGGTTCTGATCTTAGGAGATTTGGAGGGCTTGATGATGCGGCGCATCCCATCCCATGCGCAGATCCAGTTTCTGTGTTTTCTTTTATTTATTTTTAGTTAGTTTTGTTTTGGTTTTATTTAGTAAGGGTAGTTTGGGTATTTGTTGTTTATTTTAGTAAGGAGAATACTTATATAAGTTGTAGCCTTCCTTGAGACAATACACGATTGATGAAATAAATAAAAAAAATTGAGTTTCCTCATACCTTGTGCGATGAGTGATTTGGAGCGATTCCTTTTTGGTGTGAAGCATGGCGTGAGGCTATCCTTTTATCTGCAGGTCTTCCTCTATTTCTCCTATATTCTTCCTCTATTTCTCTTCTTCTATCCCTACCCTTTCCTCTTGTTTTCACCCATCCCTTTGGCTGCCACAGCCCTCCTTTGGCTTTCTGCCTTTCTGCCAACCCCCAGACCCCTATTTCCTTTCGCATGTACTTCCGTGACCCCCAAATCTCCTCTACTGCTGCTGTGAATCCCATATATCTTTCCTATTGCTGTCGTACCCTCCAAATCTCCATCCCAGCTTGTCGCCATCACCCATATCTCCTCCCTGTGTCTTCCGTGAGCCCCTACAATCCATCTCTTTGTTGTCGCCACCCCTCTTTAAGCCTTTCCCTTGCTGCCGCACCACTGTCAACCTTCCTATTTCTATCCGTAATCCCTTTTCCCATCTTGATTTACCATCGTCCCTTCCTCATTTTCTATTTCTTCATTTAAAACACATGCCTATTTAGAACCATGGGCCTTTTCCAAATTATCTCACCCATTTATTGACTTTTCATGTATTTGTTTATATCATATTCTGGGGATATTTGCATGATTATGTGTGGTAATTTTATATTAATTAATTGCACATATTAATTGAAATTTAATTTCAGGCCATATTAGATTTAGGGTGCATTATTTTCATCCCTTTTAATTTTTAGAGAACTACATTAGGCATTTAAGGTTACCCTATTAGTTGTCATGCATCAAATCGGCATCAGAGACAGGTCTGGTTGTTTCCTTAAACATCCACAGTCCTAGAATTATATTTAGTGTCCAAAAAAAAAATTAGTATTGCATCTTATTTTAAAAAAAAAAAAAATTGCATTTTATTTAAAAAAAATTGTTGCATTCATTGCATTTAGAGTTAAAGTCACATCGTTTAGTGTGTCTTCTTGTGCATGCCCACACGTAGTGGCTGAGAGTATCAACCCAATATGGACCTCACACCGTTTACCAAGATCTTAGACGATGTCAGTGCCCGCTTAGCCAACATAGAAACCAGAATAGCAGAACAGGCGGCCAGAACCGATAACTGCTTCGATGAACTAGAGCTTTCCCTCAGTCACGACAATGACCTGGAAGTTGGTGGTCGTAGAGGTCGAGGTAGAGTTGGTGACCGAGGACGTGGTAGAGGAAGAAATGGTCCCCACAACTATTATGTTTTTCATGACCTTCCGGACCCTGAATCTGAAATAGTGAGAACTGTTAAAGTTGAAGCTCTGAGTTTTGATGGTCGGACTTGACCCAAAGGCTTTTATTGACTGATTTTCTGACATAAAACACTACTTTGAATGGTATAATATGTCAGAAGGGCGTTTTGTGAGATTTGCAAAAATGAAATTGTTGAGTCAAGCAAAACTTTTCTGGACCAATGTAGAGCGCCAAATTGAAAAGGCCAGAGGTGAGCCTATTTCTCATTGGGATGAAATGAAAGAAAAACTGAAAGAAAAATACCTCCCTTTGACCTATAGAGAGAGATTATTGAATCAATGGCAAGCACTTTGTCAGAGAAACATGTCAGTCAGCGATTACATCGACAAGTTTGATGAGTACATGATGAGATGCAATGTAAGGAGGACCTTCTTGTGACTCTTTCTTGGTTTAGAATGGGTCTTCGTCCAGATGTCCAAAAGGAGTTGATTCCCCACAGTGTCACTTTGGAGGAGATTTATCAGAGAATTCAAGAACTGGAACGTTACCTAACACCGAACCCTCCTAGCCACTAAATCTATTCCACGGGATACAGTGAATCAAGCCAAGCCAACCATCAGTGCTCCATTCCAAAACAAGGATGTAAGTGTTAAAGGAGCTTCTGGTGCGAGTTCTTTCAAATAAGGGATCAAATGCTATAACTGTCGTGGTTATGGGCATTTCGCACACGAGTGTCCTACCAAGAATCGGAATAAGGAAAGAGCCCTTGTGTTGGAACAATAGGCCAATGAAAAGACTAACCAGGACGTTCAAAATGAATTGTTATATGAAGGAGTAGATCCCGATAGTGATGAGGACATCATCGATAATTTTGACGAAAATCCCCTTGGATTGGTTAGGTGTGTTACCATGTCATCCCCATCCATAGACCCTAGTCCAGTGCCAGTATCACCCAAGTTGTCTGAGTCTGCATTTGCATTTTCACCACATACACATGCATTGCATGCTGAAATTAAAAGTGAAATTAATACATGCAATGAACAATATAAGTTTGTTGCAAATACTCATTGTAAGTCCAATGAATTTGATGTGGATGATCATGTAGAGGACCTCACATTCTGTCCAGTTCCAGCAGCCTTACCACTCCATCCTACCTCATATGAGCCTCATCCTAACTCACATACTGGCCTACCTATCCCACTTCATAATCCATGGCCTGAACCTACAAAGCCATCCCTGTCATCCAAGAGAGAGAAGGTAGAGTTTATACTGGATGAGAAAGTGGTTCTCACACGCCAGCTGAAGACAAAATTCACATGGTTGACAGCAGATGAACTTCAGGGACAAGATCTGACTCTTCTGGAGAGATATCACACTCTGTATCGCCAGAGGTGTATTCTTCTCATTTAGAGCATGTTAACTACAGTGACAGTTCAGATGTCCGAGCATCCCAGTGACGACGAAAGAAAGCCACTCCAGCAACATTGTGGCTTGATGATGACTCCATGGGATGACATTTGAAGACCTCACGTGAACGTGAATGCATATTGAAGACCCCACACTAGAAAGGCGTGTGCGTGGGAAGATTGATGTCTTTTCATATGTTTGAACTCGAAGTCGAGTTCTTTTTCAAATGGGGGGATTGATGCGGCGCATCCCCCCATGCACAGATCCAGTTTCCGTGTTTTGTTTTATTTATTTTTAGGTAGTTTTGTTTTGGTTTTATTTTAGTAAGGGTAGTTTGGGTATTTGTTGTTTATTTTTTTAGTAAGGAGAATACTTATATAAGTTGTAACCTTCCTTGAGGCAATACACGATTGATGAAATAAAAAAAAATTGAGTTTCCACATACCTTGTGCGATCGAGTGATTTGGAGAGATTCTTTTTTGGCGTGAAACTTGGCGTGAAGCTATCCTTTTATCTACAGGTACTTCTCCTACCTTCGTCCTCTATTTCTCTTCTTCTTTCCTACCCTTTCCTCTTGTTTTCACCCATCCCTTTGGCTGCCACAAGCCTCCTTCGACTTTCTGCCTTTCCGCCAACCCCCAAACCCCTATTTCCTTTCGCCTGTACTTCTTTGACCCCCAAATCTCCACTATTGCTGCCGTGAATCACATATATCTTCCCTATTGCTGTCATGACCTCCAAATCTCCATCCCAACTTGTCGCCATCATCCATATCTCCTCCTTGCGTCTTCCGTGAGCCCCTACAATCCATCTCTTTGTTGTCGCCACCCTTCTTTAAGTCTTTCCCTTGCTGCCGCACCACTTTCAGCCTTCCTATTTATATCCGTAATCCCTTTCCCATCTTGATTTACCATCATCCCTTCCTCATTTTCTATTTCTTTATTTAAAACACATGCCTATTTAGAACCATGGGCCTTTTCCAAATTATCTCACCCATTTATTGACTTTTCATGTATTTGTTTATATCATATTCTGGGGATATTTACATGATTATGTGTGGTAATTTTATATTAATTAATTGCACATATTAATTGGTATTTAATTTCAGCCCGTATTAGATTTAAGGTGCATTATTTTCATCCCTTTTAATTTTTAGGGAACCACATCAGGCATTTAGGGGTATCCTATTAGTTGTCCTTCATCACTTGAACTCTACTTTTGATGATCTCCAGGGTTAACATGCTCTAATGTTGTAGAACTCTCTAGATCTTTTGTGTTTGTGATGCTATTTGCTCAGATTTAGTGATAGTCATTATCTGCAAATTTTTAAGCTTCTGAAATCAACATTTAAATTATGTTTTGCATGCATATAGCAGTACATATCATTCTAGTTCCTGATTTTCCACAATTGCAAGCTTAAATCTAGAGTTTTAGGATGCTTTAATCTTATTTTAGGGCATACTACACTTCTATCCTTTGTTAGGAGGTGTTTTTTTTTTTTAAGCTTTGTTAGGAGGTTATTAATGAGGTGGAAAATGCCCAATTTCAGTTCTGTGAAGTTTATATTGTGAATGGGGAAGTTAGGGGTAAACCAGGTCCATCTGGGATTAGAGGCATCCTTCATCACTTATGGTCAAGTGCTCACCCATTTTTTGGGACCAATGAAGATATAGATTCTAAGGAGGCAAAGCTTTTGATGATTAAGGCGGCATTGAAGATTATCAAGACTCATTTTCATGGCAAGCTTATTACAGAAGCCAATTCGGTTAATGCACTCTGTCAACCTCAAAAGAAAAAGAAACCACCTTGGAGGCTTCTGTCATCATTTAAAAAGATTAGCAATAGCGACAAGAGTTAGATGTATCTTTTGTCCATTTTAGAAGGTCAACAAACAAGGTGGCAGATTTTAGAGCGAAGAATGGTATCTCAAGATCTAACATGTTTTTGGACTTTCCACTAGATTGAGATGTTTCATGTTTATTCTTCTTTGTACCTCCCATTATAGAAATGATAGTGTTCACCTTGTATACTCCATTTTCCTTATGTAGCCTTTTATTTTCTTTTAATGAAATTTATTTCTTAGCATTCAAGAAAAAATATCGATTAAGATGGTTTGGACTCTAAAAACATTTCTAGAAGACTAAAATCAGCCCCAATGTGAAGAGTTGAAGGGTTACACGTTGAAGGTACTAGGAGAAGACCTGCAAATAGAAGATACTAGGAGAAGGGGTTGGTCATTAAAGACAACAGTTGAGATTGTAAGAAATAATATAGAATGTGAGATTATGGAGAACATGATTGCTAATAGGATTGAGTAGAAAAGTAGAAAATAAAAGCCAGTTTCATTAATAGGTCAAAAGTGCAAAACCACTTATCTAAGTTGTCAAAGAAAAATGACATGTTGTACCCCATCACCAAAGATAATCCCAAAACAAATATCAAATAACCGAAAACTCACTATGGTAAACAGAAACGTTAAAATACTCTTAGCCTTATTCGCCCACTATTTGCCAAATAATCGACGAAGCACCTCTCTACTTCCAAAAAAACTAATCCATATATCATCTTAACATAAAATTAAATAAGGGCTCCATGTGTCTAAGACATGGTTTATATTGAGAACAATGATTTGAAATTTGCCTAGCAGAAATGTTAAGTGCCTATCAGTAAACCTGCTTTGGTAATGTTCCAAATCTTGGTCAAGCATTAGTTGGACCCTCCATTTTCCTCCTAGTTGAGTTTGAAATAGGGGAAAAGTGATACCTCCAGCAGACTTATCTAGACATCAAAACATACACTTGCACAATTAACATTATTAACCACTAGGAAATCATCAGATATTAAGATTCATAAAGAACACATGTCAATGAACTCTCAACAAATAGATGTTGATCCACATCAAAAAATACTATAGATATTACAACAAAGGGAATGGCCAGGAGATAAATAATCTCACCGGGCAGTCCACAAAAGAAACATGCCTCAAGAGCTTCATCCTAGCATTCTCAAACCCTGGAACATCACAGAGAGGGCTGTCTTCTTTTCCACTTCCATAGGCCCTGAAAACAGAATTAAAGAGAAATCATGCACAGTTGAATCAGGGAAAAGAATAATTGTGCTTTTAGAGAACACATACTTGTAGCACATAGGCCGAGGGCAGCGTTCATCTTCACACTTGTAAATTTTTGCATTAGCATATCCCAGCTTGATAGTAATATTACGCTCCAGTTCATTCTTAAAACGAACAGTCTGCAAGGGTGAAAAGCAGAAGGAATACAATCATGAGATATCTCTAGTTCAGATTTCTATATTAAGGTATCACAGTACACAAGGGTATCACAGTACAATTATTAAAAGCATCTCTTTTTTTGTGATAGATCTATCTATATATGTATGTACGTATATGTGTATGTGTGTGTATAACAATTTTCCCCTCAAGTGGTCACCTCATGAAACTTTCATAGGGCGACAGCCATGTAGGGCTCACCTTGGCCCCAATCACACCTCACCCCACCTCACACCCACCTACCCTCCATGAACTCACCATTCCTAATTAGATAGAGTGTTGAACTAACCCCATCAAATTTACACCGTCAAATAAAATTGAATTTTTGGGACCTTAAAATATGGCTTTATATTGAATTTTTTGGACCTCTCTCTCTATCTCAATCATTAGATCTACAATGCTTTACGGAGCCGAGTGCTAGGCAATGAAAAAGACCAATAAACAAAGTCAGGACAACAGTGTAGGCTATGTTCGATGAGTGATTTAATGCCTAAAAGATAAAAGTTAGAAACGAACGCATTAGAGATAGTTTAAAGATAGGTATGATAGATGACAAGTTGAGAGAAACTCGTTTGGTCGTGTTAGTAGAAGACCAAGCACAATATAAGTGCGTAAATGGAGAAGCTACAAATCAAAGGCACTAGGAGGAAATGACGACCTTCAAAAATATGGAAGGAAGGGATAAAAAGGACATGTTATTGGTATATCTTTGTCAATTGGGTGACAAAAAGGGGGAGAGAAGTTGAATGACAAAAGAGTTCTCCAAATGTGTTGTTAATGATGCAAATGTTATAATGATTTTCTCAGTTGTGATGTTTTTCTCAGGGGGAGAAAAATGAGAAAATGAGGAGGATCTGCATGAGAAGGGAAACAGTGAGACAGAAGAATTGATTTTGAGTGTATCAATTCTTATACAATGGGGGAGACATCAAAATTGTCAGACTTGAGATTGCTGACAGACATTGTTGATATTTTGATGATTTTTATTGCTTCTAAAAGTAAGGGGGAGAAATTTGTGCTCCACCCAGGATATGCCGTGCTTTGTGTTGTGACTGTTTTGCAGGCATATGTAACATGATGCGAAGCAATGCTATTGGGCGTTCTCAAAGAAGTCAAGAGGCACACATTATGTTGAGAGTGTTGTAATGTTGAGTGTCTCTTGTAATTTGTAAAGAGTGAATATCTTGTACTCTTTGAGTTGTAAGTTGTCAGTCTTGTGTTGGGTCAGTGGTTTTGTCACGAAATTGACAAAGGGAGAGATTGTTAGAGCCACAGTTGAATCTATGTTTTCGGTGTTGTCAATTTCGTTTGTAAGACTATGTTGTGTGTCATGTGCACCTCTGGAAGAGTGAATACTAGATGGTGTGGAGACCTGGATGGCAAAGTAGCAAGTGGAAATGGTGAATCAGCTGAAAGGCCAACCAAGACATGTAAAAAGACTCTAATAGACTTAGGATGACCCAGGACTGATCCCAGTAGGTATGGACTTAGAATTGGGACTCATATAGGTGGATATATATGTGATTCTAAGCACCAAGTCCATAGTTTTGGTTTGAGAATGTGAGCTCAGAATTCTGGAAGTGTTGTTCAGAATTCTGGAGATGTTCTGGAGTTCGGAGTTCCGAAGAGGTAGATTCAAACTTCCGAACAAAACGTGGTTTGGACAAACCTGTGGACTTAGTCTCTCTGTGTGTTCAGAACTCCGAATGGGCATTCGGACTTCTGAAGACTAGTCGTTGGGTTTAGAGTTCCAAATGAAATTTTTAGAGTTCTAAAGACTAGTTGTTGAAGCGTGTGTGTATGATGAGCTAGATCTGTTTGACACAGATTTGATTAGTTGTCAGAGTGTTTACTCTGAGCTGTGATTGGCTGTTCAGAGTTCCGAAGTTTAGTGTTCAAAGTTCTGAACTTAAGTTTTAGAGTTCCAAACAAAGCAGTTTGAAAATGTTATACATAGCCAGCCTCGTTTTCTGTGCAATAGACGAAATACTGGTTCTGAAAAAGCTTATGAAATTCTAAGAAAAGCTTGTGAGCACAGAAAGGCCTTGAGAGACTATATGCACATGTAATTGATAACTCTTTTGATAGTTTATGAGATCCAACACTTTGATCTTCATTGATAGTAAATGAGTGTGTGATGCTCTGTATTTGAAGTGATTGGATGATTTTAGTGAGTGAGATCTAGAGACACTAGTGAGAGTGCTAGATCTAGACACCCTTCTCAAATCCTTAGTTGTGTGGCATTCATCAGGATATCATTTGCAACAAGGACGTGTGGTATGGAGGAAGTGACGGTTGTGCAAAGACCACTAAAAGAGCTTTGATTGGCGCATCTACATCGACAAAGTCAGTGAATACTTCGTGTTGTGTTGTTGATGCAGGACAAGGGGATAGGGTAACCCTAAATGCCTAATGTGGTTCCCTAAATATTAAAAGAGGATGAAAATAATGCACCTAAAACTAATATGGGCTGAAATTAAATTCCAATTAATACTCACAATTAATTAATATAAATTATATCACAAATAATCATGCAAATTCATAGAAATCAAATGTAAACAAATATATAAGAAATGAAATAAACAAAGAGGAATGACTTTAATGAACTATGCATATGGTTTTTAATAACTATATGGGTTTAAATGAGAAAATACATAAAAGGAGGAAGGGACGATAGCAAATAAACATGGGATAGGGATTACGGATACCAATAGGAAGGCTTAAAGTGTTGCGGCAGCGAAGGGAAGAAGCTACAAAGGATGGCGATGGCTATAGGAAGGGGCGGCAACAAGAAGGGAGGCAGAGGCGATTAAGGAGGTTGGTGGCTGTATGGGTGGATAGCAGACAGTAGGGAGAAGACTTTGAGAAGGAAAAAGGGGTAGGATGGATTTTAGAGAGAAACAAAACACAAGGAGGAGTAATAGGAAGTGGCGACACTGTGGGACAGCAGTAAAAGAGGGTTTTGGAGGGGGACGAAGGCAGCAGGTAGGGGTTTGGGGCTGTGCGAAAACCCAGATTGGGTTAGGGAGGGGAAACGAAAATCTGAATTGGGTATCTAGGCAAATCTAGGAGGATTTGGCTTTATGAAATCAAAAGAAAACAAGAAATAGGGGAAAAGAGGGAAGAGAGAGATAGAAGAAAATAAAAGTACCTGGATAAAGAGGAAGAGGCTTCTCACCGTCTTCTTTTGGCTTCTTGCCCGTTCGATTTCTCACCGAACTCCAATGGATTCTACCATCACCATGCGCTGCACGTAAGGGAGCAAAACAAGGAAAGACCAAAATACCCTAATGATGGTTACATGGCTTTTATAATAACTCAAAACAAGGAAAGACCAAAATACCCCTAATTACAAGAATGATTAAAATACCCTCAAAATATCCCAAAATTACATAAAAAAAAAAAAAACTAAAATTAATGTAGTGGAAGCGGGGATAAAAATCAAATCAAGTCAAAACCCGACTCGAAAAGAGTCACACACGTGAGTTGAGGCACATGTGCAAGTTCTAACTTAAGTGGGGGACTTAAGGTACGTGGGTGAAGGAATTAGGGCTGCTGTTAAGGTGAAATATGAATGGGAAAAGAACAGGAAAGGGAAAAACGAAAAGGGGGCAGTGGAAGACGATGAAGAAGAAGAGGAAGAAAAAGATCAAGTACCTGGTTTATAGTTGGAAGAAGCTTGGAACAAGGAGCTATAGCAGCAGTGATGATTTTAATGGCAGCAGGGGCGGAAGACTTGTAACTGAGATAAGCTTGAGATAAAGCCCAAGGCAGCGACAGCAGGATATCTCCTCTGGGATTAAGCCCAGAATCAGCGATGGCCGGAACAAAACCAGCAATGAAGGTAAGGTCTGCAACTCGGCAGAGATGATAGAGGAAAATAAGATAGTAAATCTATATCAATTCATATATTCCAAAAGAGATGAATCCCTCTCTTACATGCATTGTATTTACAAGAAAAATTAAGAAATCAAAATAGAAAAGGACTCCTAAATCAAAATAGAAAAGGACTCCTAAATCAAATAGGAAAAAGACTCCTAAATCAAATAGGAAAAGGACTCCTAAATCAAATAGGAAAAAGACTCCTAAATCAAATAGGAAAAGGACTCCTAAATCAAATAGGAAAGCTACCGACCTAGCTTCCTTTTGACACAATAATTCTAAATTAAAAATAATGCGAAAATAGTAAATCCTAAGAGAGATAGGTCTCGGACTCCTAAATCCGACGTGAGTATGTCTTCAAGAATTTATCAGCCACTTGTTCTACATCAAAAATAGATAAGAATAGGGAATAAATAAATACAATAAATCTTCTGATAGTGCTCCGCATCAGTTGTGGTGTGACTAGAGGTGAGTCAAGTTGTGACTCGTGGAGAGTGAGGTGAGTCAAGGTGTGACTTGTGGTAATTCAAGTCAAAGGATTGCAACTCGTGGTGATTCGAGTTGTGTGACTCAGTAGTGAGTTAGTGGGCACTGGTGAGAGTTGTGAGGACTTGTGGTGAGTCAAGTCAGTGTTGTAGCGCCAAGTGGGTCAAGTTGATTTGAATAGGGAAGTTCTCAGATATCCCAAGTGGGGAGAGTCTGAAAGAGTGGGTAAGGTGACCAAACCACTTTAAATCTTGAGTTGTGGTGATCTTGCTTGAGTGGTGATTGATATTTTGATGCATGCTTGCTGATTTACTTGGTTAAATAATTTGTGCATGCATATCAGGCTTAGATATTGATCTTGATCTAGTTGCATGCTAGCTAAGTTAAGTTCTTGAATATTCATTTGTGCATGCGATCTTGATCACGTATACACTGTGATAATATTATACAAGCATTTGTGATCATCCACATATCAATATCATTGTTGTTTAAATTGATATACTCTGAAATATATTGATATTGATATTGATTGGACTATACTCTGATATTGTTGCTTCCGCTAAATCAACCTTGTGATGATCAAGATAAAATTGGTTTTGAATTAATTGTTTGACTAAAAGATAATAAGTTGGTTGGGTTGTTAACCGGTAAATCAGTTGGACCAACATAGATTAATAAGGACCAATTAGTTTTAAGCTTCCGAGAATATAGGTTGATTGTCCTATCCCACCCCCCTCCCCCCTTCTGGGACACTTGTCACTCTATTCTTTATCCGATAGGTCACTTACAAGATCTACCAAAGCTCTTCAACACAATTTGAATTTAGATCCTACTTTTACAAGTCAAATCAAGGACAATTCAAAATTGGCAAGAAACCAATTTCAAATTCACCCAAATAATTCAATGATAATCCTCGGATTTATTGAATTCCCAAATGCCGCCAAGGAAACAATGGCTCTTTGAAGGAGAAAACCCAAAGTTTCAACGGATCACCAACACTCAGTTTCACTCAGAAAGAAATCAAGATAAGGTAATAAACTCACTGGGAGAAATTCAAAACAATGCAAAATTCTCACAATGAATATAGCACCAATTGAATTTTAGAAGTAATTAACTATAAAAAATTAAAGAAATTCAAGTATAAAATTTAGTAGAATACAAAATACTAGAGAGAGAGAACTTATTTACACAAAGCAAAGAAAACAATTGAACTGGGATGCCTATAGTCGCCCATGGCGGCCCATTTATTTATAATGAAGTTTTTGAAAAATTTGCATTAATGCCATCACTTGGATGAGTGTCATGAGGCATCTTTCCTAGATCCATCAATCCTAGCCTTACATGTCAATGAACTAAAAAGAGGGAAAAAAAAAAACCTAAAAATATCCCTTAAGGAGGTGTGTCCAAGCTTGCTAAAAAGAGAGAATGCTTGCTAAAAAAAGAGAATTCCTTGCTATTTTGGTCCCCAAATAGATAAGATTGAAGATGTGGCAAGCTTATCCTATCTTCTCAACAAGTCACTCTCCCTTGTATCAAGCAAATGGACCTTAAGAGTGAGCTTTTGAAGTCCAAATCATGTTAGACCAGGCCCTAATCCATATATCCATCATATGGGCTCTTTTACTTTCTTTTTTTTTTTTTTTGAGGTCTGAAATGCCCAGGCATCGCACCCAATTAGTCCCCCAGGGTGTATGAAAACCCTCCGCACGCACCGGGTAAGTCTGCAGGGAGTGACCCCTTCATTGGAGTTACTAGGGATTAAATCCTGAAGTCTCAACCACTAAGCCAACCCCTTGGGGCTCTTTTACAATTTTATGCCCACTTAGACCCTTAGGAAGGCCACTCTTCTCACCATCAAATTTGTAATGAAATTGAAAAGCTAATTCCACAATTTCATCAAATTGATTGTTATCTTCTTCCATTGGGCCTAAGATTTCCTTATCATACACCTTCACCATCACCCTCCCTTAGCCAGTCTAAATTATTGTCTACGTCCCTTAGCTCACTAGAAGTTCCACATTTAATTTCTATTGATGTATTGCCGCCAATGTTATCAGGACCGAACCATCTCCGAGGAAGGTTGGGTTAAATAAGGTTCAAGCGGGTTCAACTGTAGTCAAACCCGGTCAAACCCGTGCCATTAAAATAAATATTATAAATAATATTAAATTTTTAGTTATGATTTAATTGATGAGTTGAAATAAAATTTTAATTCAAATATTATTTTTAATATGACTCAACAAAAATACCTTAATCAAATCAAACATATCATTTCTTAAACTTTCAAATTTTAATCTCTTTAAATAACTTTAGTACCTAAATTTTTGTGGCATTTAAAAATATATGAGATTTATAAAAAATAATTTAATTAAAAATATCTATACTTAATTTTTGGACCAACCTAAAAATCTATATTTATAAAATAATTAATTTTTTGTCACACTCATATCACAAGTCAAGTAAAAGATGGTTTGAGTCTGGGTGAGCTTGAATAATCATTTAGAATTGAGTAAATATGCAAAGAAGGTTGAAATAAAAACTAATGAAGTTTATCATATTTCACATTTATTAATTTTACATATTTTTATAAATTTAAAGTTGAAAAAAATGTAAAGGAAAAGTTAAATTACTTTTTTTTATAAAGATATTTACTAAGAAAAGTAGACTTAAAAAATAGTATTTATAAAAAAATCTAATTTTATAAATAAATGGTTCAAAGTCCTCACAAAGGACAAAACCCACAAGAGGACAAAATAATCCCTCTCAAGTAAGTTGTTTTAGGCTTTTGGTTTTAGGGTTTTTGTTTTTCATTGCAAAGATACCAAGCAAAGGTAGCAGCGGCGGCTTCTCCTTCTTCATCTTCCATCTTTTCTTTTTCAAGATTTTCGACTGTTGATCGCGGGTCCGTTCTGATGCGAATAACCAACGTGGACCGCAGGTTGGAACGGTTTTTTGCGGGTGAAAGCTCAAACGGTTATGAGATCCACCCGGACCGTGCATCTCATGGTTGTTGTTGAACCGTCGGTTCAACCGCGTCCGATCCGGGTTTTATAACACTGGTTGCCTCAGTAACCTTCCTTTTCATTGCTCCTTGCCCAAGTCCCAACGATCTCCTTAGATGTACTATCCCCAAACTATTTACCCCATTTTTACCAAAACTTTTGCCTTGGACCCATCAATTGTCACAAGCCCAATTTCCACTTTGTTTGGCCCAATGAGTCCAGGCTCATAACTATTATTGGGTTTTTTACACATGCCCACTTCATAACACATTTTGTTGGTAATGGAACCTAGGACCCACAATAAGTTTCCAATTTCTCAGCTACTAAGTTTTCCATTTGCATCTTCCAATTTAAAATCCTCCTCTTTTGAATGTCATGCAGCTTCTCCCAAATCTCCACAAACTTCCTAACTCATGTAGCCCTCAACAGCACTATCGTTGACGCAGGACAAGGGATAGGGTAACCCTAAATGCCTAAATGTGGTTCCCTAAGTGTTAAAAGGGATGAAAATAATGCACCCTAAATCTAAAATAGGCTGAAATTAAATAATCAAATAATACTCGCAACTAATTAATATAAAATTACCATACATAATCACGCAAATACGAGGAATATAAAGGAATAAATGGGTTAATGATGGTCCAATGGCAGTTTGGTAATTTAAGAAAAGAAAGGCTAATAGCCACGTGAGTTATAAGGGAGATGGGCGACTCTTGGGACCAAGGAACATGACATAACTTAGGCTTTAATTAAAATAAAAGGGTATACGAATGGAAATAACTAGGATGGAGCGGAAGACTTGGGAAGGAAAGGGTTTGCGGCAGCAAGATGGAGGACTTGGAGGTAACAAAGGCACATGAAGGGATTTTTGGAAGTGGCGATGCAGGTAGTGGCTTTGGAGGGGAATGGCGATGGCAGTAGATGGGGTTAATGGGTACAGCAAGGCTGTATGGGTTAAGGAAGGGATTCAAAGGTCTTGGGACAGCAGTATGATGACTCTATGGTTAAAGGTTGGATTGGGAAAGGGGCAGATATGGGCTAAAGAAGAACTTGGGAAGGATCTAGAAAGGTAGCAGCAACAAAGACCAGCAAGGAGATGGGTTTATGGGACTCATCTCCGGAAGCAAAGGGGAATGGGCTGTTTGGGTTACGGCAGCAAAAATCTGGGGACTTTGAAGGGAAACGGAAGCAATAGGGAAGAGATATGAGACTGGCGACAAGGCCAGAGAGGTTTAGGATAAGGGGCGAAAGTCTGGAATGGGTTTTGGAGATGGTGGTGACAATCAAGGAAAAACTTAGTGTTCACAGCAGCAACGTATGGGTGTTTGGAGGCAAGGAAAAGAAAAAGAAATAGATAGGAAGAGAAGAAGAAGAAGAGAGATAGAAGTTGAAGAAGAATACCTAGGAAGAAGAAGAAGGCTTCTCACCTAAAACTTCCATGGATTCTCTCCACTCTTTCCGTCACACAGCAATACTTGCTAAAACTCAAATTTTTATTTCAATCAATCGTTGGAATACCTCAAAGAGGCTACAACTTATATAATGCTTGCATTACTAAAATAAAACAAATGAAGCTATTACTAAACTACCCATAATCAAGTAAAGAAATTACATAAAAATAGAAATTACTAAACTAAAAAACAAATAAGCAACTGTATGTATTATGCTCCGCATCAATCGTTGTTTCCCCCAATCACCTGCCTTCCTAAGCAACATCTTTGTTGTTCATCACCCTAAGGTTTAACACATGTTAATCAATGGCCGCAATCAAAGCATTCGTGCAAGAGTATGGCACATGTGGAGGTATTTACCCTCTCCTTTTCCTCTCATTCAAGCTCGTCACCAACTCCGTTCTCTATTAAAGGAAGAACTTCCACTGTCACCAACCCTACCCATTTCACGCCTCCACTTCCCCTCACTAATTCAGCATATCACCTGTCATCAACCCTTTCTCTGCTCGACTCCTCACTGACATCCCTACATTTAATCCAGTATCGGTTTCCATTCAGTTTCAAAATCACTTTATTCAACACAGGAATGCCGATCCCCACTAAAGATTATTGCTACTATCATATTACACCCATAGATAGTCTCCAAATCAACTTCCAAAAGTTCTCCCAATTTGTCATCTACCTATTCGAAAATACTTCTACACAAGGCATGTAAAGGGATACCATAGTACTCAATTCAAACTTTCTTGGAAATACAAAAATAGAATTTCTAGAAATCCATATCCAAGAAAACATCCATCCAGTGGAATCCATCTTCTTTCACACTTTCCTAGCACAATCTTCTGATGTGAAATAATAAATAGATTTCCTCACACCCTAATCTTTTGATATTCCCTAATGTCTTTGAGAAGAGATCCCAAACATGATCAATCTCGTCAACCAGAGGCCCAACCACTACAGCCTACATTCAATCAAGATTTTTTCCATCTCCTCCTTCAAAAAGGAAATTCCACCTTTTTTTTTCTTTTTTTTTAGTTTAAATCTTTTTTTTAAACATTAGAAAAGAAGAATCCAAACCCCATCCCCCCCTCCCCAACACACATTTTGAAGCATACTGCTCCAACCTCCCCTCTTCCATCATCTACCCTTCATTCTTTTGTCTGTCAAAAGGATCACTTTGCGCCACCAGGATCTTTCCACCATAAGAAACACCAGTCATCACCTTTTGTGCACTATTTGCTTGAAACCCAAAAATCATCCCTACAAAAGCTAACTTTTTGCCCCATTAACCTTTCTTCCTTGAAATAAAGACATCTCCAACTCTTCTAAATCTACCAAAAGAGTTGAAGAACCATCTCCATGTTCCACAAAAGAGTTGTTGAATCAACGTTAGGCTTGCTAGGTCTCCCCCTCTTTTGACCACCACTTCCGACCCTCCCTCAAGCATCTCCTTTAGGACCTCAATATCACTTATTGTTACTATTTTGAAAGGTCAAGATAGAGAAGATATCCAACAAGAAGTTAAAGGAACTACGATCCTCCCACTTGAAATCTTGTCACCTCTATCCAATTATACCCTTGAACCCAAAAACTCCCAACCAGTTAATACAAGTTTTGCAATGAGGCCCCAGTTGGTTTAACTCATGTCCAACATCACAAAGGGATGACCAGACAACTATCTAGAAAGCCTACGTTGTGCAACTCCACTAAAATTGTCCTTCCACTATTCCAAATTACAAATCCATTAAGATAGCCATCACCAAATAAAGAAATCAATCAAGGCAGCTCATAGAAGGGCATTCAGGTTACCCAACCATGCGAAACTCCCTTCCAAAAAATAAAAGATCATGAGTTGGCATTCCCTGAAAAACACTAGGAAACCTCCATGCCTCTTGTGACTCAGTCCACTTTTCTCTTCCTATGGGTATGGTATGATGTCAAAATCCTAACTTACCCCACCCTCCTTCTCCCCTTTCTTTTCCAAAACCCCACCCGAGAAAAAGGAAAGACAACTCACATTTACTTATTATATCCTCTAACTCTCAAAATGCCTCTTCATGAGTGTCTTGATTATGAAACATGGTTCTTTGCAT
This sequence comes from Chimonanthus praecox, assembly GCA_022113865.1. NCBI lineage: Eukaryota > Viridiplantae > Streptophyta > Magnoliopsida > Laurales > Calycanthaceae > Chimonanthus > Chimonanthus praecox. The sequence goes on from JAINRJ010000132.1 coordinate 338,753, forward strand.
TTTATTTTAATTGAAATTGATCTACTCTTTGCTTTATCTCAACAATTTGTGGATGCCAAAACATCAACAGCCTCCATGCATTGGCTTTCAATGCCTTTACACACCACCACACCTCTCTATTTCCCCAAGTTTCTTTAACAAGTGAACACATAAAATATTTATCCTTCAAAAATAAAAATCAAGACATGTGAACACTATATTCTTTCATTTTCAGTCTCCAACAGAATTAATTTTTCCCTTCTTTCTATCCATTTCTTGAATACGCTCGAGCTTCTTTTTACTCTCTAAACCCCTTACACTCCACACCCTAGCCTTTATTTTGGGTCGAAACTGTTGTTAGGCCTGCGTTTGAGCAGTGAGGCCTACCCAAGGCCAACATTGATATCTTGGAAAAACCACGACCACCCCCGCCCACACAACAATGTTCCTTCTCTAAGCACCACTTCCATCTGTATTGACCAGATACCTCAATTTGACATCTATTTAACTGGATAAAATCCCCACAAAGTATGATAAGTATCATTGAACTTCACCATTCAAATATATATATATATATCAATGATCTGATTAAAAATCTAATTTAATTTTCAAATGCATACCAATTCCCACAGTTAGGTGGTTGTGAAGAGTTTGAATTTATTACCATGGCCTCGTAAAAATGTCCACAAACTTCCTTGTGGATGGGTGTGGCATTAAAGGTAGAGGGTTTTGCATTTACACTTGAAATCTCATAACATAAATAATTACACCATTTCATGTCAATGATCAATGGAAATTCAAAACCTAAACTTATAAGTTATGACAGCATACAACATGGTTACAGTTTTCTATTACTTTAGACAGTGAAATAAATCTTTCAAAAAAGGGAACAGTGGAATAAACAAAAGTAACATAGACTCTTGTACATTTGGTTTATGAAATTAAAAAAGAATAATCATAAGCAAAATGAGCAAAATTTTGGGTGTTCTCTTTGAACTTATTAGTTGTAGCAGCAGCTTGTATATTGGCATAAGACCTACTCGCACCAGCATTATTAATAAAATCTTGTCAACCAATAAATATATTATTCCTACATCTGCATAGAACCCTTTCTTTGATGATGAGAATAGCTATCAGCTTAAGTTATTTATTTTATCAAGCTTAAGCATTTTTCTGTAATGGCTTAAGTTATTTATTGGAATTTAGCAGCCCATAAAATCCAAATTCTTAACAAGAAGCTATATGTACAGCTTAATTTTCCCCTAGAAAGGAAAATACACGTCACCTTACAAGTATTAGCTACATTCAACTTCAAATGGAGAAGAAACAAAGGGAATGACAAATCCATCCTCTCTCTCTATCTCTCTTTCTCTCATTAAAGAAACTTCTCCTTTCTTATCTAAATAATCAGCAGCATTTGTTACATGTTGGCTTCTAAGTAATCAAGGAACAATGGGACTTTCTTCATATTTCATGCATTTAACTGTAGAAGAATACCCTAAACATCAGTACATATTTTTTCTGCCCAAACAACAATTAATGAAAACTGCACCTTCCATTGACAATACAAGTTAAAATGTGGAAAAACATGTTCATAATCTTGCCTCCCCATTTTACTACTAAATGCCACCATTATTTGTTTCATAATGGTCACAAGTTAATAAAACAACCACCACCCATGACATCTCAATTAAGACAACATGATATATTTCTGTGAAACTATAAATACGATGACAAATGTAAATACCTGTACACCAGATATTGCTTTTACAACAGTTGATTTACCATGTGCCACATGACCTATGGTACCTGGATAAGATAATTCAGCACAAATACATAAATTTAAAATACTTACATGGATCGCAAGGATGAAGATTTCACAACTTTGCATACTTGATAGTTGATGAAACAGGACAACAGTATGGATGTCTATGAAAAATATGAGGTCATCAAATTAAAATAAATGATGATGAACCAAAAAAGATTACCAATATTAATTGTAGCCTGTCGAGAAATCACTTCAGGAGAGAGTGGATGTAATTTTATCACATCAAGCTTTTTTAGGTCCTGCTCCATTAACCCTTTCCGAGACATTTTGATTGTAGTGAAAAGATCTTTGCGACCCTAGAAATAGGAAACGAAATTATTTTCTCAGTTATTGAACTTCTGCATTGAAAGCAACACGTGAAAGAGAAAGCTGAGAACCCTGCCAAAGGGTGAAACTCTGAAGCATTTCCACATTCCAAATCCATAGGAATGATTCATAAATGAAATGTGCAATGCATGGATCTTTTTCTAGTGTAAAGGCTTAAGATATGCCTCATTCAAAAAAAGGTCTTAAGATATGCCTTCAGTCTTTTTTCCAGTAATAAAAGTTATTATATCACTCAGAAATTACAAAAAGGACCATGTGATACATGTGAACTATATCGAAGAATTTAAAAAAATCTACTCTGCAAGATTATGTGACAAAGTTAAGGTGATGGACATGTGCATTTTACATTGGTGAGTAGATTAACTCTATAGGATAAAGTTAGGAATGACTGCATTAGGGACAATTAAAAATAACCTCTATGGAAGAGAAATTGAGAAAAACCTGTTTCAGGTGACTTGGGCATGTAAGTAGAGACCATAGACAGCTCCAGTACAAAGAGTTAAGAGACTGCAAGTTGCAGGCACAAGGAGGAGGGGTAGACAAACCACAAAAACCATGGAGGGATTGATTTTATGGTTTATAATAGGGCCAAATAGAAAAGTAGAACTTGATTTTACTGAATAGGTGAACCAAAAAAGGAAAAACTTGGAAGTGGTAAATTTCTTGGAGAAGAAACACCACTTTCAATTTACTCAGGTTTGTCCTTCAATGAATAGAAGTACCTAAGTGAAGAAATCTATTCAGTGGCAAACTAAGGAGAGGGGAGAAAGAACAAAGGTTGCCCCTGTTGGTTTCACCACCTGCTTTTCCCACATCAAACAGATTTATAGGGTCCAGTGTTTTTGGAATCATAGTATCCTCGAATCAATATCTGCAAAACATATCTGCATACGTACGTGCAAACACGTATACATACATATAATCAACAAGTTCTCGAAAGTTCTACGTTGAGCTCGAATAAATCCAGCATATACAAAAGGCTCACAGATCAAATGAAAGAAAATATAAGAAATGGAATGTAATAACAAGGAAAAGAAAAGAAATAGATGAAGAGATTGCAGCTTGTACGACTATGAATGAGAAGTACCGGATTCCACGGCAATGGATGGAGGAGCTTGCCAAGTCGATGCACCAAAAGAGGAGAATACGAGAGAGTGCAAGCGGAATATAACCATATAAGAGAGCAACGAAAAGGGACTGAGTGCTCACGAAGCTGGATGCGCCGTTGAGTTTCGTGACTTGTCGTCTTGTCGATAGGTCTGTGGCGGGCCGGCTCTGTTCTATTAAGTAAGGGCAATTAAAAGAGACGGCCCATATAAAATGGCTCAACTCGTCTCCCTCGAAAATAAAACGGAAAGCTGGTCAAAGCGGGTCTAAACCCTTAGAATTAAAAAAAAAACCTGAATATATTTTATATATAAAAAACATTAATCTCAACTTTAACATGACATAGAGACACCCACATCATTAAAAGAAAAAAATAAAGCTTAAAATAAATCAATAAACAAACTACAAACAAGATTCCACGACACCAAAATTTATAGAGGTTAGGCTCCTATGACTTATATCCACTTCCACACTCCCAAATTTGGGATATCTCACTAACTCTATTAATAATAGAAATTGACCTACTTAGATCTACAGACTTAACTCACTCCAAGTCCTCACAAAACGCTCACCTGCACCCAAACAATTCACCTAAGTTGTTATCACACTTTGACACACTTGAGTCACCACAATATCTAGACTCTATCTGAGTCTCACCACACTATAGATTCTATCCAAGTCTCACCAATCTTGACTCTACCTGAGTCACCTCAAAGACTGAAATAAGTATCGCCACAATACACCACAAAGTACTCAGACTTTGTCAAAGTTGATGCGTAATCATAATCGGTATCAGTGTTCATGTAACGACCCGACCCAAAATTTGGGATTTTTGTGAGATCTCCGAGTTGGTTGTCGGGATCATTATAGTAGTGGTTAGCTCGTGGGCTCTCTAGCAAGCCATGGTTTGCCTAATTTCGAGCTCGAGGCTCAAGTGGCATTCTTGTAATTATGAGTTAGTAATTTTCATGATAAAATGAATGAAAATACACAAAACCTTAGAATGATGTGCTTAGATCTCCAATTTTTTCACACACATATCCCTAGTTAGTTATACATGTGAAAAATAGAGACCCGCACTTGTCCACTGTGGTAGTCACCTATGGGATTTTCTAAGTATTTTCTGGAGTTATGTAAACTAGAAAATGATTTATTAAAAATATTTTTCGGACTTAGTTTTCAACAAGATTTCATCAGTGGGTTTAGTTTTTATCCCAAAATTTAAGAAAAATAATTCAAACTTGTTTAAAGGCCAAAAGTCGTGTTTTTAAGTCTTAAACCGCATTTTAACCCATGACACACTTACTATATATAGTAAGAGTTGCCATAATCCCCCGTCTCCTTACATTTCCACCAAGAGAGAGAGTATGAGTCGTCGTCCATCCCAAGCCCTTTCCTTTTTTGTCATTTGTCGCTTGGGACCCCGTTTTCTGACATTCGATTTACCCAAGAACCTTTGCATCACATAAACCCGCAAAAACCCAGTCAGACCCACGAGTCCCACTGGGTTTTTCAAAAAACCATCAAACCGTCCCTCAATAAAAACTATGATAAAAATAATTTTTAGAAAAATCATTAAGAAGTTTCAAATTAAAAAAAAATCATTATCATGGGCCAAACCCGACAGTCCAGCCCGTAAATGACAGCAACGAAGGCCGTGAGTGGGGTGAGATTTTCTTACTTACCTTCCCATATTTCTAGAGACAACGCATGTCTATAATTTCCAAAGTTTTGGATGAGGAACTTTTTTTTTTAGATTTATGTGTGGGAAACCTCAGATAAAGTCCTACTAATACCCCACGGGTAAGCCTAATACCCCTAGGGCACACCAAGGCTAGGTCATGGGGACTCGAACCCACAACCTCCTACTATATAACTGCATACCCAGGTTCCCAGTTCTTAATTCCCACTACCCAGTTACCATAGGAGTTTTCAGTGTGATAGTTTGTTGACTTTGTTCATTTTTTTGCTTAGTGTTTGCTCTCATACGGTAAGTATCAAATAAGAGCCATGGATTTTAAAAACCATTAATCTTAAGACATAATGGGACCCATGGATTTTTAAATAGATGGAAAAGACTAAGTGGGCCAGAATGTGAGACATGACACCGCTTACCTGTAAGGGACTGGATTTTGTTCTAACTATTAGAACGTAAGCAAACCAAAGGTGCCGAGGAATTGAGGTCTAGTAGTCTAGAACGCACAATAGGACCCATGTTAACGTCTAAAGGCTGATAGGTTCTGTAAATGTGGTGAAGGCGCGAGTTGCTAGTAACCCATTTTGTATGTTTATATTTGTGCATGTGAACGGTTATGGTAAACTTAGAGAATCAGAAAAGTCCACCAAAGGTGGTGTAGACCGTGGAGGCTTGAGAACAAAAGGAATTAACCGGGTTGTTCTCTGTTTATCGAGATCTCGGAACATAGTCCGAGTCTTGGAGCAGGACTGAGGTCTCAGAAAAGGTATGAGGTCTTGGGTATCTGGGAACATGAAGACGTACAGAGGCCCTCAAAGCTCTCTGTTTTTCGAGATCTTGAGAGAAACCCCGAGATCTTGACATAGTTTGAGGTCTCGGTGAAACCACCGAGATCTCGGATAACTAAGACCTCAAACTTATGCAAAATCCCAGGAGACCCTCTGTTTTACAAGGTCTCAGAAAATAGTCCGAGGTCTCAGTGACCTGAGACTACAAATGCTCACAGAATTTGAGAAAAACACCCAGGTGACCCTCTGTTGTCTGAGGTCTCAACAAGGGTTTGAGATCTCGGTGAACTGAACTTTTGTCATATAATTATATGTTGTAATCAGGGTGATTGTATGCACTTGCAAGTTGCAACATTATTTCCAGGGTTGGATTTAATGCGTCCGAGTCTCAGTGAGGACCCTCGGCGAAGTTCAGCTTAAAACCTCAAACGTGGGATATGACTTGGTGATAGATCCCCGTATGGACAATGGGATGTGACTTAGTGATTCCCGTCCGAATAATGGGATGTGACTAAGTAATAAATCCTCGAACGGTTTTATGGTTGACTTGGTGATAGATCCATGTACGACTTGATGGGATATGACGTAATGATAAATCCCAGTATAGAGCACGTATTGGTAAGCAAAATTCTTAGAAAATAATCCTAAGGTGAAAACGGGTCATGTGGTGGAATGCTTGTGATTCCATATTGAGATTTGTGTTATTATACCGCTACATGCATATATGGAATATAATTTGTATATTGAGCTCTCCTGACTGAGTTAGTTGTTCAGGTCTCTTACAATGCAGGGTGTGAACTAGAGGAGGGAACTGAGGAGCCCCTGATGCCACGTTAGGATCAAGAAATTTTGTTCTGCATAGGAGTTTTCCGTGAATGGGAATACTTATATTTATTGTCATTATTATAGTTTGTAATAAATATGCCTCCTACGGCATGACGACTCTAACAATGTAAAAACTGCTATGCTTTTGCTAGCTAGTCTAATGTAATATATATCAGTGTGTTATGGTGTGTTATATTGAATGATATTCTTTGTTGAGTTTAGAAACTTATAGTGCATGTTTAAGTCCATGACCAGTTAGCACGTGTGACATTTTCTATAGACTTCAGTTGAGGTTTGTAGACCATTGTTAAGTGAAGTCTGAGATTCATTTAAAAAAAAAAATTAGTCGCATTCTGGGCCCACATATGGGTCAAGGTATTTCATATATATAATATATATATTGGAATGATCGGTAAAAAATCAAAAAAAAAAAAAGTATAAGAAAGAGATAAGAGAAAATTGAAAAAAGATTAAAAAATAATGTCTTAACACTTTCTCTCAAAACGACAAAATAACTCCTCTAAAAAGATAAAATATCTCTCTCATATAAGACAACATAAGCAATACATAGTATATAACTCTCTCAAATAAGACAAAATAAACCCTCATGTTGATGTGCAAATTTTACAGCAAGCGTACGAACCATTCATAGTATAGTAATGTAAGATCGAGGTCGAAGCCAATGGAATTTCAGAAAATATATCTTAAGTATTCACATTTATTTATCAATTATTCAATTTAAATATTCTAATTGAAACTACTTTTGGTGGATCAATTCAAAAAACACAGAAACAATTTTAAGAATAAAAGAATAAAGAGTTTTAAGGAATCAAAGACTATAAAAATAAAAGATTAAACAAACAATATAAAATACATATGATACAATGGAATTGGTCTCAAGTATTCATGATGGCATTAATTTCCAAATATAAATAATAATACTAAAGCCTAGAATCCAAAGCTCACGTAAACTGACTATATTTTTATTAATATTTAAAATTATTTTAAAGATTAAATCTATAGATTCCACTAAAGTATTCGTAACAAAACGGACCTTATATTTGAATGATAAAGATAGGCCCCTCTCTCTAAATTTTCATCACACCCTTAAAATAAGAACCTTAGAAATCAAAACAGGGGATCACTCAAAAATAGACCTTCTAATTGAATGATAAAAATAGACCTCTATTTTAATTCTAAATATTTTATCACACTCTTAAAATGGTCCATCAAGCATTATCTGAAGAGTACAAATGTGGGCCACGACTAAGCAAATTCCAACCCATTGACTGTAGTTTTTACAGTAGTAGTTGATCAGATGCTACAGGATTTGGATGACAACTATCTGAACCTAGCTAGCTAGATAGAAGTACAAAAAATAAATTTAAAATAGCAAAATTAGGTTTGATCTCACCCACTTCTTTGAAGATGGTATTGAAACTGTGCATGATCCATCTCTCTTCCATCTGTGATATCACCCATGTACTGAGTTATCTTTGTAGAAAATAGAGAGGAAATAGAAGTCTGAAAGGAGACTGAAGAATTTGTATGAAAGGTGAAGGGAGAGTGGAAGGGCCATAATTATTCGATTTTTTTTTTATTATAATGTTCACGACGACCATGTAGGTATCTTAGTGTATTAATTTAAAGAATTTCTGTCATGTATGTTTAAATTTTTTGATGTAATGACAATGTGCCATGCATATCTTTTATTTTTTTTAAAAAAGCTCTATTGATCTTCTTTCACAGTCATTTTGTAAACAAAGTCTTATTTATCTCCACTTACTTCACAATTGTCTTGTTTTCATGTGGGTGTTATAGATAACATAGGTCAAACTCCTTTAAGAAATCATCATATTTTTGTACATAAATTCATATAATTGAGGAAAATGGTAAGCATACACTTAAATATTGTACACTCATTATGTAAAAACTCTTAATTTTTTTTTTCTGTCTTTAAAAAGACCAACCAATTATTACTTTATAAATAAACTTGCATATAAAAAAAATTAACATATTAACATTTCCATATAATATTTTTTGACATATTAACATTGCCATATAATATTTTTGCCCAAGCGTTTCTTCGACATGCAACTTCAGTTTTTTATGGGGTTCAAGGAAGAATCTAAGAAGCGCGTGTTTTGTGCACCTAAACATGAGGATCTCATGTGAAGCCCAATTGATGATGGATCTAACATTCTAAATTATAGAAATTGTTGAATTTTAGGGTTTTTTTTATATTTTTTATTGGTGAATGATGGTGAACTTTTAAGGACCGAATCAACAAACTGTCTCTAAGCATTCTACGAGTGAGAATGTAAGGAGGGACAATCTTAAATCTTTAATATTTTAATAGTATCTGTTAATTTAATGGTAAAAAAATTACTAATCTGATTAGTTCTAAAATCAAGCATAAAACCCTCAACGAATGAGACTGAAATAGACAAATATTTGAGTTGAACCACGTAAGTTGGGCCTTCTCCATTTGCTTCTTTGCTACACTTCAGTATATTTCAAGATTTTATTTTACTTTCCATTTATTAATTTGAAATTAAATGACTATACACATTGTAAAATAATTCTTAAATACATCACAAATTCACAATTCCTATTTTAGTTCAGTAGAAACCTCCCAAACATTCCCATCAGAGTTTATATTCTAGGGAAAAATAAGCATCTCTTGTAAGAAAATCTGAAGTAACTAGACTAATTAAAATCAGAGTGACGCTGCAGCAGCCAACTTCTTTTTTAGTATACTGATTGTAACAATGAACACTTATCAACTATACTAACAATAAATAGAAATGGTCAATAGTGCATTTATAACTACAAATCTTGAAGACAAAAATCGAAGAACAGCAAGAACCGATGCTCGCGATATGCAAAGATCAAAAACTCTTTTTTTTCTCTCCATCCTCAACAGAGAAAGATCATAATACAACACCAAAAACTCACTTTGATCGTATGACCATTTTTTGGGTAGTAGCAAGGGCATGGAGCCAGCCAACTTCTGAAGACAAATGTTCCAGACAATGGCAAATTAAAGATGCCATTCCGTGAGACATGTCGCAAGAGGTTGAACCACACGGCAACAAATACTTCAATCAGTTGTATCTCCTCCAGATAAAAAAATGTCACAAGGAACACACAGCTCACCATAGAGCATCTCAGAAGCCACCAGCAGGGCCACTATCTGATCTGAGAAGGCCTGGGGTTCCATTACTAGTTTTGCTGACAACCCCCTTACCAAAATAGTTGGCAATCACAGAAAACCCATCCTTGGAATTCTTCACTTCCTGGAAAAACCGATCATGGTCTTTGGCATTTTGCTCTAAGCTTCTTTTCATCTCTAAGACAGATCTGTACTCAGGGGCACACTCGGGGCATTCTTTCTCATTGTCACCAAGGCAACGCTGGTGAAAGGAATGCATGCACATGAAATGGACTGCAGGAAGGTCAAGTGTAAAGGTACAGGCAGTGCATTTGCTGAGCTGGAAAATCCTAGCATTGGTCCGGAGATCTTGTATTTCTTTCCTCATCATGGAGGTGTCCTCCTGCACAAAATGAAACAGTATCATCAACATATGCAGCTAGAAATGTTTTCCACCACTGTAAGTTGTTGGCCAATCTGTCCAGTATTTATAGCATTTACAGATATTAGCATGCAATTGAGGCATATTACATGCAACTCAGCAAGAAAGGGAGCCTGCCTTAAGTAAATGAAGCTCATGAAGAGGAATCTTGAGATGGGCCATAATCTCTTCCATACTGAAGGATTTCAGCTGCCTGATTGGTTGGTTAGCAAATCACATTCAATCCATGTTGGCATAGGTTCTCTAAAAAATGATGTATCTATGTCAGACGCATTGGAGATGAGACCTTTTTTTTTTTTTTTTTTTTTTTTTTTATTCTTCTAGTATTATTTCATGATTGTTTCAAAAGGTAAAAAATAGGATCATGTTTTCCTAACCATGTTTGTCCTAGCTTGTACGCCATCTCAACTCAAAACAGAATTTTATTAAGGATAGTGTGCAAATCAATAAAGAAAGAAAGGTTTGGCATCTCCACTTCTAGAAGACAATGCATGGACTACGAAATAACTATGTTTCAATCTCTCACAGGTTTAATTGGTCATAAAGTTCCTTCAATGGTTCAGGGTGATAGAAGAGCTTGGGGAGGAGACTTGAGTGGGATTTTTAGAGCTGAAATCGGATCGGGTCGGGTCGGGTTTCTTAAAACCCAATCCGACCCAAGTCAATATATCATGGAACCCGACCCGAGATACTGACCCAAAATTGTCGACCCAACCCAACTCAACTCGAATTTTGACCCAACCCGCATTTTGAACCTATTTTAGCTTAATTTTAGCCGGGTTGGGCCTAGCTGGGCCGGTTCGGTTCGGTTCGGTTGACTTCAAAATTCCTCGACCCCACTCGAATTCCATGCGGATTTTTGCCTTCTCAACCCGACCCGACCTGATGCGAGTTTCACCCCTAAGGATTTTTTATGTAAATCTATCTACTTTCTCTCAAGGCCTAACTCTCAATCCTATTTTCCATTTAAAACCATTTGGAAAACTGCTGCAATATCTGAGGTCAAGGCTTTTTGCTGGGCTGTCTACAAATAAAACCATAGACAATCTGATTGCCAGTAGTTTTTCCACACTGAATATTTACTTTCTTTACTTGTGCAATAATGAGTCAGTTGTTAATATCCTTATCCGCTGCCCCTTTGCTCTTCCCATTTGGCTTTTTTTTACCACCTTCTCAATTTCTTTTTTGCCCTGCTTCGTATAAGGCTTTTATGGAGAAAATCTCTCAAGCTCTCTAAACTGGGGAAGTCTTCCCATGGACTACGAATGGTGGGATCACTCTCCCAAAACATACATCCATATAGAGGAAGTCCAACTCTATAGCAACTGATGCTCATTCAAAGTGGGTACCCTTAAGTAGTGTAAAATCATCATTTATACAAAAACAAGTAAATTCAACGTTGAAGGGGCAGCAAGGGGCAATCCCGTGCCGGCAAGAATAAGGGGAGTTCCTAGGGATGTGGTTGGGACCTCATCTTTGGTCTTTTCAGAGTCCGTGGGTAGGAGAGATTCAAATGAGGCCGAACTACTAGCTATTACGAAAGCTTTGACCTTATGAACCCGCATAAGACAGGGGAACTTAATCAGTATTAATAACCACCGAAGGAGATTCAGAAAATGTGATTAAGTGGGTTAAGGGGCTGAAGCAGCCACCAAAGAAACTGATCACAGTCGTCAGGGAGATGAGGGCTTTTTGTTCAGGTCACAAGATCACGTTTGAGCTAGTTAGGAGATAAAGTAATGGAGTGGCGGACTTCTTCGCGAAGAACGGGGTGGACTCATTGCACAAGGGTCTTCTTCTTCCTATGACTGTCTATGAGATGGGGGACTCTTGACTTTGAGAGGAGAGATTTCTGTATTTTATTTTGTTGGAATATCTTATGTCTATGTTTTTTCTCTTTTTCTTTTCGGGTTTGAGACTCTTGGACCCTCACCATGTATATGTAACGTTTTTTCTTACTAATATATCTCTATTTGTTACCGCTAAAAAAAAAAAAGTAAATTGAAGTCCAAAATATAAAACCACAAACTGACAGGAAACTCTTAACAAGGAAATTAGTCTATGGCCAATTCCAAGAAGTGTGTGCTCACAAGGTAATCTAAATTTAATGGGTGGCTAGTGGCTCATTTGTAGGTAATCCAATCAATGCAGTTGTAGGTAGTCCAATCAATGCAATTTCTAATGAATAACAAAAAAGATGCAACAAGCATGCCTCAGCTAAGAACGATGAATCATCTTTATAGATTGCAAATATGCTGAAATGCAAACCTGGTATTTCTCAATAGATCTACGATCTTCTTCAATCAGTTTTGATTCTTGCTCAAGTTTTCGAGCAATGTAATCCTTCACAACAGCAAGAGTGAGACAAGGGTTCTTAGACAATGTCTGGAGAACAATAATGGGAGGTAAAATGTCATCTCTCTCAATATAAGTCAAAACTTCTTTCACTTCTTTGGAACAATCTTCCCCAAGCTCCCCAAAGTACTTGAGCAGATCCCCCCATAGAGATGGGTCACCTCCCTTGCTCGAGTCCCTAGCCTTTTGCAGCAAGCAATCAATCCCTCATGGTCGTGGGCCTGCATGTAGCAAGCAATCACTTCCTTATAAAGCTTCATCTTCTCATAAAGAAACAACAGCCCTTCCTTAAATGCATTCATCTCACAGAGAATGACAGAAAGATCAACTTCATACAAGGGTTGCTCCAATTGAGGCGGCCATGCACTCTTGAGTAAGTGCAAACCTTTCTCAAGTCTTTCTAAGCGACCTTTTTCTTTATTTGTAATTTTCTTCTCCTTGACCTCAGCTGATGATGATGGCTTAGCTACTTCTAATGAGCTTCTTGTTTTCAAATAAAGATCTCCACCTCCATTTTCTTGAGAAAGTGATGGGAAGTTCAAGTCATTAGATATGTAAAGCTCCAAAAGGGTATTGTGAATTTCTACTTGAGCAGGTGAATCTTCCACCTTACCAACATATCGCTCAAGAAAATCCATGAGAGATTGTGGATGATGGATGAAGATGTTGACAAAATCAACAGGGGAAGGCAACATAGATAGGTTCATGCCATTGGCCTTTTTTGATGATTCCCCTTCATACAGAGCCTCATCAGTATTTCAATTGTCTCAACTGGCTTGTGCTCCACAAGAATCTTACCATACTCCTTCACAGTCATCCCAGCTTGACTAGGTTCAAGGCTTGAATATATTGCAATGCTTCATCATATCTACCAAGGGTCCTCAAGTAATATTTTCAAATACCACTCATGCTTTCCTGCCTTCTTAGCAACATACATTGCATGCTCATGATAACCGGCAGCACGGCAGACTCTTATAGCAGTCTCCACATCAAACTTGTGCTCTCCAATTCCATCTTCGCTCTTGATGAATACATTGAGCTTCTCCACATCTTTCAGTTTTGTATAACAATTCAGAAGAAGGGTAGTATGGTCTTTAGAAGCCAGACCTTTCTCATGCAATTTTTCTAAGTAATTGGTCAGGTTGTAGATGCGTTGAGCATCTAGAAACTTCTGTATGACATACGACGGTTCAAGGTGGCCAATTGTGTTGATATATTGAGCCATAGCCTCATCATAGTCTTGCTTCCCGTATAAATGATCACCATATTTCCGTAGCACTTCTGCAGTGGCTGCAGCATCTGCTTGCTGACTATGTACAAGGTTGATGGCAACAGTATACAGGTTCTTCTTGAAAAGCATATCCAACTTGCTTTCCATGTCTTTTTCTCCTATGCATAAAGCCATTTTGTTGCTCATTATAAGAATTATGTTACCCCATTCACAAAGCATGTGAGAAACCTCTCCAACAGCTATGCTGTGGGCAATCAAACGATTCTTTAGATCATAAACATTGAAAGTGTTCTTGCCAGTTCTTTGGTCTGTGATAACACATAGCAGGTAACCACGAAACCACCCAAGGAATTTCTTCTCCCCTTCAAATGCCCAGCAAGGACCACGACCATCAACTTCATAGAAGTAGACAGCCTCAGGACGACCAATTATTAGTTCCTGATCAATAGACAAAAAGAAGACATTCAAATTCAATTGAATGGCTAAGAAAAAGAGTTAAGACTGCTAGTAGAATCTTCCCAAGATCAAAATTTGCCTTCAAATTTGCACATTTATACACGATCCTGAGTGTCAATACCATAGGCCTCATTATGCATTAAAAGATCATATTGATCAGGCAATCTTTCAACTGATTGGTTGACAATAACTGGAGGTCAATAAGAAAAATAGCTAGAGACCCAAATTCAACACGCCAAACCAGATGTTTGGGCTAAAGTGAATTTCTGATGTTTGGCTCATACAATGGGACCCATGACTTGGATGGCTAACTGATATGCATATCTGTGATATCTAGTTATCTACAGTGAATGAATTGCAACAACTTTGACCTTGTGGAATACATTGTAGGAGTATTTTCGACAATAAACGTGGCATGTATAATTTTTGCTAAAATCATACTGAACAAACAAATGAAGTGGCAAAGGTTCCTATTCAAGTTGCATATATAAATCTTATTTTCAGGTAAATTGTACAATTCAAAAATGATTTCTAGGATTCCAAATTGTATATTGTAAAATAAATCATATGATTCAAATTGATCCAGGTTCCCAGATTAAAACAGTAAGTAGTGTCACTTTACTTAGGGCCATCCAAATCAACTACTATTATTTTTCTCAAAGAATTTCGAGAAGGCAGAAAGTGCATTTTTCTTAAAGAATTTATAGATGGCAAAAAGTGTGAGGAACCCATTTTTTGTCAAATACTGAACCAATATGAGTTATTGGAGTGGAAAAGTGGACTTCTTCTGCTTCTTCTTCCTCAGCATAGCCATACAAGTGTTTGTCATGTAATATTTAACAATCACCAATAGATGTCCACTTTCAGCCCATTAAAATATAAGATTGTGAGTAAGAACGTCCTGATGACCCCCAAACTTGACAAGCAACACATCTACATGATTCAGCACATCACCATAGCACTGCCGCACCACCTGGTCATGGCTATTAGAGGGACAAGCATGATACACTGACAAGTATGTAAGTTTATCCTGTTTGTATTTATACATGTGGGCATGGATATGAATAGGTGGACATAAGAATATGAGTGTATTGTTGTGGTTTTCCTTCTTTGTTGATGAAATAAAGCATGAGACTTATTCTTAGTTAATGTGATTGTAAGTATGAATTGAAGTGGAAGTGGAACAAGACACGTCATGATTTTACAATAACAATAAGTGTGATTATACTGCATTTCATACATATCTGATAATTGACAGCACAGACATTAAATCTTTGTATGTTCTGAGATTATGAAACTTTATTTATAGTGGTTAGAGCAGCTTCCATGCACTTTGAAGCACCTTAGAAAACCATCCAATATAACATTTTACACTATACATTTTATCATGACTTAAAATGACAGAAACGAAAAATGTATCATTATATTGTAATTTTGTAGATCACTTTAATATTATTTTGACTTTCATTTAAGTCTTGAAAAATCTAAAATTTACAATCTTCTGATTAGTGATTCATAATTTGGGACACAGGGGCCTGTTTTTCTAATTTCATTAACATATTAATAAGATTGTGTATGATATACAGTTGTGGTTGCATACCAAGCGGTCACTCATTGCAACACTATTGATATCACATCCAATCTGATCTAGGGTCTGCCGCCTAGGAGGGTGATCCTGCAAGCTGAACAAGCTAACTGATGAAGGAGTAACAGCAAAGAGTTGAAGGGCTTGTCCATCAACTCGGAACCCTAGACCTGTAATGGGTGATTGACTCTTCTCTGAAACATTCTCCACCTGCAGCTTGAAACGTGATATACGCTCACGTACAATGTCTCCTTTGATGCAGTAAATGCAACCGTTGTCTAATCCAATCGCAATAAGTAATATGGGAGGAGCTTCCTCAAGGACTAAAAATGACGTAATCTGCAGAGATGTGAAAAGTCAAGAATTTGTCAACCTCCTAGAGTTGCAAAAACATGCACATATATGTCAAATCCCTCCAGGAATCTCAAACACATATAGGATCCACACCATCCACCAAATTAACACCAAAACACGTACCCTGGGCCAAAATCAGTACAAGTTTAACCTCTGGCCCTTACAAAAATGACACCATGTGTCTGTACATTGGATCCATCCCTTACAGTCTATACATAGCTGTACATGCAGGAGCCATGTGAAAAATGAGCCATCCATGAGTGCATTTGCTTGTGTCCAGGCCAAAAAGTAGGTTAATCCATTCATCAAGTGGACCACACTTAATTTAGACATGGAAAACCATCAAACTGTGTTCATCAAACAAGGAGGTCCATCTGATGACTGACAAATCTGACTTTTGAGCCACATTACATATACAAAAGTCAAAAGGACCCACCAAATAAATAGCTAAAATTTGTAAATGTTGGCATGTGTGGGCTCACAAATGACGTGTATGATACAAGCAAGCAGATTGAAAACAGCCTGAATCAACCTACTCTTAACACTAATTACATCAAAAACAAGATTCACTATTGACATAAATAATTACAATAACAACAATTACAATCATAAATATTGTTAATATCATCACAATCAACTTACATGAGATAAGAAGGTTTTATCAAGTACAATAGCAATACCTTTGCCTCAGGAAATTGGTTGGTGAATATCCGTAATATTTGAATACAATCAGGACTTGTTGTGCTCGAACTCTCTTGTTGCATCTTGTCAAGATCAAAAACCTTCAGACAGACAGGCGATAGCTGTGGAGAAAGTTGCTCATCCTCACCAACAGTTACAAGGAAATTGCGTTGCTGATTTATCAAGAAAAGGAAAGTAACTCGTCATTCTAACGAATCCATTCATCATTCTTAGGAAGTTATTTTTCAGATGAAGCTTGCTAATGTTTCATATGCCACTCCACATGGCCAGATACTCAGATGTGAAACATCCAAGAACTGCATCAGGTAGGGCACACCTAGCCCCAAAAACAGGTAGGTATCTTCATCAGGTATGCCATGGAAAATAAGCATTTATAACTTAAAATAGAAATGTCTTTTTTTTTTCAGGGAAGTACTTTCTGTTCATCCTAAAGGAGGCCTGGAGCATGTTCTTAGAAAATTCAGGTAGAATTCACACTTCCTAAATTCATTGGTTAGAAAAGTTCAGCTAATTTTGTGTTTGGTATTCTTATAATTATTAGTTGGAATCTAATGATTCCATAATGTAAAGCAATTCACGCTTTTGAGTTCCCAAATAACATTTTCAGATGCAAACCTGTAAAACCCCCAGAATTTAAATTCTGCAGGATATCAACATTCTCAATCTAGATCGGATTAACCAAAAATGGAATCACCCTTTGCAAAATTTGTTTGCAGTTGCATCTAAGATTTCCAGATCACTAGAGAGGCCCAGTCAAAACAAAAATGGTCAAACACATTCATATTTACCTGAGAAATGGTTATTTTCCAAGAAAGTACTTTCCTTTCCATGCACCCAAACAATGATTTTAGTGTGAGATTGGATAAAAAAAAAATGCCCGTAATTTAAAAATAATAATAATAAATGTTTTTAGCCATTATTTCTTAAGAAATTGTTATTTCTCAGGAAAGGCTTTCCTTTCCTTTCCTTTCCTTTCTATGCATCAAACAAATTGCAGAAAGATCATGACATTGGCGACATATTTGATACAGAACAGCAATTGTTTAAATAAATAAACTTGTTTAAAAAGGAAAGAAAAGACAAGAAATTGGTTCCATGATTTCTAGTTTTAAAAAAGATTATTTTTTGAGGAAGGAACTTTCCTTCCACGCATCCAAACAGATTGCAGAAAATTCATGAAATTGGAAGGAATTACGAGAAGGCAGGAGGAGAAGAAAGACCTTGAGCTGTTGGAGGAAGAGTACGCTGGAGGCGTGGGCGGGGAAGGAGTAAATGAATCTGAGGCCTCGATCAAGGAGATTGACGCTGCCGTCGTCGCATCCGACAACAATCTTGCCTCTGCCGCTCGAACAGCACTGGATTTTCCCATTCACTTCCTCCGGGATCGAGTTTTTTCCAGACGACTTCTCTTCAAAAAATTCAAATTTTCTCCACTGATACATCTCTGTCTTGAAATCTCTAGAAGGAAGGTCGTTTGGCGGAGAAAATGAATTCCAAAGAAATTTACTCTTTTATTGAAAATTAATAAAGGGAACAACTCGAATTGACGAACTCTCTGCGCTCTTCAGCACTGCTGAAAAGCGAAACTACTCTTCCCCGTCGAAGGTGCAGCAGGAAATGGAGAAATTTTCTGAAAAACCATCAAAATGATGATAAAACTCACAAAATTAACGAAAATTTCAATTTTGTCCATCACAGTTTATTAATCAAGATGGTGACCAACGTAATAAAAAAAACTAATGGTAAGAACAGTGTTATCAGAACCGGATCGGACCTCGATTGGATCGCAGGTTCGACCGCAACTGACATCTTCTCGGTCCGATCTGATTAAAAAATCTTCTGATTAATTAAGCCGCAAAAACCCGTTTCAAGTCGCGGTTTAAATCGGTTTTTTATCCAATCGTGAGCCGTGAGCCGCAGTTTTGGGAAAAATGGAAACTTGGAAAAAAAAAAAATTAAAAACGCCGGCGGCTGCGACTCTGACCTCCCTACAAAACAGTAAAATTCAGTAGAAAAAAATGGAAGGAGAATAAATGAAGAGAGAGAATGGAAAGAGAAAAAAGAAAATATGGAGAAAAGATTGAAGAAAAAAAATCGCTAGACCTTCTTTCCTTTCCTTTCTTTTTCTTCTTCGTGGATGGAAAAACTACAGAGACCGGCGGCCGCAGCTAGGGTTTAAGAGAGAGTGAAAGAGAAGAAAGGTATTAACATATGAGCATTAGGGTTTATAAATGAACACCTATTTTTATGAAAAGGAATTCACCTTAGCTTCCGAAAGAGATCACGTGGAAGCTCATATATGTAGTCTGATATTTTATTAAAAAGGTCTCAGTGTGAAAGTAATATTTTTTTATTTTAAATATAATTTTTACTTATGCTAAAAGTAAAAATTATAATATTTTTTTTATTTATCTTATTGTAATAATTTAATATTATATTTATTATCTAATATTTTTGCCATTGTCATTATTATTAAAACGTATTCTTTATTTTTATTATATCAATATAACATAATTAACTATGTAACACCTCGCCCTTTTTCACTCGCTTCTTCCCGTAAATCAGAGTCTATTTTTTAAAAAAAAAACGAAGAGTGATAGAGCGCGGGACGTCACGACGCGAGCTAAGTCCGAACTTCCAAAGTCCGACCCTTAACTGACCAACCCTATGTGGGCATGGACCAAGTCCACGAAAATGGTTCACACATATCAATATAAACATGCGGAATATTAACATGAAAATTGCGGAATTATAATAGAACCAAGTTCTATTCCATTAAGATAACAAAGTACGTCAAGTCCTTAATCATCATTCAAATACTATAATTATCAAAATTAATATCCATCTATCTAAGTTATTACATCCCGAAATCTAGATACCCAAATACAAGTCTACGAGTAACTTTTATTTAAAACATATAAAATAAATCATCCAACCTCCTATGCCTGGCCCTCCTTGCGTTCATCGTTCCCCTATTTTCCTGTATCATCAACTAGGGTAGAAATAAGGCGTTAGAACAACGCGCCCAGTAGGTATTCCAGTTACGGCTATCACATGGTTAGTACAAAACATATATTATAACATAATATCCAAAACCATATAAAATTATGCCATGCAATGATGACAAATGCAATGAGTCTCACCCATCACATGTACATAAAAGTACCCACCACATAGGTCTTCCCGGACGCCCCAGCGGAATGTGGACCCTCCGGATTCTTCCTGATGGAAAAGCACATCAAGGTACCCCACATAGGTTTTTCGGACGCCCCGACGGAGTGTGGACCTTCCGGTTACAAATCCTCCACCCCATGCCATGCATGAGATGTCAATGAAACACATGCTATTTTATAACATTAAACATAGCATTTAAAATCACAATTTGAAACATATCCAACACATGCTATTTTATCAAATAAACATAGCATTTAAAAATCATAATTTGAAACATATACTTTGCAGATCAAAAATAAGATAGAACAATGTACATAAACCCATGGTTTCAAAGAGGTGGAATTCTACCAAAGACCATTACGTGTCCTTGCGTCTTTCGTCCGGTAACCACTCACGATCGTAAACACCTTATGAGGTCCCGTTATCTTATAATATAAAATCAATCAAAACCACATCCCACTTGATTTAAAATATTTAAAGTCCATAACCAATCCCCATAGGGATCGGCCATACACCATGGCCGAACCCATGGCTTACTATTTTCACACTTATTTACGAAAATGTCATCCATGGCTATCATTCCATAATCCCATCCTTTCAATCATTAAAAATTGTTTAATTTCATGTTTGATCCACAAACCATCTCATGGGGTTCGGCCATACATCATGGTCCGATATTTATAATTTTGCCACTAGCTTAGGTTTATGTCTCTCCATTAATCCAATCAACTTGATTCATGGAGTTCGGCCATACACCATAGCCGAACCCTATGATATCTTAATTCCATCTTATGTCCATAAAATAAACCTCATGGGGTTCGGTCATACACCATGGCCGAACCCATGATCCTCCATTTTGGCCTTTATTACCAAATTATCATTATCTAATTATTTCCATCATTCCATTCACTAACACATAAACCTAACCCATAGAATTAATTCATGTGATGTCTAAGTTTCCTTTTTCCATCATCTTCCATTATTAGCCAATCCATAATTGGATAATTTCCAATTTAATCATCCACCCTTCCATAATTAGAAGGTTTCTAACTTAATTATCAATCCTTCCATTATTAGAAGGTTTCCAACTTAATTATCTACCCTTCTATAATTAGAAGGTTTGCATATTTAAAAGCTTTCTAATTTAACAACCTCCTTCCATAAATAGAAACTCTCCCATTTTTAATCTCCTCCTTCTATTTTTAGAAGGTTTTCAAATTTAATAAACAACTCCATGGATGGCCGAACCCTATGGTTCATACTCTTTAGAAATCATCTTCCATTTAATCCCTTTCCAAATTACATAACATTAACATCAAACTATTATTTAAAATTAACCAATCCAACTTCATGGGGTTCGGCCATACACCATGGCCGAACCCTATGGTTCATGATCTTGACCACTAATTTAAATCCATTAAATTTTTAACAATATCATTTCCATGGCATGGCCGAACCCTATGGTTCATCTTATTCCATGGTTTTCCAACCAAAGAACCCATGACTTAAACCATGACTTTCCATGGTTTTCGTTCCTTCAAATATAATCTATAATCTTCCATTAAAAATCACCAAAAACATCCATTAAAACAACATGAATTTATTAACCAACACCTATGGTTTTTTCATCATTAATAATCCATACATTAACCATATTTTCTTTCATGGGATTCGGCCATGCATTGTGGCCGAACCCTATGGTTCATGCTTCCATTAAAACACCATGATTATCTCCCAATTCTTTTCCATGGGGTTCGACCATACACTTGGCCGAACCCTATGGTTCTTTTATTTCAAAATAAATTAATCAAATAAGATACTAACCTTTTCCAATTTCTTGCTCTTCCAATCCTTCTCCTTTCTTCTTAATTTTTCCAACCAAGAACACCTCTTGCTGGCTGCCTTCTTCTTCTCCTTGCTCTTGCCGTGAATGAGAGCTTGAGAGAGGGAGAGGGAAAGAAATACAATTCGGCAATGATGGGTGTAACCGTGAGCCCTTGTCCTCCTCTCCTTTTATAATCTTCCCTTGGTCCAATATTAGAAAGTGCTTAAGATAGCCAACCCCCTTTAGGGCCGTGCGCCCCTTGTCTTAATTTTAGTAATTGCCGACCTCCCTTTCTTATTTTAATACATCACCATCGGCCAATGCTAAGATGAGAATAGCAATGTCGTGAGCCCTTTCCTTGTGCCTCTTTTAGGAGATGCTATGCGTATAACCCTAGTGTCTATAATTAGTAGTTGCCTACCCTTTTTAAAAAATATTCTAACACCTCATGCGCATATCTCCTTAGATGTAATACCTTGCCCCAGATTAGGCGTAGTTTGGCTTGATTAATTCTGGTTTAACCGGTTAATCTCGAAGATTACGGTTAGGGCTTCGAGGTAAGCCCAAGTTTAGCCCAATCCGAGCTCGTGAGCTCAGTGATCCAGCTCGTCCAGGTGGAGGGGCATTTTGGTAATTTACCACTTTGTGTTGTTATTTTTAATAATTTATTGTTGTTATGTGTATATTATTGGTTGATAATATTCTCCTTAATAAAGGATTTGCATTTCTGTTTTTAAAATGGATTTATTTTCAGAAAATCTTGTTTAAAATTCGCCCGTCAAAACCCCGAAAGGGAGTTTTTATTATTTTAAATAATTTCAGAAAAGAGATAAATTTTGAAATTGGTATTTGATGTTAGATCATTTTAAGAATGGTCTAGTTATTTCATTTCACTTCAAAATAAGATTTACAAATTGGTTATTTTTACATTTGTTTAATTAAGTAAATATTGAGAAATTATGGTTTTTATTTAGATAAATGGTTTTTAGTAAGAAATAAAACCCAAAATTTTTATGATGATCAAGATTTTCAAAACCCCACCTATCTGTACGGTTGGATTAATATTTTGAGTTTTTAAATTATTACTTTTAGTTTTAAAATCGGGTTTTATCAACTGAGGGACCAAACTGCAAAACCAAAACCTGCTGAGGACTTGTTTGCAGCCAAAAATCGGTTTACTGTTGTAAACGTCAGCGGTGCCTGCATGCAGAAGCATGCAATGGCCACCTGACCGTCCTTTCCTGCTGAATTCTTATTTAAACCGGCCTGAGCCTTCAGTTTTCACTCCCACTGAACCTTCTTCTCTTCCTCAATCTCTGTTCTCAGCTGAAACCCACACCGGCCGACCCTTCCTAGCCTCTGTATTCCTCTGTTTCAGTAACCGTAGCTTAAGAAGGAAAGGATTTCAAATTTTGATTTTCAAACCAAGAACCAAAACAAAGGTATCCATTAATTTCCTTTTCATTTCTGATCTGTTTAGAATCAAACAAAACTGAATTTGACCCTTTTTTTATTGAGAAAAACCAGTTTTAAATGTAAGAAAAAACCATGGGTTTCATTTACCCGTGAGGATTTGACCTTAAAATCGGATGGTCCAGTGAGCTTCTGAGCTCCAAACCTCTCCTTATGGAAAGATGACTCCCAGAGGAGTCCATCAGACCAGACGGATGTGAAAACTGAGTCCGGGAGACCCTCCATTTCCGGGATCGTATTTCACTACCCAATTGTCGTCACTGTCTGCTGTTGCAGACAGTGGGAAAGATGACTCTCGGAAGTCCGAGAGCCGATCTTCGGACGGTCCGAACCTTCGGATGGTCCGAGCAATGACCCTCGAAGGTACCGAACTTCACCCGAAGCCCAGTTACGCCCGAGGCGAGCCAAACCTTTTCGGACGCACTGAGCTGAGCTCGGAAGGACCGAACCCACTCGGAAGGTCCGAGACCCAACCTTCCGACTTTCTGAGCATGCAGACCCACCGAGATCTCTTTTCGGATTTTTTGGTTCGGATGGACTTCGGAAGGTCCGAGACCCAACCCTCGGACGATCCGAAGTCAGGCCCATGTTCCGAGGCCAGTGACTTAGATAAGGTGTGGTTCGGATGATCCGAATCCACTGTACCCGGTTCGGAGGTGATGTTCCGAGGGACCCGTGTTGAAGTGATAAAATATTATTTGATTTATTGTTTTGCCTAACCTTGATTGATTATTAATGTGTTTGATGGTTTATGATGATTTATACCCTCTGTTAAATTAAAAATGTACTAACCCCTTTTCTCTTATTATTTATAGTGTAAATACTATTGTATTCGCTTCCAAGCCGACCCTATTGGTCGGGCACTGAGTGATTCACTTTCAGGCCGACACTATAGTCGGGCTCTGGGTGACATCGAGGTCTAACTCAAAATGTCAGGTCTGGTCCTATCCAGAAGACAACCGAAAAGTGACCCGAGGATTTAGACCTAACTCAATAAGTCAATCTGGTCAATGCCCAGAAGACAATATGAGTTTTGGACTGAGCCCCTTTTTATTATTATATTGTGGATTATGATAATTTAAAAATGATAAAAATCAAGTAGGAGACTCAATTCCATGAACCCCGGATGTTTTGTAGGAAAACGTATGATTTCCAAATACTACTTATGTGTACGTATTTGTTATGTATATTGATTGTGCACTTTGTGTTGTTTAAACAGAGACCGCGTAAACCACACATCACGGTGAGGGAATTTAACTCTGCAGATTTTGTAAACAGGTTTTATGATAAAATGAGTATTGAGTAATGAGTGGTTTCAGTTTTGATGAACCCACTCATATGCCTAGACATGACGCACTATGGTAAGAGTGCTACTAATGATTGTAATATTGCGATGTTAATCGTATGAGTTTGTAAGACTGCTTCCACGTACCTGGGCTATTGAACCAATATCGGCCATATGGGAGATGGTTTATGTCTACTGGACCATGGGCGGACCATGATGTCGTCAGTTGCTGACCTAAGGGTGTCAGTATCGGCTAAGTCAGAGCCGGAGATGTACTTGCAAGGATGTATTTTGACCTTATCGGGGACTTAATACTGGTCTCAGCGTAGTCGGCAGGCGTTACGTCGGATGACAACAGTGGTTGATGATGTTGATGTTTTACATGATATTATGCTTAATTGTTATTAAGTATGTGATATTATTAAACTGTTGCTAACCTGTTATTTTACTTAAACTGCATTGTTATATTTCCTTCACTGGGCTAGTTAGCTCATCCCACTCACCTTTCAGACGACGAATCTGAGGAGGAGGACCCTCTTTATCAGGCTTAGGATGGATAAGCTGAAGCGGTGTTTCGGGATTCCCCCGGAAGGGAATGCCCTTATTTTTTCTTGTTGGTTCTTGGAACCATTTGCTTTTATTAAGTACCGGGTGTGGTACTTAATTTATTTCAATGTGATGTATTAAACCGTTTGCCTCTGCAGTGGCTTGAGACTATGTTTTGAATGTATGAATCAATGGTTGATATGATATATGTTGATGTTGTTATCGTGTGGGGTAGACTTATGGTATGTGTTTGAGTCCACATGTTGGGATCATGTGTGACCTTTGGGCCTAACCGTTGATCCGACCCAGTTCATATATTGTGTTAATTTATCTTTCAAAAAAAAAAAAATCAGTCGCTTTCTGGGCCCACCCTTTGGGTCGGGGCGTGACATTAGATGTGCAAATCCCATTCACACGGCCATGAAATCTTCATTTGATTTTTTTGAACATCTCCTTGGATATTCAAATTCAATATTCGGCCATGCACCATCATTTATTTAATTTTGTATTACTAATTAATTTCATCTCCATTTAATTTTTATTGCAACCAATTCCAAAACCGTTGGGTTCTAATTGGGCCAATGACCCAATTCTTTACCCAATTTAAGATCCATATCTAAAATTCATAAATTAAATGGATAATTTTTATACAAAATAATAAATTGAAAATCAAGAGTGTTACAAACTATAGCTCATAATTTTATGTAATAATTTTAATTATCTATTTATTATTAATGAAAAATAAAATCTATTTTCTCAAATGAAAGAAAACATTATATTATAATAAATTTTATTTTGGAGTTAAAAATTTAGAATGTCATGGTAAGTAGCTTTATTGTTTTGACTTTTAAAAAAATAATAATAACTAATTTTATTATTAATTAGAATGGATTTGAAAGCTAAATTAAATTTATAAGATTCAATCCATGATAATGTATAATAGATCACTCCTATATTTTAAAAAATTAGTCTACATGCTTTGCAAAGTAATAAGGGGTGATTATTAATAATTGGAAATCATGTTGTTTTAAAAAGAATGGTCAATTTTCAACTTTCTACAACCCATAATTGAGTGTGATTTGAAAAAAAAAAAATCTTTCTTATAAGAGATTTATTTATATAGAAAAAAGATTAATTAATAATCTAATCATATTTATAATATAATATTCAATTTAGGATTTGACCGAGTTTGACCACGACTGAACCCAGTTGAACCGAGCCTTCTTCGAAAATGGTTTAGTAGACGGTCCGGTTCCGATAACATCGTAAGAAAGCTCGAATATATTTATAAAATATATTAAAGTATTTAGAGAGTTACGAGATATTTAAACTTTTCTTTTTAAAAGGTGAGGCTACTATTTCTAGGGTATATTAAAGTTAGGCTACGGGAGTTCGAACTTTCAACCTCTTGATTCCTAATGCAGGAGGCAATCAATTGAACTATATCTACATGGATAGAAATAGAAACTCCTGCACTAAGAAAGAGATTTAAACATCATATAATTAATTAAATATATTTTAGGAGTAATATTATGTGCTAACTTGGGATGAATTGTGTCAAAGATGACTTCTTTGTACCTCAATTCTCAAAGTAGGATCCAATAAGAAAAAACTTAGTTCAAGTTTCATGATTACGGAATACAAATTAATCTAGTGAATGAGATAGCTAGGTTTGAGATGAGATTCTATTCTGTCAAATTCAAGCTCTATTGAAAAAAGAAAAAGTCCAAGGCCTAACACGAAATTGAAAAATGTGAATGTAGTTCAACATAATCAGCTTAACAATCTCAATGAGAAGCCAAGTTCATTATAAAAAAATCATAATAAATGCATGAATTTTAGTTTGGAATTTATGAATTTAGTTTGGAAAGGACCATTTTTTGGATTTAACACGTAGATTATACAATAACGCATTTTTTACTATATTTACTGTATATTTGTTTTTATTTTTATTAAAGTATACATTTAATACTCATGTGTGCATAAAATTATTCTCACTTCTAATATGATGTGAAGATATTCATATTATTAAAAAAAAAAAACATTTGAGCTTTCAGGCTTAAACATGAATAAGTCCAATCTTAATTCAATTACAACGTACATTTAAAATACAAGCTTAATTACTGGTCGGACTACAAAACTGCTTCTGTTATTATTATTTTTCCCTAGGTTTGCAAACTAAAATTTTGCTCTAATCTGATCCTTCTCACATCTAAAGTGAATTTGACTCGTTGATTGTGACTAGTTAATGCAAGAGTTTTAAATGTATTATCTGAACTCTGAAAACTTAGCCACTTTAAATATTTCTAGGTATGCGATCAACGAGAAATGAAATAATGATCAGCCTGGCTTCATTTTGACCAACCCTTTTTAGCAATAGATCGGCTAGATCTATTGTGGGCCAGCCTGTTCTTTGGGCCAACAATTTATCTCAGGTCCAATCCTTGCCCTCCGTATATTACTCTCTCTGTCCCATTTTAATTTTCTCATTTGAAATATTTATGTTTTTTTAAGGAATTCTATTTATAAGACAAGAACTCCATATGATCTCATCCATCTTCAACACACTTTATACTATTCCAATACAAATGAGACAACTATTTTGAGACAATTTTAAAATCCATATAGGACAACTAATTTGGGACAGAGAGAGTATAATTTTGACACCATGTCAATCTTTATGGCTCAATTATTACGCTAACACACTTTTGACGGAGAAAAGTTCAAAAAGACTTTGGAGTTGTCACTAAAACAGTTACCGTTGTCTCACGTGTTGTCGCACAGGGTAAATTAAATGACAAACACTTTGACTCAAAAAATCAAATGTCCTGAGTTTGAGGTCCATAGACATCCGATGTATGTGGCTTACAAGTTACAAAGGGTTGCATGCATCCGGATGGGAGGTGGGGCAGCTTTGAAACAAGATTAATAGAAGAAAATTGAACTACTTGAGTGTGGATCTGTTGGGCCATTGTACTATCATCTGAGGGGCCCATTTTCTCCTTGTGTGAGGAGTATGTAGTCCCTTGTATATCGACCATTTGAATTTTGAAAGATGCTAGGGTTGATCATTGAATTCTAGATCTCAACTATAAATTTGTAAGCAATTTGGAGGGCCAAGAATGGCCACCGTAATAAGAGTTGATGTCACATAACCATTGGATATGAAATTATGAATCAACGAATCATTGTGAGCCCAGATTTATTGGGCTTGGACTTCTAGGGGCCTAAATGTGGATCTCCACAAGGGCTGTCCATTCTCAAGCATTGAAGTAAGATGATATGGGTTAATTTGGGATGTCTACACCAACACTTTATCGTAGATTAAGGGTGGAAAGATTTTTAATTTGATGTGATTTAGTTTTACAAAAACTCGAGTCATGTTGGTTGACTCGAGCCAACCTCAATAATTCTGTGACTTTAACGCAAATTTTTATGATCAAAGTTTCTAGGTCTCTTTAAAGATCATACTAATCTTTAGGACATGTGCAAGTTTCTTTACCCACGCATACCAAATAAACCTACGGAAAATGACCTTTTGAGGTGGAGTGAGAATCGAACTAAGAATTCCCGCATACAAGCAAATATTTATTTTATCTTTAGATTCTTTTCTAGAAAAATTGTAATGACAGGCAGGGGTCAAAAAGTCGATTCGGCAGAAATTTTTCTCTCTTCTCAATTTTTTTCTTTTTTTGAAAATCTTAGTGGCTTTTTTTAAAAAAAAAAAATCATTTAAAAAAATAAACAAGGTTTTTCTTTTAAAAAAATTAAAAATATAAATATCAGCCGAGATATGGACAGGGTCCATGCCGATATTTGTATTTTTTTTTAAATAAAAAATAAAAAATTAGTCGAGATCTCGACAGTATTGGCTGATTTTTTTTATATTTGTCTGATACTATGAGTATCAGTCGAGATTTTGACCCATACAGACAGGACAAAGATTTAGGTCTTCCTCAATTTTCCTTTGTTATTTGAAAAAAATAAAAAAACTAAAGTCAAAATGGACGGTATTATGGTTGAAATTTTTTGACCTCCACAAGGAACAAAAAAACATGCATATCATCCAATATTTTAATCCTAGCTTAAGAAGTAAAAAAAATGCACATAGAACACAAATTCTCAACCAATTCAATGTTTAAAAAAAAATTCTCAACCTATTCAATGAAGATTTGCATATCAAAGTTGAGAATTTAAAAAAACTAAGACGAATCACTGAAAGTATCCTACATGACCCAAGTTCTAATCTTTTCAATCTTTAAAATTTGATTTAAATAAAATCAAGATAATAGATTAATCATACCTTTTCAATAAAATAAGGCTTATAAATTCCAATCATCAGCTTGGGCCATTTAGTGGAGAAATCATCTGTTGTAAATCAGTTTGTAATGATTTTTTTGACTTTTATTGAGAGTTTTTTTTATTAAATTTTAAAAGTAAAATCTGATAAAAAAATTGGTCTAATAGTTTTAATCGACAACTTAAACCAATCTTTTAACCCAATTAACAGTGGATAATATCACCTATCTGGTGGAGACCAATAATACCACAAATTACAGTCAATTAGATATCATTGCAAAGTTGGCTGCCATTCAAATATTCAATCCAAAGCTGGGATCCATTTACATTAGACGTCTGAGAGAGCACCAATTTGGGTACTCCTGTGGAGCCCCTCTCTCTCTTTATCTTTATTTATTTATTAACCATGAGTACTATACTATTTTTAGTAAAAAAATTAGTCTTCGTGATTAGTGTTAATAAATGTTAAGACAATATTATTATGTGTTACAGACCGTTTAAAAAACGCCCAGGCCGATATATCGGCCGATATACAAATATCGGCCGGAATATCGGCCGATAATTTTATCTCTCCACCTGATATCGGCATTTTCTCTCTCCTCCGATATCGGAACCGTGAAAAAACTGTAAAAAACTGTCATGAACCGCGATGAACCATAAAAAATCGCAAAAAACCTCAAAAACCGTGAAACCCATATCGGACGAACCGCAGAAAATCGTTAAAAACCGTAAAAAACCGTGGAAAATCATGTAAAAACCGTATCGATGTTTTTTTTAAAAAAAAAAAAAATTAAATACCAATATTTATGAATATCGGCCGATATTGTAACCGAATTTTATAAAAAAAAAAAATTAAATACCAATAGATACATATCGTATCAACCGATATCATTTAGTATGAAAATACCGATACATATCGGCCGATACATATCGTATCGACCGATATTTAAACCTTTGTTACAGACGTTGCTTAAGATAATCTCTAAGGGCAAGTGGTGTGGGATAGCCATATATGGCTGACTATGTCACTAAATGTAGCCAGGCATATAATTAAATAATATTTTTTTTGATGACATGGCTGGCTATAATTTTTAGCCAGCTTCGTCACACGGTATAGTGTTAAGTAAAATGGCTACTTTTTAATATTTTATTATTATTTTTTTAACAAATTTAAAAGAAAATAAATATAAAGACATTACATATTTTTTCACAAGTAATTAAATAAATTAACAAAACATATATATAATTTTTCATATTATTTGCGATGAATAAAATATTATTTTTAATATTTTTGTTTCTCAATAGCTATAATTTTAATTTTTTGTACAGAATAATTTTAATTTTTTGTTTATCATATATTTTATTTACAAATGTAAAGGAAAAAAATCAAAAGGTAAAGAGTTATTTTTTATTTTTTGTATAAAAAATAAAATAATAAAGTAAAAAAAAAAAATTATTTGCCCTAATATACAAATTATACCAAAAAACAAAACAAAAAATCCAAAATAATCAAATAAATAAATAAAAAGAGAAAATCAAAAAAATAAAAAACTATATATAAGTTATATATATACATACATACGTGTATATATATATATATATAATATAATATAATATAAAAAAAAAGGAGAAAGAAAATAACTAGCTACAATTTTTTATATATAATCAGCCATTTAACAACAAAACATATGAGCCCCACCCGTAACCACTCCCATACAGTTGATATTGGGTGGCCATATGGCCAACTACGCCACTTGCCCTAAGTCCCCTCACGAGACATACGAATTTAAGAAAGCTTTAGTGTAAGAGAAAGCTGACGTCATCTTCAGTTTGTTCTTATCCAAATTCCAGCAGCATTTCTTAAAATAAAAATAGGCGAAATTATTTATAGACCCATGCTTTTGATATATACACCCCTTGATTTATTTTCTTTGCACAGAACGTATATTTATGAAAATGGGATATATAGAATATAATTCAATTGATTATTATATTTAAGATATATTCATATAAATGTTATTAAACATGTCATTAACATCAAAATACCAATTAAATCTAAAATTGTATGATTAAATTAGTGGCCTGTATTAAAAATTGCTACTGACAATCTAATTAGTCAATTGACTGTTGATGTGACATATAATGATTTAATCTCCACTTTGATATTTATTTAATGGGTGTTGCCAAATCTAGATCAGCGATAGGAAATTGGCAAGTCAATGTAAAATTAAGTATGTTAAATTACGCTTGCAAATCAAGTAAAAAGTCATCCCTTGCAATCAAAATGCTTAAAATAGAAATTACAGGCAAAATATAGAAAGGGAAGTGTATCTTAGAATTTCTTTTAACTATTTATTAGGGTTGAAATCGACAATTCAACTTGAGTCAATATTTATGGAATTTGACTCAATTCGACTTGAACTATTGACCTAAAACTCTCGACTCAACTCGAATTCTAATCCGACTCAATCTGAATTCTGATCCGACCTACATTCTAAATCCATTTTAGTCTAATTTTAGTCAGATTATATCGGATCGGATTCACTTAAAAATTCCTCAATCCGACCTGCATCATTTCTCGTGACGACTTGATACTCACCCTACTGTTTACCAAATTGAGAGGTGGGCCTAATCCCTATTGTTCTAAAGACTTGCTATGCAAGCCTTAGCCTAATGTACGCCAGAGCCCAAAGTTGGCCGGTTGGTCTCAAAAAGTAGGTTCAACTTCTAATTTCATGATTGGGCCCCAATCCTAAGTTGGGAATTTAAAGAGATGAACTAAGTTGGACCTTGGGCTGAGCTTAGGTCC
Organism: Chimonanthus praecox; assembly: GCA_022113865.1. Taxonomy (NCBI): domain Eukaryota; kingdom Viridiplantae; phylum Streptophyta; class Magnoliopsida; order Laurales; family Calycanthaceae; genus Chimonanthus; species Chimonanthus praecox. Next base: position 370,993 of record JAINRJ010000132.1, read on the forward strand.
TATAAATAGAAATCCAGCTAAGATATGGGCTTCCCGAGTCCTGAGTGCTGACCAGGGGTACAAAATCGCTTTTACCGAGACGTCGGCGTCTAGCCCGATATCTTGGTATCTCAGATCTCGTCCGATATCTCTCTCTCTCTTAAATTTTTTTGGACAAATATCGGCCGTATAAATGTGTATCGGCTGATATCGCCGTGATCTTAGCCATATCGGTCGATATCTCGCTAGTACGACCGATACTGTGCGAATCAGTTGAGATATCTCGGCCGTAAAAAACCCGAGATATCTCGGCTGATACGCACAATATCGACCGAGATTTATACCTCTGGTCCTTACTCAATTTGCTCAAGTTGCAATCCTCAGTAGGCCCATATAGTACAGAGTTCTTGAAGCATTGATGACCATATTTTTAAGCAGACCTGTGGACTATCAAACTGGTCACCCTTCTTTAAAAAAACGATCCCTTGGATGGAAAATATTCAAGATTGAGTAGATGATTAAATTAGTTAGTGAAAGTGAAAATCAAATCAAAGAGGCACTTGAAACCTTGGGCAATCATTAAAGGAAGAATATAATATGAATTTATTGTCAAATTTTAATGTAAAAAATATAAGAAACGTTTAGGAAAAAGTGACTGGACAACCAAACCAACTAGATCCATGTAAGGGGAGGGAAAAAGTGACTGGACAACCAAACCAACTAGATCCATGTAAGGGGAGGTAAAATAACAAATTTAATAAAATAATAGAATTCTTTTATATAAATATATTTTGTGGGTCAATGGACTTCATCATATTTAATATAGGGTTGAAAATTATCATTTTAACCATCAAATTTAATGGTGAGATGATTATTAATTTGAATACATTTTGATTGGATGGCTGATACTATATCATTATATATGTTTGACATGACACGCAGTGTCGGTCAAAAATAAAAATTTCATTACCATAGGTTAAAATAATAGATTTTAATATTTTATTACTTTACAAAGGCTCATCTAAGTATTCTAATTTTATTGTTTCTACTCATAAAAAATATATCTACTCATCATGATTAACATTATCTTTAGGTCATTTATTTCATCAATTTAGACTTCATAAATTATTTTTACAAATGAACTATCCATTGACATCCAATAAAAATATAACAATATAGCCATTAATTTTTTTTCTCTCATCACACATCATCTGAATAATGTCTTCTATACATCAACTTGTGAGTATTTAACTTCATCTTTAAATACTAATTAGAAGGTATCACTACTTTTTTTCTCTCTAAAGTGACTTTTGCAAGCTGCTTCACATGTTTCCCCTTGGATCATTGCTTGCTTTTCACCAACATGTGGTGCATAGCCAATCCATAATCAGAATGTGTGAAAAGAGTAAAGGAAGAAAAGGGAATTGGAAAAAAAGAAGAAGAAGGAGGAGGGAGTGGGTGATTCTTGCTTTGCTCACAACCATGTGCACCTCTCATTCTCAATGTTCCCTCCAATGAGAGCCATTGGTGCCACACCAGCATCAAAGTTGACAGGACATGGACCCAAACCAATTGGGCAATGGTGCCATGTAGGTATAGCCTTGTTTGCTTTTCCAAGTGGATGGATAAATGCAAATTTGACTGCATATGTGTCATCTGACTGTTGGTTGGTCCAATGTTTTGTGGTCCACTGTCTTATCTCCTTTGGGTAGTTTGTTGCCATTTCATGGTACATCATCGTCATTAGACTTTTACAACCAACGTAAGTTTCTCATACAAATCTTTGTGTACAGTATCATTTTCTTCAATTATAGTTGAATTTTACTTTACGCATTTTGATTTTTAATGTAATAAGACATGACAACTAAAAAAATTAAAAGAAATATCTTCTTGTACAAAAATTGAGAGGGTGTTTTTATTATTACATTCGCCATTGTCAATTGAAGGTAAAGCTATTTTGGATGAATATATAAAACCACTGGTACTACTATGAATTGTGTCGTGCCTTTGTACTTAAAATCTATGCATCCAATCCATGCAAATGAGGTGTTTGTCGTATCATCGTGCAAAGATCTCGATTTCCTTTTTGAAAAAGATAAAATAAAACAAAAAATAAATAAATTCTTTCCAAAAAGGGGGTAACAAAAATATTTTATTTTGGATTGAGGGATAAAAATACAAATCTTTGAGGGCATCTATAATTTCTCATCTCAAAGAATTTTATTCTTAATTTGTATGGCGTAATCTAAGTTATTTTAATTATGAACAAACAATGTTAAATTATATGATAAATAGACTTGTGATGAAAATATATTCCTAATTATGTAAGTGAAAAGTCTGAAGTTTATATTTAAAGATGTAGCTGTTTTCTCTAGTGTCTACTAAATGATCATAATAATTTTATTATTAGTGATATAATAAAAATTCTATAATATTTGCATATTTTCTTTAAAAAAATTCCAATGTATTTAGAATTCTACAAATCGCTAAATGCATAGATATATCGAATGTGATACACTTTCGCTAAATGTTAAATTGTCAATAGGTGGATTAGCTGTCTTTCTATAAATGGAGGCATTCTTAATTATTAGATTAATCAAATAGAATTTGACTAAAATTTTATATTTAAAAATCAATAAAAAATTATTTTTTTAACAAATAAATCCTACACATCATCAACATCTAAATTATTGCCCACACGGGTGTAATTCAAACCAATGTTATCAGAATCGGACCGTCTAACGAACCGCCTTCGAAGAGGTTAGGGTTCAACCAGGTACGACCGTGGTCAAAGCCGGTAAAAGCCAGTCAAGTATTAAAATAATATAAATATTATATATAATATTAAGTAAGACATATTTTACCAATAACATTAATATAAATATTAAAAATAACATTCAAACTCTGAGTAATATATCAAAACGGTGAAATATATGGGATAGAAATAGTAATAAACATTTATATTTCAAATATACACATTTTTAAGGGGAAAATTAAAAAAAAATAAAAAAAATTCAAATTTCTAAACCGAGGTTCACGGTTCACGGTTTTTTATGTCAAAACTGCATAAAACCGCTGGTCTGACCAGTTTTATGCGGTTTTGACCCAAGACCGATTTTTAACCTAGACCGAACTGCAGACCACGCGATCGCGGTTCAGCCTGGTCCTGATACCACTAGAAACGATAATCTCTAGCCTCAGAAAGTAGGAGGTGTAATATTTGAACCCCTATAGCCTCATTTGGTATGATCTAAGAGTAGTGGGTATCACTCAGTGTGGGTTTTACGTTGGGTTTCTAAAGTCTCCCACACGTAAATTCAAAAAAAAAAAAAACACATCTAAATTATTTAACTAGTGAAATCTTTTGAACTTTAATAATGAAACTTAATCAATCATTTTACATCTTCATATTTCTCCAATTAAAAATATCATATACACTTATGTTTGCCACTCTAACTGTTGTCAAACCTAAGGTGGTGAACATAACGGATGGGTCCGGTTCCAAAGGAGATCCCAAACGTCCGGATGATAAAATCTAAGAGATACATCCTACATCGGATCCAACTGCTCAGATTCAATGATGAGGTAATTGATCCCCTCAAGGATCTTGCCCACTGCTTAGAAGTTAGACGGTGGAACTGGTCATCCTAAGATACGATTTCTTTTCAAAATGACTAAAATACCTTACTCTTCACTCAATGTCACTAACTATAGTGATAAACTGATCGTGATTTTTTTTTTTAATTTTAAAATGCAAGTGTTTTCCTTCTATTAAATTAAAAAAAAAAACAGAGCTCAAAATGTATAAATTGTAAATGAAATGATTCGGTTAATGAAGATATTAATAATAATTAGATTACAAAAAATTTAAATTTTAAAATTTGTATTCGAAATCTTTACCGCCATGTCAACTACTTTAATTATGCAGTTAATGGATCCAATTAAATTGTTAAAAGTTAAAAAATTAATAAAATCAATTGTATGATAAGTCGAACATTTTTTAACACTTCTTATACATTTCTTTTATTGTCATGTACTCAACTTTACTTAAAAAAATTAAATTTTAAATATTATTATAATATATTTCAATCCAATAACTTTATTACTATAGAGATAAGAGTCGATTAACAATTTAATATGTATGATTAACACCATTTAAATGGAGATCTATAAAATTAATGAACTTGAATTTGATCAAATGAATTAATCATTTTTGTCGAGTTTAATTCGGTATTTAGTAAAATCCAAATTATACTTAAACCAGTTGAGGATATTTTAGGCCCATTTAAGGTAAGAAAGGTTAGACTAACTTTTTTTTTTTGCCTTTTTTAAAGGAAAGATGTCATGCAAACCTATCTGGCATTATATCAATACAGGTAGACTTGGGCCGTTGGGGTTGAGATGGGATCATCATTATCAATTCAATATTTTATTATTTATTTATTTATTTTACCCTTTTATAATTTAATTCTTTTATCATTATAAAATCCATCATACCACATATTTATATTATTCATTTTTTCCACGTTTTTATGACTTTTTTTTTATAGTCATCTACAAATGTGTACAAAGAATATTCTCTCATTATTTATTTGTGATATTTGTGTATATTTAGTAAGATTATTTTTAATTCTATATTTTGAGATTATTTTGTTACAATATATTTTTTAATCATAACTCTATTTAATCTACTTTTACTCATTAAGTAATATTTCACTCTAAAAAAATATCGTTCATTGATAACAATCGATCAACATGATAAATATATCTAAAAAATAAATGATTATTGTACCATCAATTTTTGTCTAAATATTTAAATGCAATTGACTTCATTAAATATATATATTTGCATTTCAAGATTTAAAAAGATTGAGTAAAAAAAAATTGAGGAAAAAAATGTCATTTTCCCTTTTTCTTATTGAAAACCTAGAAAAAGGCCTTTTGACTTTAAGGAAATTAATCAAGGGGCATTTCCGTCAAAATATATAATTAGCAAGCTGTTCCTTCGGATTTCGTTAATCCAGGAGAATTTCCACTTTGAATTCCGTAATTTTCTATAACGACAAACTACAGCCTGTAATTCGAGAATAACAGGTTCGAAAAAATTCGAATTTTTTGAAAACGGTAGCTTACAAGCCCGCCCTAATTTTTGATAATCACGCCCTTCACTTTTTAACATATGAAAAAAATCAAAATAATGGGGGCCTAATTCACACAAACAGAAGGGTTGTAGATTTGACTTTCTTCGAAAAAAAATGGTAGTTGGGCTTCTTTAAGTAGCCCTTCTTTAAAGAGTTTCGCAGATTTTGAGTTGAAAATCTTTAAAAGATCCCGTATTTTTATTATTATTTACGATCTATTTATTTATTATCCCGTGGATTTGAATTCAAGACAGGCGCCTTTTATAAGTCTCTTTCTGTGTCATTTTATTAGCATTTGGATCATGTCTTAGTTGCAGAGAATTTCAGTCACTTGAGAGAGTAAGAGAAAGAGGTTTCTATGTACAGAGTAAGGTTTTTCTATGTACATCACTTTGGATCTATGCCGCAAAAGTCTAAACAAATTTCTCTGTCTTAGTTTTCTTTTGTTTCTATTTCCTTGCTTCTTTCTCAGTTGTAGTTGAAATTGAGTTTCTACTAGTGGGTTTGCTTTAGGTCTGCTCTCTCTTAGAAAAACTTGTCTTTGTTTTCTTGTGTTTCCGTTTCTATGTAATGGGTTTAGAATCGGAAATAAACTCTTCTCAAGGCAAAAAATCTGTCTACTTTGATTTTTCTTTTGTTTCTACTTATATGCTTTTTCCCAGTTGTACTTGATGTTGGTTTTCTAGCGTTTTGTTTGTTTTAGAGCCTCCTCTAATGGCAAAAATACTGTATTTTCCATTTCCATGAAATGGGTTTTGTTTAAGAATTGTTGAAAACCAATCTTTTCTAGGCTAAAAAATTGTCTATTTTGGTGCTTCTTGCTTAGTTGTACTTGAAATTGACTTTCTAGAAATTTGTTTGTCTTTGGATCTTGCAAAAAGGCGGCCTGGTCTAAAGGCTTAAAAACTGTTTTACTATTGCTATGAAAAAAATAGGTTTGTTTCAGAACCCTTAAAAACAAAAACTATTTCGAGGCTAAAGATCTGTCTGTTTTGGTTTTCTTTTGTGTCTTATTCGTAGAGAATTATACTATTGTTTAGTTGTAGTTGAAGTTGAATTTCTAGAAATGGTTTCTTTAGAACCCTTAAAAAGGGTTATTTCATTTCTACTTTTTCTCGTTTTGTTATGGTCGATAATGAGTTGTTATAAATGGGTTTGTTTTCGAATCATTGAAGAACCAACTATGCTAAAGGATAAATATATGTCTGCATTCGGTTGCTGTTGTGTTTTTGCTTTTTTATTTCCCTACCATTTCTCTGCCTCAACTGTGTTGAAAACGAGAGGTTCTAGAAATGTGTTTTTTCTTCAGAACATAAAACAATGTCTCTTCTAAATTTTTCCTTTGTTCTTATTTCTATTTACAGGTTCAACTGTTGTTGCAAAAATTATCTAGACATGGGTTTCTTTTATAATACAAAAGCCTTACAATTTCTCTCCCTTCGCTATCATTTTTTCTTTTTTTTGGTTTTCCAAAATTGCTATTGACCTGTTTGTTACGATTTACTTTCTGTTTTTATTATTTCTATATTATTGGCCAGTTGTTATTAAAAATGAGTTGCTGGAGATGGGTTTCTTCTAGATTCATCATAAAAAAGGCGTCTGCAACAGGCTAAAATTCTCTGCCTACTATTCTTTTGTTCTCTTTTCTATTTTCCTGGCTTGACAGTTGTTGAAAATGGGTTTCTTTTAGAATCATCAAAATGTTTTTTTTTCTTTGTCGAGTTTCGGATGATGGTTTTTATCCCTTTTTTCCCTTTTAGTACTTTCAGAATGATTTTCATTTGTCTCCTTGGACTTTGGGATATTTCATTCAGATATCTCTATGGATTTATGTTCATTTTTTTTGGACTTTATCTATTATGTGTTGCATAGAATTGTGTGAAATAATGAAAGTGATGTGCTGGTTTTGCAATGGGATTTACTTTCTGGTTTAAATAATTCGGCTGAGTGTATGCTTATCTGTTCTATGTTCATCTGTACCACTTTTTCTGTTTTCAATATGAAGAAATTGGAAATCACGTTTGGCATGATGTGGTTATTCTATCAGTGCTTCAAAATCAAGTAAGTGCCAGTTCCTTGTTTGATGCTGATGGTGAAAAGACAGAAATTAGTATTGCACTTGATATGGTTTCCAATTCTCATGTTGCCCCAAACACAGTGGAATGGATAACAGCTGTTTTGAGAAAAATATTTTCCTACTTGTAGTTTTTGGTTCTATTAACACACTTAGAATTTTATAATTTATGAATTCTGTTGTGTTTCTCCGTGTATGATCTTGGAAATGCTACTCTCTTACCCATCTTCTTTCTTTTTGGTATTGGCAGAGATTGGATATGGAGTTTTCTCAGTCCACACGGATTGTTTTTGATCGAATCCAGAGCCTCGAGCCCGAAAATGTCTCCAAGATTATCGGGTATCTTCTTTTACAGGATTTTGGAGAGCGCCAAATGATCCAATTAGCATTTGGCTCTGACAACTTGATCCAGTCACTTATCATCAAAGCTAAATCTGAGCTTGGTTTGTCCCCCCAAGACACCTGTTTCTACTCAGGTAGCACTGTCATCCATCAATCAGGCTTCCATTTCTGATCTCCCCTTACAATTCACACCTTTCTCTCCAGCGACCTCCCGTCCATTCTCTTCCCCAGCGGCGTTTAGGTCTGTGGCACCCTATTGGGATTCACAGGTCGTCACTGAACACGCACCAGGTCATAACATGGATTTTGTCTCTCAAACATATGCCAATGCAATCAGAGACGACTACCGTCTCCCCAATCAATCCCAGTTTGTGAGTTTGGACGATCAAATTGAACCTGTCAATCCTGTTGGAGCTGAACTCTCAAGTCATTATTACTACTCTGAATCCACATTCACTGGTCTAAATGCTAGAACTAACCGAAGATCACCAAGCCTGCCTGAGTTCCCTGTAAAAACTTGCCACTACTTTAACAAAGGGTTTTGCAAGCACGGTACAAATTGTAAATACTTCCATGGCCTGGGGCTGCCGGATAGCTTTTCTCAGATCTTTACTTTGACTCCTGGTGAATTGGTTGGCGATGATCAATTGTTCTCACCTGGTTCACTTGAAAAGTTGGAAGCAGAGATTACAGAGCTCTTGAAAGAGAGGAGAGGACTGCCTGTTTCAATTGCTTCTTTGCCAATGTTGTATTACGAGAAATATGGGAGGATACTTCAGGCAGACGGGGTACCTCACAGAGAGCCAACGGCATGGAAAGGCTGGTTACAGTCTCACGAAATTACTTGCTCGACTAAATAACAGTATTCGGCTCATTGATAGGTAAATTAAGTTCATCACCTAAAATGCAATAACAGTGTGTTGTAGTGGCTGGTGACATGTATCAAGAAATTGCTCTCTTTGAAATTTTGGTGATAATGTGATACATATATTTTATATGGATATGCTCATGGATGACAGACACTTAACAATCGATAGGACCAGACAATCCTCACTGTGTAGTTCTGCACGTTAGATTACTTTATTTGTTCATTTTGCAAGTAAACAAATCATTGGCCTAGACCATATGATCCCATATATGCAACAATTGCCCATCATGTAAATTGGATGGAATTACTGAAAGTGAGCCTCAACTGTACCATTTCTGTACATCAAGTCAGCGATATACTCTTTATTTTTTGGAATGTACAATGATGACTTTTGTTTCATCAGCCACTAAATATGTGCTGCATTGAGATGTGTTGCCCAATTATATGGTGGGATGGGACCTGTTTTGTGTGGGTGTCCCGGTGTGTGTCCATAATCCTTCCTTCTACAGAATTTTATATGTCCTCTATATTCATGTGAAAACATCCATGTTACCCCTTCTCATACTACTTCCTTGCTATCCCTAATCTTTCCCCATAATTCCAATTTGCTCATGAATTAATTGTTACCTGTCCAAATTTCACTGTAGTTGGACACGATGTTGGATTAATCAAGTGTTTTGCTGCTGACAGACATAATGGAAATATCATGAGTGAATGCATTGTCAAAGCTTAAAAACTTTGAAACATTGTCAGACTCCGACCATTGTAAAAATTATGCATTGATGATTTGTGTGTGGTTAGTATATGGGTGCTTTTGATTCAAGAATAGTGACTCCCATGAGTAACATTGCAGGGGAAAGGATAGGATTGATCATATAGTGCCTATTTTAAGACTTGTGACAGGGGTTACTTAAACATGTTTTAGCTTTTTCCAGCCTAGCATCATATGGTGCCCTATTTTTAATGGACTGGTGACACTTATTTTTTGTAACTGGGATTATAGACCACATGGACAGCATTCAGTGATTTTAGCAGAAGATGCTCCAAAATATATGGAATACAGGAGTGAAAGGAGTGATCCAGGTGTAGTAGTTGCTGGGTCTCGACAGATTTATCTTACCTTTCCTGCTGAAAGCACATTCACTGAGGAAGATGTTTCCAACTATTTTAAGTAAGTACCTATCTACAAGTTTGTTGAAAAGTTAGATTTCTTTTTTCAGTCTTGCAGTATTTATGGACTTTTCTTGTTTGTCAGGAATTTTGGACCTGTTCAGGATGTAAGGATTCCGTGCCAACAGAAGCGTATGTTTGGATTTGTAACATTTGTGTATCCAGAGACTGTGAAATTGATTCTTACAAAGGGAAATCCCCATTTTGTCTGTGGTTCTCGTGTCCTGGTTAAACCATATAAGGAAAAATCAAGGCTTGTTGACAGGTGACTATCTCTTACGCAAAATGATAAAAACTGCATGTTCTCCTAGTTTGTCTCTCCGCCCCCTCCTCTCTCTGTGTGTGTGTGTGTTTGTATGTGATCTGTCATGTTTAATTGGGAAACCTAAAAGTTTCTGTCAAAGATGTTTTGTCTGAGGGATTAAATCAACTTTGACCTTGAGGAAAAATACTGAGTCCATTTATGTTGATATGCTTGACTGAAAGCTGATAGTAAGATAGAACATACCTTCAACTGGTCCAGGTTGAAGTGCTTGCATCTGTGGATATTGGTATTTAGTTACTTTGAAACCGTCAGCATAATTCTTTTCAGATTTGATTTGTAGTTAGGTGGTTGATTAGTTACCCTTTTTGGGAATAACGAGGGCATCTTTGAATACTCAAAGTTTCATATCTGAAGTGAGTTTTCAAGAAACCGCTTGATTTAGCAAAAGCCGCTCTACGAGGTCGTATTGATTGGTTGAAAGGCCTGAGGTTTGGAGAGTTGTAAGGTCGCAAAATATACAATAAAGAGGTGGTATGGGGAGATAATAACTTTCTTCTTTGGTGACCTGCCTGACCAGATTTCAATGGGGGTGTCTGCACTGATACCAATAATGAAGAAAAGAGGGAGTGGACTGTGAGGTCCAAATGAGGTTATTATTCATGTTGGTGATGATGCGGTTGAAGAAGATATAGTGTGGCTTTCAAGAAGCTTAGTTATTAGGTCAATTCAGCTTTCTACAGAGGATTCAAAAGGGCATTTATCTTTCTTTTTTTTTTTTGGTCAGAAATTGTGGAGGCTAACATGAAGTGTTGTGGGGTATGCTCTTTGCAAATGATATAGTTTTAATTAGTGAGACGAAGCAACAACTCAATATATGGTTAGATTTGTGGAGGAGAACCTTGGAGACAAATGGTAAAAGTTAGTAGAACTAAAATAGAATACTTGTGTGCAACTTTATTGGAATAAACAATAATGAGGGCTATCTTCTAAAAAATGGAAAGGACTTAAGTACCAAATTGCATTAAGGTTAGATACTTGGGCTCACGAAGGTTGTGATTGAAATATAACCAATAGGATGGGAGCAGGGTGGGCAAGATGGTGATACAGGTATTGTGCTATGGTCTTCCTCTGTATTTTGGAGCATGTGTTCGGGGAGGACTGTGGGCAAGATGGTGATACAATTTATAGTTCTATTTTGTTCATAGAAACTTCAGATGTGATCTGAATCTTAGTGGAGGTATAAGTAAACAAGAGGGTTGAAGAGGACGCTCAGCTGAGGAAGTCCAAGGACTCCCTTTTCAAAAGAAGGGGACCCTCTTTCTATGCTCTTATTAAGGATGAAAAAGATGCTGGATCTCCATAAGGGTTTTGCAAATTGCAGAGAAGTTGCTGTCAAATCAGATCAAAGGGATGATGAAGAACCCCGTCTACATGCTTGTGCAGGACAGATGAATAACAGAGAAGCACTTGTGACAAGGGTCACTGCTGGATGGCAAAATATGATTCATAGGTTGCTGGACCCTCGTGAGGGTAAACAGAAAAAGGAGATGATGTTAGCTTCCTTTTTATTTCATGTTAAAGCTGCAAAAGGAATTAATGGGGAAGACTTTGTTGGGTAACTAAAGAAAAGATTTAAAGGATAAAGACCATGCAAGGGTTGGTGAGAAACTAAATGCAGACCAAGGGTTTTAAAGAGATGATCACCCTGGTGTGCGGCATATTAAGCCGAGCGCCTAAGTGTGGGACCCATCAAATAGTAGTGATGAGTGCGTTGGAAAGATCATTCATTGTATACGTGACCAAGCAAAAATCCTTGGTTGAATAAATCAAGTCACAGTTTTTTTAAGCTTTCTAAAATTTGATCAGTTTAAAGTATTTTTAAATCTTTTAACTTTATGGTCTTTAAAAATATGATTTTATTGATTCAATCAAAGTGATTTTTGATGGACCACATATTCAACAAATTACCTTTCTAACGCACTGATCACCACATCATTTAGTGGGTCCTATATCTAGGTGTTCGACATAATATGCAGCACACCTGTGTACGGGTGATCATTTCACATTAGAAAATGGTACTTGTTGGTTTTTCAAATCCTCCTTATAAAATCAAATAAATATTGGGCAATGTGTTACTGATTGCTCGATATGGATGATACTCTGAAGCTGTGGCAATAGTTGGGCAATAGTTGGAGCATTATTCTAAGCAATTGATATTGGTCCTTTTAAAAAAAAAAAATTTAATAATCAATATAAATAAATGAATATTGGGCAATAGTTGGAGCATTATTCTAAGCAATTGATATTGGCCCTTTTTAAAAAAAATAATTAATTATCAGTATAAATAAGCATCAATTACTGATATCTGTTTTTTTCGGAAGTCCTGAAAACGTTGGCTAGTAAGGTGAATTCTAATGCATAAAACCTTATATGTTTTGTGGGGATTTGGAAAGGCAACAACTATAATTCTAAAACTGTTTTGTGGGCCTTTTTTTTTTTTTTTTTCTGGAGATATTGTAAAGGTCAATAGCATCTTACTCAAGATGTCTGTAGATGCCAAATGTATCATGTTTGACACCCATATTTGTGTTGTATACCCTGATACTTTTAAGATAGGCTCTTTAACTAATCATGATGTGTCCTAGGTTAGCTATTGGATGAAATTGTTGTCTTTTTTAGCTTATTAGTAGTATCAAATGAAATATGCAGGAATGGATAAAAAAAGGATTTTATTATAAACTACCATATAGTCTCGTGGCATTGAGCACTTGAAAGACCAATTCATTTTTAAAAGGTTTAGAGAAACCATAGCCTAAGTAACATTTTCAAATTAAAATTTCATAAAACTAAAGGAAAAATATATATTGAATCGGACAACTATTTGTCTGTATAATTATCCATGTCCTGTTTCTGGATAGATGGAGTTTCTGTTCCCATTCCTATATGTACTTGTATCTGCGTCATATGACTACTTCATGCTGCACATTTTTTTGTTTGTTGCTTTGAAAATGTGATTCCAAAATTTCTTTTGCATGGCAGAAAGTACCTGGAAAAAATCGAACCTCAAGTGTATTATCCTCACTTTCTGGATGTTGATCCTGAACTTCATTCAGGTGAGCTTTAATGCAATATGATATTTTTCCAAAGGGTGTGGTTTTATAGTCATTTTCAGCATTTGACGTGTATTCTTCAGTTCCAAGAGCCTGTGATAGTTCCAGACTTATAAGAGAGCAGCTGATAGAGGACCATGAACTGGCACTAGAACTTGAGCGGAGACGTCTCTCTGGTTTACAGCTAGCACCAAAGGTACCAGATGAGTCATATTTTCTCAATCAGACAGAAGAATTGAAAGTTACTGAAGGTATTTTTTAATGTCCTTCAAAATTTAGTGTATATTAAATTATAAAAATCTTTTTTTTTTTTGGCTGTTGGTAATGATTGCATGTATGGTTTCTGCACTTAGATCAAACACATTGGGCCCCAATCATGGTTAGCTCAAAGTACCCTTAGTTTAACATTTTTCAATGACTGCTCCATATTCTTCTTGCTTTGGGGTTGGGGAAGCACATTATGTAAACTGCATTATTCATTTCTGGAACGCAACCATTATCAATGTGAAGTTGCAATATTGATTTGGTTTATTATAGTCAAAACAGTATGTCATACTCTGTGATTTCTTACTTTCAGTGCCATCCCAAATGCACCGGAAGGACAGCCACACCTACCAAAAATATGCATACTGATAATGGTTTGGTTTACATCTAAACATGTGCTGTAATCCTATCATCCAATACAGATACCTAAGGTCATAATTTTTACATTGATTTTCTGAATTCTGATATTTTGCTAAACCTAAAGCTCATGCAGATCATGATTTCTCATCAGCAGATCAGTTTAACTATCTGTTTGATGCTCTAAATATTGGTTCTACAAGTGATGACAAAGCCAGGCACACAAGCAGCAGTCACATTGATCAGGATAGGTGAAAATCTATATCTGGATTACACTGTTTGCTTTGTGCATTTTACCCGTAACCCTAACCTCTCTACTTTTGCGTGGTTGAATTATCTGATGGTTCTCATTTGTGGTTTTTCTACATTGCAGCAACCAAGTACTCAATCTCCCTGAGAGCCCATTTGCATCTCCAATAGCAAGCTAGAATTTCTTTGTCATATATATAGAGATTCTTAACAAGACAATTTTAGAGAAGTAGACTTCACTGAATTCCTTATTTCTACTCATACAAACATCTTTTCCAAACTGCTATTCATCAATTGATGCCTCAGCTAAAGTTTGTAACAGGCAACTAAAACAGCAGAAGGTTCTTTCTCCAAGAAGGAGACACCAATGAAGACTGATACAGTAGTTACATGTAAGAAAGTCCATAGTTTTTGTTTTGCTTTTTATTATAGTCACAGAAGCACAGGTGGTCGGTGAATTGTAGTATGGCATTTGTAATATAGTCTGCTTTAGTGAAAGACAACTGCTATAGATATGGGAGGAGGGGATAGGAGAAAAGTGTTGGATCTTTCAAATATGTAGGAACAGATGAAATAACTATTGATACACAAAGGTTACTGATGATTTTACCTTTCTTTACTGCTGTTTGAACCTATTCTTTTATTAATTGCAAGCAAATGCATGTACACATTGTCCCATCACTGGTCTTCTCTCAATGCTGGATTGGCCAAGCATTTTGTATTGCAAAATGGCTCATGTGCCAGTTTTGCCAAGTTTATATACAATAAGTGGGCCCATATACTATGAATCTAGACCATCCAATGCATTACTATATATCGTCTGACTTCAAATCTTTGTGCTGATGTACATTTTGTTGTATTGCAAAATGGCTAATGTGCCAGTTTTGCCAAGTTTATATACAATAAGGAGGCCCATATACTATGAATCTAGACCATCCAATGCATTACTATATATCGTCTGACTTCAAATCTTTGTGCTGATGTCCATTTGGTTCATTCTCACCATTAGAATTGAGCTGAAATGATCTGATTGGGGGTATTCCATCTATCATCATCATCATAAGCTGAAATCCCGTAGGGATTTGTCCATCTTTATAGCAATGTCAATTGTGAAACTGTGGGTCTACTCCCAAAAGCCTGAATATTCATCAGCCTCCTGGTCCACATGATAATCATGTATCTTCACTTCTCATGGTATTTTTTACTTTTAGAATTTTCGATGATAATCATCCTGATGCAGTAGTCAGCGAGCTGCTTTTAATCGGATGATCATTGTAGAGACGATAATGATGGAAGGTGGGTTCCATTCTATTCTTCTGTTCTATTATATATGTATTATGTATATCTATTACATGAACATTCAATGGGTCATACAGAAAACTTATGGCAGGAATTTTCTTCATGAGTCTATGACTAATGCACATCAAATTATACTGCAAACCTGAGTCTGATGTGAACTTGCTTCAGTGGACTTTATGATTTGATGATGATCTTGCACTGCTGGTTGTGTTTATCAAGTATCTCGTCTTCTATTTTATCCGCATCCAACTCGAGCCTTCGTGTGCAAACATCAATTTTGTTAAGCCGCGTTCTGTGTTAACTGTGTTCCTTGGCCATCTACATGTGGAAGGTTTGGTTTTTGGACATCGGATGAGTTTGTGTCATCTAGATTTTATGATCCCTAATTACAGTTGTTTATTCTTTATAACATTAAAAACAATTTTGCACAAAAAGATACTAATTGGCTTGTTTCTGTAGCATAAATATCGCTTGAGCCAAGGCTGTTCATGGAAACAATTCTGTAGTGGGTTTTAGTCCAATCTAGTGAAGTTCAGTTTGATCAAACGACTGAAAATCGTTGGATGGAATGTGATGGCTTTATCAACTTCAATCTGAAGCCAAGAAGCAGGATTTTGATTTGTGCACCGGTGCTTTTTCTTAAAGGCGCATAAATAATATAAAATGACAAAAAATTCCATTGTAATATTTTTTTTATTTTTTAATCAGCACCTATCACTTATTGGAGTGGGTTTGACCAGTTGACTTGTTTAATTTTATACAATATATTTTTTTTGAGCCCAATAAAGATTTATCTTATAAAATATAAAAATATTGAAAATTATATAGTTAGGTAATCGCTAAAATGAAACCATCTTTATAGATAATTATGAAGTCTGTAAGCATACTTTTCAAAATAATATAATAAAGAGTTATATGTTATCCATATCTTCATTATCATCACTAAAAATTAATAATGTCCAATCAAGCAACTCTTAAATTGTAATAAATGACAACTTGTTTATTTATTTAAAGGCCTAATCTATTCAGAAATGATTCAATTGCAATTAGACATAGTCAGTTTGATTCAATAAGTCTACTAATATTAGCTTGACTCAGTTAAATTGAAAACTCAATTCCACCCAGTTTACCATACTTAGTGATCGGATACATGATTGGGTTAGGTCGACTCGATGAGTCAACCAGCGATTTGCTCTAATCAATTTAAAATTCGACACATCTAGTTTGACCTTATCTACTGACCTAGATAATTTACTAGGTTGGGTTGACTAGGAAGTCACCCTAATGGAAAAAATAAACATGTTAAAATGCAATTATAAATATCAATTCCAAATTGATAAGAAAAATTGCTTTACTGATGATAAAATTATTTTGAATTAGGTATCTAAGTCACTTGAACACGTTGGGTGTTTTTTACAAGGAAATAGGTATTGAATGGGTGTCAATGTGAAGCCTAGTGGGCCCACAAGTTGATATGCATGGCCTTGTGCCACAACTTGGTGTTTTCGGGTGAATTTTTGACTCAGTGATTTGGCACAAGCTTTTCATGAATTTCATTTGGGACTTGCAATCCAAAACTCAGCTTAAGAAATGCAACTCGAGCCTCGTCTGAGTCCCTTTCATCTTTAGGGTCGTGTTTGGGTGAAGAGAATTTAAAACAAGTGATTTTCATAATATCTCTTTAGAGTAGAAGAAAAGAAGAGAAGATGAGTGTCTCATGTTAACGGTGGAGGCTACAACCTTCTTCTCGGAGAAGAGAAGTGATGAGAAGTGAATGTTTTATGTAGATTCCACTTTCTCCTCACTTCTTCATCCAAACACACATCTTAAGTTTGATCACATCACTACAAATAATATTTTTTAATTTATAATTTTCTTTATGTTAATCACCAAGTGCACATAGTAACCTTCTGTTACAAATGGTTGGCAATGCGAAATTTTATGTGGTGAGTATAGGGACATAAAAAGACAACTCATGAATAGGAGGTATTAAGAAAAAAAAAAACACTTGCCATCACTCCATTGAATTTATTCTAGTGTTTAAGATAAATAGTGTAAAAAAATGAAAAAAAAAAATCATTGAAAAGTACCTAATCGGGACTTAATAATTCATTTTTACAATTTTTGAGTCTTGCGTTCTAACCAAAAACACATATTCTTAGTAAATATCAAAAGAATTGATTTGATGGTAAGAAACCCACTTTAGAAGTAAGGATCTTGTCTTCCATTCACCTCTAATTTTAAAAGGCCACTGTCTGTAATTTGTACATATAATCATAATCATTTACTTTGAAATAAAGTCTAAGATGTGAACAGACAAGAGTCAAAAGTCTCATCTGCTATACATTTGTAGATATATTTGTCTCTTTCACTTACCAAATAATGTAGAAATTACAGAACTCCCTTAATAATGAAATAATTGTACAACAAGTACTCCGACAATCTGATTATTTGACTTCCAATGCTAGAGAAATCTTCTATGCTTCTTTCCACATTTAATTCTTTTTCTTGACCAGACCCACTGGGTAACAAATAAATAAATATTTTGTATGGTACTGACTAGGGTTTCAATGCTTTATTTCAGAAACACCATAGAAGTGTTGTCTAATAAATGCAACTAAATTCTTGTTGGCTGCATTAATTGTCTCACAATTGGCACCCCTCGAGAATTTAATATGCTACATCTATTTATATGGTATAGTTTAATTGATTGAATTTTATTAGAGATTGTAGATTTGAACTTCCATAATCTAATTTTAGTGTGTCTTAAAAATAGTAGATTCATCTCTGAAAATTTTAGTAAGATTATATATGAATTTTTCATATATATATATATATATATATATATATATATATATATAACATGTGTAACACAAGCACCTAATACAAGAAAAAATATGGCCTGCAACATTTATGGCCGGTTAGGAATTGCCTTTCATGTCTTTCTTTTCTATTTTAGTGCCATCAATTCTTGGTTTTCATATTCAGTTTCAGACTTTTTATTAATTTGGGTCAAAACATTTATGTATTTATTTAAAAATTTACAATTGAAACCAATAAAATTCAGCATTTACCTTGATGGGATTGGGAGCCCATATATGGAGCAATTTGACTGAAACTACTTCTTAAGATGTAATTTACTATTCATGTCATGTCTTTTACACTTAATTAAGGAATGATTAGATACAGTTCATCTCATTGTAAATTACAGTGAAGTTGAGTGAATGTTGTATGTGGAGTCTATTTTTAACATTCAAGAGTATTTTTTTTAAAACTAACTATACCTTACTTATAACATAGTCAATTTCATATAATGTTTTCTTTATTTAATTTTCTTTTTCTCTCACCAAACCTTTACCATGTGCAACAATACCCTACCACATTAACAATCATTATCAGCACCAACAAGGGGCATGAAAAGACAAAATTACACATAAAATAACTTGTCTGTAGTATGAATTTAGATCAATCCAGTTTAAAGCAATAGGGCTTGTGTTTGACCTATTTTGGGGTCTTAGACAAAGATTTAAATGTATCATATGCATATCCACTCAAAAGATGATGATGAGAAAATGAGAGGATAATGGTGATGCTACAGCCAAAATGCACATCGACATGAAGTCCACCTTTTGAGGAGGTAGATGCATATCTTTCTTTATGACAAAGAAATGGAAGATCTCTTTTTAGGTAAACTTTTTTAAGATGTGGGGTTGCATAAATCTCGTTTACATTTCTAATTTTTGGAGAGATGATAATCAACTTGATTTAACGTTTTAAGAAAATAATGGGTTGGATTTTAACTTGACCCACATGATTTGACTTGACAAATCAATGGGTTTGGATTATGTTTTTTGTATATCTTACGTCAGGTCGAGTTGGAAAAAAATAAATCCGTATGAAATTCGAGTTGAGAAATTTAAAAGCAATCCAACTCGATCCGAGTGCATCAAGTTATAAAGCACACTTGGGTTGAGTTAGGTCAGAAGTTCGGGTCGGGTCGGGTTGAGTAACTTGGGTTTGTAATTCGGCTCGAATCAGGTTCAATACTTTTTTACAAAGGTTGAGTTGGATTTATTGAAACTCAATGCAACCCGACCTGAGTTTCAGCCCTAATCCGACCATACAAAGTCAAATTCCATAACCTCATAAATCTGTCTTATGCACTTTCTAGCAATACCAATTTGTAGGACTGCAACTCGGGTCGGGCAGGTTAAGTTCCGTAAAATCAAACCCGACTCGAGTTGATATATATGGAACTCGACCCGAAGTTTCAACCCGA
The DNA here is from genome assembly GCA_022113865.1 of Chimonanthus praecox. NCBI lineage: Eukaryota > Viridiplantae > Streptophyta > Magnoliopsida > Laurales > Calycanthaceae > Chimonanthus > Chimonanthus praecox. The sequence goes on from JAINRJ010000132.1 coordinate 390,390, forward strand.
CCCGACTCTCATTTTGAACCTATTTTAGACTAATTTTAGTCATGTCGGGTCGGGTTGGATTAACTTATAAAATCCTCAATCTGACCCGATCTGAATTTCATACGGATTTTTATCTTCTCATCCTGACCCGATCCACTAATCCAAAATTCTAGACCCGACCCGCATGATTTCTTAGGTCAAGTCATGCGGGTCGGGCCAAAACCCGACCCGAGTTTCAGCCCTACCAATTTGGAGTGAATATCCCATTGAAAGTGTCCTATGCTCCTATAGTTCTACCAACTTTTTCAATTGGATAGAGAAGAGACTTAGTTTCTCCTCCTAAGCACATAATTTGAAATAGTAGGGATGAAAAGAGGCAAACCTGCCTCCACTTCCTAACCAAGACAATGAACGGTTGAAACTTGAAAGGACCAAAATGCTTTTGCGCCGCTTGTATGAATGCTAATAAAGCTTCCCATTAGTCTGGAATAAGACTCATGGTCCAACTCATTCATTTGCATCCCTGTATAACAGGACAAGGACACTACATAAGTCTTTCATCAATCATGGTAAAAGCAAAAACTCCACTAAGATAGAGCATGTCTTCATAGATAATAAGAAACAACTTAAAAATGAATTTTAGCTTACACTTTGTTCGATCTGTTGTAAAGATTATAAATAGTTTTTTAAATGAAGTTTCATCTCCATCTGATCTGATGATCATATTTCTTGATTTTAATCTCTTAATACTCAATAATCTATACTTATCAAAATTTAAAGGCTTAAATTATATGACTTGTATCATCAATTGATAGTGAAATTTTATATACTCTATATCGGTATAAGCACCTATCAAATAAATCTAAATTTGTGAGACTCGCGCTATTTAATGACATGTTTTGTTGGTGTATCTTGCCAGTTTAACTCTTTGCACATGAACACAATTAGATCAAAAACAATGATGGATTTGGAGAACTTTTGAAAAGGAAAAGATTAGATAGTGGCTTTGGAAAAAAGGAAAAAAATTTTTTTTTTAAAGGAAAACTTACAAATCTGCGCAGGCTTAAATATCACTATATTACCCCAAAATTCCAACTTACAAAATTATTGTACTAATATATTCCAGCTAATGTCTTAAAAAGGCTAAAAGGTTCCAACAAAAAATCCGAGATCCTTAACTGCATAAAAAAAATTAATAAATAAAACTAAAAAAATCTCCATACTCCAAATTCCACATCCTTGTGAAGTGTATGAATTCACAGTCAATATAATTATTTCTAGAGAGTTGGTATGATAGTCAAGAAGCTCACTTCATAAAGTGAGGTTTTAATTTCGATTCATCTTCAATCTCTTTGAATCACTCTTTATAGGATCATTTTCCATCGACTTAACTAATGTGCTTAGATTAAAAGGTTTAGAGATTAGTCGTGTAATACCTTGCTCCAGATTAGGCGTGTTTTAGCTTAATAAATTTTGTTTAATCGGTTAATCTCGAAGATTTCGGTTAGGGCTTTAAAGAAAGTTCAGATTTGGCCCAATCCGAGCTCATAAGTTCAGTGATCCAGTTCGTCCAGCTGGAGGGGCATTTTTGTAATTTGCGGCTTATTATTATTATTTTTAGAAATTATGTTGTTATGTGAATATTATTGGTGGATAATATTCTCCTTAATAAAGGATTTGCATTTCTAATTTTAAAATAATTGTATTTTCAGAAAATAATATTTAAAATCCGCCCGTCAAAACTCCGAAAGGGAGAAATAATTATTTTAAGTGATTTTGAAAATGAGATTCAAAATTAGTATTTTATGGTAGACCATTTTAAGAATGGTCTAGTTATTCTTTGATACCCCAAAATGAGATTTCTAAAATGATTTATTTAACATTTGTTTAATTAAGTAAATAGTGTTAAAATATAATTTTTATTTAAATAAATGGTTTTTAGTGAGAGTTAAATTTCAAGATTTTTATGGTAATTAAAGTTTTTTAAACCCAACTTATCTGTAAGGTTGGATTAAGATTTTGAGCTTTCAAAATCAGGTTTTAAGTTAAAAATCTAGTCTTTGACAAAATAGAGACCTTTTTGCAAAAATAGAAAATTTGAAGGGCCGATTTGCAACCATAATTTCTGTTACTGTAGCAAGCGTAAGCGACCACCGCATGCAGTGGCCATCCAACCCCATTTCCCGACCAATTTTCTATAAATAGAGCCCCTTCCCTTCAGATCAAACTCCCAGCAAATCTTTCTTTTCTCTCCCTCAGACACTGCTCTCTTGTTTTCCAGCCCCTTTTCCGTCTCTGTTTTCCCAGTTTTTCACCCGTAAGCTTTTTAGGGAAAAATTTTCAAAGTCTGGATTTCCAGCCCATGAATTCAATTAAAGGTAACGATTGCATTCCTTTTCAAATTTCATACGGTTTAGAATCAAGAAAATCTGAATTTGACCCTGATTTGAGCAAGAAAATCCAGTTTGAAATCTAAGAAAACATCATGGGTTTCTTTGTATCAGTGAGCTTTCGGTGCTAAGATCGGATGGCTTACTGAGTTTCAAAACTCCAAACCCCTCCCAATGGAAAGAGGGCTCCCGGAGGAATCCATCGAACCGGTCAGATATAAAAATCGAATCCGGAAAACCCACTGTTTCCGGATTCGTTTTTCATGTTTTCCGGTCGTTCACTGTCTGCGGGGAGGAAGAAGAAGAGAGAAAAAAAAAAGGAAAAAAAATAAAAATATATATATATATATTTTTATCCGTTAATTATGATTAATTAGGATTAATTAAATAATCTTTTTATCCGTTAATTATGAATTATTTTCCTCTAATCGCAAAGAGTATCAAATAAGTTCTTCAACGGATCTGAGTTTGACTCGATCCGAATCCGATAACTCTTTTAATTAAGTTTCAAAGATATATGGGTGAGTTACGAATATAATAATAATATTATTTTAGGCTTAAACCTTAGCTGCTGTATAAACTCAGTCATTTGACTTAGTTTGAACTTCAAATTTTAGATTATGCATTATTTTTAAATTCTAGACCTAATGACATGCCAATCTCGTTATAATTTCGCTAATTTATTTTACCCCTAAGTTTTAAAGTGGTAAAACCCCAATTCGACAGGGTAGAGGAAGTCCTAAAAATATATAGAGAGAGTCAGTACTCAATCTGTATTATAACTAAGCTGTTTATTTCTTTACACTCTAAAATAGTTAGTTTTTTATATTTATTTTAAGCCATGAAATATGGGCCGTTGAATATTCTTTCATTTAGAAAATGTGGTTTTTGACTTCAAAACACGTTAAAACTTTAGAATATTTTTATCAGACAAATTTACTCTATCAAACTATAAGGTTGGATACTTTCAAAAAGAATCTTGAAAATTAGGAGATTTTGTTAAAACGGTGATTTTTAGCGAAAACACTGGGTTTTTGAGATAGATTTCACTCCAAATTTTAATACCATGCTCAGTTTTTAATACCTGACCTACTGAACCAATTGTATCAATTTAGTGAGACCCTGAATACCCCGAAAAGGAAGGACATAGATGTAAATAGTAAAAATAATAAACTAATATTATATTATAAAATAATATCAGAAACAGATGAAAGATGAGTTTTAAAGCTACGGATGTAGCTTTTAGCTGTGTTGGAAGATTACAACACCGCCAATTGCCTATGCAGTTGGTGGCAGTTGTAATAGTAATTATAAAATATATAACAATAAATGCAGAGTTATTAAAAAACCTATAAACCTATGAATAGCTTCGGCAACCTATATGATTAAAAATATCCAGACGGCTGCCTATAAATAGGTGTAATCGGCGAGGAAACCAGAAAGTAAAGAAAAAAAAAAAAACTCTTCTTCCGTTTTGCTCCCTCTCCCTCTTTCAAAAACAGCAAGCTCTCTCTCTCCTATTCTTTGTCTTGCTTTGGCCTTACCAGCAGCAGCCGAACGTTCGAGTTTCCCGTATTCTTTTAAGGGTTTTCAAATTTAGTCAATCTTACACAGATTTTTGCACCAAAGGTATCGAAATAATTCTATTTTTATTTTTATTAACTCCATAGCAAATTAGGAGTAAAATAGCTTAGTATTGGGGTTCAAAGAAATGATATTTTTTAAAATGAAGAAAAAATAGATTTCCTCTTAAAATTTAAATTTTACCCTCAAGATTCGTATTATTTTAAGTTCAAAATATAATTTTTGACCCTAACTAAAATCGGGGAAAAGATTAGCCCCAGCTGACTATTGTGTGTTTATTTTTCCGCCTTGTGTGTTTAAATTCCTGTACTGTACCCTCTGGGCCACATTCTTAATACGTCTCCATGGTCCTTTCTCCAGAAGACAATACGAGAGAAGGCACTGAGTACTTTACATTTTTCATTTTATTGTAATATTTTGGATGGCTGACAACTAACTTTCTGACATAAGTTAAAGGAGTAGAAAGAGCCTAGGTGACTCACTACACATATCATGTTTTCTGGAAAAATAGCACGGGGTTTGGGAAATTATCATGCGTATATACTGACAAATAGAAAATTTATACATTTTACTCTATCTTACAGATTTTCTGTGAAAAACTCAACCGGAGAAGGTGAGGAGACTCGAACCAACACTTGTATTGTTTTATATGTTAAACCCACTAACACCAGACTGAAATGAGACCCATGGTCAATTAAAGATGGAAAAGGCTATATAGGTCCAGAATACGAGACCTGACACTGCCTATATGTAAGGGATGTAAATGTTCTAACTGTTTAGAACGTAGGCGTTAAAATGGTGTCGGGGAGTCGAGGACTTGTAGTCTCTAACGCAGTATGGACCCATGGAGTGTCTGGGAATTGTCGGGTAAAAACTGGGTGAAGGCATTCGTGTTATTAAATCCAGTTTTATATGTTGTGTGATATTGATTATTTTATTGATCTCTTGTATTGGTATTTGATACACCAAATGGTAAGGCTGAAATATGGTGGCTCTCTCAGAGTAAGTCCCTGTGTAAGGAGGGCACTGGAAATCATGCATTATCATGCATTTGACATTTGCATGTGATAATTATGTTCATAAGTTAAATCTGTGGAAAATAAAAACTTTGTAAAGTTTGATATTTGCCGTTGGGCTATAATTGCTGAGATTAGCCGAACACAGTTTGCGAACCGCTGGGTTGGACGTGTGTTAGTAGGCTGTGGTCGACCGCCATCAACCGTTGGTATTGGATGGGCTAGTAGACCGGGTCGTGGAGACCGTATGCACTTGCAAGTTGCTATATTATTTCCGTGGAGGAATTAATATTAGTTCTGATTGGAACTCTAAATGGGGGCTGACCCTGGTGTTGTAACATGGCTGGGGACCGACCCCGGTGTTAATAATACAATTTGAATAAAAACCTTAGAAGACGATCCTAGGGTGAAAATGGGATATGCTAATAACATGCCTTTTTATGACATGCATTGCTTATGCATTGTTGCATTAAAATCATTGGATTTTATGGTGAGTTCTCCCCACTGGGCTGTTGCTCACGTCCCTTACAATGCAGGATCTGAACCAGAGGAAGGATTGGAGGGACCAGTGGTGCCTCGTTGAAAGTCGGAACTTAGAAGTTCCTAAGGTTTTCCGCACGTGGAAACCATATGCTTGCTTAAATATGTTTGGGTATTTGTAATAAATATGCCTCATGTGGCATAAGAAACTTATGTCTCTAAGTTCTAATGTCGTATACATTATATCCACTATGCTTTCGTGCGTAACGCTGATGAGATAAATGGAAATATCTGTTGTGTGATATGGGTTGTATATGGGGACATATGGTATATGTTTGAGTCAATGTATGAAAAGCACGTGTGACATTTTCTAGGATCGGGTCTTGGTAAACTTGAAGATCCAGCCCAGTTATGACGTTGGGTGATTAGAGTTTATTGTTTAAAAAAAAAAAAAAAAATTAGTCGCGTTCCGGGCCCACATCTAGGTTCGGGGCGTGACAAATATTTTGTTAGGTTATGTGATGTGATGTTAGTACCCATTTTTGTTAATTAAAATTGTACTAACTCTCTCTCTTATTACTTATAGTGTAAATACTATTGTATTCGCTTCTAGGCCGACCCTATTGGTCGTGCACTGAGTGATTCACTTTTACGCCGACGCTATATAGTCGGGCACTGAGTGACCTCGAGGCCTAACTCAAAATGTCAGATCTGGTCCTATACAGAAGACAACCGAGAAGTGACCCGAGGATCTAGACCTAACTCAATAAGTCAATTTGGTCAATGCCCAGAAGACAATATGAGTTTTGGACTGAGCCCCTTTTTTATTTATTATTATATTGTGGATTATGATAATTTAAAAAGGATATAAACCCAGTAGGAGACTCAATTCCATATACCTTGGATATTTTTGGGAAAACGTGAAATTTCAAAATACTACTTATGTGTACATATTTGTTATGTATATTGATTGTGCACTTATTTGTTTGTTTGAATAGAGACCGCGTAGCCACACAATCACGGTGAGGGAACTTAACTCTGCAAGATATATAAACAGGTTTTATTATGAGATGAGTCTTGAGCAATGAGTGGGTTTCAATTTTGAAGAACTCACTCATGTGCCTAGACATGATACACTATGGTAAGAGTGCTTATGATGTTGATCGTATGAGTATGTAAGACTGCTTCCACGTACCTGGGCTATTGAACCAATATCGGTCATATGGGAGATGGTTTATGTCTACTGGACCATGAGTGTCATCAGTTGCTGACTTGAGGATGTCAGTATCGGCTAAATCAGAGTCGGAGATGTACTTGCAATGATGTATTTTGACTGTGTCGGGACTTAATACAGGTTTCAGTGTAGTCGGCAGGCGTTACGTTGGATGATAACAGTAATTGATGAGAAATGATGATGAGGCTTTACATGACATTATGCTTATTTGTTATCAAGCATGTGATATTATTGAACTGTTGCTAACCTGTTATTTTACTTAAACTGCATTGTTATATTTCTTTCACTGGGCTAGTTAGCTCACCCCACTCACCTTTCAAGCGATGAACTCGAGGAGGATGACCCTCTTTTTCAAGTTTAGGGTGGATAAGCTGAAGTGGTGTTTCGGGATTCCCCCTGAGGGGAATACTCTTATCTTTCTTCTTGGTTCTTAGAACCATTTACTTTTGTCAAGTACCGGGTGTGGTACTTGATTTGTTTAAATGTGATGTATTAGACTATTATGCCTCTCTAGTGAATTTGAGATGATATCTTGAATGAAATCAATGGTTGGATTTTATATGATCATGTTGTGTCGATGATGTTGTTTATGTCTATTTTGTAGAGTAGACTTATGGTATGTATTTGAGTACACATGTTGGGATCATGTGTGACCTCTGGGCCCAACTGTTGATCCGGCCCAGTTAGAATGCTTGTGAGTTAGTTTAGTTTATCTTTCAAAAAAAAAACAGTCGCATTCCAGACCCACCCTTCAGGTCGGGGCGTGACAAGTCTCACCTCGAATATGAGGTGAAGATACCCATATTAATATATATATATATCTTCAGTTCAAAGTATGTACCAGATTTAGTCCATTTTGTCGTTCTTGGACCTTATGAAATTGGAAGCAAAATAGTTGTCAAATCCCTTTATTTCTATTTTAAACTTTTGCTTTTTTTAAAAAAGGAAAAAATAATAATAAATTATGTCAATTTAATTGGTCCTTTCGAATCAAATTCTTCTATACAAAATAAGGAAGTGCCAAGTTTGAGTCTATATGAATATAGTTCATTTAGTTAATCTCTCGCTTCGAACTCCTATAACCCAATCTGGTGTAGTGGTGTACTATAAGTGCAGTGAGTATTACCCGTAAGGATTTTACGCGTGATTTCTCACGATTTCCTATATGTAAATTGAAAAAAAAAACAATAAAGGAACTGCATTGATTCTCTAGTTTATCGAATAAAAGGTATTTCTAAATGTTGCTTGAAGATAAAGATGAAAAAACTTGGATTTATTCATATTTAGATTTGATTGATTAACTCATTCTTTCTAATCGGAACTCAACTTATTTATTAAATAAATTTGCATTGAGTTGACTTGTTAAGTAAACAGGTTTAACCTATACATGATTAGATCTTATCTTTCTGGGTCAAAATGGGAGAAGTTATTAAATTAGATATAAGTCAATTATAAATCTTTTTACAATTAATTTTTTTTTAGTTACTAAATATACGAGATTTAGGAATATTTTTGTATATCCGTAAAATTAGTCTTACCTTTAAATATGCGATAAGAATATTCATATTATAAAAAATAAATTTCAATCACATAAAATAACTCTGTACTAAAAGTAAAATTAAAATAATAATAGTAATAGTAAAAAAAAAAGCAACCACAGATTCAAAATTCCTCACTTAAATTTGAGTTTTGGGTAGGAAAGTCCCTCTAATATATGAGATTTACAACTCAAAAGGTTAGTGTGTGTGTCAGAAACCCATCTCAAGAGGAACTCATATTAAAAAAATGTGAGTGTTGAGTTTGAATCTCATCTCACTCTAAAAATTACTCTCTCTAATTTTTTCTAGATGTGCAGGGGAAAAGAGACACGTTCCAGAAACTAATTAAGTACTCTAAGACTAATAAAAAGTGAGAATAAATATATTATAAATAAATAAATAAATTATAACTATGTAAAAAACTCCATGCTAAAATAAAATAATAATAAAAGGAAAGCTACCGCCAATCCAAAATTTCTCCCCTGTCAGAGTTTGAGTCGGGGGGTGTTTGAGAAAGTCCATCTTAGTTTTTTCAACCTTGGAAAGGCTTCATGTCTGAAAAAGTAAAAAATAAAAAAAATTACAGTCCCGAGGGCAGTCGGTTCCACCCAGGAAGATGAAGACAAAACACAGTAGTTGTTTCTCTATGAGCTAATACCTCGCGAGCCCTACAAAACGAGTGTCGTCGGTGAAACCAAGCACGCATAATCCCTTAAGTGTCAAACATCATTATTACCATGTTGGTTTGTCCACTCACTTATTTGGGTCTGGGCCCCACAGATTGTTGACTCGTAGACTTTGAGTTTGACTCGCCCAACTCAAATTAATTATTACATTACATGGAGATTTACCAATTTCAAATTTCTTTCATGATTAAGTTAATACAAATTCCATAAGAAAGTTTAATTGTAATCTAAAATCATCATTGCTATTATCATAAGTCAGCATCTCATTGTAAAATATAAGCGCTAAATTAAAAATTATTCAATTATTCAATTTTTTTTAATAAAGAGTTAATTTAAAGACTTCTTTTAAAATTGAAACAGCTAAAAATATAGATTTTAGATTACATAAAAAATTCACCCGAATTGTTAAAATATCAATTTCATGTTTTTTTGAATTTTAAAAATTGATATTTGAAACCCAATGTTGGATACTTTAAACTGGTTACTTCTGGTTTCAGGAAGTGGAGGGTCACTAATTCGAGTTTCAACGACGTTAAGTGAGGGTGTCCTGTGTGAAGGTGGGGCATCCTCCCTAGGAGTTTTGGAGTGGTTGTTACTAAAGGTGTTAGTTGAGGTGAATTCAGGAGTTTTCCCACGGTCCTAAAAAAAAATTGAAGACTCAAGTAACTAGTTTAATGTTTGTAGATCTTGATTTTAGAGTTGATTGATAAATTGTTTTGGAAATACAATTTCAATTAAATTGAAATTTTAGCAATATTGTCTATCTTTTTCTTATCGGTAGAAATCCGTCGATCTCACTTTATAGTGATTATTAGGAAAATCTTGAATCCATGACACCACCCTATTTTAGAGTTGATTGATAGATTGTTTTGGAAATACAATTTCAATTAAATTGAAATTTTAGCAATATTATCTATCTTTTTTGAACGGTACAAATCCGTCGATCTCACTTTATAGTGATCATTGGAAAAATCCTAAATCCATATCACCACCCATAAATATTATGGATTTAAGACATCTAAAAGGATCAAAGATGAGATCTCCCACAAAAAGCAAAGATATCCTATCACTCCAACATATAAAACGGTGGGTTTTATGATAAATCCAAATATTTGATGTTTGTGTACCTCTTTCTAGATGCTGTCATCAGCTCATTAAATCAACAGTTGCGTTTAAGGGTGAAGGCAATTTAACCAAGTGTCAATTATGATATAAAGACATTTTAAGCATCTTTATTTTTCCAAACTTGTCTTTGGATCTTGGATTCTAGTCTTTGTCTTTAAGCAGAAAGTCTATCAATAATTGGTGTTAACTGTTAAGAAAAGGCTTATTTTCTAATTTTTGACATTTGATTTCTGATTTAGTCAATTGGATGACTTGGGCTAGGTGCACAAATTGTTGAATTTCGTGGACCCATATTAAGAAAATTGTGTTATAATTTTAAATTATAGTTTCAAATTTTATGATGTTAATTAGTCAATTGTTGACATCGTCATTATTATCTTATTGTATTAAATTTAGATTAACTCTTCGTGTTCTACTCTTTTGTTAGTTTGTATATAATTTCTTAATTATAAAGAAAAAAAATCCACTAACCAAGTAGTTGATCATCATCATCAATATGAAAAAAATAAGCAATTATCTTTTTTGAATTAAAATCGCTTTCAGCTGTCTCATCTGATGCAAAGAAAAATGATTTTCCTAATTGTCAAATGAATGGTAACCCCAAGTGGGCATTAAAAAATTTCATATCCATAGCTAATTTAATATTAACTTAGAATCGTAGGCAGATAACCATTAATTAACTAGTTTCTTATTAATGTTAGCATCAGTATCAACCACTCACAACTGGTACCATAAGCACCTGAATCAAGGTTTGGACAAAATTGTTTAAATTCATAAGATTATATTTAAATCGATATTTCAGCCATGAAATTATTTTATAAGTACCGGTTGACATCTCAATACAGGTGTTCTAAGAAATTTGAATACTTTAATCTTCAAAAAAAAATTTGTAGTGTAATTTATATTATGGGCCGTGCTTTAATATGTTATCCTATTTTATAATTAAAAGAATTTAATGAATAAAATATTATAAATATATCAAATGGTTAGTCATTCTTATTTTTAAGATAAAAATTATTAAATAAATATTTTCTCTGTCATATTTAATCCAATAATAAATATGCATCAAATAAATATTAAAAAATAATTTCAACAGCTTGAATTTTTATTGTGAAGTAGGCCCCACATCAGATCCTTGTGCTCGATGCAAAACTCAATTTGGCATTTTCCAGTTCCCCGTTAAGTAACATATACCATGTCGGCCAATAATATAATTATTAATTCTTATATTAGCCCAGTAAATATCAACAAATAATTTATATAGTGATTAGTATTTTAAATCAAGATTCACATTCCATGTTTATGTTGAATCTTTCCCTACTCCATGTTATATGCACTCAATTCACTGACTACACGTGTAAGGGAGCCATTTGTCATATGGAGAATATAAAAATTAAGATAATTTCCTACTCTTATCTCTAAAAAATTCATTTCTCACAAGCATAAGAAACTTTAATAAGAGAAAAATTGAAGATTATTCGTGCTTAACAAAATAATATTTTGTTATTTTTTAAATATAAGTTTAACACAAATAACATGAATCTAAACTTTTTTAACTAATATGGTAATGAATTTTACTGTGTTTGTCAATTGACATTAGTTGCATCTGATATAATTTTATGTGAAGTTGATTTCGTCTGAAATTTCAATAAATCAATGATAGATTGAGATATGTTAAAATCCAAATAGTTAATAGATAAATGCGAATGAAAGTGAATTAATCTGTAATTATTAATACGTTACGTTGAGCCAATACAGAGGTGAGTAGATATGAATCTAAAGTGAATATATTATAAAATCGATGTATATGCGGTGGCCATCTCATTGGTTAAACACAAGTACACGACTGGCTTTGGAACTGAAGAAACCCACATCCAATTTCCTAAAAAGAGAGGTTAGAGATGAGAAAGTCGGACACAATATCTGGTCTCTTTGGAGTAAGAGGCAGACAAAGAGACAGTAAGATTCTTTTTTTTTTTTTATGAGAAGCACTTGTGTTGCTTTATGGTATTCCACCGCCATGATTTTGGACAACCCTAGTTTATTGTTATAGGTTGGGAAGCTTCCTTCTTCTTTTTCAGATGTGAGCTGGGCATCTATTTTAAGGAGATGTCAAATTTTTTTTTTTTTTACAATGAAGGTATCAATATTGAACAAGACTTCTTTATAGCTCGAACCGGCATTGCATATAAAGTCGGTTCAGATAAGTCAAATGATAGCATCTAGATTTGAGCTAATGAGATGTCAAATAAGTCTATTCAATTATTTGATCCTAATTTTAAAGATAGAGTAGTGCTTCAACAAATAGATTTACATTAAAAACAATATATTTTAAAATAGAGTTTATATAGATTTTTTTTAATTACAGAGGAAAGTAAAAATAAGAAGCATTTACATGAATCATGTGAATGATATTTATATAAGAAGAAATCATTTTCGTCTGAAGATTTTAAAGTATGATTTAAATAGTCTAATATTTATATCTCAATCTCAAGGTTCATGTCATTTTCATGGATATTAGATTTATAGGAAAAAAAAAAAAGAGTTTGAGTGTCTTTGATAGTTTGGTTTGATAATAAATGAATTCTACTGTCAAAATAAAAATGATCTATATCATAAGCATAGTTTTATATAAAAGAAAATTAGAAGTAGTGTCGGCTCTGAGATGCTCTGAAATTTCAGGGGCCCTAAACAAAATCGTAAGATGGGGCCTACTACAATTAGTATCATTTTTTTTTAAGTCTCTTATATACTCTGAAATTTTGGAGCCCTAGGTGGTGGCGTAGGCCGCTTATAGCCAGATCTTGCTTGGAAGATGCCACCATTGAAGACGTCTGAGGACGACACTATTAATAATACAATATATATATATATATATATATATTGTAAGATAGATATTCTTATTTATAAATATAGTAATTTATAAATTTGGAGATTTTTATGACTTCAACCAATACAATATCTCATAATCCAAGTGCATCTTCCTAAATATATGCCATTGAAACTATGACATTTTAAGACAAAAGATAGCGAGTTAGAGTGATATAAAATGTACTAAATATGTTTGAGGTTCTTTAAACCGTAATTGTTTAGAGTTGTGTACAAATCATGTTAAATGTATTACTCTTATTTTTTTTTTCAATTATAAAAAATTAAGATGATACTTAATATCTTTCCTATATAATTATTTCTAATTTTGTCTTTTAATATGATCCCAATCTTCCATCTTAGTATATGCATTTCGATTGTTTGTATTCTTTTTTTCTCATTGTTATAATTATTGCTTTACAAAGTCGCCCTTTTAATTTGACCAGCACTTTCTTATCGTATAAAACTTTACTAAATTGTTCCTATTTTACTAATCCAATAATAATAATGAAGTTGGCTAAGGATTTTAATTGGGCGATAGTAAGTTCCACCATCTAAGTCATATCACTTGAAAATAATAGCTGACTGTAAGAATTTATTTATCTAAGATCAAAAGAAAAAGCTGATTCTTCTTAGAGACTTTAAACCATTTTATAAGTAGAAAAAAAAAAAAAAAAAAGGCCATTCATCTCTCTCTCTTTTGCCCCCGAGAGAATCTTGGCATGTCTCCAACTTTTTCACACGCGTGCCACTACATGCCACGTGGCATAGGTAGGATTAGCTCTTAACACCTGTGGAGTGGCAAGTCAGACTTACCAGTGATGAACTTTAAAGTATTATTATTATTATTATTATTTAATGATCATTCATACGCTACTTTGCGTCACATTATCATGTATGTTTGGTCACGAGAATGGCCATGATTTATTTCAAAATTATTTTTTAATTACATAGTCTATTAAAAATAATATTATTAATTATATTAAGTAATTCTTTAAACTTTTTAAATTTAATCGATTCAAATTATCTTTTAATATTTTAAATAATTTAAAAATATAGCTTGATTCATTTAATTAAAAATATTTTTTAATAAATTTTCTACTCAAATAAAAATCTTTCTAAGAAACTCATCATTTTGATGATTTATATTAAAAAATACAACAAAATAACCTGATCAAATGAATGATCCTGTGATAAATTCAAGTTCTTTGAAGTACAATATCTCAATTTAAAAATATGCAATCCACAAAAAATTTAACAAAATGAAATTATATAATGTTAAGGGTATATTTATACTCTTAAATCAGATAAATAGAAAATGCAATTGACCTCAACTAATTAAAAAAAAAAAAAATACTTTATTTCCTTAAATGCGATACAATGATGACTGAAAAATGACAGAAGAAATGTGAATGCAACAGAGACATATGAACTATGGAGAGTCCAAATACCACAAGTGGCTGTGGCACTTGCCACGTCTCTTACCCCAAGATAAGTAGATAACATGAATCACATGTAAAATTATTAGCTGAGGATATAATTATTATCTAATTAATATTTATTATCTTATTAAAAACGGAACTTTACAATTGTAACATGAATATTTCTTTATATTACAGACTACGTACAAATATTTATCTTGTACAGTCATCAATCAATTGTAAAAACATATTTTAATTATAACATGTTAGCTCATTTCCAAATGTTTTTTTTTTTTATTATTACAAGTCATAAATGAAATTAGAATTTGATAAGATAATATATTTACTGATGAATGTAATTAAAATAGAAAATGAAGGATAACTTGGGAACGTTGAAAAAAGAGGGATTGGCAAACTTGAAGATGATGGTGAAGTGGAATGCACTAAAATCCACGTCATAAAATGCTGAACTTGAAGCGTGTGGGTCAGTTTTCACACGTTGACGTCATAAAATGCTAAACTTGAAGCGTGTGGGTCAGTTTTCACACGTTGACGCCATCTTTTTCTCTCTTAAATCTCTCTTTTCCGTCAACCTCCCCATTGCCCCTAGATTTTAGCGAAACTACAATTACGCCCCTGGTTTTAAGACGACAGTATCGGGGCTTAATGTATGGTACTCTGCCGGACCACATTGAACGGTGTGTCGGATTTCCCACGTGTGCTCTCTAACCCAAGTTTTAGATATAAGGAGGATAGAGAAAGGATTCAATCTTGCCCCCGCTTTTTCCTAAAAAAATGATAAATTTAAAATTTACTGATTATATCACTTTAACCATATTTATCAGATCTATTTAGATAAAGAAATATTTTTCAAAATTTAATTTTTATTTTTAAGGTTTAAAGTTTCAACGATGGATAATTTACTTTGGAAATGGAATTTTAATTTAAAAATATTTTGGAGTTTGTGTCTAGACTCGGCAATCAATTTTTGTGATTTTATATCAGAAATATAAAATTAAAATTTTAAAATAATTTTTTATATCTAGATAGATTTAATAAATAGTATTTAAATGATTGATTTTGTAGGACTTATTAAAAGGACATGTGTTATTAAATTGACAAAAAAAAAAATTAAATGCCTTCTAGGAGGATAATGTTGAGTTCGGCACTTGATAGGTAGTGAATGTTACTGCATATGGCCTACATTGATAATATCTCGTTTCAAAAAGTGAGAGGTGTCAAGTTCGACTCTTATAGTCTGGTGTGTCCTAAAGGTACTGGATATAATTGTGGGGGTTTTACGTTGGATTTCCCTCTACTTCTCATTCGTAATTTAAAAAAAATAATCTTATTACAGATGAAATTTAACAAGAGGTTAAGATTAAGTAAAATAAAATTAGTTTTGTTTAATATCATTAATTATTTAATCCAACATATTAAAGTAAATAATTAATACGAGAATGGCGACCGAAAGATATAACCATTGATATTTTGACAAGTGTCTTTTTGCTTAAATTCTGGACATCTAAATTACCTATTGCAAGTCATGAAAATGGTCCCCATTGAGAAAAGGAATCATTGGATGTAGTAGTAAGTGTCGTTTTCGGTCTACAATCATCAGATTCGAATGTTTAGAAGGAATTAGAGACGAGCACTTCTAAGTAAATATGTTTCCTATTTTGATATACGATGGTTGATATTTGGGTTTAAGAATTCTTTACATAAAAAGGTTTGTTATTACAGTATAAATGTTAACTAATTAAAACAATTAAACTATTAATTAATTTCTAAATGCAAATATATAAATGTAATTTTTTTTAGATTTCATAAAACTATTGAAAATACTATTTAATAGACCAACAAGAGAGGTTGTAATAAAACTTTATATGTTTTCTAATAAATTATTTTTCATCTAATACTTTTAGAATATATATATAAGTGAATACAATAAATTTTAAGTTTGTGGCATTTAAAATTATGATATTATACTTATGACCCTAGTTAGAGTTGAAATCGGGCCGAGTTAGGTCGGAATTTTTAAAACTCAACTTGATCCGAGTCAATATTTATAGCTCGGCCCGACTCGACTCGAGTTATTGATCCGAAATTCTCGACCAAAACGACTCGAATTCTAATCAAACTCAACCCAAATTCTGAATCATTTTAGCCTAATTTTACTCCAGTTGAGTTGGATCGGATTAACTTGAAAATTCCTCAACCCGACCTGATCCGACTCGAATTTCATACGGGTTTTTGTCTTCTCAACCCAACTCGATCCAATGACCCAACCCACATAGTTTCTCAGGTCGGGTTTTGCAGTTTCACCCCTAATCCTAGCTTTCTACTTTGTCTTGTGTATTATGGCTTGATTAGATTTGATTGAAATTCTTCTCTAACTTAATCTCAATTTTTATCATTTCAGTCACTATAAATACTCATTTAATAGCTCAAAATAGAATTCAACCAAGTGATTATTGTTAATAACCGTTAAAATCATATGTTACCGTTCCTTGCATCGTTGGTAAGTAACAGGCGTTCCAACCAGCCCGGGCGACGAGAAATGCTTGATTTAATTATGCTGCTCTAAAATTAAGATTATGACAATGAAATCTTATAGTTGGTTCATTTACTTTTGTATCTGCCTCTTTATCTATTAGACCTTTTATTTTAAGATCTTAACAATTTTTTTTTCATTTTCATGAGATCATCACGATGGTCATCGTGATGGTTAGGCTTATTTACTTTATTTAATTGAAAATACTATTTAAAAAAAAAAAAGATTGACCTTATTTACTTTATTTAATTGAAAATACTATTTAAAAAATAAAATAAAGATTGACCGGATAAGATAGAACCACACATATTGGATAATTAAGTGAGTGTAAATATGATTTATGATAGAATTAAATGATAAATAGAATTCAAAAATCCGATTCTATATAAATGAAATGATGGTTGATGATGATACTATTAAGCTATTTCACACTTAGTTCAAAGTCTTTTCATCTGAAAAACTCTAAGTTGACATATTAAATCAATTTTTTTTTTAATGAAGGGTAAGAATAATAGCGATGATCAATGTTCAATTATATAATATAATTTCATTTAGATATCCAAATAATTAGGTGAAAAAAATTCGTAGGAAACTTGTGTCCCTATTTAAGAAGTTGATATTTAAATATTAAAGTGGACTATATATTTTCAATCGAAACTATAAAAAATGACAATAATATTAATTATGAAAAATTTAACCCTCATCTTATTATATTAGCAATATAATTTTAGACTTTTAAAATTTGATTGCTACAAAATTATGAATATTTCTTATTCCATCTTATAGAGTTAGATAATTGGTTTTAAGAATTCTCCTTGATTTATATTATTTAAGATGTTTCCTATCCATTACATACAATCATGTGGAGGTAAGGTATTCATTTGTTCGAATCCCAGCCTGAATCCGACTTAAATAAATGGGAATGGAATGAACTCAGACTTTAATTTAAAAGCCCGTTGAGGTCCATTTAATTTTTTACAAGTTTTTAAATAAAAATATAATTGTACACATTGAAAAAGGATGTAAAATTTGAAAATATATTAAATTTTTTTCTCAATAAACAATTTATAGTCACTCAATTTTAACGGTCAAATCACCAGAGTCATTTTTTTAAGGGCGTTTGTCAACTTTGACTATCAAGTAGTTAGAAAATTGATTTTTAGATTAAATTAATAATATATATTTAAATATATTTTAAACAATATAGTTTTATTTTAATTTACAAATAGTTTTCTAAAAAATAAAAAAGAGCCTTAAATACAAAATATTCAAACTTAATCAGATAGAACACCCTTGTATGGATCCAGTCTAATAATATATGTATAGTTTCTCCGGTGACTTTAGGAACTCAAGTCTTCTAAAGGTGTTTATAGGTGATAGAGAATTTAAATTAGTTATTTGTTTTATGAAATTTAAATAAAAATAGTCATATAGTTAATACAATTTATTCCTTTTAAATGTAAACACTACTAACTAATTAATTAACTTCACACTAATAAGTTTATTGACTAATAGACTGATAAGATGAAACTGATGGCAAAGCTGCAATTTCTGAGAAAAATGGAGGTGTTTGTGAAGTGGGCCATGTTATAATACTACCATATGTCATTAGATTCTTCAAGGGGTTGGTTCCGGTTTTACTCAATTACTCTCAACACTTGCCTCCTCCAAGTTGTCTTTGAAGCTACTGCACAAATCTGACCCTCAAAGGTACCCCAAACTGGTTTCTAATTCATATATTATCCACAAAATCCATTCTTCTGATTATTCTGGATTTGGTTTTTCTTCTTGAAACAAGATTTTCTCTGTTTGCCATTTTCTACAGTAATTTATTTCACAAGGAATAGGCATGATTTGAGCTGAAATGACTGGTCTTCACTCAATTCTTTTAGATACCCAAAACTGATTTCCAATCCATATATTCTCCACTAAATCCACTCTTTGGATTATTCTGGATTTGCTTTCTGCTCTTGAAGCTAAATTTCTCTGTTTTGCATTTTTTATATAGTAATTTATTTCACAAGGAATTGGGTCTGTTTGAACTGAAATGGCTGGTTTGTGGCGAATTCATTTAGAAATTGATGAAATTAGTTGTACTCATGATGTTTCTGGATCTGGGTTTTTTTCTGAAGCTGAAAAATATGAAAATTATCTTTTGTTGCCCGTGTATTTTTCATGAAGAAATGGGTTTTGTTTCATCTGAAGTATCGTGTGGGCTTCAAGGGTTGGTTGTAAATTATGATAGGAACCTCTGTTGGGATAGTTTTGGATCTGGGTTCTGTTTCTGAAGCAATATTGTTGTGATTTTTTTGTCACTTGCATGGATGTTCCGATGGGAGAATTGGCTTCTTTGAGTTAAATGGAAGGGTTTTTTGGTTGGCTTTTTGTGAATTCAGTAGGTATGGGTGAAAAATTACTTTTGCGGTGCTGGGTTTTGTTCTGGAAGGAAGATGACTCGAGACTTGGCTGAGAGGACTGACCAGAGTGGGGTTGTTGTGATCATCTTAATTCTAGATTTTTAAATTTTAAAAATTAAAACCTTAACTGAGAGGTTATATACGTATGTTTTCAACGATCTAATAGTGTCGCCCTGGCTATGTTTGAATTCAGAGTATTGGATGGTGGAGTGTGTTATGCAGTCCAGATTGATGGTTATATGGTCCCCTTCCCGAGTTTATTGCAGATTTACCCCCTGGAACATTAGTCTTTTGCAAAGATCCTCTCTCTCTCTCTCTCTCATTCATCAAGGAAACATAACTATTTTGACAAGTTAAAATACATATAGATGAGTCACATAGGTTTTAATAAGGAAATGGAACTATATGGGTTAAAATGGCTAGTTTGATTCATAGGTTATGAATCGAGTTGACCAAGTTGAAAATTTCATGCCTGGTACTTTTCTTTCTTTAAATTTTCAGTGTTTTCTCAAATGGGACAGAATTAGATTATTGGAAAATGTGTCAGTTTTGCTTCTGGATGGGAATGTGATATTTCTCTTTTCACCAGTTTTAACTGTAGACATTTTTATATACATACGTCTATTATTTACTTAAAGAAAAAGAAAGAAACGTAAAAATAAGTAAAGACACAAGAATTGGGGTCATGTGTAAAAAGTGGGATGTAAAATAACTGGTTTTGTGTCTGTCTATAGTTGAGGAAGCTTCATGCAAAGTTTGGAAGTACTGCTAATTTATTTGAGATTTGTGGTTTGAAGTGGTTTTTAAATTGGCGAATTTATTTTGGGCGAGATTGCTCAGGTGTTGCTGTAGATCACCATTATTTCAAAAGTTGAGCTGAAAACTAGAGAACTTTTTTTTTTTCTATCGTTTGTAGGTACAAACAGTTTGAGATGTTGAGCAGAAACTCTTATGAGAATTCATATTTTTATATATTAACGTTTTCTGAAATGGTTAACAGTGATGTTTGAAATATATTGCTCGGCAAAATGATGTTTTCATTACCTCTCAAAAAAAAAAATTTGATATTTTCATTAAAAAAAGAAAAAAAGAGGTTTGTAGCTGACTTAGCTTTAAGTTCAGTTAAAGTTTAGGTCTCAGATGGTTCTCACATGATTTTTTTTTGGGTCTTGTGAACTTGGAGATTAATAAAAAAATCTTTCACTATTTATTTGAATTTGGGATGGAAGTTACTTAAGAAGATGCTCTTGTTTTCTGTAGAAAATGATGCTTGTACATGTACTGGGAGATTTCTTTGTGGATGTTTGCACTCTATGTCTCACATCTTGGCTTATTCACCTGCACAGTTGGACTAATCATGAAGGTTCAAATGTTTATCCAATGGTTTTATTTTAATCTAAAAAAAAATGGGCTAACATGATTCAATGGATCCTATTTTTGACTGTATGATAGCCCCCATGAAAATTTATTCATCCATGTATTTTTTTAATTATATGGTGGAAATAACCACAAACTGGAAAGATTGGGAAAGAAATCCCTTTTATTTAGTGACTCTACTCTCCTACTAAATATTAACATTAATAAACTGAAGGAATCTTTTAATGCAGTGGCGCAATTTGGTTATTGCTTAGTACTTCTACCACTGTCATTGTATTTTCTGTCAATTCACTGTTTCTTATTGGGCTTTTTCTTGTAATTCTTCAATAAAATTGCGGCAATAATGTGTATTATTTTGTGTGTGTTGGGGGGGAAATCACACAGGAGAGAGGAGAGGAGAGGATGGGGGGGAGAGAGAGAGTACATTTGGGGAAGGTTGGGATATTGGAATGATGATGATTGGAAGGGTTCCCCCTTGAATGTTTTAGTATTGCAACACTGATAAACAATGAGCCTAATAATATTTCACCTCTGCGTGTGGATGCACTCAAATTTTCAGGTAGAACATCATTCTGCTAAATATTGCATGGTAGTGCAACACCATGCTTTGTTGGAACTAGAAATTAATTTAGATGGCAAGGATGCAGAAGTTGCGAAGGAACCGCCAAAATATCTCAGGATTTAAGAAAATTATGCTTTGCCACGTACTCTTATTGGTGTAATGGGAATGGGATAGTGACTTTACAAACTATGTTTTTATAACTTTGGACCTGTGTCCAGAAGTAACTCGTATCATGGCAATCCCTGCCACCAGATACGTATGCTTTGATCTTTATAGCATTAGCATGACAGTCTTACTCCAACTATGCCTGGCCATGCAATGGCGTTTATTCTTTCCTATGGTCTTACACAGTTCTGGAACCAATCCCCTTCCCACATCTCTCCTCCAATAATAAATAAATAAAATAAAATGGCCTTTCCTCTATCAATATTGAACTTATCCTATTCAAAATAACCTGCAGGTGGTTCTAATTTGCCATAAATAGTTCCTGCAAAGGGAGAGATGTTCTCAAGTTGGATGGATCATGACAGTGGTTTGTTTGGTTGGAAATGAAACTGAGCCGAGAATGCTTTTTGCTTTTATCAAATGCAAAAGACGATACAATGAAAACCCATCAAATTTAAGATACCCTTTCAAATGAGTTCTCAGATAGGAGTGGCAAGCAGCACTGCTAGAAAGGACTATCGGTATTTCCCAGACCATGCCCATCATCATGTCAAAGCAATGTACCCATTCCTGGAGTAACCGAATTAGTTGGCCAATCACCAATGCAAACTTCTAATAACCTTGGAAATCCAGATGATTCCTACTGGTTGAGTTGTGAACATGAGGGGGAGTCTTGTTGCTTGCTTCAGAATTCACATAATTCAGACCATCTCTCCTCTGTCACCGGATGCCAAGTTGGCAGCTTTCCAATTCAAACTACTCATGAGTACTGCACCTTGGAGTCATCTTTGGCAACAGGCAGGTATACTAACAATTCACCGTCGACCCTCAGTTTCTCACCCAATAATGGCAGCCCAGCATCCCAACATGATTTCCAGTCATATCCTTCTGACCTAAATCATTCCCCTGATAATGCCTATGGTTCACCCATAAGCGGGTCGTGCATTACGGAAGACATTGATGATCTGAGGCATAAACTTAGAGAATTGGAAACTGTGATGCTGGGACCTGATTCAGATATTGTTGATGACAGCTTTGATAGCTCTGCCTTCTCAGGCCATGCTTTGTCAGGGCCTGAAAATTGTAGACAGTTGATGGGGTTCCCCCGGGGAGACTTGAGGCAGATCCTTATTGCATGTGGAAGAGCTGTTGCAGAAAATGATCTTCAGAGAAGCAGAGTGGTTGATGGGTGGACTCAGGCAGATGGTCTCAGTCTCAGGGGAGCCAATTCAACGGTTGGGTGCTTACATGTTGGAAGGGCTTGTTGCGAGGCTGGCTTCATCGGGCAGTTCTATCTACAAAGCTCTGAGATGTAAAGAGCCCGCAAGTGCCGATCTACTCTCTTATATGCACATTCTCTATGAGGTCTGCCCTTACTTTAAGTTTGGCTACATGTCTGCAAATGGTGCCATAGCCGAGGCTGTTAAGGATGAGGATCATATCCACATTATCGACTTCCAGATTGCACAGGGCAGTCAGTGGATTACCCTGATCCAGGCCCTTGCAGCACGTCCCCGTGGGCCCCCACGTATCCGCATCACAGGTATAGATGATTCTCTGCGTATGCCCGGGGTGGTGGACTTCATATAGTGGGCCAAAGATTGTCTAGGCTGGCTAAGTCATGCAATGTGCCTTTTGAATTTAATGCCTTGGACATGTCAGGTTATGAAGTTGAAGCAGGCCATCTACAGGTGCGGCACGGGGAGGCTGTGGCTGTGAACTTTGCATTCCAGCTGCATCATATGCCAGATGAGAGTGTGAGCACTGAGAATCATCGTGACAGGCTACTGAGGATGGTTAAGAGCCTTTCCCCAAAGGTGGTAACTCTCGTAGAGCAAGAATCCAACACCAACACTGCCCCATTTTTTACAAGATTTATGGAGACACTTGATTACTATACTGCCATCTTTGAGTCAATAGACGTGAAACTCCCAAGGGAGAACAAAGAGCGCATCAGCGTCGAGCAGCATTGCCTGGCCGGACATAGTCAACATCATTGCTTGTGAGGGCCCTGAGAGAGTGGAGAGGCATGAGCTCCTTGGGAAGTGGAGGTCCCGCTTCATGATGGCCGGTTTCACTCCTTACCCATTGAGTTCTTGGGTGAATGCCACAATCAAGACGCTGTTAGAGAATTATTGTGAGA
Organism: Chimonanthus praecox; assembly: GCA_022113865.1. Taxonomy (NCBI): domain Eukaryota; kingdom Viridiplantae; phylum Streptophyta; class Magnoliopsida; order Laurales; family Calycanthaceae; genus Chimonanthus; species Chimonanthus praecox. Next base: position 413,929 of record JAINRJ010000132.1, read on the forward strand.
ATTATCGGCTTGAGGAGAGGGACGGTGTTCTTTATCTTGGGTGGATGAGGAGGGCTCTTGTGGTGTCATGTGCATGGAGGTAAAAGTCGGATGGTCTTCCATTCCAACCACTACACTACCTCCACCCAAAAATTGCCTTGAGGTGAATCTGTAATTTCTTTTTTTTTTGTTTTTCTCCTTCTCAGTTTATAAACACGGACAATACTTACTGGCGGGGCGGGATTGCATTTTGAATTTCTAATGTGCCAAAGCAATCTTGAAATCAGACATGAGGGGCTTAGGGTTGAGGTTGGAATAAGTGTTCATAGCATTACTGCCTACTTTTCGTGTAATGTTGTTGTCTCAATTGTTACATTTAGCTATATTTACTTTGTTGAGTTGATGTTTCCATATTGCTATGATGTTGTGCATTTGAAGTTGCTCGGAAATTGAAAACCACAATGATGACATTGCAGCTTTAATTCAACATGACCTTCTTAAGGGAAGTGATAAGGACACTGGTGTACCTTTCCACCACTTTGGATAATGCCAAGTGGACAAAAGGGTCAGCTCGATGTCCTTTGTTATAAAAAACACTCGTACTTGCACTGACCCACTTAAGTTCTTTTTGGTAACCATGATACAATCAATCTCAACTGTTAACCTGCTATCTTTTTAATGAACAAGGTCTTACTTGTGGAGTTTTTCTATTGATCCATCTGAGAACAGAGCAGTCTCAGAAAAAATTCTCCACAGCATAACTGGGTGTTTAGGCAACAGCGGAACTTGTATCAGGTTTTATGGAAAATCTCCAGGGTAGAAGTGTATTGTTTTAAATGTAAAGCAGTCATTTGGTTTTGATGTTTAGAGCCCCTAAATTGACAGTACACCATTAACCAACCGCAAGTAAAATTTCGTAGCAGGAGGGTGGATTGCAGAGATAAAACTCAACCGCTGATTGAAGAAAGAGAGGTCTTTTACTGTTACGAATTCGGGCCAAAATTCAGAATCTTCGATGAAGCAGTCGAGACTCAAGAATCAACCCATATGTTGTTATAAACCTCACTCATTTTAATGCAAACACATGTAAATTCCGGTTTATCGCCCATCAAAGATAGGTTATGCTGGAAACATATTTTGATTTTATCTACAAAATATTGGATTAATTTGCATAGTAAAGGTCTAACTTAGATATAACTAGGAGAAATCTCAGAACAAAAAGGTTATCGAACCCTTCACGGTTAATCGAAGAGATTTTATTTGAATAGTTCTCTAAGGATTAGTGTTCCGTTGCAGATGGTGAATTTAATGTTGAACTTATATTCATGTGGCTTCTACAGTCAATTACTGATCTTTTTACCTTTGCATCACATAAAAGTGGAGAATTTTTTCTAACAATGGGTATTAGAGCCGTAGGGTTCAATGAATCACATGAAGTTTTCATTAAAGCTGTGTGATGAAGAAATGAATATAAAGAGAAACTGTTTGGTCGGTTGTCACAATGATGGGTTGTGACTTTCAGTTTTGATAACCGCTTGAGGGTCCTCTCTCTCCCATAAATATTTCTCTCTGCAATTATCGGATTCCTTCACTAAAAAGAATGTCAGAGCATTGAAACTAAAGAAAGGGTAGGAGAGAGAAATTCAAAGGCATCTCAATTTCTCTATCTTTTACTTTATTTTTTATCTCTTTCAAAAAGGCTAAAGGAGAGAGCCCAGGAAAGAAACTGCGGTGAAAGCTTTCCAAGCAGTATCAACATGGGCATCCCCAGGCAACAAAAGCTTTTACCTTCTTCATTGTAACAGAAGGATAAAGCAAAAGTAGTCTTTAGAACACAAAGTTCATGACGTTAAAATCATTATGTTGTTCTTACAAACAGACGAGTATCTAAAGCACTTTTGTTTGACATCATCTGGAATTGAGACTCAGGCTCCATCAAGATTTAAAGACCTTGCATCCTTTCAAGTTGTAAAATGACAATGGAATTATGAAATGATACCAGATATTCCACTGTGTCAAGTTGAAATCGGTTATCATAATGATTATATTGCAATCACAGAAGCAGGGTCCTAGAGCCCTAGGTGGAAGACATGCTTAGACAAAAGCTTAATTTTGTTGGACACCATATGATGATAATAAAAAATTTCAGAAAGGGAAAACAACTCAGATCTTAAACTTGTGAACAGTATCAGTTGAACCGATAGTTGGGTACTGTTGGTTGAACCGACAGACCGACAATAAAAGTTTATTTGATATTCATTATGTTTAGAATATCAATTATGTGTTTTATATAATTTTTTTTTTTATGAATTGAATATAAACCTTGTTTAATTCTATAGTAAGGTCATTGTTCTTGACTTAAAATCAAATAAAGATACGATTTGGTAGTCACCAAAGTAGTCCAATCGAAATGAGTCAAAATTCGAGTTTTATAACCAAGTTTCAGTACTCCTTCTAAGTATTGGATAATGATGATATTGCAAATTGCAATCCCTAGCCATAAAGATATTAGGTTGGCCCAAAGGTGCATTGTTCCAAATCGTTAACGGATTGGGATAGGATAATTGATAGGTATTTGTGATTGATATTCATCCGGACACCCAAAGGTGACGGTGATATTTAATCACCTGTATTTTATTAGTTAGTCCTATCGGTGACTGGAAATCACCATAATATTTATAAATATTGTACTATTAGATTACCCAAAGGTAGATCACCAGTAACACTATTTGCTAAAGTTATTATTTATGTGTTTCATTTTAAGTACAACTCATAGCATTAAGTAGTGATTATGATATTATGTGTATCTTGCAGCATCTTCATCTGTCACACTGCATACGCAAGCTAACTCTGTTCCCATATTGAATGGGTTAAACTTCTCTGAGTGGAAATAATAGATTGAGTTTAACTTAGGTGTACTTGATTTAGACAGAGCACTAATCGATGTCAAACCTATTATTATTGAAACTAGTACGGCTGTAGAGAAGTTAGCCCATGAGGCATTGGTTAAGTCAAACAGGCTTAACTTTAAGTTCATGAGTATAATAATAGCCGGGAACATCAGGTCTTCTCTACCCACCTCTGAGAATGCAAAAGAATTTCTTAAGAATGTAGAAGATAAGTTCAAATATGCTGACAAGGCTCTAGCCGGGACTCTTATGGCCAGACTCACCACCATAAAGTTCGATGGGAATCGTGGTATGTCTGAGCATGTGATTGAAATGACTAATATCGTTGCTCAATTGAAGAACTTATGTATGACTGTAGATGAATCGTTTATGGTGCAGTTCATCCTGAACTCATTACCTCCTCAGTATGGACCATTCCAATTTAATTATAATACAATGAATGATAAATGGCAAATTAATGAGCTATCTAGTATGTTAATCAAAGAGGAGGTCATACTTAAGCAAATGGGTCATCACTCAGTTCATTTAACAACTCAAGGGCCTAGTAAGAAAGGAAAAAAACCCAAGAAATTTAAGAAATTTATGTCAAAGCCACATGAGTCTAGTATGAGCTCCTAGATTTATGACAAGGGAAAGGATGGTATGAAGTGTCATTTCGGTTTAAAACAAGGGCACTTCCAGAATGACTGCCATAAGAGGAAAAGTTGGTTCGAAAAGAAAGGTATTCATTATATTTCAGTATGTTTCGAATATAATTTAACTGAAGTATCCTCTAACACTTGGTGACTTGATTCTGGAGCAACAACTCATGTTTCTAATATAATGCAGGGATACCCTACAATTCAGACCATCGACCCAACTGAAGTCACCCTTTACTTGGGCAATCGGGAAAAAGTAGGTGTTGAAGCCATTGGAACCTATTGCCTTTTCCTTGATACCGATTGTCATTTGGATTTATTTAACTGTCTTTATGTACCTACAGTAATTAGAAACCTCATTTCTGTTTCTAAGTTGGACCTTAATGACTATCATTGTAAATTTGATAGTAATGCTTTCAGTTTGTTTAAATCTTCTTCTTTTATTGGGTTTGGTTTATTATTTGATGATCTTTATCGTATTAAGCTTGATAATGACTTTGCAAACACTGTCCTAACCCTGCATCATAATGTTGGTATTAAACATGGTTTGTTTAATGAAAATTCTTCAAATTTGTGGCATAAATGTTTGTGGCTCATTTCCTGATAAAGAATTGAAAGACTCGTTAAAGACGAGATTCTTCCGAATCTTGACTTTACCGACTTAGGAGTGTGTGTGGAATGTATTAATGGTAAACAGACCAAACACACTCAGAAAGGAGCCACAAGAAGTAAAGGGTTACTTGAACTGATTCATACCGATACATGTGGCCCATTTGATGTCCATCTTTTGGTAGAGAATCTTACTTTCTCACTTTTATAGATGATTTTTCACGTTATGGTTATGTATATCTGTTGCACGATAAATCTTAAGCGGTTAACTCCGTAGAGTTTTTTATCACTAAAGTAGAAAGACAATTAGATAGAAAGGTGAAAATCGTTAGATCTGATAGAGGTGGTGAATACTATAGTAAGTATGATGAGACGGGTCAACACCCAGAGCCATTTGTTAGATTGCTAGAAAGTCTTGGTATTGTAACACAATATACGATGCCAGGTACGCCCATCAGCAGAATGATGTTGCTGAAAGGCGTAACCGTACACTTATGAATATGGTTAGGAGTATATTAGGCAATGGTACCGTACCTATTATGTTGTGGATATATGCCTTAAGAACCGCAGTGTATGTTTTTAACAGGATTCCTATTAAGTCAGTTCCTAAAACTCATTATGAACTGTAGACAGGAAGGAAACTCTGTTTAAGACACCTATATGTGTAGAGTTGTCCTGTGGAAGGTAGAATCTATAATCCACATGAAAAAAAACTTGATGAGAGGACGATCAATGATAACTTTATCGATTACCCTGAAAAGTCCAAAGGGTATAGGTTTTATTGTCCAAACCATAAAATGAGGATAGTTGCTACCGGAAATACAGATTTATAGAGAATGATGAGGTTAATGGGAGTGATATCATGAGAAGTGTATCTATACAAGAAGTAAGGGTACAAGTCCCTTTACCCATAGCTTCAAGAAGTGTTGTAGTTGTTCCTAATGTTATTGAACGGCCTAATGATACAACACAACACTTGGATGGTCAATTACTCCAACAGGAAGAGACTGTCACCACTGATGAACCAATAATAGAACAACAACAAGAAGTAGCCTTAAGAAGGTCTCAAAGACAAAAGAGACGTGCTATTTCTAATGATTATGTGGTATATCTGCAATAGTCGGAATATGATCTAGGGGCTATTAAAGATCCGGTCACTTATGAAGAAGCCATAAAATGTGTAAATTCTGATAAATGGATGGATGTCATAAAAGATGAATTGAAATCCGTGAACCATCATGAAGTCTGAGACTTAGTTGAATTGCCCGATGGATATAAGAAAGTTGGATGTAAATGGATCTTTAAGACTAAACGAGACTCAAAGGGTAATATCGAACGGTATAAAGCCAAACTTGTAGCCAAAGGGTTCACTCAAAAGTCATTGATTATAAAGAGACTTTTTCCCCTGTATCTAGGAAAGACTCTTTCAGAATTATTATGGCTTTGGTGGCTCATTATGACTTAGAGTTACACCAAATAGATGTGAAAACCGTTTTTTAAATGGTGATCTAGATGAGGATGTATATATAGATCAACTTAAATGTTTCTCCATAAAGGGCAGGGAACATTTGGCTTGTAAACTTAAGAAGTCAATTTATGGTCTTAAGCAAGTTTCTCTGTAATGATACCTTAAGTTCAATGATACCATTACTTCCTTCGGATTTAAAGAAAACACTGTTGATCGGTATATATATCTGAAGGTCAGTTGGAGCAAATATATCTTTTTGATATTGTACGTTGATGACATTTTGCTTGCCACTAATGATCTTGGTTTTATTCATAAAACCAAGAAGTTTCTCTCAGCACAATTTGAAATGAAAGATATACGAGAGGCAACCTACGTTATTGGAATAGAAATATTCCATGATAGAACACGTGGGCTATTAGGTCTGTCTCAGAAAGCCTATATAAAAAGAATTTTGGAGAGATTCGAAATGCACAATTGTTCCTTTCAAGATGCCCCTATTCAGAAAGGAGACAAATTCAATCTTAAGCAATGTCCTCAAAATGAACTAGAAAGAAAACAAATGGAGGAAATGTGCATTATGCTTCAGCAGTGGGTAGTCTCGTGTATGCACAGACCTGTACTAGACCAGACATCAGCTTCGCCATTGGTATGTTGGGCAGATATCAAAGTAACCTTGGAATGGATCACTGGAAAGCTGCACACAAAGTTATGAGATATTTATAGGGTACTAAGGACTTCATGCTCATATTTAGGAGGTTCAAGAATCTCGAGGTCATTGGCTACTCGGATTCGGACTTTGGTTGATGCGTTGATAGTAGAAAGTCAACATTTGACTATTGTTTCCTTAAAGCTAATGGAGCAATCTCATGGAAAAGTGCCAAACAGACTATTATTGCAACATCTACCATGGAGGCAGAATTTGTGGAGTGCTATGAGGCCACTATTCAAGGTATGTGGCTACGAAACTTTATCTCAGGACTTGGAATTGTTGACAGTATTGCCAGGCCGCTGACTATTATTGCAACATCTACCATGGAGGCGGAATTTGTGGCGTGCTATGAAGCCACTATTCAAGGGATGTGGCTGCGAAACTCTATCTCAGGAATTGGAATTGTTGACAATATTGCCAGGCCGTTAAGAATTCATTGTGATAATTCTGCAACAGTTTTATTCTCCAAGAACGACAAGTACTCTAGTGGATTGAAACACATGGAATTAAAGTACTTTGTCGTAAAAGAAGAGGTTCAGAAACAAATAGTGTCAATTGAGCATATCAGCACACAACTTATGATTGCAGATCCGTTAACGAAAGGGTTGCCTATAAAGACCTTCAAGGAACATGCCAATAGAATGGGTCTTGAACGCAACCCATCATGATGTATTTTGATATATATTTTGGACTGATTTATGTATCTATCTGTGATTTTGACACTTGAGTACTCATGATAGTGTTTCTAAATTTTATTCTTGTTTATTACGTTTATATGTATACATTATATATGATTATTTATTACTAACAGGAATGGCCTTTGTATTAAGACACTTATGAGGACCATTATGAAATTCTTAACTAAAAGCTGTATTGAGTGGGTCACTTGTGTTGTGGTGATAGAAGGGACCATGTCGGACAAGATGATATGCAACCTCCATTGCCCGCACTTGTGGGTCATTTAGTATTAGCATTATGATGATGACTGCATTATGTTTATTTGAATGTGCATTATGTGCGCACCTTATGTTGTCTTTATTTTAACTCTAATGATGACAATAATGTGGGTCAAGTGGGAGAATGTAATACTTAATATGTCCCACATATTGTAGGACCCATATAACTGCAGTTTAAAACAAAGACCCACATTTGAATTTAGAATATGGCAGTTAAAGATAAATTGTTTGGTCGGTTGTCACTATGATGGGTTGTGACTTTTAGTTTTGATAACCGCCTGAGGGTCCTCTCTCTCCTATAAATATTTCTCTCTGCAATTACCGGATCCCATCACCAAAAAGAATAACAGAGCATTGAGACTAAAGAAAGGGCAGGAGAGAGAAATCCAAAGGCATCTCCATTTTTCTATCTTTTGCTTTGTTTTTTATCTCTTTCAAAAAGGCTAAAGGAAAGAAACTGTAGTGAAAGCTTTCCATGACAATTTTTGACAGTGATGGCCTCTGGTATGATTTACTTTTAATATTTATTTATGATGTTCCGCCTTATGATTATGTATTTTGTAATAGATCAGTGATTCACGATCCTATGGGTTTAAAGATTGAGTGGATTGTATAATGTAAATCTGGGCATTAAGAAAGGAGAAATAAAACTGTATGTTTTGGTTTTCTCATGTCCAAAGTCAATCCCATATTGTGAAAAATCTAACAATTTTAGGATATTAAAGGCGCCCCATATAGATACCCTGTTTTTCTGTCTCTACACACCCGATTTCAAAAAATCGGATGAAATTACCATTATACCCCTCCGTGTTTTATCATTTTCAGTTCGTTCGGATGAGTATACTCATCCGAACGAACAAATCAGTGTAATTTCAGTTCTTTCGGACGAATATACTTATCCGAACGAACAGAACAGTGCAATTTCAGTTCATTCGGACGAATGAACATATATAAGTTCATTCGTTCGAATGATCAGTTTGGTTATACCCTAAAAATAGTATGTTCCTTTGATGAGTAAACAATGTGACATGGTAAATGTGAAAGAATGCATGAGCAAAATGTGGTGCACAAGACACACACTAGAGAGCTAGTTCTGGAGATACCAAGTATCAGTCAACAATTACTCAAAGTAATTTTGACAACTCCTGCAGTATAGGTTCTTGGTGTGCTATTTCGGATTCTGTCTTGAAAAGGAAAGCAGTGTCATGTTTGCCGGTAGATCTCAAAGCAAAGCAACTGAATATGGGGATGCAGCTAAAACATGGGCTAAATCTGAAGATGACAAGATTGAGGAATGAACATATATAAGTTCACTCGTCCGAACGAATAAACATATATAAGTTCACTCGTCCGAACGAATAAACATATATAAGTTCACTCGTCCGAACAAACGAAATTTATACTGATTTGTTCGTTCGGACGAGTATACTCATCCAAAAGAACTGAAAATAAACTGACAGTTCGTTTGGATGATAAAACACGGTGGGGTAGAATGATAATTTCACTCCATTTTTTGAACAGAAAAATCTAGTGTCTATATAATATTTTTGTCTAAATGGTGTATCCTTTTGAATTAAATCTTTGCCACATTTTTCAATTTTTTATTTTTTATATTTCTTTAGTGTGAAGAATCTTTTACAATAATATTTTAGTTCTTTTTGTGAATTTACAATAATTAATTCAAAGGTGCCTTGGTGGATTTACAACCTTTAATTCAAAAGGATACACCATTGCACATATAAAGGGTTCTTAAATGGATTTGCAGAAATAAAGCTTAACATTTTCTTCCCAGTAATCAATTATTTGGATCTAGTTATTCATTGTTGATAAGAAGCATGACAAATGAGTTATTTGGATGGGCAAATATGTACAAAATAATTCACTTCGATTACTCCTGTATGCAATGATTGCATTTTGTCCATGGTCCACTTTCATGCACCATAACCTAAAAATAATCACGGATCTAGTTAGCAGCCAATATACATTCATTTTTTCTTTCAATATATATATATTTTTTGGATTTACGTTTAGAAAATTTTACACAGTCCTATTAAAACGTTCTACCTTTGACCCATGAAGTACGCCAAGGTAAGTCTATAGGAGTTTAAACTTGACACTTCTTCTTCATGAGACGGGAGATAACAAAGACATAAAATAAATAATATTGAAAGACATATTTAAAAAAAAAAATGGAGGTGCACCGTGAGAAAAAAATGGTGGTACAAAAATCATTATCCAAAAGAATAAGCATTAATCATTCTTATAATCTTATTTATGTTAATTATTTTGTTTTATAAACTTAAAGTATATGATTAGCAAGTCGTACTATAGTTTATTTGTTTCTTCTATTTGAGTCTTAAATTATACAATAAGTAATATTTGTTTTTATAATCACCATTAATCACGTACATTGCTTATTATAAGGAGTAATAAATACTGAAAAAAGAAAAAATCTTATATTCTACTTAATTTTCTTCATTCAAATGAGAAATGAAATGAAAATGAAAAATTCAACATTTTTACTTAAGGTAGAAAAAGTAGATATTTTTAATTTTTCTTTAAGCTCATGCCATTTGTATATTAGTTAAGACTCAAATATTAAATTATTGAGTGGAGTTTACATAACTACGTTCGAAGAAAAGTTGCAAAGAAAAATGAGAAATAAAGGAAAATTGAATTTACTTTTTTTTTTCTAATTAATAAATATTAAATAGAAAAAAATTAAAGAAATCCCTTGTATTTTACTTATTTCTCCGTTGTCCAAATGAGACTTGGAATAAAAATAGCATTCCAAATATTTTTACTAAAGTTAGAGAAAACAATTTTTTTTTTAATTTTTTCTTTATTGTTTATTTGGAGGACTCAAATATTATATTATTGAGTGGAGTTTGAATCACTATTATAATTAAAAAATAGGGTATAAAATGTAAATTCAATTTTCCTTTCTTTCTCATTTTTCTTTATAACTTTTCTTCTAACATAGTGATTAAACTCCACTCAATAATTTAATATTTGAGTCTTCACTAATATACAAATGGCATGAGCGTAAAGAAAAATTAAGAATATCTACTTTTTCTACCTTAGGTAAAAATGTTAAATTTTTCATTTTCATTTCATTTCTCATTTGAATGAAGAAAATTAAGTAGAATATAAGAAATCTTCTTTTTTCAGTATTTATTAATAAAGAGAAAATTAAATTCATATTTTTTTTTCATTTTCTTCTAAAATTTAATATGATTTCTCTTAAAAACAGAAAAATTATAGTTTTATCTACTCCTTTTTTGATCTGGACATCTTTTCCCCACTCTTATTCCGGTTACGAATTTCTTTCCTGTAACTTCTGGTAGTCACCCCACCAGACCCCAATTCCTCTCTCTCTCTCTCTCTCTCTCTCTCTCTCTCTCTCTCTCTCGTTTATGCATCTCTGATCCAGTTCTATCAGGCGAAGACGAAGACGGTCGGTAATTATTTTTCATATTTTTCTTTTTAAATGTTGTTGCCCATACTAGAATCCCGTAATTTTTTCTGGGAAGTGTTTTTTAAATGGAGTGGAATTCCCATTATGTATTTTTTGTTTTTTTGTTTTTATTGTATTTTTACTTCTTTTTAAGCAACTTATATTTCCCTACTTCGGAAGGGAACAGAGTCAGGGGAGGTACCAGCTCATGGGGATGGGTGTCATATGCAAAATTCAAATTTTTTTCCAAATAGATTGTATATTATCTTCTTTGGAGCTTTGTCGGGTTAGAGATGCAATTAAAAGGCCTTTGTTTGAAACTTAAAACATCACACATATATGTTGGCGTATGTACTTTTCGATGTACACAAGAAATTCTCAATTTATACACTTCCTCATTTGATTGAATGATCCATTTTGTGCATTTTTTGCACTTGGCACCATCGATTTTTTTTTAAATGTTGAAGAAAGATACTATAAGTACCTAATTTTTGTTAACAACGTGAGTGCCTCAGTCGTAACTCCTAGGATATAATATCAACATGAATTTCTTACTTGCACCTAAAACTGACCAATGGAAGAAGCTGTTGTATGACAAAAGCATTTACTATGGATGGTACTCACAGATGAGGGAGAGAGAGGTTGATACATTCATAAGTACTGAAGAAAAGCCCACTATCTACTTTGCATTTTTATTTTAAAGTTTAATTGCATATGTTTTTAGAGAAATTTGCAACTACTGGTGAACGTATTCATATCCTTCTCATTAGCTGATGAAATCAACAATGGGCTTTTCTTGGGTACTTGTGCATTATGTACATCCTTTTCTCTCATTGGAGTTACACATCCACAATAAATGTTTTTTTTCATACAACTCTTCTGCTCATTGATCGCACTTAAATGCATGTACGTACATCCACAAGTACGTGAGAATGTCACCATTTAACAATAGTGTTATTGCCCTTCTTGTTGCTTTTTATAGGTGTACATAAATCCATCGTCTCTGAGAATGCACCATTTCTTTTTATGTCTGTAATTTGTGATCTCTTTTAACTAGGATAAAAGCTCTAATAAATAAAGAAATAAAAAAAGACTTGATGAGTTACTCAACTAATTGGATTTTGATTCTAGATTTTCAGCCAAAACTAGTAAATACTGGCCAAGTTACCCATCTCAATCGGATTTTAGATTGATTCCAAGTTTTGAGTTTTCAAAACCTTGTAATACAAGAGGGGAAGTTATAATCCTTGGCCTAAGGAGATGTGTGTTATCCTTGGAACTTATGCTTGTCTAAGTGGTCCCCATGGTTTTGGTAATCCAACTATCAGACTAAGATGTTGGGCACTTGTTTATGCTCAATGTATTGTGTCAAGTGGCATTCCAATAATTATTATTATTTTTTGAGTAGTAATATTAATGCAATATTTGATGATTAGGAAGTGGAATGGATCAATGTGGTAAGGACATGATTGGGTTGCATATAGCTAGAAAGATGTCAACCATCATGGATTAATGTGTGCTACAAGATCAAAATGGGGATGTGCTGCTTTTCTTTCCTGGGCCAGTTGGAATTAGGGAGTCAATTCAAGCTAGAGTCTTAGCAAATAGGGAGGCTTCAAGGATTTTGAAAAATTAATTAAGATGCTTAGACTTTAAGGTGTGCACAATCATCGAAGGGGATTCAGATAATATGTTGAAATTATATAAAATAAGAGATCTGGCCATGGAAATTGCATTAAGACTTGAAGGAGATCAAATTTTGTCGCAAGTTTCATTTTATCATGTATACCAAAGAGAGGATATATTTATTGCAAATGATTTTCATTTGTAATTTTTTCTTCCTCTTCTTATTCTTCTTTTTTGGGGGGTGGTAGAGTGATGGAGAATATGATTCTTTTATTTTTTATCTAATTGAATATAACCTATTCATTACTTATTTAAATAAATAAAGGATATAATAGACTGCAGAGTAATGGAGAACATAATTTTTGGTGGGGTAGAGTATTAAATGTAGAATTAGACACATAGGTAGTTGGGAAAAGTAGCTTTGATGGTGATGATGTTCTTAAGATATGCTTAGAAATTTGAAGAAATTATAATGTTGTAAATGAACTCCTTGGTACAAACTTAAGTTGGGTTGGTTGGGCTGAAGAGTGCACATCATTAGGGAGGGACGGGTCTAGGAGCACTTTCTAAAGGTGATCTTCATGATTAAAGTTGGCACTTGACAATAGATGCACATAGAAGTATCTTACAATGTCTAAATGCACACCTTGAGACAATGAAATGACCCTTAATCTATTATTTTGATTTATGAACTTGATGAGCACCTCTGTCATTGTTAGCGGGTTTGTTTGTCATCCCTTTGTGAACATTTTTTTGAATATTTTATTTGCTTTGCATTTAATTGTCTTCTTAAATTTTGTTTTGGTATATTTCAAGTTCTTATACTGGTTACGCAATAGATAGGAACAACTTTTTATAAAACTTTGCTTCTGATCTCTGGTTTTGTTGTTTCAGCATTGGTGTCATGTTTCATGAACAACTCCACACGACCATCTCTCATTTCTCATCCAATATTGTATGGTATGATTGCATGGAACTTTTCTCCTTTTTGTGGTAGCATAAATTCAGGATTGTCCAATGGATTGTTTATTTCATATGGTGCATCTGGAATCCACAGAGTATCAATTTATGTATGTTTACTTGTAATTGAAATAGACTAGCCTATTGGCAGAGGAGCATGTGGGAAGTATTGGCTTAAAGAAACAGGGAGTTACTTGCCCCCTCTTAAGCAACATTTTGGCAAAAGGACAGGGGTTAATGATTTCATATTGAATTTGAGTCAGATTATGCTTCCCACAAATCCAACCTTGATCCCGGCCAAAATATAAAATTCAAATTATTTCTTCAAAGTATTTTCCTTTTAATCTACACTTGAACATGCCATTAATTTCAACTACATTATTCTATCATTACAAACATGCATTTGTGATACAAACTTGCATGATTGGCATCTCATTTCTAAGTATGCTTTCTAGAGTGAATTTGATTCACAAAGGTAGAGGCCTTTTTTTTAAAGGAAGCACCAATTATGATCATAGCAATATAAAATTATAACTGGGAATCTGCTCATAAAGCATAAACTACTATTTTGTTAACTTTCTTGTATTTAAATGATGATGCTTCTGAGTTTTTATTTATTTTATACAATATTTACAATGAGAAATGATCCAATTAACTAGATATATTGAAAGCTTACAATATTTACTATGAGAAATGATCCGGTTAACTAGATATATTGAAAGCTATCCCTTGAGATCTGCATTTTAGGATTGATTGATTTGATGGTATCATCGTGGTCATCATTATTATTTCCAAAAGCCAAAATCCCATCTATTTAGGTCTGACTTTTTAAGTTCTATTTCTCCATTTGACCCTATTATAGACCATATTGTCAATCATTCCTCTATCATGTCTTTCTTTTTCATATCCTTCGATGTTTTCAATGATCTACCCCTCCTTGTGCCTTCAACTTGTAACCTCTCAACTCTATGTACTGGACTTGTCTCTGGGCTTCTATTTACATGACCAAACCACATCAAATGAGTTTCTCTCAATTTGTCATCTATTGGGGCTATCTTTAAACTTGCCTAATGCGGTCATTTCTAACTCTGTCGTTTAGAGTTAATCCACTCATTTGACGAAGCATGCACATTTTTATTACCCTAACTTAGTCTATTTGTCTTTTCTTGATTGCCTAATACTTTGCTCCATAGATCATTGCTCTTTAAGAACATGTGGATTCTTATAAGTTTCAAGTGTTTTGAGTGTATTTTGGATACCAAAGCCTTGAATTGGTGTGATTTGGTAAGTACCTTAGAAGAAAAAAAGATGATGGCTTAACTGAAAGATTGACCAATCAGTTGGACTAGATTGCATACAAAATTGAGGAAATGATACCTGATACTAACTTCAAAATACTTAAGCAGAATGAGTGATAGATCTTTTATTATGAATGATTACCTGATGATGTGTCAGTCACAATCATTTGATGATGTATCTGTGATTGTATTTCTTTAATGTGCTTGACATAGCAAAGAATAAGTTCTATTCTTCACAGATATTACTGAAGTAATCCTACTTTTTTTTTGAAAGGTAATCCTACTTTGTTTTTTATCTCTCCTTTTTATGTATGTTCCAGGCTGACACATGCATCACTGAGAGCTTCATATGAGCACCCTCACATTCCTTAACCCTACCATGCAAGGTGTTACATACTGATTGTTTAATATTGTACATAGTTATTCTGCATGGAACATTGTGGCTAGCTTTGTGGTACATTATAGGATTGTTTCTGCTTGGGTTGATGTTGGCCACTATTATATTTTTTACTTCCAATAAGAAGGCAAAAATAAGTGAATACGTAAAGTATAAAAGAACAAGCATAAACATAAAACTACAACTATAAAGGAGGGGCACCCCCCTGAAACTAGGATAAGCAAGTATCGATCTGCCACAAATCCACAATATTGACCCTCAACTTTCCCATTAGAGGCAAGGCGTCATCCGTTGCATTGACACCAAATACAGATGCATGTGTTTCTACATTAGCAGGAGCTACTGCCTTCATTTGCAGCTAAACTCTTTTTATGCAGGCTTAGGTTCTAACAACCAATTCTCGAGCCTACATATATCCATCAAATTAAGGGAAACCCTTCCAAAACTGCAAGAAAATCAAAACTCCCACAATATAGAATGGAAAAAATGTTAAAATTTATTTCAGATTTGGCCACCAAAATTGCCTACCAAGTCAATCTCATGTCAGAAGTTCAAGATCTAGGGTTTCCAAATAAGTTTTTTTGGAGGAGGGAGAGGGAGGGAGGGAGGGAGGGAGGGAAGGGGGGGAGGGGGGGGGTGGGGGTGGGCGGGGTGGGGGGGGGTTGGGTTTGGGGATAGTATCCCAATGAGAATTCACACTAAAATTGAAATACACCAGAAATAGTTATGTACCGCAGTCCACATGCACAAAAATAACTCTCAAAAGAGGGATGAACTCTATTATGCCTAACAAAACTCAAGCAGTGGAGCCCACATGGAAGTGTCTCAATATGGGGTATTATGGGACTAAGGATGACCTACATGTACAATTCAGAACAGGGAACCTGGTGTGGCCCCTCTGTAGGTTTGACTACAAAATAACCCAAATCACATTATAAAGTGTGATATATATATATATATATATTGTTTGAAATTGTTGTCATATTAATAAAAAGAAAGCACCGGAGATGCATGTACAGGGAAAAAAACAACAATAAAGCCCTACAATCCAGGACACTGGACATGGCTCATATCAAGAAAATAAAGAAAAAAATGCTGCCATCTGGTGGATTTGGGCCAACATAGGTTGGGTTTGGAAAAGCCCAACATGAGCGGGGTCAGAGGATGGGCCCAGGAGAGGGAGCAGGGCTCTCGAAAGTTGAGCGACTTTCACGTGGAGAGAGCAAGACTCTCAAGAGGGAAGCTGCCTTTGTTGAGGAACCACACGAAAATTGAAACGAGCATTGATCCCTAGATATGCCAATGATTGTAGCAGGTAGGCTGGCTAGTGACAGAAGAGAGGGGGGAGCGAATTGGAGGGACACCCGGGCAGTTGGGGGAGAGGTTGACAGAGCGAAGATAGCACGGAGGACGACCTCAATGTCTCTAGGTTGGGGGATCCTAGAGCAATTGGAGGAGCTTCTGCACCCCACTTTCCTAGACGATCATTTCACAGATGCAGCATCTAGCAGGCGCAGGAGGGGACTGAGATAACCCTCCTCAAAGGTGGCCCTCCGGGATGAATCGGAGGCGGAGGCAAGGATGGAGACGGCAAAAACAACCTGCTAGCATATGGCGGATAAGTCATGGCCGAGGAGGCGGATGAGGCAGGGGATGTCGCCCTCAGAGGGGATGATAGCAGAGAGCTTGGGGTCGTCGCGGAGAAGGTGGATGAGGGAGTCGAGGACCTTGAACTTGAAATCAAAGCTGCTGATCTGGAGATGAGCAAAGAGGTCGTGAATGTATAGGGCAATTTCTTCACGAGATGCAGAAGGGGTTGGGTGGGGAAGGACGATGGTCTCGGCAGGGTTGGGGTTGAGGAGGATGCCAGAGTAGAGGAGATCGAGATCACGTAGGTGGAGGGAGAGGGCAGAGGCGGCCATGTCGGGGACTGGCCGAGTGAGCGATTTTTTCCCTTTTTTTGGACTTCGGAATATACATCATAAGTAGATAATCAGTTTATGGTGTTCATCTTTTTACTGTTGATAATATCTTTTTAACTTTTATTTTGGCAATAGAAGTCTTTGTTGATGATAAAAATGTCACATTTGGATCATCGGTTATGTGTCAATGTTCCTCTTTATGTGCCGAGCTTTTCACCTAATTTATTGCATGGATAATGTGGGGTAACTGGTTCTTCACTTGCATAGCTATTTGCTCAAAGTGATTGTGGTCAACTTTAAAATTTGTGATTGGTGAGATGTTTCATAACATGCTAAGTTCACTTCTCTGTTTTGATTAGTATTTCATGTTAGGATTATTAAAGGAAATTCACCACATAGTTGACTTTCCATATTTTTGTATTTCTTTATTTGTCAGGTTCCCTAATAACGGGATTGTAAATTGATTTATTTGCTGATTCTTTCCTCACGGAGAGGCCTGTAAATTCTATTTATATGGGTTTTAATGACAGAGGCATGAAGGAATTTTCCTAAATTCTACAAGGATGATGCAGATAAGAGCTCTCATCACCAAAGGAACATTGCTTAGATGGTCAGTTTATTGTGCTCCATCCATTTTGAAAATTTTCCTGCTAGAATTTTTATTTTTCTTGAGTGTTGAAATCTAACCACTAGGATAGTTAGCACTTAGCACAGAGAACTGTATGTATTTCTATTATCTCTAATTTCCATATATGAGTTTGTTGATAGTATTTCAGTTTCTTTTTATCCATCTTTCTTGCTTGCTTTTCTTTTTAAAATAATTTAGGTTTTACACTATCCAGATTTGCAAAATGTGATAGACTATTAGTATGTGAATTGCCTGAAATTCTGTCCTGAAACCAAAGAGTTTAAGAAAGTTGAACCATTTTGGTTTTCCCATTATTTTTGGTTTTTCTTTAATGTTGTATGCAATCCTTAAGGAGCTTCAGCTTACAAGTATCACCTGGTTTTCTAAAGAAAATCCAGGCAATTTAATTTTTCACCATTGCGTTCATGTGCAAACTGAAATAGAGAAATGTCACCATAAGGAAATCTTGTCTTCTTTTTCTTTTCTTTTTCCTTTTTTTTTCTTCTTCTTGGGTAATGCATTTATTTTTCTTGTTTATATGTTTGCATTTCTTCTGCACGGAGAAAATTGAGGCAATCTTCTTCATTTCAGGGGATTTCTTTATTTTCTTCTTGTATTTCAATCTAAGATAGGAAATGTGCCATCTTAATTTTGTTTTAAATTTGATTTTGCTGGCAGAAATTGAGGATCATTAGTAACAGGCAATCTTGTAATCAGATGGGGGACTATAATGTTATAGGATCTGAAGGTGATGTAGGTGATGGTGAGGGAGTTCCAAGATTGGAGGATTACAGGAAAGTTTCAATACTACCCCTTGTTTTTCTAATCTTCTATGAGGTCTCTGGCGGTCCATTTGGCATTGAGGACAGTGTTAAAGCAGGTGGCCCATTTCTAGCACTTCTTGGGTTTCTAGTCTTCCCATTTGTATGGAGCATTCCAGAAGCCCTGATAACAGCTGAGATGGGTACCATGTTTCCGAGAATGCAGGTTATGTTGTTTGGGTGTCATCTGCTTTGGGTCCATATTGGGGTTTCCAGCAAGGCTGGATGAAATGGCTGAGTGGTGTTATTGATAATGCTCTATACCCAGTCTTGCTATTAGATTATTTAAAATCAGGAATTCCTGCTTTGGGAGAAGGTTGGCCTAGGATTCTAGCAGTTTTGCTTTTGACGGTTGCTCTTACTTACATGAACTATAGAGGTTTGACTATAGTCGGATGTGTTGCCGTGTTCTTGGGTGTGTTTTCTCTCCTACCATTTGTTGTCATGGGGCTCATCGCAATACCAAAGATAGAACCTTCTAGATGGTTTGTGGTAAACACTCACCATGTGGATTGGAATCTGTATTTGAACACACTCTTCTGGAATTTAAACTATTGGGACTCAATTAGTACTCTTGCAGGAGAGGTCAGAGATCCCAATAGGACTCTGCCAAAGGCACTTTTTTATGCCCTAATTTTGGTGGTTTGTGGGTACTTTTTCCCTCTTTTGATTGGTACAGGTGCTATTAGTCTCAACTTGGAAGAGTGGACTGATGGGTATTTTTCGGATATTGCAAAAATGATAGGTGGGGTTTGGTTGAGTGTGTGGATTCAAGGTGCTTCTGCATTGTCAAATATGGGAATGTTTGTTGCTGAAATGAGCAGTGATTCCTTCCAGCTTCTAGGAATGGCAGAGCGAGGGATGCTTCCCCAATTCTTTGGCATAAGGTCTCGGTACGGAACTCCTCTGGTTGCAATCTTGTTCTCTGCTTCAGGTGTAGTTTTGCTGTCTTGGTTGAGCTTTCAAGAGATTGTAGCAGCTGAGAATTTCCTATACTGTTTTGGAATGATTTTAGAGTTTTTGGCATTTATAAGACTAAGGATGAAATACCCTACTGCCAGACGACCTTACAAAATACCCACTGGCACTGTTGGTTCCATTTTGTTGTGTGTACCTCCTACAGTATTGATCTGTGTGGTCTTGGCATTTTCTTCACTCAAAGTCATGGCTGTAAGCCTTGTTGCTGTGTTTATTGGGCTTGTCATGCAACCATGTCTGACATACGCGGACAAAAAGCGATGGCTCAAGTTCTCTATAAGCTCCAACCTCCCGGAGTTTCAATCTGCTGAATAATACCAGGATGCCGAAACTTTGGAGTGAATTGTTTTTTATCTACTCAGGAAAGATCCTATATGGGCTTTGTTTAATGCTGGTGCACACTTCGTACAGTCTATGAATGTTGTCTCTCTATCCTGAAGAATATGCTTGATGATATCTGTTAATGAGGTCTAAATGTTATAAGGTCTTTAGACCTGCATGTGTTGTATGCTGCATGTACAACTAGAGGTCAGTTTATTGCTAGATTGAGGCCAGAATTTACTTATACCATCTTTGTGCCTTAAACTACAATTTACATTTTATTTGGTACTTGACTACTCAATTGCATGAACTGTGAACTATGCAGCAATTTAGTTAATAAATAGATATTCAGATGTCAGCTGAAATCTTGTCTTGCATTTTGTTCTGGCTTCTTTCATTTGCGATTGAATTTCTTGTTTTTTTTTTTTGAAGACCAAGGTATCCAAGCATCGCACCTGACTAATCCTTGGAGTATGTGTAAACCTCCCAATCCGCACACGCTTGGTACAGAACTAGAGTGACCCCTTTTGTGTTGAGGGGGACTTAATCCCAAGACCTCCCACAAACAAGGGTGGGAATTGACCATAGAGCTAACCCCTCAGGGTTGATTGAATTTTCTTGTTACATTTCATTTGGTTATTTGTTGAATGTGTGCATATTATAAATTTTTGTTTGTGCAGCAGGTTGGAGAAAAATGGCATGCAATCTACCCGTTCCTTGAAAGGAGTTTCTGCCTTTAGTGAAGTATTGTTGTCTTTCAAAAAAAAAAATTCAGCATTAAACTAATGGAAACTCACTTCTATCCATTTGGTAACCAAGGTGATGTTACTCCCACAATGTAATGGGAGACTATCAATTTGATCAAGTTCTTGGCTTCTTGCCAAAGATCATGTGACTGTGAAAAAGGAAGTCTGGTTAGTGAGAGCGAGAGCATGAAGTGTACCGAATTATTTAGTGACTATTATGAGTAAGTTATTGGTGAGATTCGTTGGTAACCTTTAAGGGGATTAAGGGATTTTGAGTTAGATCAATATGATATGCTGAAGAAGTTGTTGGGACTTGGGAATATTCTAGGTCTGTAGGGAGGAGGATGATAGATGGATTTGGTCGACTGATCCTTCAAGGGTATTCTCAGTTAGAGCTATTCTTAGGGCAAAGTATTCTTCAATTCAGAGTGATTCTCCACCATGTGCATTGGCCTGGAACAATAAAGTTCCAGCTCGAATTCAAGTTTTTTTCTTGGACAATGATCAAAGGAAAAATCTTGGTGAGATGTAACTTGAGAGATAAGGGTTTTTTGCCAGGAGTAGTTTCGGAATCATGTGTTTTGTGTGGGTCAAAGGAGGAGACTGTTAAATCACCTGGTGTGTCGATGTTAGTTTACCAAAGGTGTTTGGGAAAGTTCTTAGTATTGATGGGTTGTTCGTGGGTTCTCGATGGGAACATGGGGAATGTAGTGTCTGAATGGTTGGAGATCCGTTTGTAGGTAGGAGGGGAGTGGCGTGGAAGTTGATTTCAGTGGTGATTTTCTAGTCCGTGTGGAAAAAGAGGAATAACAGAATTTTTGAAGGAAAAGTGGGAGCTATTGGAAAGTGTTTGAAAGGGCTAAGTGGAATCTAGTGGAGTGATTGCCACTTTGTAAGGAGTTCGTTGGTTGCTCCTTGGAGGATTCTTATCTGTCTAGGGAATGTTGTATGAGGGGAGGTAGAAGGAAAGTAAGGGTAAAAGTGGCTTGGATGAAGCTAGAGCTTGATTTTCATAAGTTTAATGTGGATGGTGTGCCAAGGGGCAAGCTTGGTCCGGCTAGTATTAGAGGTATAGTTCATGACGATAGGGGAAGGATGTTTTTTTTTTTTCCCCTAAACCTAATAGTGTAGTCAAATGAGGTAGAATTACTTGCAATAAGAAAATCTATTTACCTTTGGATGAGGCATGGGAATGACAATCTTATTGTTGAAGGTGACTGCTAATGCTATTGCTTGGGCTAATGGTAGGAAGAGCCCTCCTTGGAGGATGGTTCATATTGTTAGGGAGACATCAGATAGGTGAGTAGAAAACAATGGTATTATCTTCAGGCATGTTAGGTACTTAGCGAATAGTGTGGTAGATTTCTTGGTGAAAGTTGGCGTCCAGAAGCAACAGTCAGTTGTGGAGTTTTTGTAATTTGAGACTATCGATTTGGGGTGTATAGGGTTCGCAGCATTTTGTTCTTGTTTTTGTATTTTCTTTTCTCTTTTCTACGTCTTTCTTTTGGTGATGGTTTTGTATAGCTCTCTTATAAAAGACTAGTTTTTTTTTGTTGTACTCTTACACATTTAATAAAATTCATTTGTCTCTACTCAATATAATATATATTTATATATGTATTATCTTTCTGTGACAAGAAAAGATGCTGTGAAATGACTATTTTATTTTAAACATGGGCATTTCCATCCATGTGGAGGTGAGACTAATCCCACATATACACGAAGCCGCTTGCAAGCCTTGTGTATCGTGTTCTTTAGGGAGGAATCGAACCTAAGATCTCTAGTTTATTCCTAGAAGCTCAAGCCAACTGAGCTACCCGTTCGGATTATAAAAGATACATGTAATTGGATCATATTTTGTGAAGAATTGGTCTTTGTAACCTCCTGCTACACAATTTTCTGTGTTTCTTCTCACTTTTGGTATATACAAACTTTTTGTACTAGGGACAACCATTGTAGCTTTTTACTGGCCCCTTCAACTTGAGCCCAGGCATGTCACTTAAAGGGCCTCATGCACCTAAGTCAAACTCAATCACAATTGTCATCGTGTCTTTGTCAAATTCATTTTCTCGACTATTTAAGTTGATTTCTTGATTTCTACTTTTCATTCCACCTTATAAAAATTATGTCACTCTACAATCTATCACATCCCTTTTTATAATATCATGCTCTCTGATGATACAATGCTGTTATGATCTTTCTGGTCTAATACCTTGGAACCCTTTGGTCCTTAATACTCAAGTTGGCTTTGCTTGTCTACACATTTTCCATATAAAATCTTAGATGGTATTCCTTCATTTTTTTTTCGTTTTTCATTTATTGAGACAAAATTTAGGTTCTCTACACACACACAGTTGTATCTTTTAATTTTAATTCCAGCATATCTGCTTTTACTCATCTTTGTTACCATTTTCTGTATCCTTTGCTCATTGATGAACATTCAACTCCATTTAGCAGCACTTGTTTCCATTTTTAGGATCGCCTATTTAATCAACACAGTATTCTTCTTTCATACAGCACTCCATTATCCAATTTTATGTATTTGTGTTAATTAAATTTTATTTTAGCTGTATCTGGATCCCTAAATTGCACTCTCAAAACAGAACTTCAATTGTTATTGCATTTTATTGAATCTAGATGTGGACAGGTTTATATAAAATAGTCATGCTTGGAAGTCTTGGTAGAACTGTGATTGATGAATGCATCAATCTGCTGCTGCCCCAAGTGTCCTAACTACGAAGGTAAATCTGTATATCACCATTCATTTCTGTCAAATTTCAGACTCTTATTATCTAAGGTAAAATTATTGGTCCATATGTAAATTACGGCTGATATTTCTCGGATTACTCAACTTTATATATGGTATCATCAGTTGATGGGTTATGAATCACCTAGTATAAATTTTGCTGTGAGACCAGTATACCCAAAGTGTGATACCTTGTTGTAGGAAGACCTAAATGAAGATGGTTTCTTCCATGAATCGTGGTTTACAATATATATTTTTTTTTTTAAGCTTTTCAGGCTTTTGTCAGAGTCTAGAGCCAATTAAATTGCTCCTTTTAAATTTCTGTCAGTTAAAGTATGCATTGATGTTGTATTTTTGGATAATATTAGAGAAATTCTTATAAATAAATAATGGTAATTCAATTTGTGATTGGGTTGTTTATCTAATTACTGGTGGTTTCTGGTTTGTAGGGTACTGGGCAGAACTGATTACAAAAGACAAAAGAATGGTACCATCAGTCTTTTGCAGTTCAATAAAACCATCTTTATAGGTTCTGCATCACATTTATGGTGCTGACTGCAGCATATCCGCTCAGGTCAATGTTTTCATAATCAAATTGGAGATCTAATATTTATGTTTGTCATTGGTTTGGTCTAAATCATGGAAAAAACTTAGATTATTTGTGTAATTTCCATTTCATAAAAATAGATCCGTCGAGTGACACAAGCCACAGTCTAACTTGGTAGAGATTTTTTTAAGATCAAGGTATACAAACGTCTCATCTTACTAATATTTGGAGTATGTGTAAATTTTTCAATCTGCACACATCGGATATAAAACAATGGAGATTGATCATTTTCGTAGACATTTCTTAAAAAGAGAATTCAATTTTATTTATGTTACTCATTAAGCAAATAGGAAAGATGGTATTACAGGAGATTTTTAAAGGAGACAATGTCAGGTCACTTTAACCACTGATTAGGGGCTTAGAGTTTAATTTATTGATAAAAATATTATTTGTTACATTATTTAACTTAATGATGAAATCAGTCATAGGCAATTTTTTCAAAGTTACTTTTCTAAAGGGGGAACAGTGGTCTCCTAAGGAACAAGCTGACTGTAGAGGTGTTCTTTTGTCTCTCCTTAAAAATAATGTTTCCTAAAGTTTATTGAGTTCAAAACTTTTTGTTTCTATTTTCAATTTCTATGACAATTCCTTTCTTTGACTGTCCCACTTTTTAATTTTCACATTACACAAAAGTGAAAACTTATCAATTTACTACAATCCTTACTGTTGTAAAGTCATAATGACCAGAGATGTAATAATGTTGTGTTTTTATAAATTTTTCTCTATTTTTAAGTCGTCTTATGCCTGAAGATTTATAAAACATGATCTTATTATGATTAAGTTTCCTTTTATTTGATTATTTCTTTAAATAAAATAGAGATTCTTCAAAATTATTTTGATAATAGTCATCTTATATCTTTTTAATTTTTTAAAAATATCACAGAAATGCCCAAATTCATTGTAATTTTTGAACTGTAACCTTGAAGGCAGTATAGAAGTGGCTTTAAAATTGATATTTGATGTGAGCCTCAATCAGTGTTGGGCCCCACGCATCCGACTAGCAATTTCTTGCAATTGAATATCGCCTGATGACAATATTTCTTTCAAACTCTTTTCGTCCAGAAACCTCTAGTGGGACCCTACATGGAAGCTGAATGCTGATAAAGGTTTTCCTACTGCCATTTAAAATTTAGAAGAAAATGAGATTGGCAAATTTTGGGGAGTTTCTTCTTTTTTGAATGAAACACTTATCAACCATTAAAAAATATTCAATTTAATAGTTTATTTGTTTTTTTGTTGGAGAGTTCCAACTTCCAACACCCCACCTCTTTCTGAGTAAGACGTTTCTATAGGTAGGCAGCTCCTTCACAAACCGTGAGCAATGGATAACTATAAAACTCGAATCTACGACTTCTTGTTTTTGAGCCAAGTGTCTTGTGGTTGAACTATTTTTTATGAGATTAATTCAATTTTAATTATTTATTTATAATTTTGCATTAGATGATATAATCTTCATTTGATTGGGGTACCGTTTTTATTTTGATTTGATGGGCAATTAAGATATTCTAATTTAAAAGATTCTGAAAAATGAAGAAAGGAGTAAATCTACCCATATTTTGATTTTGGTTGCTACTATAAAACATCATATTTGAATAAGATGATGAACATAAGCCTTTACAACTACTGTAAAACATAAATATATGAACTTGCATCTATTTTATATCTGTAATTTATATCATTTAAGAAGTTTATTGACATTTTAACTTTAAATTATTTCCAATGAACTGAATGTCCTATAAATCAAATGAATCATGACTTCACCACTCTTTGACCTTCATGTTATTTTTATTTATGCTCTCTACCATCTCTTCATCACTTTCATTTTCTGCTTAAAAAATATTTTATTCTATATTCAAAGAAAATGAGTGATACCTAACTTCTATTGAATTATTTTTATAAAAAATGAAAATTTAAAATCATCTTAAAAACACCTTTTGCAAGAAAATTTGTAAAGGATCATGTTCCATCTATAATCCTTTTCCATCACTATATTAAAGACAAGTAATACATTATGTGTCTTTTGAAAACCCTAATTTTGAGATAATTGAGTTATGAGTTTTTGGTACTCAATTTTGATTATAATAATTTAGGATATACATTGATCATGTCAAACTAAAGTATAATTTTCAATGTCAATTGAATTTTATTTATTAACTCGAACAAATGACATAGATGTTACATAAGAGTTTTATTTCAATCTTCTACTTTATTTTAAATTAGATGCTTCTACATATTTAATTGGACTATATTTTTAATATTTTTTAAATTAATTAATTTAAATTAATTTTCATTTTAAAACTTTATACTTTTCAACAAACGATTGCAGATGACCATCCTTTTTAAACTTAATTTTACTCATCCATTCCGTATCAAATCGTTAATGAATTTATATAGAAATGAGTCAATATACTCATAAATTAAAAATCTTAGTTTTGGATTGAATTTGGGTCGGGTAATTGGGTTGGAACTTGTAAATGGGCCATCTACCCTGGATCAGAATGCCTGAAATTCTGTGTTTTGCTCGACATTTGTCTTTCTCGCTTTCTCTCTCTGGACGGGAAAAGTGGAGACGGTGCATCGAAGAAGAAGAAGGAGGTACTCAATCACATTCTTTCCTTACGTCTTTTCTTGTAACGTCTTTTTCTTCCAACACGTCTCTCTTTCTCTCCCCATCTCACTCTCTTTCTCTCCTCTTATACTTTTCTTCTTTTTAGGGCTTTCCTTTTCTCGTTTTCCATCACCGACTAAAACCCTTTTCCCCCATTTAATAATTTCTCACGCATTTCTTCTGACCTCATTCTTAGCCACCAGAAGTAGAAGGAGAAGGAGAAAAGAGAACAAGAAGGGTTTCAGGTTTGCTATTATTCTCCTTGCCCTTTTTTTTATCCTTTTCTTTTTCTGTGTAGTCATAATTGTCTTAGACGGTGGTAGAATCACAATCTATGTTGGCACTAATTCAGTTTCTTCTGTAATTTTCTACGAACTTACCGAATCTAAGTTGATAGAAATTCTTGATGTTACCAGCCAATCTTGTGGAAGCAGATCAGTGGTCATATCCGAGCCGTTGAGCACTGGGTGGGCCCCATTCTGTGATTCCATGGAGTAATATTGCAGATTTAGGCCATTTTATTAAAATTTCCAATATTGTGGATTTGTGGAAGGAAGGATTATGGAGTACTCAACCACTGACAAATTGAAAAATCGGGCTAGTCGGATCCAATGCATTGAAATTGATGGCCAAGATGATAGCTACATCCACCAAAAGCTGTCTTTAAAAAAAGGGTTTTCTTTAGCTTCATGGCGTAAATATGTTAGAATGGTATTATGTTTGCCCCACCCACCCATCATCCAGATGGTAGTTTTTAGCTGTTCATTATTTTTATATTGGCCATTTGGTGACTTTGGCTCTTGTCTTCTGGGCTTTGTGACATTTAATCAGGGCTCAGCGTGCGATGGTATTTATTTAAATTTATCAGTTTATTATGCAGAATCAACAAATCCCATGTTTTGGGATTTACTGAATCCGAACCTCATGTCCATGTTGTATTCTAATGCATTTAACCATACCCATGAAACTATGGCAGTATGGCTACATCAGTCACTCCACTAAGAGGCAGCTCTCTCTAGTTCTGTTGAAAGTTGATGGTCCCATTAATTAGTTGAGCTCCCATGCACATTCTTATCATGACATGGGTGGAGGGGATATGATTTACAAAACTGAAGCTTTGAGAGAAGCCCCAAAACCCCAGGCTTTCACCCAATTAGACAATCCCCCATCATTTGAATATTCTGAAAATGCCAAATCCTTACATTGTTTTATAAAGTCAGTTTTCTTCTCAATAAAGAAATTTCTATAATTTTCAAGAAAATAAAGAGATCTCTACCTTCTCCATCTCTAGACCATAGCTATTCTTGTTTCCCTTCTCCCTTTTATAGATCACCCTCCTACTCTGTTCCTCCTTTTTATTTCCCCTAATGATGTTTTTATCCTAAACCCTGTCACTATGATTTGGGGTTTGTAATCAGTTGAATCAGTTAAATGTACAGGGATTTATGGTGGGTTTTAAAATAACGATTTTAGGGCCTTGAATTCAATGGGCCCCGGTGGTCTGTTTTGTTGTATATGCCTTCTTTTCTCCTTTCTTTGAATAAAATTATCAACCTTCAAAAAAAGAAAAATTCAATGGATCTTTTAGATGGGTTCTTTATTATGGGGACTAACGGACAAACAAATGATGTGCCAACTTTTGTTCATCAACTTATAGGACAGATATATATATATTTGTCTGTATGTGAATGATTTCTGTTCACCAACTCACTAGAGAAATATATCTATCTCAAGTGGTTAAAAGAACTTACTAGCATTAGGAAAAGAAGATGCAAGAGAACTTGATGTAGGACAAAGATTTGAGAGGATTTAGTCCATGTTTAGAATCAAATTTACAATAAACAAACCTGGTAAGTTACCATTCACAAAATGAAAGTTTTCATAACAGGTGGGTGAAACAAAAAATCTTCGCTACTCAACTTCAAATATAGGGAATTTTCCAAAATTTCTTCCTCTAATTTAAATAAATTGAAATAAATCAAATGTACACTTATAGTAATCAATGGAGAGAGTTATTGGGTCTTGATTAGGGGTGGCAACGGGTCGGGGTCCGACCCAAGCCTGATTCGATTATTTAGTAAATGAGTGGGTCATAGGACTGGGATCGGGCCACATTTTAAGGCCTGTCTGTCGACCCTAGCCAAGGGGGTCCAACCCATCCGACCCGTTGTACCCTACTTCAATATATGATTCATGAATCATATAAAAATAAATAATGATGGTAATAATTACTTAATACCCTAGTTCGTAGCCCTACTGAACACTCTAACATGATAGTTAGTAACTACTTTGATACATGTAAGAATTACACAAACGTGGGGGTTGTAGGGAAGATACTTGAATAACCCATCCAATCTATTAAAGGTCCTATCACTATAAGATCAATTAAAATATGAAATATGGCCATTATTGAAAGCACAAAAATAAACGTTGATGGTGCCATTTTGATTCAAGTATACACACAATTTGGTCTTCATCACAACATTTAGGCAAATAAACAATATGTTGCCTTTTCCATTGACCGACTTATAGAAGCAAATATTTGGTAGGGAAAATTCCACTGTTTGAGATAGTTCAAACTCAAGATTTTATTGTTAATTATCATCCAATAAAGTGCATTGGTCTTTCATTGCTTCCTTTGCCCACCCACAAAAAAGTGGGGAAAATCTTTGGAGGAAAAGTTAGATTGGGATTAAGATGATATGTTTGTAAATAATAATTTAAGATGATATTTGTAAACTGCCTTATGGCTAAATTTGTCTTGAGACTCCTAGATGCAAGTAAATTAGTCCTGCTAGATGGGAAAGAACCTTACATACTCCACCTAATCAAACAATTTTAATCACCTTTTTTGAACAGTACGACCTTTGAAATCAAATTAGTTAAAAGGGTTCTGTTCCATTTGAAGCCTTATGGTATCAAATATTGAGATTCCCTTTCTAACTAGGGATCCATTATCCTTATTATCTATAACTGAATACATGTCCTTATTTCATTCTATATATTTGACATCTTTTCTCTCTCCTTTCTGATGTATTACTTTCTTCGCCA
Organism: Chimonanthus praecox; assembly: GCA_022113865.1. NCBI lineage: Eukaryota > Viridiplantae > Streptophyta > Magnoliopsida > Laurales > Calycanthaceae > Chimonanthus > Chimonanthus praecox. Next base: position 443,363 of record JAINRJ010000132.1, read on the forward strand.
ACTCAACCTCACTAACGTAACTATCATAGTGCTCTCTTTGTTAATTTTAATGACAAAGGATTTACTTTACATTTTAAGTTTTACTCTTACCATATGCCAATGGATAGTCTTGCTCATCACCTTTGCCTCCGCGTGAGAAACTCTCTTACAATTTTTGTCATTTCAAGTTTGTAGCCACTTTTGGAGGAGTTTTGGAAATGGATAGCTAATAAACAAGAAGGTAAAGTCGATTATGTGAGTTTTTCAAATAGAATTTTTTTTTTGGGAAAAGGAAAGTGGGACTAGTGCAGAGTTGTAACATTGGAAATGCCATCCTACTAGTTGGGCATCCACTTCCATATTCAACTCTCTACAAGTGTATACAGATTGCAACTCTATGCAAGATACCATTTCCCTTCATTTACCAGTAACACTTACCTCCACATTTCTCTTGACTTAGCTTCCATCCACTGTAAAGCTTTTTTAAAATTGGCTTTTGTGTGTAAGGCTGGAGAAATCCTTCAAGTCAACCCAAATGCTCTCTCTGATATATATATATATATTCTTTTCAATCTAATTCTGTGCTAGATGTGCACACCTTGACCGATTGACTCTTACCAAGGACTTCTATCTGATACTGCTTCCAAAACACCTCTTTTTTTTTTTTTAAATGGACCAAACACCTTGAAATTACTTTGCTGTTGTCTACTCGTTCCTTTAAGTATCTAGGGAAATTATCATCTGCAAACTAAAATGGTTTTTTCGTACCACCACATACAATCTTAAAGCCACTAAACCACCTTATGGTTCTTGCCTTCTCTAACATTCACCCAAGACCTTCAGCTAAGAGAACAGGAGTGGGTGGGTCCCAAGTCTTAGTGGTCTAAAACACTTTTTTAATTTTAAAAAAATCCCTTCAACATTGTTGTTTGCAATCACTGACATAAAGGTGGTTGATATATATTGTAAAATCTGTCTTGGCTACTTCAAAAGTCCTTTCTTACCAATATAACTTTTATGATCAACATGATCATATTCTTCTTCTTTGTATGTTGAAAAGCATTCCTTCTTTTGTCCTATTTCTAGAATGAATTGCCTCATTCATTGAAAGTGCATCTGCTTGTCTGATTGATTTCTCTACTTTTTGTGTTTGTTAATGGAATATTGGCCGGTGACAATACACAACACACATCTAGCTTATTGATATGTTCTAAAAACTTAAGTGAATCAATGCCATCAAGGATTTGCCAATCTCTTAAAACAAGCACACAAAGACACTCATCACTTGGGTTGAACTAATGGTGGAGAGCGTTACTTTCTTAAGCCTGTTAGCAAAGTCTTATGATAAACTTGTAAGCATATTTTTTTTCCTCCGAAACATTACTTGTAAGCACATTTTACTAATAATCTCATTCTTTCAAATACACCTCGATCATTCTCATGAAATAATGAATTGAATCTCCAACATAAATGAAACTAATAATTGGAGCCATCTGGGCTTCGCGCCCATCACTATCAATCTTTTTAAGAACCTTGTAAACTCTTCCTGAAATACCTCCCTAACTGCTCAACTCTATCCTGAAAAAGTCTGAATTCCTATCCAACGTAGTCCTTTAAATGCACTTGAGAAAAAAGCTGAAAAGAACTCTTTCAACCCTTTTATATCACTTGGCCTTTCTATGGCTTTCACCCTAGCATTGATTTTTCATGACATGTTGCCTTACTGTGAAAGAAGTTTCAGATATTATCAAATCTCTTTTTTCTTCTACATCTAAAAGATACTAAGACCACCAGCACTTCCAACAGTTGGTCTTACAATGGTTGTCGTCCCAGTAATCATCCAATCTTCAAGGTGGTTGCTGAATTGTGTGTATATTTGTTATGGTAACCAATCAAAAGAAAATCTTACTCAAGACAAAAAGAATTACATCTCAGTCGAACATAGTGGTACAAAAGACTTTTATGACATAAAACCACTCTTACAATCCCTCTATTCCGAAACATGACCCCAACCAACAAGAAAAAAGAAAAAAAATTACACAAACTCTACAATATCCTGCTCTCAATCCACTCCAGATTTTGCCAAGAAATCAGCTACTCCCTTAGTCGTTTCTGAATTGCTGTATTTCTAATGGTTGAGTGTTCCTGATACTGTGCAGAACTCTCCAGCTTCCTAATATCTGCCAAGAGTGTAATTGTGGTTAGAGGAGTCTCATACTGAGATTCACCTGAATCAGAATAAATGTCATTGCACAATGTTGAACTCAACTCATCGCACAATGTTGAACTCAACTCCAATTTACATCTTTCACTCCATCCTCATCTTTGCTTTACAACAACCTGCCATCTAGCCTTGTATTTCCTCCCTCGTGTCATCGTTTTCTCTCTCCCCGCTGCATAATCTGGTCTTGGATCAAAGTCGTCCTCTTCTTAGTTGGGCCTGATTTAGGATTTTCAGCTTGTACTTGGTTTAGATTCAACAGTTGGGTCTAGTTTGTTTTATTTTCTTTCTTCTTTTGTATTGGAACTTGGGCTTGGTCTAGGATCACTGCTCAAGCTTGGAGTTCTAATTTCATCTGTTTGATCAGTAACACATGCCATTTAAGTCAGGTCTCAACATCTATCTTAATTGCAAGAGAACTCCTTATTGAACTGCAGATGATATCATCATCACCACTACTGCCACTACCACTTCATCTAAGCTTTGTTTCCCCAAACATTTAGGATTGGTTTTTCACGTTCTACCTTCCCTCTCAACCCTATCAGCAACCATGTTCTCTATCCCTCCACATTCTACCATACCATGTCTTACCATCTTAACTCTTGTTTTAACAGTTTGCCCCTTCTAATATCTTCTACTTGTAATCCTTAAAAAATTTGTACTGGGGCTGTTTTTGGTTTCTTGTGGATATGTCCAAACCATCTTGACTGGCATTCCTTTATCTTTTCTTCTGTCAGAGCAACTTTGAGACCTTCTGAATGCATTCATTTCTAATTTTGTGTTTTCTTGTTACACCATCCTCCATCTGAATTTATTCATGCTGCCACATTACTTTATCATCTCGTCCTTTCTTCATTGTTCAATGTTCAGCTACATACAGCACTACAGGGATAACTATTGTCTTATATAAATGCCTCTTTAGTCCATACATCAATCTTCTACATATGACATTCTACTAGTTTGTCTATACTTACCCCACCTCTATGACCATCCTGTTAGCTACACCCAATTAGTGCCACCTTCATTTTGTTCTATAGTTGCACTTAAGTATCTGAATTTCTCAAAAGATGGTACTAAGTATCAAAATCTCTTAAAAGATGGTACTAAGTAATTTTCAACTGTATTCAGTTCATCCTTCCACATTATATCTGCGATACTTACACTCCATATGTTCTGTTTTTGTCCTACTAATTATAAGTTTTTTGGATGCTTTCCTTCACATTTTGGACTTGCTATTTAGCTGGTCGCTGGTCTTTTTAATTAGCACAACACCTGCAAACAACATACATCAGAGAAGTTTATCTTGGATTTCTAACATTAGGTTGTCTGTAACCAAAATAAATAAGGGCTTAAACAGACCCTTGGTGGAGCCCCATTCTGAGTAGGAATTTTGTGGTATTGGGAATTATATTATCCACATTATCACCATTTGGTATGGGTTGTTGGATAAACAATAGTTTTGAATAATTGTGATTCATTCATTGGGCAGTGACTGTTTTGAGTATACCATGGTCTATTTGGTTGGAGACGAATTCCAAAATATTTAGGGGTAAAGAGACTTTTGTTAGGCATCTTATTGAAGTGATAAAGAGTAGAGCTGTTTGGTGGATAGTGGAGTCTGGCAAATTCCGGGGTGTTACTATCTCAGATATTTGCAGGGCTTGGGAGTCCGTGGATCATTCTACGTTTCATATAGATTCTCTGACAAATGTTGTTTGATCTCCCTCCAGAGATGGGTCCTCTCAAGCTTAACTCCGATGGAAGTTGTGTGCGTGACCTTGGCTTAGCTGGATATGGGGGTGTGATTCGCAATGGTCTTGGTGATACTTTGTTTTCCTTTGTTGGTCCTTTCCGCACTTGTTCTATTCTTGATGTGGAATTACATGCCCTTTGGAGAGGTGAATTAGTTTTGGAGGAGTTAGGGACAGTTGGGAGTATCTTAGAAGGCGATTCTAAGATAGTTGTTGGTTGGGCTTTGGGCTCCATTTGTCCATGGACTTATTTGGATAAGGTTGAAAGGATTTACCATGCTATTGAGGTCTTTACTTATTCGGTTTTTTGAGCTCCTCGCTCTGCCAATTCTGTGGCAGATGAGTTGGCTCATCAAGGTGTTTCATTGTCATCAGAAAGTGTAAATAATTTAATGTAATTTTTTTTTGAAAGATGATAATTTAATGTAATTTGAGGGTGGGCGTTTTTTGTTTATTTTCTTCGGTGGCAAGCTCTGTATGTTCTTCCTTCTTTGATCAATGAAGTTAACTTTCAAAAGAAGAAGAAGTTGATTCATTCACCAACCTGTTTGAGTAGTGATTTCTCAACTATTTTGTATATTTGACGCTAAGCAATTAATTTGATACTCATCAACTGATCGTTTATTGGTGTGTGCCATGATTAAAAATCTGGAGGTCTGAATTCATTAATGTGCTGCATTTTTATTACTATTCTATTTTATGCATTTCCTTTCTCATTGGCTCCATTTTGTACACACGCTTATGGCAGACCAATATTCAGGAGCCAATTGTTATGTCTCTGCATTAGGTTCTCTTTATATATACCCTTGACTTCATGTCAATTCTAACAAATGAGGTCTGAATTCTAATTTTTGGAATGGGGTTTGAATATGCTAAGGAATTAATTTTCAAATAGAAAAAGTAACTAGGGCAAGAGGCAAGCCCTGGAAGGGATAACTTTAGGTAATCCCCACCAAACTCACAGCAGGATTGGTGCAACTCATACTCATTTCGTGATATCAAGTATGCCTTTATCTTGCTATTGACAATTTTTGATGCAATCATCTTGGGTTTGGAATTGTTAGTTCTCTTATGTACTTTTGGTAACTCTTTGTTTAGCTACTTTGAAATTATTTTTTTACAGGAGTCCTGTAGCGTGAAAATATGAAGAGACTGTTGGCCATGTGTTCCGTGGTTCAGTAAGTGTTGCAAGTTGAGCTGCAAATTAGGAAGGGGTTAAATGATGGAAACCTATACAGACGAAGAACAAATTGAAGATTACCTCTTCAAGATTGTTCTTATTGGTGATTCTGCTGTTGGCAAGTCGAACCTCCTCGCAAGATTTGCTAGGGATGAGTTCTACCCAAATTCAAAATCAACCATTGGAGTGGAGTTTCAAACCCAAAAAATTGATATTGATGGAAAGGAGGTTAAAGCACAGATTTGGGATACCGCAGGTCAGGAACGTTTTCGAGCTGTGACATCTGCCTATTACCGAGGTGCTGTTGGAGCTCTTCTGGTATATGACATCAGTCGACGCCAGACTTTTGAAAGTGTTGGCAGATGGCTTAATGAACTACATAGTAAGCAACCTTCTTTGAGAATATTTCATTCTTAGACTTGATGTTCCCATCTCTGCTATTGTTCAATGTCTGTGAGGTGAAACCATAACAATCAATACATGCCATTCATATTATCCATCATTTGTGTTGTATTAATCATGACTTTTGGACTTTTGGTAAGCCCATCTGGTTAGGCCAATTGGTTGGGGTTCAATTTCAGGCATTGAGCTATAATTTTTTCACTAATGATGGCGTTGAGCTATAATTCATTATTAGGTTTGGTAAACCCATAGGCGATAGATACAGCCGACACGTTGGTACTAGGGTGCAAGCTTCTCATCAGGTTCACCCCAATTTAAGTGCCTCTTTCCATGATCAGGACAATCAAGTGGGTCACACATATAAAGGTCCATATTAAAGTGCTTGCATAGCTGTTTGATGATTGGTGCATCATTTTTTTTAATTTGGACTTGGCCAACCTAGATCCTACCATATGCAGAGCTATAGATATAGATGCTTGCACATTGCTCCTTGGGCTGGGTGCACACACCCATGAGTTGGTCAGTCACGACTTAGCTCCTCAGTTTTTATAACAATTATTTTTTGTTTTTTGCTGCTTGTATGAGAGCTAAGTTGCAGGAGTACCGATAGAGTGTCGGTGTTTGACACAGTATGAGGTGTCGGACACGGCGACCCAAAGAAAATAGGACAATGGGGACAGCACCATGTTTAAATAAAATTGAATCTAAGTTTATTTTAAATGAAAATAAGGTGTGAAATAATAACAATGGAAAATAATATACTAGTTTTACTCTAAATATTTAGGTGACAAAGGTTTTAAGAGGTGAAATGTGTTGTAATATTTTAGTAAAACAATGTTAAAAAGACTAAAATAGTCCATGAAGAATGGGTATGAATGTCCACAAGTGTTTGACACGGATGCAAGTGTCAACATGGGTACATCACACATTTCTGAAAAGTGTGCAACCAGAGTTGTTGGAAAACAAAATGAGCCAGTGGCATGTAGCTGAATTGACTTGTGGTTTCTGAGTAGTGACTTGTGGCTGATTTTTTTTTTTTTTTCTCATCTGAAGCCGACAACATTAGGGTCAAAACTCAGACCAAGGGGTGACTTGCCAATTTTCCTCATTCTATTCTGTTGTTTGATTTACTCAGTCGCTCAAATTGTTTATTTTCTGTTGAACAGCTCACTCTGACATGAATGTAGTTACCATTCTCATTGGCAACAAGACTGATCTAATAGATGCCAGGGCAGTTAGTGCCGAGGAAGGAATGACCCTAGCAGAGGCCCAGGGCTTGTTCTTCATGGAGACCTCAGCTCTTGATTCATCGAATGTATCTGCTGCCTTTCAGACTGTTGTCAAAGAGATATATGGTATCTTGAGCAGAAAAGTCATCCTCTCACAAGAGCTGCATAAGAAGGAGGAGTCAACATCACTGAACAATGGGAAGACTGTTGTATTGCAGGCAGATGAAAGTGAAGTTCCACAAACGAAGAAATTTGGCTGCTGCTCTTCTTCCTAATACCTGAATCCCATTTAAGCCTTTGTTTTCTTTTTTCTGTATTTCTTGTTTGGGATCTCAAATTGCAATTCAAATTCTTTTGGCATCATCCCACCATTGTAAAAAAAAAAGAAGAAAAGGTGTGATTCTCTTATTTGTTGTTTCGCTGCTGATCCAGTCATCCTTCAGGCTGAGAAAAGGTGTTCTGTGAGTGCATCAGGCAACAGCAAATCCATAGCTTCCTGAAAGGTTTATCCTAGATACAGAACCCAAACTACAGTGATCGTGATCAGTCCTTCAATGGATGCAGGATGTGCCAGAAGAGACCCAGGTTTGAAGGCCTCCATTCAATCAATGGCCTACTTATACAGTCAAGAATAACACAGGACCTTCTAAGGGGGAGAAAAGGGTAAAAGAAGGGATTTAGAATTTTTCTTATATGGACTTTTGGGTCATAAATCAACTCTAGGGTCCATCGATGCAACATTTGGATTAGTAAGCAACACATTACATGTAAGGAATTGGTAATGCAGTAAACTGATTCAGGGTCTTTTGTTTGGTGCTTTCCTAGTTTCCTAAATGCAATGTTATCTGAAAGTGTCAAGAAATTTTTTCTTTGATGAAGCATTTAAAATTGTTTACTCATTTTGTACGGTGAAGCCCATCCTCCTATGTTTGGATTTGGAATTGGAAGCCTGATTTTTCAGGTCTTATGATAAAAAGACTAATCCAAGTAGATAGTCTTATTGTTTATTTTTATTTTTTGGGCAATTGGATGGGAGACACAACCTGCTTGTAGTCTCTGTGCTAGATTACCAATAATTAGGGCTGTACTGTCATTCAGTTTATGACTCATGTGGTGAGGAAAGGGGCTTGAGTGAGTAGTTTAGTGTGATTGGATAGAGTCTAAAATTTGTCTGACACTCGCTTCTTTTTATTACTTGGTTGCATAAAATTCAAATTTAAGGCTTTTCTTCCTGAAGAGTTTAATTATATATTTCATTTAACTATTTTTTATTCTTGATTAAATTTTTTAGAAGAAATTGTATTTTACTACGAAGTATTTGAAATTATAACTCAACAAAAAAAAAAAAAAAACCGTAATATTGTTTTAGAGGATATATATTGGGTAGTTGAAGGTGAAACTTTTGTTTAGGCACCTATATTGCTCTCTTTGGTCTTTACTGTAGGGATTCTGATATGTCCATGTTGATTGTGTATTTTTGAGTAGTACACCCCAACCGGATGGAATTGCCATCATATTGTGAAATTTAATCCTAATCATATTTGAATCTTACAACCCGATAATCTAAATGAGAATTAATTTAAATAAATATTTATCGTTAATATTAATGTTATGAGTTAAATCACATCAGAATAAAATTCAAATATCTCAGTCATGCTATCTATCATATTAGGAATTAGGAAATAGTATCACTTATGAGATATAATTGAATCTACCACTTGAATTGAAGGTGCTTATTATTTACTTTATTTTTACAATTTTGTAGTTTCTTATGCAATTTTTTAGTACATTTTGAAGATCATTTTGTAGTTTTTTCTTATAATATTTATTAATTATGTCTTGTATGTGAGCCGTATGAGATTTCAGCTATTTTTTTATACGAAACTTGATTATTTAATTAATCTAATTTTCATTTTCTAATAGAAGATAATGTCAATATTTGCAGTTTTGGAAGTATTTGAAATGAATCCAAATCCAACACTTTTAGGTGGATTCGGGTTTGGATCATAAATTTACTATTAAATTTAACATTGTACTTTTTATTAGAAAATATAATTTTAAATTTACAAATATGTAAATTTGACAGATATTAATATATCAATGAAAACATGAAGAGTTATATTCATGTGCATTCACAATTTAACACATCTAAATGGAATCTAGAACTCCTACACATTTTACTCTTACAAGTTACAATTTTGAAGTGAATAAATAGGTTCGAAACTCATTAGGGACTTAGATTTTAAGATCTACCTACATTCGTTAAGCTCATACAAGAATTCCAAAAGTTCACTCTTTTTAAGTAGACGAATCCATCCATTGAGCTAAGATTTTAGAAAACGCTTTAAGTTGCAGATGCTTTCATGGCTCAGTTGGTTAGATCACCCATTCAGTAATCAGGAGGTCTTGCTTTCAAATCTCAATTTTTTCACATTAAAATCATTTGTGTTATTTAATAAAAAATTGTTATATAGTGTCCCTTTAAAAAAAAAAGGAGGGTGTCTCAATATTCTCCTTTTAATTACTTAATTTAAAATTTATAAAATAGATAACTATTTGTTAGAAATTCTTAAATATTTATATGCTTTCATTTGACAAGTTAGCACCCCAAAAACATATGCATGTTCTATTCTATGTCATCAAGTTATCTTTACTATTATATATATTGATAGAATTGCTTCGTTTAAAAAAGTGTCCTCTCTGATTTGATGCTAATTGTATAATTTTAATCATCATCATCAAACTATTTAAATGATACTCCTTCCGTCTTATTTTAGTTGTCTCATTTGAAATATTTGTATATTTTAAGAAACTCTCTATATAAGGCTAGCACTCCATTTAATCTCATCCATTTTCAACATACTTTATACTAGTTCAATACAAATGAGACAACTATTATGGGACAATTCTAAAATCCATATAGGACAACTAATTTGGGAGAAAGGGAGTAATAATTATTTTGTCGTATATATTCTCTATCACATATAATCTCTACTTTTAATATTTTCCAAATCAAAATTTCTTTGAAACTCTATCATAAGTCTTTTCTACAACATATAGATTACATGAAGTCCCGTACGCGTTCAACTCTTTTAGTATTTTTAAATCTAATTGGAACCACTTTTTTAAATACTATTTTCATTAAAAATTAAATACAAAATTCAATTTAACTTTAATTTTAATTTTATTAATGAGCCAACTTGCTTTCCAAGGCCCTCAACTCAACTCTATTTAGAAATTTAAGTTGTCTAATTTTCTTCAACCTATATACGTATTGTTTTGAGTAACCCTTAACTCTAATGGATCTTATTATTTGAGTAAGTTGAGACCATTGGTCGTTTAAGAGAATGAAAATGATATTTTTATTTTTAATTAAAGTACTCATACATATATGTTGACAGAGATAAGTTGTACCAAGATGCTAAGTTTAAACAAACCCTGGTGATGCTAAGTTTTTTTTTTAATCTTTATGCCAATAAATTATAGGTAGCTATCGTCTCACAAGTGTTTTGTGTAACCAGACACGGGATTTAGAATTTTTCCCATTTTACCCGTCCACTGCAGTATAAATCGACTCACCGGATTACTGACTGAATCATTGAACCTTCCATTGCGGTATAAATCGACTCGCCGAAATCTGACAGATTCTGTTTCAACTAGCCAAAATATGACAGGTGCTAAGTTTTTTTTTTTTGAATATTTATGCCAATAAATTATAATCATCTAGACTTCAATCCTTTAAAGAATAAGTTTTCTAAGAGTTGAGACAATATACTGGAATGTAGATATAAATACACAAGTGTGTTTTTTTATGTGAGTATGGCATCTAGCCATCTTTTGCTGAACATTTTTTACTTTATAAAATTTTTGATGCCGTCTTTTCCATAACGGAACACCAAAACGAGTTCCAAAACAAATCTTACAATTATGGTCAAAATACGAAACCAATTCTGTTGAAATGTACAATGCACAACAGTAGGGGCAGAAGAAATGCATATAGGCAATACAAGTATCAACACTAGCCTGAAAGACCTGTCCATGTATTTCAGGAGCAAGGTCGTGCTTGAGTAAACTGCCCAAATGAAATTGAACAAAACTGAGCTACAAGTTTAATTCAAGCCATCAATCTAAGAATATGAAGGTGGCAACCCACTGGAAAAGGGTTGATCCATTTGCTCGATGTACAAACTAGATGATGAGCACTCTGAAGAGTAGAGATGAGACCTTGGTTGGCTCCAGTCCCCACCAAAATCAGAAGAGACCCTCATATTCTAGAATCCAGTTGGTCACAAGGAGAAACATGTTCAGCCAAGAAGCCGGCAGGCTGTGGCAATGGTTGAATGTAGGGCATATGAAGAAAAGAACCAGCAGCAGGTATATAGGTCACAGAAGTGGCAGCAGGTTGCAGCCTTTTTTTTGCTGGCTGCTGCTGGGTTTCTGGTGCTGATGTTCTTTTCGCATGCTTCTTCAGCTGCTCTTGTAACTCAACAATGCGATTTTTAAGGCTCTCATAACAGGATTTTGCATCAAGTTTGTGTTGTTTAATCGCGAAGGTTACTTGGTTCAAGGCATAAATTTCTTTTGACGTGGCCATTCTCTGTAGTGGAAACAAATAACAGTATCCAATCTGTAAGAGCATATTCCCAAACACAATGGGTCTAGAAATAATTACATACCTGTGACATAGTGTTGTCCTTTCCCTTCTCAACTATTTCTTGAGAAGCTTTCCTGGCCTCATCTAAGAATGCCTCCAAGAGGGCAATAGGCGGGAACTTGTCCACAAGTCCATAAGCAAGAATAACCTTCACAGCTTCAACTTGCCTCCCCTCGTTAACCAGCTTTTGAATGTGATCTATTACAGAAGGCTTCAAAGTGTCATCAAACAACCACAAAGGAGAAACAGAGAAAATGCATAATACCAAAAGAAAAACTTCAGGATAGTCAACAAAAAACAATAAATTAAAAACATGGTAATCCAATAGCATTGAACACAATGACAATGATAAATCTTAACTCGTTGAGACAATTCAGGCAAGAAATATTAAGACAGGCAGTATGCCAATGTTTTTTTTTTTTCGGCGGTGTCCAAACGTTGCACCCCACCAGTCCTCCAGGGTGTGTGAAAACCCCCCCTATCTGCACAAACACCGGTAATTTGATGGGACCTTACTTCATTGGGGATCCCATGGTTTGAACCTAAGACCTCCCTCTAGAGATCTTGCTCCCAAACCAATTGAGATAACCCTCTAGAAATATTAAGACAGGTAGCATGCCATTGTTTTAAGGAAATAAAACTCAGGATATACCCTGACCCAGCAACAGCAATGGCTGAGACCATTCAACCATTGGTTCAAAGACATAAACCCTCTAACACATGCCCTTTCATCATTAAATAAAGAGGCTTTTATTTTTATTTTTATTTTCCACATTTAAGCATCACCAGAGGGAATGAAGGTTTAATAGATGGCATCAAAATTAGTTTTAAAGAAAATAAATAAACAACACTCTATATAAATCCAGTCCCTGCCCCCACACACCCTATCCTATTATCAAGAAAAGATGGGAACCAGCCTGCCCGAGATTAATAATTTGAAACAAATTGGTCCAGCGAGCCAGTTCAATCTGAACTGTAATTACAAGGTTTTAAAAATCGGCAATCCGAGTCAACTCCACTAAAATTGCTTTTGTTAGGTGAAACACATTGGGTTGATGTTGCCTTGATCATCTTACTGAATCTCTTGGTAAAGCCTTATCTTGAAAAATCATTCTATTCATGTACTTCAAGACTAGCCAACCCAAGTAGAAACATTATATAAAAACCTTTCCACTACAAATGAGATGCCTGTCTTCTATACATCCATGAAAGAAATAAAGGACCATAAAACAGCCCATTGCATAGACAATAAAACCATTCAACGAGAAGAAAAAGATAGTGAACAAATAAATGGCTCATTGTTTCAACAAGAACCTGTAGACAGTAACCCGTGAGGGTTGGCTTGACAGTTGAAAACCCCAATAAGTCGTGGGAGGTTCTGGATTCAAGTCTCACTCTCAACAAATAAGGGTCACTCCCCTTAGTTTTACTCAGTGTGTGTAGATAGGGAGGTTTGCACATGCCCCAAGGACTTAGTCGGATGCTCTAAGAGGACCGGATACTTTGGACTTTGAAAAAAGAAGAACCCGTAGATAGTTGGAAGGTGCCCATAGTCACAACGAAAAAAGGTTAAGGGTGGTTGTCATATTAGCATTTTCCAGAAAAAAAAAGGTTAATCTTCTCATTATTGGACTAGCAAAGAACAAAAATGCTAAAAAATAACAAACATTTCCTTAACCAATTGGAGGGAGTATATTAATCATTGCTGTCCAAGAAGCACCTTCACTCTTGGAGGGGCCAAAGCCCGTATAGCTGGAAGGTGCTCTTAGTCACAACCAGAAAACATTGAGGGTTAACTTTCAAAAAAAAAAGGTGAGGGCGGTTGTCATATTAGCATTTTCCAGAAAAAGTTAATCTTCTAATTATTGGACTGGCAAAAAACAAAAATGCAAAAAATAACAAACATTTCCTTAACCAATTGGAGGGAGATCTAGGACTGGGTGAAAGTTTGGAGTGTGTTGTGGAAATTGGGTAAAATGGCTAACTCCATTGTTTAATAAAATCTTAGTATTCCCAAGAAAAAGACCAGAAGAATAGTGGAAACAGTATTTTCGTCCCTCTAAAAGAATAAATAAGACATTTCGAACTGTGCAGTGATAATTATTGTGGATGATTATGATGATAAGGGAATAACATTTAAGATGGTTTGGGCACGTATGTAAAAGGCTAGTAATAGCTACAATACAAAAAGTTGTAGGATTATGTGGTAGAATGTAAAAGAGGGGGGAACTTGAAGACCAATGCATGTGAAGTACAAAAGAAGAAATACTTATTGAGCAGAATTCCCAAATGTGCATAATGTGGCAAAAGCAATGCAACACAGAGCCCAACTGTGGCGCACTAACTAGCAAATCAAGTGAGAAGAAGCCATCTATTTTATTTTCAACATCGGAAGTCCTAGTCAGAAAAATCCTCTAACTTAGTAGGTTATGGAGTCACTAGATGATTACTATTGTTATTATAATTTATTAAAACTTAGTTTCCTCGTTGGTGTTTTAAGTTTTTGTTTATCAAATTATATTTTAAATCTAAGGATTGCCCCAACTGTTTATATTTTTTTGGAGTGTGTTGTGGTATTAGCCCAAATGTCTTAGTTTGTTTGGCTGTAATTGTGTAGAACACTTGGATTGAAGTGAAAAGAGAGGACATGGTAGATGAATTGAGTGAAATTCATATAGAAGGGGCGCAAAAATGTAGAACTCAAAACACTGACAGCATATGGATTGAGTGAAATTCTAAGACGTCTGCATGGTCTTAGCCACAGTATGGTTTCTGACTGAACAATTGAACATTAGAGCATGAGGAGAATAAAATTACATATATTCTTACCCGGAATTTTATCAAGAAGATCAAGTTTCCGGCAGAAGTTCACTGACTTTTTGAATTTAAATTTGCCAACCAATATAAAGAGCTCATCTGCATCAAAATCAGAAGCCAACCCATATGAAGCCACGAGCTGTATAAAAGCCCGAACATCACACTTCAATTGTGCATCATCCATATTCTGCTTCCCAGCAGCAGCAGGCTTATACTTGGGAGCAGTTGTTAATTTTTCCTTCCACGCAGCTGTAGATTCGCATACATTTCTCCCCATCTCTCTTTCAAGGCAACTGCCAACTTCAATGCTCTCCTTCTCTGAAATGTAAACCTCTGGTGTGATATGCATTACCAACCCCAGCAAGAAATTCCAGCCCTCCTTGTCATCCAAACCTTCCAAAACATCCAATGCCAACTTTGCCGGATTGGAGGAGGATCGTAGTGTCCGCACTGCCATGCCAGAGATTGCCAGAAGGGTTTCCAAGTTTAACATGATGAGAGACTGCAATTCTCCAGCGCTCGCCTCTTGGGCTGTGTCCCCTTCATCAGATGGCTTAGATTTTATGCCATGGGCGCTCGATTCCTCGGTCTTTTCTTCCGTAGGCGTTTCTCCCTTCCCTTTATCCGAAGGAAGAGACTTGATTGCTTCTCCATCCCATTATCTGATGGCTGAGATTCAATGACGACAGCTTTTCTCTTTTCTTTATCGGGCTGCTGAGATTCAACGGCTATGGCCTTACCCTTTCCTTTGTTGGACGGCTGAGATTCTACAAAGACGACGGTTTTTCCCTTGCTTTTATCGGAAAGCTGAGACTGAACGACAACGGCCTCGCCCTTCCCTTGATCGGACGGCTGCGACTCGACCACGACTGCCTTTTCTTTTCCTTTATCGGGCGACAGATATTGGAGAATCTGCTGGCAGCGGCGTTCTTTGGACAGGAGGTCTTGGAAACTTTGATGGATGGAATTATGGATAGGAAGGAAGTGATTTTCGATGTCTTGCCACCGAAAAGGAAGGCAACAGGAAGAGAAAGAGGATTTCGACAGTGTGATTGGAGAAGTTCATATCCTTTTCGAAGATCTCCCTTTCTCGCTTCTACCAGTTGTAACTGGATCGAAATCGATTCCAGAGAAGAAGACGACATTGAAGAAGAAACGGGACTGGTACAATCGGAGTACCCTAGTATCTTTCATAACTTGATTTTATTAAATAAGATTATTTAAAATTATTTAAAATTTTAATAATCAAATTCATGTTATAGAAAAGTGAATTAAAAAGTAACATCAACTATTAAATACATTATATGTTTAAATTTATTAACCAAACTCATCAAAATACTTGAATTTTACTACAAGAGTTTTTCATTCCAAATGTATCGATTACTGTTTTTATAGTCAATTTATCATTTAACATAAAAGAAAATTATAAAGTGTACTTGTGTTTTTTCTTTTTTCCTTTAGCTCAATGAATTGGATAAAGTATAATTTGTGGTAAATTCAACTGTTAGAATTATTTTTATCTTTCAAAGTTAAATTCAACTAATTTTATATGTAATAAAATATTTGTTAATAACTTATTTTGTTTCATAAGAATAAGAGATTAAAATGATTTAATGAATCTCAAAATATTTTTAAGAAACAAAATATAAACTGACAGGAGTTTAAACGACAATAATTGTTTTGTCGTACATATTCCATATCTCATATAATCTCTACTAATTATTAGGAATATCGTTATTTTTTATATTTTTCGTTGATACATACCAGTTTCAATGTATTCATGTATATTTTCAACATATAGACTATACGAAGTACCTTATGCATTCAACTCTTTTAGTATTTTAAATCTAATTGGAATCACTTTTTTTTAAATACTTTTTCATCAAAAATTAGATACAAAATTCATTTAAACTCAATTTTTTTTTAATGAGCCAACTTATTTTCTAAGGCCCTCAAACTCAACTCAACTCAACTCAACTCGTATTTAGAAACTCAAGTTGTCAAATTTTTTTCAACAATTTTTTACTTAGGCAGATTCAAGTATTCAACCCATATACCTATTGTTTTGGCCCCTTAACTCTAATGGATCTTATTACTTGAGTAAGTTGAGACCATTGGTCATATTAGAGAATGAAAAGGATATTTTTTATTTTTAATTGAAGTACTCAGTCTCATACAAACATGTTGACAGAGATAAGTTGTACCAAGAAGCTAAGTTTAAACAAACCATATTTTTTTAAATTATAATCATCTAGGTTATTACTTCAATCCTTTAAAAAATAAGTTCTTAATATTTTCTTGCAGATGCTCCAATGATAGAAGGATCTCCAAATTAAGGGTGTGCAGACCCAGAATCATCCACCAATAACGAATCAATTTCTTGAGTATTTTTTAGATTTCTTTTGTCTAATTCAATTTGTAATTGATTGTTATTAGAGAAAAATTTCAAACATTGTGAAATTAATTATACTATTATGAATTGAAATTATAGTTATTTAATGATAATTTATTTTTTATTTATGTAGATTAGTGTAAATGATGAACATAATTAATTTAAATATATTTATAAATTTGTATTATTGTAGTAGTGGCAGAAGAAATGCACAAGCAATTCAAGTATCACCACTAGCCAGAACGACCTGTCCATGTATTTCAGAAGCAAGGTCATGCTTGAGTAGACTGCCCAGATGAAATTGAACAAAACTAGGCTACGAGCTAATTTCATGCCATCAATCTAAGAATATGATGACAGATGGTATAAAGGTGGCAACCCACTGGAAAAGGGTTGATCCATTGGCTTGATGTACAAACTAGATGATGAACACTCTTGAAGAGTAGAGATGAGACCTTGGTTGGCTCCAGTCCCCACCAAAATCAGAAGAGACCCTCATATTCTAGAATCCGGTTGGTCACAAGGAGAAATATGTTCAGCCAACAAGCCGGCAGGCTGTGGCAATGGTTAAATGTAGGGCATATGAGGAAAAGAAGCAGCAGTAGTAGGTATGTGGGTCACAGAAGTGGCAGCAGGTTGCGGCCTTTCTTCTGCACGCTGCGGCTGAGTCTCTAGTGCTGATGTTCTTTTAGAACGCCTCTTCCGCTTCCGCCCTGCCTGCTTCTTTCGTAACTTGGCAACACGAATTTCAAGGCTCTCACACCAGCGTCTTGCATCAAGCTTGTGTTGTTTAATCACAAAGATTACTTGGTTTAAGGCAGAAATTTCTTTTGAAATGGCCATTCTCTGTAGTGGGAACAAAAAACAGTATCCAATCTGTAAGAGCGTATCTGTTCTAATTCCTAAACACGATGGGTCTAGAAATAATTATACATACCCATGACATAGTTTTGTTCTCTTCCTTCTCAACTAGTTCTTGAGAAGCCTTCCTGGCCTCATCTAAGAATGCCTCCAAGAGGGCAATAGGCGGGAACTTGTCCACAAGTCCATGAGCAACGATAACATTAACAGCTGCAACTTGCCTCCCCTCGCTAACCAGCTTTTGAATGTGATCTATTACAGAAGGCTTCTAAGTGTCATCAACAAAAAACAATAAATAAAAAACATGGTAATCCAACAGCAATAAAGATTGAAAATTGACCTCAATAACAATGATAAATCTTAACTCGTTGAGACAATTCAGGCAAGAAATATTAAGACAGGCAGTATCCAATGTTTTAAGGAAATAAAAACTCAGGCTAGACCCTGACCCAGTAACAGCAATGGCTGAGACCACTCAACCACAGGTTCAAAGACATGAAACCTCTTACACATGCCCTTTACACATGCCCTTTCATCATTAAATAAAGAGTTATTTATTTTTATTTTCCACATTTAAGATTCACCAGAGGGAATGAAGGTTTAATGGATGACATCAATTAGTTTTAAAGGAAATAAATAAACATCACTCCATATAAATCCAATCCCTGCCCCAACACACCCACAACACACCCTATCCTATTACCAAGAAAAGATGGGAACCAGCCTGCCTGAGATTAATAATTTGAAACAAATTGGTCCAGCCAGCCAGTTCAATCTGAACTCTAATTACAAGGTCTTAAAAATCGGTAATCTGAGTCAACTCCGCCTATACAACTCAGACATGGTCGATACCTAAACAACTTGGACTTGGTTGTATCGGTTAAGACCACCATTTTTGTTGATTTTCAGTCACTTTTCGGCCGATTCCTGTTTGATTCAGAATTGATTCAAACTCAGTCTCCACTGAGTCAGAGACCGAATCTAATATTTAAAAACATCACTCTAAGGAAATTATCCATAGCCAGAGATTCCACAAAGATTAATTCTAATTCAGCCAGACTTCATAGTCCACACCTTTCGTATGATTGCATTAACCCAAATATCAAAGATGTTCAAAGATGCACCATTCTCGTGAGATTTCCATAAAATAAAGTCATCTGAGAGTATCATGAGATTCTTAAAATACAACAATTACAAGCCTTGCAATACTTTTGCAGTACTTATGAAAAGTCAAGTAGAATGTCTAAAAATTCAAATTTATTTAGTAGTTTAAACAACTTACATATATTTTTTAAGATTTAGTAAATTTTTGAAAAAAAAATATGTTTGATTTCACATATATTTCCAAAATACATACAAAAATACAAATTTAAATCATATCAAAAGTAATGCAAACTTAGAAAGGAAAAAATAACAACTTCCCAGCAATAAAAAAATGGTGAAAATACATATTGTAATAATGATTGCGACAGTAGGATGAGAAACTTAAGCAGCATGACAGTAAATACAAAAGAAAGACACTACACTTGTAGCAATTTCCAAATTCATGTTCGATTCAATACATTCACAGGTAGTGAGCCTCAATTTTGTGAAATTTGTGCCTACAATCCCATCACCATTGAAATCGAGTCTTAGAAACTAAACTTAAACTGATCCAATGAAGTTGATTTTTGTGCATGAATAGTTCAAAGATAGATCTTTCCAACCCACACAACCCCAACTCATGCATACAAGCATATACAGATTTCTTCCTGCCAATTCCCTCGTAATCACTAAAGGCGACATTTAAGAAAGAACTGAACCCATTTCAGATAATAGACTTCAGAAGACCAACCCTCCACAAATGAACAGAAAGATTAATGGAAAGGTACATAAAGGTTTCAAGTAAAAGGAAACTCTAAATATGGCCTGAGTAGACCACCTAATCAATAAAAAGATAATATAAACACTCCTTTTCAGACAAAACAAAACAACATTTGGGAAACAATTGATCTCTTTTTTCCTGGAATAATAATGTATTTAATAAATATTTCAAATTAATTATGTTCAATAAAGACAAAACTTTACAAAGAAATGCAAAACGAGTTTGGAAAAAATAGAGGTTATAACAAAGCTAAGGCAGCCTTAGGTTCATTAGGATCTCTCTCTCTCTCTCTCTCTCTCTGGAAACACCATCTAGCATCCCTCAACCCCTATCAAGATATACTTCTAAAGTTCCACTAAAATTGCTTTTGTTAGGTGAAACACATTGTGTTGATGTTGCAGTCCAAGAAGCACCTTAACTTTTGACTAGCCAACCCAAGCTGAAACATTATATAAAAACATTTCCCCTACAACTGAGATGCCTGTCTTCTATACATTCATGAGAGAAATAAAGGATCATAAAACAGCACATTGCGTAGACAAGAAAGCCATTTGACGAGAAGAAAAAGATAGTGAACAAATACATGGCTCATTGTTTCAACAAGAACCCGTAGATAGTAACCCGTGAGGGTTGGCTTGATGGTTGAGAACCCAAATAAATTGTGGGAGGTTCTGCGTTCAAGTCTTACTCTCGACATATAAGGGCCACTCCCCCTAGTTTTACACGGTGTGTGTAGATAGGGAGGTTTGCACATGTCCCAAGGACTTAGTTAGGTGCTCTAAGAGACCCGGACACCTTGGGCTTTGAAAAAAAGAAACCTGTAAATAGTTGGAAGGTGCTCAAAGTCACAACCAAAAAAGGTTGAGGGTGGTTGTCATATTAGCATTTTCCAGAAAAAAGGTTAATCTTCTCATTATTGGACTAGCAAAGAACAAAAATGCTAAAAACAACAAACATTTCCTTAACCAACTGGAGGGAGTATATTAATCATTGCAGTCCAAGGAGCACCTTAACTTTTGGAGGGGCCAAAGCCCATAGAAAGCTGGAAGGTGCTCATAGTCACAACCAGAAAAGGTTGAGGGTTAACTTCCAAAAAAAAAAAAAAAAAGGTCGAGGGTGTGGTCATATTAGCATTTTCCAGAAAAGGTTAATCTTCTCATTATTGGACTAGCAAAGAACAAAAATGCTAAAAATAACAAGCATTTCCTTAACCAGTTGGAGGGAGTATAGTAATCATTGCAGTGCAAGAAGCACCTTCACTCTTGGAGGGGCCAAAGCCCATAGATAGCTGGAAGGTGCTCATAGTCACAACCAGAAAAAGGTTCTTTCAAAAAAAAAAAAAGGTTGAGGGTTGTTGTCATATTAGCATTTTCCAGAAAAGGTTAATCTTCTCATTATTGCACGGCAAAGAACAAAAATGCTAAAAATAAAAACATAACCAATTGGAGGGAGTATATTAATCATTGCAGTCCAAGAAGCACCTTCACTCTTGGAGGAGCCATTGATTTCCAAACAATATTATATGGGTTGAGGAAAAAAAGATTTACTTGAAATGTTAGAACCAAGATCCACCTTCCAAAATCCTCCCACTGGTTCCATCAAAAACTGTCTTTGCATTCTTAAGTTCATTCAGCAAATATTCAAAAAGTGCTATCAAAGAACCTTGTCTGATGATGCAGTGAAGGAAGGTGAGAAATGTATTTGAGACCATTTAATAGAATACAACAGTGAAGTGCACATGGAAATACAAGCAAATGAAGAAATCGTTAACAAAATATCACAAAATGCAAGTGAAATAAACTTCAAAAAAGATTAAGAAAATAGAGATCTAGGATTGGGTGAAAGTTTGGAGTGTGTTGTGGAAATTGGGTAAAATGGCTAACTCCATTGTTTAATAAAATCTTAGTATTCCCAAGAAAAAGGCCAGAAGAATAGTGGAAAAAAGTATTTTCGTCCCTCTAAAAGAACAAATAAGCCATTTCGAACTGTGCAGTGATAATTATTGTGGATGATTATGATGATAAGGGAATAACATTTAAAATGGTTTGGGCATGTATGTAAAAGGCTAGTAATAGCTACAATACAAAAAGTTGTAGGATTATGTGGTAGAATGTAAAAGAGGGGGGAAACTTGAAGACTAATGCATGTGAAGTACAAAAGAAGAATAATACTTATTGAGCAGAATTCCCAAATGTGCATAATGTGGCAAAAGCAATGCAACACAGAGCCTAACTGTGACCCACTAACTAGCAAATCAAGTGAGAAGAAGCCATCTATTTTATTTTCAACATCGGAAGTCCTAGTCAGAAAAATCCTCTAACTTAGTAGGTTATTGAGTCACTAGATGATTACTATTGTTATTATAATTTATTAAAACTTAGTTTCCTAGTTGGTGTTTTAAGTTTTTTGTTTATCAAATTATATTCTAAATCTAAGGATTGCGCCAATTGTTTATATTTTTTGGAGTGTGTTGTGGTATTAGCCCAAATGTCTTAGTTTGTTTAGCTGTAATTGTGCAGAACACTTGGATTGAAATGAAAAGATAGGACATGATAGATTGTAGAGTAACATAACAATGTGAATTTTTTACAAGAAGGGGTGCAGAAATGTAGAACTCAAAACACTGACAGCATATGGATTGAGTGAAATTCTAAGAGGTCTGCATGGTCTTAGCCACAGTATAGTTTCTGACTGAACAATTGAACATTAGAGCATGAGGAGAATAAAATTACATATATTCTTACCCGGAATTTTATCAAGAAGACCAAGTTTCCTGCAGAAGTTCACTGACTTTATTAATTCAAATTTGCCAACCAATATAAAGAGCTCTTCTGCATCAAAATCAGAAGCCAACCCATATGAAGCCACGAGCTGTATAAAAGCTCGAACATCACACTTCAATTGTGCAGCATCCATCATATGTTGCTTCCCAGCAGCAGCAGGCTTACACTTGGGAGCAGTTGTTATTTTTTCCTTCCAGGCAGCTGCAGATTCACATACATTTCTCCCCATCTTCTCTTTCAAGGCAACTGCCAACTTCAATGCTCTCTCCTTCTCTGAAATGTCAACCTCTGGTGCGACATGCATTACCAACCCCAGCAAGAAATTCCAGCCCGCCTTGACATCCAAACCTTCCAAAACATCCAATGCCAACTTTGCCGGATTGGAGGAGGACCGGAGTGTCCGCATTGCCATGTCAGAGATTTCCAGAAGGTTATCCAAGTTTTTCATGATGAGAGACTGCAATTCTCCAGCGCTCGCCTCTTGGGCTGTGTCCCCTTCATCAGATGGCTTAGATTTTATGCCATGGGCGCTGGATTCTTGGGTCTTTTCTGCCGTAGGCGTTTCTCCCTTCCCTTTATCCGACGGAAGAGACTTGATTGCTTCTCCCATCCCATTATCTGATGGCTGAGATTCAATGACGACAGCTTTTCCCTTTCCTTTTTCGGACGGCTGAGATTCTACAAAGACGACGGCTTTTCCCTTGCTTTTATCGGAAAGCTGAGACTGAACGACAACGGCATTTCCCTTCCCTTGATCGGACGGCTGAGACTCGACCACGACTGTCTTTCCTTTTCCTTTATCGGGCGGCTGATATTGGAGGATCTGCTGGCAGCGGCGTTCTTTGGAGAGGAGGTGTTGGAAACTTTGATGGATGGAATTCTGGATGGTAAGGAAGTGATTTTCGATGTCTTGCCATTGAAAAGGTAAGACAAAAGAAGAGAGAGAGGATTTCGAATGTAATTGGAGAAGTTCATATGCTTTTCGAAGATCTTCCTTTGTCGCTTCTACCAGTTGTAACTGGTTCGAAATCGATTCCAGAGAAGAAGAAGAAGACGACATTGAAGAAGAAACGGTGGACTGGCACACTCGGAGTACCCTAAAGACCGAAATAGTAAAGAAGCGATGGAGTATTTTTTATTTTTTATGTCATTTATAGAATCTAACATATGATATAAATAAGTTTAAAAATCAAATTACATTTTATGAAAGGTAAAGTACTAATTATACATTTTACAATTATTATTCTATCATTCATTTAAATTAGAAATGTACAGAAACTTGTCTCCTTGTAAAGATAGAGCTCACTAATAGCTTTAATAACTTGATTTTATTAAATAAGATTATTTTACATTATTTAAAAATTTAATCATCAAATTCATGTTATAGAAAAGTAATTAAAAATAGATATCAACTATTAAACACATTATATGTTTAAATCTATTAACTATACTCATCAAAATACTTAAATTTTACAAGAGTTTTTCATTTTAAATGTATTAATTATTGTTTTTATTGTTTTTATAAGAGCACTTGTTGTTTTTGTTTTTCCTTTAGCACAATGAATTGGGTAAGGTGTAATTGTGGTAAATTCAACTGTTAGAATTAATTTTATCTTTCAAAGTTGGATTCAACTAATTTTATATTTAATTAATTATAATAAATGAAATATTTATTTAATAACTTATTTTGTTCTCTTAAAATAAGAGATTAATATAATTTAATGATTTTTATTGAATAATTTGATAGTCAATATGAAATTTATGTATTCATGTGATTTTGTAAACATAAGTTTATTAATTAGAGAACCCTCTTGCATTTTTTTAGTTTTTGGGATATTTATTATTTTTAATAGAAATATAAGACTATAATTGAATATTGACATTTGATTTAATTATATATATTAGATTGAATTGCCAAAAAAAAAATTAGTTAATATATAATTTTTAAAACACCGTTGCTAAAAATTGATTAATTAATATTATATAACATAAGGTGATTATATATTTATATACATAGTAAAGTTTTTCCATGGATTCATCTTAAAAGGTAAAGTTTCCTATTAGTTTTTTTTCGCCGTCATGCGGTAGGCACGAGTCACGAATCCCTGTGAGTACTCCCTCTCGCTCTTCGGGCTCTAGCGCGCTCTCTCTGGTGTAGTTGCGGGAGAAGATGGCAGAAGGTGTGCCGAAGGGAACCTCCAGAAGGCCGCAAAGCGCGTCCAAGAGACCATTGCGGACCGTCAGAAGGTCACAAGGAAAGGATGCAGCATATTCTGCAATACGGCCTAGAATGGCGTAAGTCCAGCTGAACCTAGGTAGGGTGAAACATGCTCAGCCAACAAGCCGGCGGCTGTGGCAATGGTTTAATGTAGAGCATATGAGGAAAAGAAGCAGCAGCAGGTATCTGGGTCACAGAAGCTGCAGCAGGTTGCGGCCTTTATTTTGCTGGCTGCTGCTGGGTCTCAGGTGCTGATGTTCTTTTAGCACACTTCTTCCGCTTCCTTTCTGACTGCTGCTCTCGTAACTCAGCAATGCGATTTTCAAGGCTCTCACACCAGGATTTTGCATCAAGCTTGTGTTGTTTAATCGCGAAGATTACTTGGTTCAAAGCATAAATTTCTTTTGACGTGGCCATTCTCTGTAGAGGAAACAAAAAACAGTATCCAATCTGTAAGAGCATATATGTTCTAATTCCCAAACACGATGGGTCTAGAAATAGTTATACATACCTGTGACATAGTTTTGTCCTCTCCCTTCTCAACTATTTCTTGAGAAGCCTTCCTGGCCTCATCTAAGAATGCCTCCAAGAGGGCAATCGGCGGGAACTTGTCCACAAGTCCATAAGCAAGGATAAGCTTAACAGCTGTAACTAGCCTCCCCTTGCTAACCAGCTTTTGAATGTGATCTATTACAGAAGGCTTCTAAGAGTCATCAAACAACCACAAAGGAGAAATAGAGAATGCATAATACCAAAAGAAAAACTTCAGGATGGTAAAAAAAAAAAACAATAAATAAAAAACATGGTAATCCAACAGCATTGAAGATTGAAAATTGATCTCAATGAAAATGATATATCTAAACTCGTTGAGACGATTCAGGCAAGAAATATTAAGACATAGGCAATATTTTGAGTTGGGTATTTAAGGACCACTTTCGCGATTTTAACCCATTTTTCACTCCTTCCACTCCTCTCTTCCACCGAGACACCCTAGATTCAGTCAACCCTTTGCCTCTAACTTCCCTCCTATCCTCGATTTCACTCCGTGCATGTGAGATTTTCGGATTGAGCTCACCCTAAGCTACTCCCCATAGCTTTGATTTTCGTTCTCCAAAGGTAAGAGATTCGTCCTTCCCTCTCCCTTTTCTCTTTATTTGATCGGATTTGGGTAAGATATGTCGGAATCTACCTTGGGGATGGCCAATGGGCCTTGTTTGAAGGAAAACCCATGGAATGATTTGGGGTTTCCAATGTGGGATTTGCATGTGAGGGATTTGATGTAGATTTGGGTCTAAGAACCCAAATAGAGGCACATAAATTGGGGAAATGGATGCATTGATAATTTGAAGATGAATTGTGAGATAAATTAGGGGGTTTCTCATGGGATGAGTGGTTTGGCCTGAAGTAGAGGTCAAACCTTGGATTTTATTTGGGGTTTTTGCTTATAAGCACAATGTGGGCCTAATACTTGGAACTAATTTGTGTTACTATGTTAATTAGAGCCTTCTAATCCGAACCCTAGAGCCGAGCAAGTCGACAATTGACCCGGCACTTCTTAAGCACTCAAGGTGAGGAATGCTACACACCTTATCTAAATGATTAGAGAGTAATTATGAGTTATTGGAATTCTTTGAGATGTCTTTATGAGCAAATGCATGATAAATTTATTAATATGTCATGAATGATGAATGGGATGCCTAAATGTGTATGAATTCCCTTTTGTATTTCATGTAGAGTATGTATGAACTTGTGGATATGATGTGTGCAATACATTGAATTGAGAATATGATTATTGTGGATTAAATTGAGTTGATGCGAGAAGAATTGGATTATGAACATGTATGGTGGGAATGTTTGGGGCTATATACGTTAACTCTTGTTAGAGATGGGCTATTATGGGCTAAGTGCAAGGAGAAATGCTTCCATGAGTCCAACTAAATAATCCAATGAGGTTACCCCTTTCCCATGGTCAAACATGAAAATGAGAAAGTGTATAATGTATGAAATTGCTTGGAATGAGTTATGCATGCTAGCTCAACGATTTGAGTTCTCAATGTGTGTGTGACATACCAATTCCATAATGTTAAAGTGGGTATGTCCTATACTCTACTCAATCAGATGAGTTAATTTATGAGAAAGTATGAAGATTTGAATTAAGTGGATTTGTGTCCATTACAAATGGAAGATGTGGGATTCGACACTAAGAGAGATGAGATTTTACCATCCCCTTTAGAATCCCTATTATTGTAATTACCCAACTCTTTAGAGGAGGTTGGTGTAAAGAATGAAGGGAGAATCCTATGGAACTCTACCGGAACAGTGGTGTTCTCCACGGGTACTTGGTCCCGTGTGGTTGACGTCGTAGGGTGAATTCCTTACAAGTTATACACTATAGGGTACCATTAAGACTTTTCTACACACTTGGTGTGCGTGGGTGCACAGAGCTAGACACTATTTCACCCCATGGGAGTCGTGCTAACTTAATTAGACGCGGTCCGACCACCTTGAAGCTTGATTGAATCACCCTTGAAGTCATGGGCCCTAAGTCTAGCTAGAGGTCGTGGTTTATTTATCATATTGATTTCATGTTCCGTAGAAGTATCCCGTTGAGGACTTGGTACACAATGGATAATCAGATAGCATGGCATATTGCATAACCTTATCTACATTCCATTTATACATAATCATGTGGGAGCGTGAGTGTGTGTAGCATGCATGGATTTCCTTATTGATTTGATTGATGCTCACCTCCTTGCATTTGTAGGTATTATTGCACTGGCAAAGTCCGAGGGACCAAGAGACGACCATAAGCAACACTTCTTATTGATTTCCACACACATTTCAATTTCTATGTTTTGAAATTGTGTTCCACATGGTTGTGTAATATTGATGTAATTATTTTGTAAACCAGTGTTATGTATGTGTTCGTACGTGTATTTCCCACGTATGATAAATGTTAGATTCTGTAAATTTTATGAATAGTGGAATTCGGGGCATTGGATTCTCACCAATGTTTGCGTTACTCAAGCCGACATTCTTGCTTCCGCTTCGTCCACACCTATTTCATCCCTCTTAAAAGAATAAATAAGACATTTCGAACTGTGAAGTGATAATTATTGTGGATGATTATGATGATAAGGGAATACCATTTAAGATGGTTTGGGCACGTATGGAAAAGGCTAGTAATAGCTACAATACAAAAAGTGGTAGGATTATGTGGTAGAATGTAAAAGAGGGGGAAAACCTGAAGACAATGCATGTGAAGTACAAAAGAAGAATAAAACTTATTGAGCGGAATTCCCAAATGTGCACAATGTGGCCAAAGCAATGCAACACGGAGCCTAACTTTGGCCCACTAACTAGCAAATCAAGTGATAAGAAGCTGTCTATTTTATTTTCATTATCGGAAGTCCTAGTCAGAAAAATCTAACTTATTAGGTTATTGAGTCACTAGATTATTACCATTGTTATTATGATTTATTAAAACTTAGTTTCGTATTTGGCGTTTAAGTTTTTTGTTTATCAAATTATATTTTAAATATATGGACTGCACCAATTGTTTATATTTTTTTGGAGTGCGTTGTGGTGTTAGCCCAAATGTCTTAGTTTGTTTGGCTGTAGTTGTGCAGAACACTTGGATTGAAGTGAAAAGAGAGGACATGATAGACTGCAGAGTAACATAACAATGTGAACTTTTTACAAGAAGGGGTGCAAAAATGTAGAACTCAAAACACTGACAGCATATGGAATGAGTGAAATTCTAAGAGGTCTGCATGGTCTTAGCCACAGTATGGTTTCTAACTGAACATTAGAGCATGATGAGAATAAAATTACATATATTCTTACCCGGAATTTTATCAAGAAGACCAAGTTTCCGGCAGAAGTTCATTGACTTTTTGAAATTCAATTTGCCAATCAATATTAAGAGCTCGTCTGCATCAAAATCAGAAGCCAACCCATATGAAGTCACGAGCTTTATAAAAGCCCCAACATCACGCTTCAATTGTGCAGCATCCGTTACATTCTGCTTCCCACAAGCAGCAGGCTTACACTTGGGAGCAGTTGTCATGTTTTTGTTCCTCGCAGCCACAGATTCGCATAAATTTCGCCCCATCTTCTCTTTTAAGGCAACTGCCAACTTCAATGCTCTCCCCTTCTCTGAAATGTCAACCTCTAGTGCGATATTCATTACCAACCCCAGCAAGAAAGTCCGGCCATCCGCGTCATCCAAACCTTCCAAAACATCCAATGCCAACTTTGCCGGATTGGAGGAGGACTGGAGTGTCCACATTGCCATGCCAAAGACTGCCTGAAGGTTTTCCAAGTTTTTCATGATTAGAGACTGCAATTCTCCAGCACTCGCCTCTTGGGGTGTGTGCCCTTTATCAGATGGCTTAGATTTGATATCATGGGCGCTCGGTTCTTGGGTCTTTTCTGCCGTAGGCGTTTCTCCCTTCCCTTTATCCGATGGAAGAGACTTGATTGCTTCTCCCATCCCATTATCTGATGGCTGAGATTCAATGACTACAGCTTTTCCCTTTCCTTTTTCGGACGGCTGAGATTCTACAAAGATGAAGGCTTTTCCCTTGCTTTTATCGGAAAGCTGAGACTGGTCGACAACGGCCTTTCCCTGCCCTTGATCGGATGGCTGAGACTCGACCACGACTGCCTTCCCTTTTCCTTTATCGGGCGGCTGATATTGGAGGATCTGCTGGCAGCGGCGTTCTTTGGAGAGGAGGTGTTGGAAACTTTGATGGATGGAATTCTGGATCGACAGGAAGTGATTTTCGATATCTTGCCATTGAAAAGGTAAGCAAAAGGAAGAGAGAGAGGATTTCGAATGTGATTGGAGAAGTTCATATGCTTTTCGAAGATCTTCCTTTCTCGCTTCTACCCGTTGTAACTGGTTCGAAATAGATTCCAGAGAAGAAGAAGAAGAAGAAGACGACATTTGAGGAAGAAACGGTGGATTGGCATACTCGGAGTACCCTAAAGACCGAAAGAGTAAAGGAGCGAGGGAGTACTTTTATGTCATTTATAGAGTTTAGTAGAGAAATGATCTATGCACCCCACATTTTATCCGTTATGCACTATATGTGAAATTATAATTTTGATCAAACTCAAAATTCTTCTTTTCTCTCTCTTTTCTTACTTTTTTTTGAACAAAATCATAATTTTACATACCAAGAGTGCTTAATGGGTAGAAGGTGGGGGTGCACAAATCATTTCCCTTAATCAATGATATAAATAAAGTTTAAAAAACAAATTACATTTTATCAAATTTTAAGGTAAAGTACTAATTATACATTTTACAATTATTATTCTATCATTCATTTAAATTAGAAATGTACAGAAAGTTGTCTCCGTGTGAATAGAGCTCCCTAATCTTTAATAACTTGATTTCATTAAATAAGATTATTTAAATTATTTAAAAATTTAATCATAAAATTTATGGTATAGAAAAGTGAATTAAAATATAATATCAACTATTAAATGCATTATAC
The DNA here is from genome assembly GCA_022113865.1 of Chimonanthus praecox. NCBI lineage: Eukaryota > Viridiplantae > Streptophyta > Magnoliopsida > Laurales > Calycanthaceae > Chimonanthus > Chimonanthus praecox. Next base: position 473,218 of record JAINRJ010000132.1, read on the forward strand.
GTTTAAATTTATTAACTATGCTCATCAAAATACTTGAATTTTATTACAAGAGTTTTTCATTTTAAATGTATTAATTATTGTTTTTATAATCAATTTATCAAATTAACATAAAAGAAAATTATAAAGTGCACTTGTTATTTTTGTTTTTCCTCTAGCACAATAAATTGGGTATGGTGTAATTAGAATTATTTTTATCCGTCAAAGTTAGATTCAACTAATTTTATATATACTAATTATAATAATGAAATTTATTTAGTAACTTATTTTGTTATCATAAAATAAGAGGTTAAAATGATTTAATGAATTTCATTGAATAATTTGATAGTCAAGATGAAATTTATGTATTCATGTGATTTCTCTTAACATAAGTGAGATCCAATGAATATAGTTAATTAGAGAACCCTCTACCATTTTTTTATTTTTTGTGATATCAATTATTTTTAATAGAAATATAAGAGTATAATTGAATATTGACATTTGATTTAAAATGATATTAATCTAATAATTAGATTTAATTATATATATTAGATTGAATTCCCAAAAAAAAAAGTTAAAATTTAATTTTTAAAACACCATTGCTAAAATTATTAACTTAAATATTCTTTATGGAGCACTTACACACACCCGGAAAATCTGCCTCTACACACCCGAATTTGGATTTTTCGGGTGAAATTACGATTTTATCCCCCGCGTTTCCATTCATTCGAATGAATGCCCAGTTCATTTTGGATTCATATTCGAATGAATGGGCTGAAACAGTAACACGGAATACTGTTCAGCCCGTTCATTCGATTCATTCGCATACACAGCATTCATTCAAATGAATCAGTTGATTCATTCGAATGAATGCCTTCAAACGTGCATTCATTCGAATGAATGGGCTGATTCATTTGAATGACTGTATCAGAGGCTGCCTCAGAATGACAGTCCCTCTGGTTCAGCTGATTCATTCGAATGAATCAGCCATTCATTAGAATGAATGACTGGACTGCCATTCTCAGGCAGTCAAACGTGCATTCATTCGAATGAATCAGCCCATTCATTCGAATGAATGCACGTTTTCAAGCATTCATTTGAATGAATGGGATGATTCATTCGAATGAATGCGAACTTAATATATAAGGAACCGTCGATTCATTCGATCGACATCGAACCCTAACCCCTTCCCTCATTCGCCGTCGGTTGCTTTCGAAACCCTAAATCGAATCTCTCCCTCCCCCTTTCACTCTCCTGCTCCGGCCGTGTCTCTCTCATCCTCAGCTCTCCCTTTCCTCAATCTAAGCTCGCTCGTCCCTCATTTCGAAGTCCCTTTCCCGAGCCCATCCCCCATTCATTCTAATCACACCCCTATTCATTCGAATCACCCCCCTTTCATTTCGAATCACGCCCCTTTCATTCGAATCACACACCCCTTTCATTCGAATCACCCCCATTTCAATCCCAAACCCCACCCCATTCTCCCTATTTCTTCCTTTCTTTCGAAAAACCCATCCTTTAACCCATGGCATCGTCGAAAAGGAAAGCAACATCAACAAGGGGAGGGAAAAAACAAAAGAAGGGCACCGCATTCGACCCCACCTATTTCGTATCTTCGGAAGCGGCGACCATGTACAGAAAGGATTTCTCCACACGGTCCTTCATATTTGGTAAAATCGTGGACCTCTCATATTTCACACAATTTGGTTTTAAAGTTGAATCCTTATTTAAAAAATGGTTGGGGGTCTTTTGGCATTAAAAAGTGATATGTATCCTACGGTAGTTAAAGAATTTTATGCCAATGTGGAAAGAATTGACGATGAGTCGGTTAAAACATCTGTCCGATGGTAAGAAATTGTCATTACACGGATAGGTTAGACCTCCTATACAATTTCCCGAAAGATGCGATTAGAAAGTACGACAGTCGTACATGGCCCACTGATGTTGAGGGCTTTGATGTTCTTGTAGCCCTGAACGAAATCTGTGGGAGGACAAATATTACTGAGAAGAAGACCCCCCCTCTGACGAATTTGACATTAGAAGCACGAATCATCCACCACATAGTTATCAACTGTGTTTGCCCTTGAAAAGGGCATACTACTGTGACATGGTTCGATGTCTTCTTGATTTGGTGCATCATGAATGGGAAAAAAATCTCCCTCTCCCATATCATCATTAGTCACATGCGCGCCTGCCGAAAGACCAGAAGATATAGTCTTCCGTACGGTCTTTTTCTATGTTCATTTTTTTAAGAACGCGGAATCCCTCTTCTCCCAGATGATAAAGTTTGTTTAGACCAATTTGATTATTTTAATGATTCAACTTTGAAGAAGATGGGATTCCAACTCGACATAGTGAGTAAGAAATGGGTACCCAAAGTTGTCGAGGCACTTCAACTTCAGGCACCACCACCACCTGAGCCATCTGAGGCATCTGAGGCGCGTGAGGCACGCGAGCCACGCGAGGCAGGGACTCCTCCTCAAGAAGGATCAACTAAAATCAACACGCAACATATTCTTGATAGCATTTCTTCTTTGGAGGAGAAGATGGATCAGAGATATGATCAGGTTTCTACAAGGTTGGATGTGATGCTGTCATGCCCCGACCCGAAGGGTGGGCCCGAAACGCGACTGATTTTTTTTTTTTTTTTGAAAGATAAGTAAACTAAACCACAAGCATTCTTACTGGGCCGGATCAACAGTTGGGCCCAGAAGTCACACATGACCCCGTCATGTGGACTCAAACATGTACCATATGCATGTCCCATAAACATAACAATAACAACATCATAATATCACCAAACAAAACCATACATTGATTCAACATTCGATACATTGTGTAAAAGGGCAACATAGCCTAATACAACAAATTAACAAGAGTTAAGTACCGCATCCGGTACTTAATAAAAATCAACAGTTCCAAGAACCAAGAGGGAAAGATCAGGGTATTCCCCTCCGGGGGAATCCCAAAACACTGTTTTAGCTTAATCGCCCTAAGCCTGAAAGAGAGGGTCCTCCTCCTCGGGTTCATCGCCTGAAAGATGAGTGGTATGAGCTAACTAGCCCAGTGAAGGGTAATTAACAATGCATATTAAGTAAACATAAAACAGGTTAGCAACAGTTCAATCATATCACATACTTGATAAAAATAAGCATCATCTCAAGTAATACATCAACATCATCAAATACTGCCATTTTCCACCATAACGCCTGCCGACTACACTGAGACCAGTATTAAGTCCCGACACGGTCAAAATACATCCTTGCAAGTACATCTCCGGCTTTAACTTAGCCGATACTAACACCCTTAAGTCAGCAACTGACGACAGCATGGTCCGCCCATGGTCCAGTAGACATAAACCATCTCTCATATGGCCGATATTGGTTCAATAGCCCAGGTACGTGGAAGCAGTCTTACATACATACGATCAACACCGTAATATCAAATCATCACAACACTCTTACCATAGTGCATCATGTATAGGCACATGAGTGGGTTCATCAAAATCGAAACCACTCATTGCTCATTATAACACCTGTTTACAAAATCTGCAGAGTTAAGTTCTCTCACCTTATGTGTGGTTTACGCGGTATCTGTTCAAACAACACACAAGTGCACAATCAATATACAGATCAAATACATACACAAGAGTAGTATTTTGAAATCTCACATTTTCCCACAAAATATCCAGGGTTCATGGAATTGAGTCTCCTACTTGGTTTCTATCCTTTTAAAATCACCACACGATAATAATATAGTAAAAAAGGACTCAGTCCAAACTCATATTGTCTTCTGGCATGGACCAGATTGACTTATTGAATTAGGTCTAGATCCTCGGGTCACTTCTCGGTTGTCTTCTGGATAAGACCAGATCTGACATTTTGAGTAGGCCTCGAGTCACCCAGTGCCCGACTATTGCCGGCTTGAAAGTGAATCACTCAGTTCCCGACCAATAAGGTCGGACTGGAAGCGAATACAATAGTATTTACACTATAAGTAATAAGAGAAGAGGGTTAGTACAATTTTAATTAACAAAAAGGGGTACTAATCATCACATCACATAATCTAACAAAATAATAATTTTTTTTGAAATAAAATAATAATATTTATTTATTTAATTATTTATTCATTTTTTTTCCTTGAATGGGAACTAACATTTAAAATCATAAGCAACTATAATCTCAAATCAAATATTTTTTTTTTGAATAAAATAATAATATTTAATTATTTAATTATTTATTCATTTTTTTTTCCTTCAATGAGAACTAACATTTAAAATCATAAGCAACTATAAATAAAAATATTTTTTTTTCCTTTTTTTTTTTTTTCTTCTTCTTCTTCCCCGTTCACTGTCTGCAACAGACAATGAACGGCGGCCGTGAATAGTAAAATCGAAAATGGAAAAAGGGCGATTTTTTGGACTCGATTTTTACATCTGACCGGTCCGATGGATTTGTAATACCCTGCCCCAGATTAGGCGAGTTTTAGCTCGTTAATCTTGTTTAACAGGTTGATCTCAGAGATTTTGGTTACGGCTTCGAGGAAAGCTCAGGTTTGGCCCGATCTGAGCCCGAAAACTCAGTGATTCAGCTCGTCGAGCTAGAGGGGCATTTTGGTAATTTACCACTTGTTGTGTATATTTTTTTTAAATTGTGTGATTTTATGAATATTATTGGTGAATAATGTTTTCCTTAATGAAGGATTTACATTTCTGATGTTAAAATAAAACTATTTTTAGAAAATGATATTTAAATATCGCCCGTCAAAACCCCGAAAGGGAGTATTAATTTATTTAAAGGGTTTTGAAAATGAAATAAATTTTGAAATTAGTATTTTATGGTAGACCATTTTAAGAATGGTCTAGTTATTTCATTCATCTCAAATGATGTTTCTAAATTGTTTATTTTAACAATTCTTTATTTAAGTAAATAGTGTAAATTTATGGTTTTATTTAAATAAATGGTTTTTAATAAGTTAAAATCTGAAATTTTTATGGTGATTAAGATTTTAAAACCCAACCTATCAGTAAGGTTGGATTAAAATTTTTGAGCTTTTGAAATTATTGTTTTAGTTAAAAATCAGGTTTTTATCAAAATATGGCCCTTTTTGCAAAAAATGGAAAATAGGAGGGTTGATCTGAAAAAAAAAAAAAAAAATATTTACTGTTGCAAGCATCAGCGGCGTGCGGGCGTGCAGCGCCTCTACTCGACCTGATTTTCCGGCGTCGTCCCGTCCCATCGTCACTGCCGGCGATGATTATTTTTCCCCGTCCCGTCCCATCGTCACTGCCGGCGATGATTATTTTTCCCCGTCCCGTCCCATCGTCGTTGCTTGCGCAGCAGGATTCCGGCCTATCGTCGCTCCATGCGCAGCCGGATTTTCTGGCCTTTTCTCTATAAAAGCCGGCATAAGCTTCAGTCTTCACTCCCAGCAGAAACTGCATCTTCTCTTCTCCCTTCTCTCAGTCTTTCTCAGCCAAAAACCCCGCGACCCTCTGATTTTTTTCAACAGTGAGCTATTTAGGAAAAAAAATTTCAAAAGACCGGGTTTCAGCCCAGAAATTTAATCAAAGGTAACCACTGCATTCCCCTTTCAATTTCAATTAGTTTTGAATCAAAAATTTTTGAATTTGGCTTTGTTTTCAGTGAGAAAAACGATTTCAAAATTTAAGGAAAATTTTAGGGCTCCTCCTATCAGTGAGCTTCCGGTGTTAAGATCTGATGGCTCACTGAGTTTCAAAGCTTCAAACCTCTCCCTATGGAAAGAGGACTCCCGGAGGAATCCATCGGACCGGTCAGATGTAAAAACCGAGTCTAGAAAATATATATATTATTATTTTATTAAAAAAAAATTATTTGATATTATGGTTGCTCATATTTTTAAATGTTGGTTCCCATCGAAGGAAAAACAATGAATAAATAATTAAATAATTAAATATTATTATTTTATTCAAAAAATATATATATATATATATATATATATATTTTTATTTGAGATTATAGTTGCTTATGGTTTTAAATGTTGGTTCCCATCGAAGAAAAAAAATGAATAAATAAATTAAATAATTAAATATATTATTTCAAAAAAAAAATTATTCTGTTAGATTATGTGATGTGATGTTAGTACCCCTTTTTGTTAATTAAAATTGTACTAACCCTCTTCTCTTATTATTTATAGTGTAAAATACTATTTTATCCGCTTTCAGTCCGACATTAGTCGGAACTGAGTGATTCACTTCAGGTCCAGCACTATAGTCGGCACTAGGTGACCTCGAGGCCTACTCAAAATGTCAGCTCTAGTCCTATCCAGAAGACAACCGAGAAGTAACCCGAGGATCTAGACCTCACTCAATAAGTCAATCTGGTCAATGCCCAGAAGACAATATGAGTTTAGACTGAGCCCCTTTTATTATTATATTATTATCTTGTGGATGATTAAAAGGGCTAGAAACCAAGTAGGAGACTCATTTCCATGAACTTGGATATTTTGTGGGAAAACGTGTGATTTCCAAATACTACGTATATGTACGTATCTGATATGTATATTAAATTGCACTTGTATGTTGTTTGACAGAGACCACGAAACCACACGATCACGGTGAGGGAACTAACTCTGCAAATTTTGTAAACAGTGTTAATTGAGCATGATGGTTTGGTTTTGATGAACCCACTCATGTGCCTATACATGGTGCACTATGGTAAGAGTGCTGTGATGATTATGGTATTACGATGTGATCGATGTATGTAAGACTGCTTCCACGTACCTGGGCTATTGAACCAATATCGCATAGAGAGATGGTTTATGTCTACTGGACCATGGCGGACCATGCTGTCGTCAGTTGCTAACTTAAGGTGTCCAGTATCGGCTAAGTTAAAGCCGGATGTACTAGTAAGGATGTATTTTGACCGTGTCGGAACTTAATACTGGTCTAGTGTAGTCGGCAGGCGTTATGGTGGAAAATGGCAGTATTTGAAGATGTTGATGTATTACTTGAGATGATGCTTATTTTATCAAGCATGTGATATAGAACTGTTGCTAACCTGTTTATATTTACTTAATTTTGCATTATTAATTATCCTTCACTAAGGCTAGTTAGCTCACATCACTCACCTTTCAGGCGATGAACCCGAGGAGGAGGACCCTCTCTTTCAGGCTTAGGGCGATTAATCTAAAACAGTTTTTTGGGATTCCCCCGGAGAGGAATGCCCTGATCTTTCCCTGTTGGTTCTGGAACCATTGTCTTTTTTTTACCGGATGTGGTACTTAATGTCCATTTGATGTAATAGGCTATGTTGCCTTTTAGACAATGTTTTTGAATGATGAATCAATTATTAAGTTTCTTATGCTTTGTATTAATCAATGTTAGATTTTGATTTGAGTATGTTATGATGTTTTTATGTCTATTTTATAGGGCAAGCATATGGTACATGTTTGAGTCCACTTAACGGGCTAATGTGTAACCGCTGGGCCTAACTGTTGATCCGGCCCAGTAAGAATGCTTGTAGTTTAGTTTACTTATCTTTCAAAAAAAAAAAAAATCAGTCGCGTTCCGGGCCCACCGGTCGGGTCGGGGCGTGACAGGATTCCTCCGGGAGTCCTCTTTCTATAGGGAGAGGTTTGAAGCTTTAAAACTCATTGAGCCATCCGATCTTAACACCGGAAGCTCACTGATACGAGGAACCCTAAAATTTTTCCTAAATTTTGAAATCGTTTTTCTCACTGAAAACAGAGCCAAATTCAAAAAAATTTTATTCAAAACTGATTGAAATTGAAAGGGGAATATAGTGGTTACCTTGGATTGAATTCTCGGGCTAAAAATCTGGATTTTTGAAAAAATTTCCTTCAAAGCTACTGTTACTGAAAAACGGAAGTCTCGGCTGAAATCGGCTAAAATCAGAGAGGGAAAGCAGAAGAAAATCGGTGGGAGTGAATCTGGTTGAAGGAGGCCAGTTTATATAGGTTTTCGGCCGGAAAATCTGGGATGGGACGGGACGACGGATCGCCGAAAATCTGGCCGAGCAGCAGCACGCCCGCACGCCGCTGATGCTGCTACAGTTTATTGCAGATTTTTCTGTTGTTTGCAAATCAGCCCTCCACTATTTCCATTTTTGCAAAAAGCCCCTAGTTTTAATAAAAACCTGATTTTTAACTAAAACATGTTTTTAAAAGCTCAAAAATGTTGATCCAACCTTACAGATAGGTTGGGTTTTGAAAATCTTGGTTACCATAAAAATTTTGGAATTTAACTCTTATTAAAAACCATTTATTTAAATAAAAACCAAAAATTTACACTATTTACTTAAATAAAGAATTTTAAAATAAACAATTTAAAAAACATTATTTGAGGTTGAAATGAAATAACTAGACCATTCTTAAAATGGTCTACCATAAAAATACTAATTTCAAATTTTATTTTCATTTTCAAAACCCTTAAAATATTAATACTCCCTTTCGGTTTTGACGGCGGGATTTAAATACTATTTTCTGAAAATAAATTTATTTTAAAATCAGAAATGCAAATCTTTTATTTAGGGAAACATTATTTACCAATAATATACGCATATCAACAATATTTAAAAAAAAAATAACAAGTGGTAAATTACCAAAATGCCCCTCCACTCGACGAGCCGGATCGCTGAGTTTTCGGCTCAAATCGGCCACCTTGGGCTTTCCTCTAAGCCCTAACCGAAATCTCCGAGATTAACCGTTTAAACAGGAAAATTAAGTTAAGCCACGCCTAATCTAGGACAGGGTATTACAGATGCAGAATCAGATTATAGATACTTTGAGGTTGGCAGTGTTTATAGCACAAGAGAGGGGGATAACAGCAGCATTAGGAGCAGAAGCAGATGGAAGTTTACGAGCAAGGGTATCTAAAGAATATGCAGGAGCCGCTTTTGTCCCTATTCGTCCATTTGGATCAGCAGCTTCAGCTTTAGAAGCAACATTTGGCAGCCCTGGTCGACTATCTTTTGATCAGCAGCTTCAGCTTCAGCACCAGCATCTGACACTCCTGCTCGTCCATCTCGATCAGCTGCTCCAGCTACAGGAGCAGGATCTGGCACCCATGCTCCTACATCTGGAGCAGGTGCTTCAGCTTCAGGAGCAGGATCTAGCACCCCTGGTCGTCCATTTGGAGCAGTTTCAGGCCCCCCGGTCCAGCCGAGTGGATCAGTAGCTTTTGGCCACTCTGCTCGTCAGACTGGATTAGCAGCAGCTTCTGGACCCCGTATTGGTCCGACTGGAGTTGCAGCTGCTACTAGCTCCCGTTCTGTTCTGAGTCAAGCACCAGCAGTTTCTCGCCCCCGTCCTCATCAAACTGCAGTTATTCCATATGTACCTCCAGTTCATGCACCTCTTGCTGCACCTACTACTACACCTCCTGTTGCACCATCTGCTGCACCTCCTGATGCACCTCCTGTCGCACCTTCTGCTGCACCACCTGCTGCACCACCTGTTGCACTTCCTGCTGCACCTCCTGCTGCACCACCTGTTGCACCTCCTGATGCACCTCCTGCTGCTTCACCTGCTTCACCTTCTACCTCTGATCCGGATATTATTTGTCTTTCATGTACTTTTTTTTTTTTTTATTGACATGTAAAACAGATGTAAATTTCATATTTTGAATGAACATGCTATATTATTTATCTCATGCTCATTGTGAATTGAGTTAAATTCAAATAAGTGGGTTGGATGGCCTTCACATTTTGAATTTAAATTCAAAATGGTGGATGGTTCTATGTTCGAAATTCAAACAAATGAGATGGGATTAAAATTTGAAATTTAAGCAAATGGAATATATTTGAAGTTCAAATTCAAATGGGATGGACGGCCTTGACATTTCAAAATAATTCAAGTTCAAACAATGGTTATAGGTTGGAGAGATAAAAGTGGTTTAAAATTCAAATATTCAAAGAGGATGGACGGTTGGATTTCAAATTCAAATGAGATGAATGGATTGGATGGTTTTGGATTTAAAATTCAAATGAGATGAATGGGTTGGACAGTTGGATTTCAAATTCAAATGAGATGAATGGATTGGACGGTTTTGGATTTTAAATTCAAAAGAGATAAAGGAGTTCGAGACCACCAGTAATGTTTCCAAGGAAAGTGAAAGCTCATGCCTCTATGTGAATGTAATGTTTGCATAAGTTACTTTAGAATTGATTTTATTTGATAGGAGCTTATAGGTTTCCTGTTAAGGCATGAATGAAGCTACTCCATTCATCTAATATCGAAACTCGAAAGAACATCTCCATTACCCTAACTTTGTCCATTTCTCTTTGTTCTCATTTGCCCAACACTCCAATCTATAGAATGTTGCAGTTATTATAACCACTTTATAAAATTGCCGCCTTACACAATGTGGGGCTCTTTCATCCTATAACAGTCCACTGGCTTGTTGACATTTTGCCCAATCAGTTCTATCATATTGGCAATACCCAAATTAGATCTCCCATTAGATTTTACCGCTGAGCCTAATAGCAACCTTAAGTCATCACAATGCAATTCTAAGTATTTAATCGATTCGGTCTCCCTATCTTTTGTTTCACTAAAGTTATATTCCTTGTATTTTGTCTCGCTTCTATTAATATTTAACCCATTTCCTCCATAATTTTAGTATATTATTTAATTGATGTTTGTTTCACTAATTATTACTATATAATCCACAAATGGCATTCACCATGATATCTCATCTTGGACTTTTGTTGTTATGTTGTTTATGATAAAAGTGAATAAGTAGGGGCTCAAAGTAGATCCTTGGTGGAGTCTCACTCCGACTAGAAACTCCACTGCCTTGCCATACACTATCTTAACATTGGCGGTTGCTTCTTTGTACATATTATGTATAATATGATACACTATCTTAACACTGCCATGCAATTCACGATACGATACATCCACTTCCCCTTGTGTACAAATACCTAGTCAATCGCTTATCATAATTTTTCACAAACTCACCTAAGCATGTGCACCACAACCACATCTAGCTTGTCTTATTTCTTACTTTTTCATCCACTACTCAATTCTATACAATATGTAGGTTAAATTGCGGTACTATAGAAATAAGACATCAATCTAAAGTAGGACCTGGCAAGGTTCAGGATGCCATCTTGTGACTTGATCTACTAATGAATTCAAGAATCATTCAATTTCTGATGTTTGTAGAGCTTGAAAGGAGCGTTGTGATTCATGCCGTCAGTTGTCTGCTTTTCTCTTTGCCCTTTGTGCATTATGTCACTTGCAGGAGTGAGCACATATTGCATTTTTAGTTATTTCTTGTTGGATGTAGTCTTTATCATCAAAAAAACATATATGTGCACATTGCAAAAAACCCTATTCACAATCTCCTCTTAACAAAATCATTTTGTCTTGTGGTAGCAATTAGATATCATAAATAATTACACTATGGCACTAAAGTGGCTATCAATTCTGACTCCATGTACCATATCAGAATTAAAATTTCTTCTTTATCCTTCATATTTGATAGCATAACTTTGTTGGGATTCAAAGATTGAGGGGTTTCAATTTAGCTTGAACAGACATACGCACAAGTGAAGTTGGTTGCTTCTTATCTTGAGCTACCCATTTAAATCTAAACCCCATAAAGGGGATTATCAAGACAGGAAATAGATAATCCTCAATCACACTAGAACCATCCATACTGGTTGGGAATTGCCCACCCCATGCTTGATATAAAAGAGAGTACATTCAAGAGCATTCCTAACTTAAAATTAAGCTATTGACACTCCTATCTTCACTTCATTGATTCCACCATTACAAGAAATCGTCATTATCTCTAAGATCACCAGACCACTACATAACATTTAAAAAAATCACATTAGAACATATGGAAAAGTTATATGTCGATTGGTAAATACATATAAGCTCTTTAAGGAATGAACTTACTTCGGTCATTTCTGTAGAGTTATATGTTGAATCGTCACCAAAGTTGTAAGATCCACTATCCTATGGAAAACTCGTTGTTTGTGATTCAATGAAATCACCTACATTATAATCAGCATTTAAATCTACACTCGTAGATGCTTATGAAGAAGGTGGCCTATTCGGACAAGTTCTCCTCGTATGACCAGTGTTTTTGCATAACCCACATCTCCTTCCATTTAGTTGATTCTCTACAATCTCAAATGCAGAAGGATCTCGACGTGTAGATGTTTGGCCCTGTGATGAATTCTTTGAACCTGGATGACGTCCTCTAGAATATTGCATAATAGGGTGACTGACTGGCTTATCATGGATGGCAAGATTTTGAAGATGATTTAGGAGCATCTCTTGATCATACAAAGACAAATGTCCATATTTGTTCTTAATACCTTCAAAGTGTACATCTAATACATCCCCAGGGCTCCTCCTTTGAATCTTCAAGTCGGCCAATGAGATTAAGTTGATTCTCCATTGTGGGTGTATGTCATTCAAATATAATTTGTCCATCCATTTCATTTTGTGCGCACACGGTAGGCTCATTGAAGCTGTAAACTCTTCCGTACAAATGGGTGAAAATGATCGGTTCATAAGCATATCATATTGGTTGTAAACCTCATTCATTGCGAAATGAGAAACTTTGCCCTTCAATTCATCAAAGAAAGGAATAGACACATCACATGCAAACCGAATCTTCTCATCCTCAAGTTGAATCTTGAACTCTTCAAATTGATTTTCAATGACATTGGCTATCTTTCTTCTGAGAACATCTAGATCACCTATAGATGTAGATATATAACTTTTCAGAATAGCATGTGCACCATCAACTCTTAAAGTAGCTCGATTCTTAAAATGTAAACTCCATCCGATCCATGCCTTGACGAATTGTTTTCTGTGTGGGATTCATATCCTTGTTAAGTAGTTCACTTCCTGCGAATCATCTCTAAAATTTTGTTTGAATGCCTCAAACGTTGTATTGAATGCTTCTTCAGTTGGGGACTCAATCAGGCCATTCCATTCAGTAAAAAATGCATTACAGTCTTCGATTTTCTTAAACAAAGGTTTAAAACGAGCGACAATATTCTTATTTATATGCTAAGAACACAAAATATGTACAGCATTAGGAAACTCCAAATCAATGACATTCTTTAACGCCAATTCCCTATCAGTCAAAAGAACTTGTCGATCATGCTGCACTCTGAAGACCTTTTTAAACATCTGTAATGCCCATACATAATCTTCAAATTTCTTATTTCTTAGAAATGCAAAGCATGAGCAGAAATTCTTATTAAAACTTGTCACACCAACGATATGAAGCAATGGCATATGATATCTATTGGTTTTGTACGTGTAATCCATCAGAAACACATTATGGTATCTGTCGGTAAGAAAAGTTGACTTCGGATGTGCGAAAAAGAGATGGGATAGATGACCATCACTGTCATAGTCAAGAAAGTATTGATAACCACCTTGTTGAAGATCTTCTATCAAAGCTTCAATTGTAGTTCGACCCCTTAGTTGCTCTTTCCGAAACGTAGAACAAAAGTTGTACAAATCAGCCGCTGATATTCCAATATCTGGATTTTGTTTTGTAATGGTCGTCAAAATTTGCCGTGGTGGTATATTGTTACTCCTCATTTCAATGATCATTCTTTTCTCAGAATCTGAAAAACATCTTGTACTTAGATGACCTAATAATACATCCGATATATCATGATTGTGCTCCAAACTCTTTATGGTCAACTTCCATGACCCATCAACAATCTGTTTTCCTTTAACTTCAAAAGGACAATTACATTGGCGAGAGTATGCTTTCCTCTTTCTGTCATTGTCATCCAAGCTAACCGTGCTGAGGTATTTACCTCCTCTATCGCAGCTAAGGACTAATTTATTTTCCTTTTTACATGACCTCTTTATCGTACATACAAATCCTTGTTTAAGAGCTATATTCTTAACATAATTTATAAGGTCTTCACGACTTTCAAAACATCCATCAACAAACTCCATGCCACTTGAGGATTTAAACCTACCTCTAAAACACTAATAATAATGATTTCTAAAAAAAAACTGAGATAGGAATTATCTTCGATTCGAGATACGAGATCCAGACATTAGCTTGAGAGAAATAACTTCGACCCGAGGTAAGAGATTCAGAGAGTGAGTGTGTTGAAAATGGGGTTTGAAAATGGGATTGATTTTTTTTAAGGGTTTGGGATTTAAAAGGGGTTCAATGTTTTGGGATTAAAAATGGGGGTTGAAAATGGGGTTTTAGGGTTAAGTCTTTGAAAAAAGGTGGTTCAAAATGGGTATAAGGGTTTGGCATTGAAATGGAGTTCAAGGGTTTGGGATTGAAAAGAGAGTTGAAAAGGGGGTTGAAAATGAGGTTGTAGGGAGAAGTGTTTGCAAAAGGGGTTTAAGGGTGAAAAGAGGGTGTAGAAAATGGGGTTTAAGTTTTAAGGGAGAAGGGATTGAGAAAGGGGTTCAAGAGAGAAGGGAGAGAGAGAGAGAGGGAAACGACGGTTTAGGGTTTTGAATGGAATGAGACGAGTGGAATTTCGTGGATCGATTTATATATAAGTTCCATTCATTCGAATGAATCAGTCCATTCATTCGAATGCCTTGAAAACGTGCATTCATTCGAATGAATGGGTTGATTCATTCGAATGAATGCCTGGACTGCCATTCTCAGGCAGTCTCTGATGCATTCATTCAAATGAATGCCTTGAAAACGTGCATTCATTCGAATGAATGGGCTGATTCATTCAAATGAATGCATCAGATACTGCCTGAGAATGGCAGTCTAGGCATTCATTCGAATGAATGCACGTTTTCAAGGCATTCATTCGAATAAATGGGCTGATTCATTGGAATGAATTCCAGGACTGCCATTCTCAGGCAGCGTTTGAAGGCATTCATTCGAATGAATCAGCTGAACCAGAGGGACTGTCATTCTGAGGCAGCCTCTGATACATTCATTCGAATGAATCAGCTGATTCATTCGAATGAATGCACGTTTGAAGGTATTCATTCAAATGAATCGAATGAACGGGCTGAACAGTATTCCGTGTTACTGTTCAGCCCATTCATTCGAATGAATGTCAAGATGAACTGAGCATTCATTCGAATGAATCCATCAGTGTATTCGAATGACTGGGCATTCGAATGAATGGGTTGAACAGTATTCCGTGTTACTGTTCAGCCCATTCATTCAAATGATGAATGCCAAAATGAACTGAGCATTCATTCAAATGAATGGAAACGCAGAGGTAAAATCGTAATTTCACCCGAAAATCTGAATTCGGGTGTGTAGAGGCAGATTTTCCAGGTGTGTGTGTAAGTGCTCCCTATTCTTTAATGATTTCTTCTTCTCTTTACATACTCCATTTCTTTTCAATTTATGAAGATATATAATAATTAATTAATATTTATATAACATAAGGTGATTATATATTTATATACAAATTAAAGCTTTTCCTAAAGTAAAGTTTCCTAACTGGAGTCACGACTAACAAACAAAGCTTTCTCATTTAAGTCTCACTGGGGCTGTTTTTGGATGGGGTAAGAGGAGATAACCCCCCATTACCCCTTATTACCCACGTTTCGTAAAAAATTGAACTTTTATCCCTCTCACACCATTTTGAATACTCCCATGGGACTGGAGTATTCACTCTTAATACCCCTCCTTACCCTCCATTTTTTTGTTTCATGAGTTTTTTTTTTTTACATTTTATTGTTTTATTTATTTTGGTGAGTACTTGACTTTTATTTATTTTTTTTAAAAGCACTCTATTATTTCCATTTGATAAATTTCATATCACCAAACAACAAATTATATTTTTTTTATGAAGAGATGTGTATAATTTTTTTATTCATTTGTTAAAATTTAAAATAATAATAGTGGTTTTTTATTTATTTATTATTTTTTAAGAAAACATTGCCTCTATTTACTCCGTGCATTCCTCTATTTTTTAATTATATATTATATAATTGAAAATTTAATAGATCTCAAATAATTAGCAATTTATTTTTTATATTATATAGATTTTCAACATGATGCATTTAAATGAGGGATAAATTTTTACAAGAGTTACCCCAGATTACCCTTTGAGCAGAGGTAATTATAAGTAGATATAACTTGACATATTAACAATTTTAGAATACTTAATAATTTTATTTAATCCATATAATATAAAAATAAAAATAAAATTTTTGAAATGTATTTGTCAAAATATCCTATTTTTAAGGGGTGATTCTGTCAAAATTTCGATAGCATCTCAAAACTCTGAAAAAGTTTGAGGTTTATGATAATCTCTTTCAGGGTAATTAACAATTTATTCTGTTAGAAATTTATTTTAAAAATATGTCAACATTTTCAACGTGCATTTGGATGAAGGGTGGGTAAATTTTTACAAGGGTTATCCTTGAATAGAGGTAAAGTGATATATTAACAATTTTATGAGAATTAATAATTTTATTAAATCAATATAATATAAAAATAAAAATAAAATTTTCTGAAACATATTTGTCAAAATATTCTATTTTTAAGGGGTGTTTCTGTCAAAATTTCGATAGAATCTCGAATCTTTGAAAGAATGTGATGTTCATGATAAGTTCTTTCAGAGTAATTAACAATTTATTCTATTAGAATATTTTTAAAATATGTCAATATTTTCAACATAATACATTTTGATGAGAGGTAAATTTTTACAGGAGTTATTCGAAGTTACCCTTAAATAGGGACAACTGTAAACAGGAGTAACCTAAGTTATTGACAATTTTATGAGAACTAATAATTTTTATAATCTATATAATATAAAAAATAAAACTAAAATTTTATTAAACATATTTTGTCAAAATGTCATATTTTTTGTCATATTTTTAAAGAGTTCAGTACGTTACAATTTTTAATATTAATTTTATATTTGTTGTGATTTATTAAACTATTATAATAATTTATTATATTATATATTTCATATTACCAATAAATAAATTATATTTTTTTATGAAGACATATATTGATATTTTTTTATTTTTTTATTTAAAATAATAATGTCTATTTTTTTCTTTATTTATTTTTTTACTGTGTTCATTTTAAATTATAGTTATAAAAAAAATCTATAAAAATTAGATAATATTAGATTTACTTAATGAATATTATTTAATAATTATATTTTATAAAATTTCTCATAAAATTGTTAATATATTAAGTTATACCAAATAAAATTTTTTACCCTTAAGTTTTTATTTTACCACTATAATTATCAAATAAGATAAGGACAACCCTTTTCAAAGATGACTCTTACTTAATCGTGATCCCTACTCATGTCTAACCCCTATAAAAATTACCCCCCCCATCCTGACTCCTACTCAGGAGTAACTCCTATAAAAATTACCCCCCATCCAAATACAGCCTAGGTCTCGGTTACGAATCCCTGCGAGCACTCCCGCCAGCTCTTCCCGCTCCAGCTCTCTCTCCTCTCTCTCTAGTGTAGTTGCAGGAGTAGATGGCAGAAGGTGTGCCGAAGGGAACTGTGCCTTCTCTGTCTTCGGTTTTTCAATTCGATGAAGCCCAAAAGGCCGCAAAGTGCGTCCAAGAGACCACTGGGGACCGTCAGACGGTCACAAGGAAAGGATGCAGCATATTCTGCAATACGACCTAGAATGGCGTAAGTCCCAGCTGAACCTAGGTAGGGTGAAACATGTTCAGCCAACAAGCCGGCGGCTGTGGCAATGGTTGAATGTAGAGCGTATGAGGAAAAGAAGCAGCAGCAGGTATCTGGGTCACAGAAGTGGCAGCAGGTTGCGGCCTTTATTTTGCTGGCTGCTGCTGGGTCTCAGGTGCTGATGTTCTTTTAGCACACTTCTTCCGCTTCCTTTCTGACTGCTGCTCTCGTAACTCAGCAATGCGATTTTCAAGGCTCTCACACCAGGATTTTGCATCAAGCTTGTGTTGTTTAATCGCGAAGATTACTTGGTTCAAAGCATAAATTTCTTTTGACCTGGCCATTCTCTGTAGTGGAAACAAAAAACAGTATCCAATCTGTAAGAGCATATATGTTCTAATTCCAAACACGATGGGTAAAGAAATAATTATACATACCTGTGACACAGTTTTGTCCTCTCCCTTCTCAACTATTTCTTGAGAAGCCTTCCTGGCCTCATCTAAGAATGTCTCCAAGAGGGCAATGGGCGGGAACTTGTCCACAAGTCCATAAGCAAGGATAACATTAACAGCTGTAAGTAGCCTCCCCTTACTAACCAGCTTTTGAATGTGATCTATTACAGAAGGTTTCTAAGTGTCATCAAACAACCACAGAGGAATAGAGAAATAGCATTATACCAAAAGAAAAACTGATCCGATGAAGTTGGTTTTTGTGCATGAATAGTTCAAAGATAGATCTTTCCAACCCACACAACCCCAACTCTTGCATACAAGCATATACATATTTCTACCTGCCAATCCCCTCGTAATCACTAAAAGCACATTTAACAAAGAACTGAACCCCTTTCAGATAATAGACTTCAGAAGACCAACCCTCCACAAAAGAACAGAAAGATTAATGGAAAGGTACAGAATGGTTTAAAGTAAAAGGAAACTCTAAATATGGCTTGAGTAGACCACCTAATCAATAAAAAGATAATATAAAGACTCCTTTTAAGACAAAACAAAACAACATATGGAAAACAATTGATCTCTTTTTTTCTGGAATAATAATGTATTTAATAAATAGTTCAAATTAATTATGTTCAATAAAGGCAAAACTTTACAAAGAAATGCAAAACGAGTTTGGAAAAAAAAGAGGTTATAACAAAGCGAAGGCAGCCTTAGGTTCATACCTCTAACAAAGCTAAGGCAGCCTTAGGTTCATTAGGCTCCCTCCCTCCCTCTCTCCCTCCCCCTCTCTCTCTCTCTCTCTCTCTCTCTCTCTCTCTCTCTGAAACACCATCTAGCATCCCTCAACCCCTATCAAGATATACTTCTAAAGTTCCACTAAAATGGCTTTGGTTAGGTGAAACAGATTGTGTTGATATTGCCTTGATCATCTTACTGAATCTCTTGGTAAAGCCTTATCTTGAAAAATCATTCTATTCATGTCCTTCAAGACTATCCAACCCAAGCAGAAACATTATATAAAAACCTTTCCCCTACAACTGAGATGCATGTCTTCTATACCCCCATGAGAGAAATAAAGGATCATAAAACAGCCCATTGAAGAGACAAGAAAACCATTTGATGAGAAGAAAAAGATAGTGAACAAATAGATGACTCATTACTTCAACAAGAACCCGTAACAGTTAAGAACCCCAATAAGCCGTGAAGGTTCTGGGTTCAAGTCTCACTCTCAACATATAAGGGCCACTCCCCCTAATTTTACCCGGTGTGTGTAGATAGGGAGATTTGCACATGCCCCAAGGACTTAGTCAGGTGTTCTAAGAGGCCTGGATAACTTGGACTTCAAAAAAAAAAAACCGTACATAGCTGGAAGATGCTCATAGTCACAACCAAAAAAAGGTTGAAGGTGTTTGTCATATTAGCATTTTCCAGAAAAAGGTTAATCTTCTCATTATTGGACTAGCAAAGAACAAAAATGCTAAAAATAACAAACATTTCCTTAACCAATTGGAGGGAGTAAATTAATCAATGCAGTCCAATAAGCACCTTCACTCTTGGAGGGGCCAAAGCCCGTAGATAGCTGGAAGGTGCTCATAATCACAACCAGAAAACATTGAGGGTTAAACTTTCAAAAAAACAAAAAAAGGTTGAGGGTGGTTGTCATATTAGCATTTTTCCAGAAAAGGTTAATCTTCTCATTATTGGACTGGCAAAGAACAAAAATGCTAAAAATAACAAACATTTCCTTAACCAATTGGAGGGAGTATATTAATCATTGCAGTCCAAGAAGCACCTTCACTCTTGGAGGGGCCAATGATTACCAAACAATATTATATGGGTTGAGGAAAAAACAGATTTACTTGAAAAGTTAGAACCAAGATCCACCTTCCAAATCCTCCTACTGGTTCCTTCAAAAACTGTCTTTGCATACTTGAGTTCATTTAGCAAATATTCAAAAAATGCTATCAAAGGACCTGGACTGATGATGCAATGAAGGATAGGTGAAAATGAATTTGAGACCATTTAATAGAATACAGTAGTGAAGTGCACATGGAAATACACGCGAATGAAGGGATGGTTAACAAAATATCACAAAATGCAAGTGAAATAAAGTTCAAAAAAAGACTAAGAAAATAGAGATCTAGGACTGGGTGAAAGTTTGGAGTGTGTTGTGGAAATTGGGTAAAATGGCTAACTACATTGTTTAACAAAATCTTAGTATTCCCAAGAAAAAGGCGAGAAGAATAGTGGAAAAAGTATTTTCATCCCTCTAAAAGAATAAATAAGACATTTCGAACTGTGCAGTGATAATTGTTGTGGATGATTATGATGATAAGGGAATACCATTTAAGATGGTTTGGGCATGTATGTAAAAGGCTAGTAATAGCTACAATACAAAAAGAGCCTAACTGTGTAAAAGAGGGGGAAAACCTGAAGATCAATGAATGTGAAGTACAAAAGAAGAATAAAACCTATTGAGCGGAATTCTCAAATGTGCATAATGTGGCCAAAGCAATGCAACACGGAGCCTAACAGTGTCCCACTAACTACCAAATCAAGTAATAAGAAGCCATCTATTTTATTTTCAACATCGGAAGTGCTAGTCAGAAAAATCCTCTAACTTAGTAGGTTATTGAGTCACTAGATGATTTCTATTGTTATTATAATTTATTAAAACTCAGTTTCCTAGTTGGTGTTTAAATTCTTTTGTTTATCAAATTATATTCTAAATCTAAGGATTGCACCAATTGTTTATAATTTTTTGGAGTGTGTTGAGGTATTAGCCCAAATGTCTTAGTTTGTTTGGCTGTAATTGTGCAGAACACTTGGATTGAAGTGAAAAGAGAGGACATGATAGATTGTAGAGTAACATAACAATGTGAATTCTTTACAATAAGGGGTGCAAAAATGTAGAACTCAAAACACTGACAGCATATGGACTGAGTGAAATTCTGAGAGGTCTGCATGATCTTAGCCGCAGTATGGCTTCTGACTGAACAATTGAACATTAGAGCATGAGGCGAATAAAATTACATATATTCTTACCGGAAATTTTATCAAGAAGACCAAGTTTCCTGCAGAAGTTCACTGAGTATTTGAATTTATATTTGCCAACCAATATAAAGAGCTCGTCTGCATCAAAATCAGAAGCCAACCCATATGAAGCCACGAGATGTAAAAAATCCAGACCATCACACCCACCAGCAGCTGCAGATTTGAATACATTTCACCCCATCTTCTCTTTGAAGGCAACTGCCAACTTCAATGCTCTCTCCTTCTCTGAAATGTCAACCTCTGGTGCGATCTGCATTATCAACCCCAGCAAGAAAGTCCGGCCCTCCTCATCATCCAAGCCTTCCAAAACATCCAATGCAAACTTTGCCGGATTGGAGGAAGACCGGAGTGTCTGCATTGCCATGTCAGAGATTTCCAGAAGGTTTTCCAAGTTTTTCATGATGAGAGACTGCAATTCTCCAGCGCTCGCCTCTTGGGGTGTGTCCCCTTCATCAGATGGCTTAGATTTGATGCCATGGGCGCTGGATTCTTGGGTCTTTTCTGCCGTAGGCGTTTCTCCCTTCCCTTTATCCGACAGAAGAGACTTGATTGCTTCTCCCGTCCCATTATCTGATGGCTGACATTCAATGACAACAGCTTTTCCCTTTCCTTTATCGGACGCCTGAGATTCAACGGCGACGGCCTTTCCCTTTCCGTTATCGGACGGCTGAGATTCTACAAAGACGACGGCTTTTCCCTGGCTTTTACCGGAAAGCTGAGACTGAACGACAACGGCCTTTCCCTTCCCTTGATCGGATGGCTGCGACTCGACCACGACTGCCTTTTCTTTTCCTTTATCGGGCGGCAGATATTGGAGGATCTGCTGGCAGCGGCGTTCCTTGGAGAGGAGGTCTTCGAAACTTTGATGGATGGAATTCTGGATGGGAATGAAGTGATTTTCAATGTCTTGCCATTGAAAAGGAAGGCAAAAGGAAGAGAGAAAGGATTTCGAGTGTGATTGGAGAATTTCAAATGCTTTTCGAAGATCCTCCTTTCTCGCTTCTACCAGTTGTAACTGCTTCGTAATCGATTCCAGAGAAGAAGAAGAAGACGACATAGAAGAAGAAATGGTGGACTGGCACACTCGGAGTACCCTAAAGGCCGAAAGAGTAAAGGCGCGAGGGAGTATTTTATGTCATTTATAGAGTTTAACCTATGATATAAATAAAGTTTAAAAAACAAATTACATTTTATGTGATTTTAAGGTGAAGTACTAATTATACATTTTTTTTAATTAAAAAGTAATTATACATTTTACAATTACTATTCTATCTTTCATTTAAATTAGAAATGTACAGAAAGTTGTCTCCTTGTAAAGATAGAACTCCCTAATATCTTTAATAACTTGATTTTATTAAATAAGATTATTTTAAATTATTTAAAAATTTAATCATCAAATTCATGTTATAGAAAAGTGAATTAAAAAGAAATATCAACTATTAAATACATTATATGTTTAAATCTATTAACTATACTCATCAAAATACTTGAATTTTATTACAAGAGTATTTCATTTCAAATGTATTAATTATTGTTTTTATAATCAATTTATCATATTAACATAAAAGAAAATTACAAACTACACTTGTGTTGTTTCCTTTTTTTTCCTTTAGCACAATGAATTAGGTTAAGTGTAATCTATGGCAAATTCAACTATTATAATTATTTTTATCTTTCAAAGTTAGATTAAAATAATTTTATATTTAACTAATATAATAAATAAAATATTTATTTAATTACTTATTTTGTTATCCTAAAACTAAGAAATTAAAATGATTTAATGTATCTCATTGAATAATTTGTTAGTTAGTATAAAATTTATGTATTCATGTGATTTTGTTAATATAAGTGAGATTCAATCTCTAACATGGTTAGTTAGAGAACCCTTTGTGATTTTTTAATTTTTGTGTTATCTATTATTTTTAATATAAATATAAGTATAATTGAATATTGACATTTGATTAAAAATGATATTAATTTAATAATTAGATTTAATTAGATTGTAACGCCCTGACCCGGAAGTGGGTCCGGAACGCTACTATTTTTTTTTTTTTGTAAACTAATCTCAAAGACTTCTAACTGTGCTGGATCAAAAGTTAGGCCCAAAAATAAATGCCACACATGTTCTCAACATGTGGACTCAAAGATAAACCATAAATCTACTCACATGCAAACATATATCATACAATCGAATATTTCTATAAACGAAATATTTCTTATACAAATCAGAGTAACTACGGTCACATACTAGTTTATACAATTTAAAACATAATAAGTACCACATGCGATACTTTACACAAAATATGGTTCTAAAGAACCAAACATCTCGGAAAACTAAAACAACGCAACACCTTATCCATCCTAAGCTCGATTCGGACCCATCCTGACCCGGATTAGGTGTGTTTTACCTCGTTAATCGTGTTTTAACTGGTTGATCTCGAATTTTTCAGTCAGGGCTTTGAGGAAAGTCCAAGCGAGACCCAATCCGAGCTCGTGAACTCAGAGATCCAGCCCGTTCAACTGGAGGGGTATTTTGGTAATTTTACCGTTTGTTGTATCTATTTTTATAAATGGTGAGCTTATGTGTATATTATTGATGAATAATATTCTCCTTAATGAAGGATTTGCATTTATTATTTTAAAATGATTTAATCTTCAGAAAATTTCATTTAAATATCGCCCGTCGAAACCCCGAAAGGGAGTTTTAATTATTTTAAATAATTTCAGGAAAGAGATAAATTTTGAAAATGGTATGTGAAGATAGACCATTTTAAGAATGAACTAGATATTTCATTTCATTTCAAAATAAGATTTACAAATTAGTTATTTTTACATTTGTTTAATTAAGTAATTATGGGTAAAATGTGATTTTTGTTTAAATCAAGGGTTTTTAGTAAGAGATAAAATCTGAAATTTTTATGGTGACCAAGGTTTTCAAAACCCAACCCATCTGTAAGGTTGGATCAAGTTTTTAAGTTCTTAAATCAGTACTCTTAGTTCAAAAATCATTTTTTCTTAAAACAAGGGCTTATCTGCAAATTATAAACTTTTCTGGGACTGATCTGCAACCACAGGAAAAATCACCAACGCAATGCAGGCGTGCTCTGGCCGCTCGGCCGGATTTCCAGGATTTTCGACAATCATGAGCTGCCGTCGTCCCATCCCATCCCTCACCTTACCGGCGAATGATGGTGCATGGTTGTCCCGTCCCATCGTCGACTCTGCTCATGCAGCCGATTTCCGGCATCTCTCCTCAACCCAAATCCTATAAATTGAAACCTCCGTGAATCGTTTGAAACTCCCAGCAGAGTTCTGCATTTCTTCTCTTCTCTCTACTCTCCTGCTATCTGTCTAATTCCCCGCCGAAACGCTCCTGTTTAAGCTGCTGTTTTTCAGTAACAGTGAGCTAAGTGGAAGATTTTTCAAAAACCCGAATTTCAACCCAGGAATCAAAACCAAGGTATCCATTGCATTCCTCTTTCAATTCTAACCGATTTAGAATCAAACAAAATCGATTTTGACCCTGTTTTGATGGAGAAAAACCTGTTTTAAGTTTTAAGGAAAACCATAGGTTTTATGTACCAGTGAAGATCTACCCTTAAAATCGGATGGCCCTTTGAGCTTCTGAGCTCCAAACCAATCCATGTAGAAAGAGGACTCCCAGAGGAGTCCATCAGACCAGACAGATGTGAAAACCGAATCCGGGAAGCCCTCCCTTTCTGAAATCGCATTTCACTCTGTTTCCGTCGTCGCTGCAGACAGTGGAGAAGACGACTCTCGGAAGGTCCGAACCTTCGGACGGTCTCACCCTTGGACGTTCCGAGCTTCACCCCGAAGCCCAGCATGCCCGAGGCGAACCTGACCCTTCGGACGCACCGAGCCGAGCTCGGAAGGACCGAGCCCAGTTCGGAAGGACCGTTAGCCTTCGGACGTTCCGAGCTTCACCCGAAGCCCAGAACGCCCGAGGCAAGCTTTCGGGCGGACCGAGCCAAGCTCGGAAGGATCGACCCTCTACGGACGTTCCGAGCTCTGCAGACCCACCGAGACTTCTGTTTTCTGTTTTTCTGTTTCGGATGGACTTCGGACGGTCCGAGACTCAGTCTTCGGACGATCCGAAGTCAGGCCTCAATACCCGAGGCCAGTAACTCAGTTTAGAGTGGTTCGGACGATCCGAAGCCACTGTACCCTTGTTCCGAGGTGATGTTCCGAGGGACCCATTTTGAAAATGATAAAATATCGTTGGAATATTAATTTTTGTCTAATGTTGATGATTATTTAATGTGTTTGATTATTTGTAATGATTTATACCCCCTGTTAATTAAAATTGTACTAACCCCTTCCTCTTATTATTTATAGTGTAAATACTATTGTATACGCTTTCAGTCCGACACTAGTCGGGAACTGAGTGATTCACTTTCAGGCTGACACTATAGTCGGGCACTGAGTGACCTCGAGGCCTACTCAAAATGTCAGCTCTGGTCCATATCCAGAAGACAACCGATAAGTGACCCGAGGATCTAGACCTCACTCAATAAGTCAATCTGGTCAATGCCCAGAAGACAATATGAGTTTGGACTGAGCCCCTTATGTTTATTATATTATTATCTTGTGGATAATTTAAAAAGGGTAGAAACCAAGTACGAGACTCATTTCCATTAAACCTGGATATTTTGTGGGAAAACGTGTGATTTCCAAATACTATGCATGTGTATGTATTTGTTATGTATATTGATTGAGCACTTGTATGTTGTTTGAATAGAGACCGCGAAACCACACGATCACGGTGAGGGAACTTAACTCTGCAGATTTTGTAAACAGGTGTTATATTGAGCAATAGTGGTTTCGATTTTGATGAACCCACTCATGTGCCTATACAATGCACTATGGTAAGAGTGCTGTAATGATTTGATATTACGGTGTTGACCGTATGTGTATCTAAGACTGCTTCCACGTACCTGGGCTATTGAACCAATATCGGTCTTATGAGAGATGGTTTATGTCTACTGGACCATGGGCGGACCATGCTATCGTCAGTTGCTGACTTGGGGGTGTCAGTATCGGCTAAGTTTAAAAGCCGGAGATGTACTTGCAAGGATATATTTTGACCGTGTCGGGACTTAATACTGGTCTCAGTGTAGTCGGCAGGCGTTACGGTGGATAATGGCAGTGATTAATAGTTTGATGATGTTATTATCTTATTGAGATTATGCTTACTGTTATCAAGCATGTGATATTGAACTGTTGCTAACCTGTTTTACTATTTACTTAATGTGCATTGTTAATTATCATTCACTGGGCTAGTTAGCTCACACCACTCACCTTTCAGGCGATGAACCCGAGGAGGAGGACTCTCTTTATCAGGCTTAGGTTGGATAAGTTGAAGCAGTGCTTTGAGATTCCCCCGGAGGGGAATGCCCTGATCTTTTCCTGTTGGTTCTTGGAACCGTTATCTTTTATTAAGTGCCGGATGTGGTATTAATTTATGTTTATTTGATGTACTAGGCTTGTTGCCTTTGTAATGGTTGAGACAATGTTTGATTTGTAATAATCAATAATGGTTGATTTTATTTACACTATGTGTTGTTATTGCTTTGTCTATAAGGTAGGCATATGGTACATGTTTGAGTTCACTTGACGGACTAATGTGTAACCGCTGGGCTTAACTGTTGATCCGGCCCATTAAGAATGCTGGTGGTTTAATTTACTTATCTTCAAAAAAAAAAAAAAACCAGTCGCGTTCCGGGCCCACCGGTCGGGTCGGGGCATGACAGGTGTGAGCTAACTAGCCCAGTGAAAAAATATAATAAGGCAATTTATTGAACATCAAGTTAGCCAAAATCAATATTATCAACATAAAAGTTTATATCTTGCCAAAGTCTCAACATCTTTCCATAACTGCTGACATCCACCGTAACACCTAGATACTACGCTGAGACCATTAGTATTAAGTTCCGACACGGTCAAAATAAAATCCTTGCAACTACATCTCCGATACACACAAGGCCGGTACTGACACACTCGAGGTCAGCAACTGACCTTGTCACGCCCCGACTCGAAGGGTAGGCCTAGAACGAGACTGATTTTTTTTTTTTTGAAGATAAACTAACTCAAGCATTCTCACTGGGCCGGATCAATAGTTGGGCCCAAAGGTCACACATGATTCCAACATGTGGACTCAAACACATACCATAAGCCTAACCCAACAAATAGACATAAACAACAACATCAATACACATAATATGATCATATAAATCAAACCATTGATTTATCATCTCAAACATCAACGCCATCAAAGTAACTATAGAAACGTAGTAGCTTAATATATGACATTTATACAAATCAAATACTACACTCGGTACTTTATAAAAGTAAATGGTTCCAAGAACCAACAAGCAAAGATAAGGGTATTCCCCTCAGTGGGAATCCCAAAACACTGCCGCAGCTAATCCACCCTAAGCTTGAAGAGGGTTCTCCTCTTCAGGTTCCATCTCCTGAAATGTGAGTGGGGTGAGCTAACTAACCCAGCAATAATCAACAGTTGTAATATAATATCTCATGCTTGATAACAAAATAAGCATAATATCATCACCAATCCCATAATTCATCATTTCTTTTCCAATACTGTTGTCATCCACCGTAACCCCTAGATACTATACTGACACCAATAGTATTAAGTTCCGACACGGTAAAAATACATCATTGCAAGTACATCTCCGGTATGCACCTCAAACCGGTACTGACACACCTTACCAGTCACTGTCAACCCACTTAGTCCAGTAGACGTAACCGACACCTTCGGCGATGGTTCAATAGTAAAAGGTACGTGGAAGCAGTATCACATCTCATATGATCAATATCATATTATTCACCATCATCATTGACACTCTTACCATATTGCATCATGTCTAGGCATATGAGTGGATTCATCAACTTGAAATAACTCATTGCTCCAAAATCCATCTCAAGTAACAAAACATATTTACATCTATTGCAAAGTCAAGTTTTCTCACCGTAAATGTGTGGTTTCGCAGTCTCTGTTCAAACAAACAAACAAGTACACAATCAATATACATAGCATCAAATAAATACACATAAGTAGTAATTCGAAATTATACGTTTTCCCAAAAAAATATCCAAGGTACATGGAATTGAGTCTCCTACTTGGTTTCTATCATTTTTAAATTATAATAATCCACAAAATAATATAATAAAAAGGGTGCTCAGTCTAAAACTCATATTGTATTCTGGGCATTGATTAGATTGACTTATTGAGTTAGGTCTAGATCTTCTGGTCGCTTCTCAGTTGTCTTCTGGATAGGACAAGATCTGACATTTTGAGTAAAGCCTCGAGGTCACTCAGTACCCGACAAATATAGCGTTGGCCTGAAAGTGAAATCACTCAGTGCCCGACCAATAGGGTCGGCCTAAAAGTGAAAACAATAGTATATAATAAGAGAAAAGGGTCAGTACATTTTTTTTTCTTTCAATAATCCAACAATAATATTTATTTATTTATTTATTTATTTTTCAATGGGTACTAACATCACAAGCATCAACATAATCCAATAATTTTTTTTTTCTACTTCTTCTTCCTCCTTCACTGTCTGCAACAGCAGATAGTGAACGGGTGGCACTAAGGGAAAAACGAATCCGAAAACAGTGGGTTTTCCGGATTCGATTTTTATATCTAGTCGGTCCGATGGATTCCTCTGGGAGTCCTCTTTCCATAGGGAGAGGTTTGAAGCTTTGAAGCTCACTGGGCCAACCGATTTTAACACTGAAAGCTCACGGGTAAAAGAAATCTATGGTTTTTCCTTAAACTTTGAAATGATTTTTCTTGCTCAAAACTAAACCAAAATCAGTTTTTCTTGATTCTAAACCACCTACAATTTGAAAGGAATACAGTGGTTACCTTTACTGGAGTTCCTGGGCTGAAAATCTGATCTTTGAAAATCTTTCCCTCTGAGTTATGGTGGAAAACTGGGAAATAACAGAGGCTAGATCGGCTGGGTTTTTGGTTTCATAGAGAGCAGCTGAAAGAGGCTGAGAGAGAAGAGAAGGTGTGGGAGGAAATCAACTGAGCTAAGGGCAGGATTTTTTAACCGGGAAAGATGGTCGGGTGGCCACTACATGCCTTCGCATACGAAGGTTGCCTGCGTTCGAAACAGTAACCGGCAGAGGTTACTGTCGATTGCAGATCAGCCCTTCAAAAATTTTCCATTTTGCAAATAAGTCGCTGTTTTAATAAAAAGCCAATTTTAAACTAAAAACATGATTTTAAAAAATAAAAATCTTAATCCGACCTTACAGATAGGCTGAATTTAAAAACTTTAATCACCATAAAAAATTTAGAATTTAACTCTCACTAAAAACTATTGATTTAATTAAAAATCACTATTTAACACTATTTACTTAATTAAACAAATGTTAAATAAATCAATTTAAAAACCTCATTTTGGGGTATCAAAGAATAACTAGACCATTCTTAGAATGGTCTAACACAAAATACTAGTTTTGAATTTTATCTCATTTCTAAAATCATTTAAAATAATTATCTCTCCCTTTTGGGGTTTTGACGGGCGGTTTTAAATACCATTTCTGAAAATAAAATTATTTTAAAATCAGAAATACAATTCCTTGATTAAGGACAATCATATCATCCAATAATAATCACATAATAACATAATTTATAAAAAAAAAAAAATAAGCGGTAAATTACCAAAATGCCCCTCCAACTGGGCGAGCTGGATTACTGAGTTTTCGAGCTCAGATTAGACCACACCTGAGCTTCCCTCAAAACCCTAACTAAAATCTTCGAAATTAACCGGTCAAACAAGATTTATTAGGCTAAACTATGCCTAATTTGGGTCAGTGTATTACAGACCTACTTGGTCCAGTAGACGTAAACCGACACACCCAAGGCCGGTAATAGTTGTCACGCCCCGACCTGAAGGGTTGGCCCGGAACGCGACTGATTTTTTTTTTTTTTTGAAAGATAAACTAAACCAACTCACAAGCATTCTAACTGGGCTGGATCAACAGTTAGGCCCAAAGGTCACACATGATCCCAACATGTGGACTCAAACACATACCATAAGTCTAACCCACAAAATAGACATAAACAACATCATCAACACAACATGATCATATAAAATCCAACCATTGATTTCATTCAAAATATTATCTCAAAGTCACTAGAGAGGCATAATAGTCTAATACATCACATTTAAACAAATCAAGTACCACACCTGGTACTTGACAAAAGTAAATGGTTCCAAGAACCAACAAGAAAAGATAAGGGTATTCCCCTCAGGGGGAATCCCGAAACACCGCCTCAGCTTATCCACCCTAAGCTTGATAAAGAGGGTCTTCCTCCTCGAGTTCATCGCCTGAAAGGTGCGTGGGGTGAGCTAACTAGCCCAGTGAAGGAAATATAACAATGCAGTTTAAGTAAAATAACAGGTTAGCAACAGTTCAATAATATTACATACTTGATAACAAATAAGCATAATGTCATTTAAAGCCTCATCATCATTTCTCATCAATTACTGCTATCATCCAACGTAACGCTTGCCGACTACACTGAGACATGTATTAAGTCCCGACACGGTCAAAATACATCCTTTCAAGTACATCTCCGGCTCTGACTTAACCGATACCGACATCCTCAAGTCAGCAACTGACGACACTCATGGTCCACCCATGGTCCAGTAGACATAAACCATCTCCCATATGGTTGATATTGGTTCAATAGCCCAGGTACGTGGAAGCAATCTTACATATTCATATGATCAACATCATAATATTCACAACCATCATCAGCACTCTTACCATAGTGCATCATGTCTAGGCACATGAGTGAGTTCATCAAGTCTGAAACCACCCATTGCCCAGACCCATCTCATAATAAAACATGTTTACATAATCTGCAGAGTTAAGTTCCCTCACCGTGATTGTGTGGTTACGCGGTCTCTTTTCAAACAAACAGACAAGTGCACAATTAATATACATAACAACTACGTACACATAAGTAGTATTTTGAAATTTCACCATTTCCCAAAAATATCTAAGGTATATGGAATTGAGTCTCGTACTGGTTTTCTATCCTTTTTAAATTATCATAATCCACAATATAATAATAAATAAAAAGGGGCTCAGTTCAAAACTCATATTATTTTCTGGGCATTGACCAGATTGACTTATTGAATTAGGTATACATCCTTGGGTCACTTCTCGGTTGTCTTCTGGATAGGACCAGATCTGATATTTTGAGTTAGGCGTCGAGGTCACTCAGTGCCCGACTTTATAGCATCGGCCTGGAAGTGAATCACTCAGTGTCCGACCAATAGGATCGGCCTGAAAGCGAATACAATAGTATTTACACTATAAGTAATAAGAGAAGAGGGTTAGTACAAATTTTAATTAATAAAATGGAGTACTAACATCATATCACATAATCTAACAATTTTTTTTTGAATAAAGTAATAATATTTATTTATTCAATCATTTATTTATTTATTTATTATTTTTTCAAAAGGTACTAACATCATAAATCACAAGCATCAACAATACCAAAATTTTTTTTTTTTTTTCTTCTTCTTCCACCCCCCTTCACTGTCTGCAACAGACAGTGAACGGCCCTGAAAACATGAAAAATGAATCCCGAAACAGTGGGTTTCCCGGATTCAGTTTTCATATCTGACCGATTCGATGGATTCCTCCGGGAGTCCTTTTTCCATAGGGAGAGGTTTAGAGCTTTGAAACTCAGTAAGCCATCCGATCTTAGCACCATAAGCTCACTGATACAAAGAAAATCGGGTTTTCCTTAAAACTTTGAAATGGTTTTTCTCACTGAAAACAGGGCCAAAATCGGGTTTTCTGGATTCGAAATTGACTGAAATCGAAAGGGAAATGCAATGTTTGCCTTCAATTGAATTCCTGGGCTGAGAAATCCGAACTTTGGAAAATTTTCCTTCTAAGGTAACGGTGGAAAAATTGGGAAACAGAGAGGGGAAAGGGGCTGGAAAATCAGAGAGCAGAGACTGAGAGGGAGATAGAAATTTTTGTGGGGTTGATCTGAAGGGAAGGGGCTCAATTTATAGAAAATTGGCCGGGAAATGGGGTCGGACGGCCACTGCATGCAGGCGTATGCAGTGGCTGCTCACATTGCTACGGTAATCGGCTGTTTGCAGATCAACCCTTCTCATTTTCAGTGTTTGCAATTTAGTCCCTCTTTATTATAAAACAGGATTTTTAACTTAAAACATAATTTCAAAGGCTCAAAAATTTAATCCAACCTTACAGATAGGTTGGGTTTTAAAAACTTTGATCACCATAAAAATTTTGGAATTTAACTCTCACTAAAAACCATTTATTTAAATAAAAATCATATTTTAACCTTATTTACTTAAATAAATAAATGTTAAAATAAACAATTTAGAGATCTCATTTTGGGGTGCCAAAGAATAACGAGACCATTCTTAAAATGGTCTAACACAAAATACTAGTTTTGAAATTTATCTTATTCTCAAAATCACTTAAAATAATTATTTCTCCCTTTTAGGGTTTTGACGGGCGGATTTAAAATACTATTTGCTGAAAATAAAATTATTTTAAAATCAGAAATGCAAATCCTTTATTAAGGAGAATATTATCCACCAATAATATTCACATAACAATATAATTTATAAAAATAATAACTATAAGTGGTAAATTACCAAAATGCCCCTTCAGCTGGGCGAGCTGGATCACTGAGCTTTCGAGCTCGGATTGGGCCAAACCTGGCCTTTCTTAAAGCCCTAACCGAAATCTTCGAGATTAACCGGCTAAACAAAATTTATAAGCTAAAACACGCCTAATCTGGGACAGGGTATTACAATAGTTCAGTAGTTAAGCGTATGTGGAAGCAGTATTAACACCATCATAGCTCATAAGCATCATCATATATGATCAACATCACAAATATCCATAAGCACTCTTTATATTAGTGCATCATGTCTAGGCACATAAGTGGGTTCATCAAAACAGATCTTTGAAACCGCTCATTGCACTAGACCCTTTTTAACCTGATTTACTCTTACTGCAGTGTTAAGTCTTCTCACCGAAAATGTGTGGTATCTAGTATCTGTCAAGCATGCAAACAGATATACAATTAATGATCAGTCAATATACACAACATACTAATATATACTCATAGTATTTCAAATTTTTCTATCCTATTTTCCAGAAATCTCTTCGAAAAATAGAATTGAATATCTCATTTGGTTACTAACCATTTTAAGTTAAAATAATCAGCAATATATAATAGAGTGCTCAGACCACTTCTCATATTGTCTTCTGAACATGACCAGGTTGACATATTGATTTAGGCCTAGAGGTATAAGGTGCTCGGCCACTTCTCTTATAGTGACCTGGAGGTCACTCAGTATCCGAACCCTTTTTTTCTACCGAGCGGCGAAGGAAATCGCTCAGCTACAGATAACTATCGGGTTGAGTCAGCCATAGATTAAGAGTATCGGCCTGGAAGTGAATACAATAAATATATATACTATAGTACTAAAAGAAATGGGTTAGTATCATTTTTAATTATAAAAAAAATGTATAAACATCACATTAAAACCTAAGATCTAAAACATGTAATCTTAAATTAAACCAATATTTATAAACCAAAAATGGGTTCTTCGTAACATGCCACGGAACCTGGTACTGTGGCTTCGGACCTTCCGAGCCACTGCCTAAAACTGGTCTACAGAACCTTCGGAACATGATTCTATCCTTCGGAACTTCTGAGGGTGCTTCCGAACTGAAATTGGCAAAACAGAGAAATCAATGAGTCTCAGTGTGTCTCGGAAACTGCTGAGGGAAGCTCGGAACTTCCGAACAGTTAGGCTCTTCCGAACAGACTCGGAACATCTCATGAACCGAAGCTCGGAACTTTGGAAGTTTTGTATTCGGAACTTCCGAAGCCCAACTCTCAGACCTTCCGAGAGTCGTCTTTCTCCTCTATCTGCTGCAGCAGACAGTAACGGCAACGACTAAGTGAAATACGAATCCAAAAATAGTGGGCTTTCTGAGTTCGTTTTTCACATCTAACTGGTCAGATGAACTCCTCTATGAGTCCTCTTGACATATGGAATAATTTAAACCTTAACACTGATTCAAGATATCTGATTTTAACATAAAACCAGTATGACACAAGAATTTTCAAGTCTTTCTTAAAACTTTAAATCCATTTTACATACTCAAAACTTGATCAATTTTTCTTCTGTTTGATTCTAAACCGATTAGAATTTGAAAAGGAACACAAATGGTGTCTTCGTTTAAGCTCTTGGGTCGAATTTTCGAAACTTGAATATTTCTTCCACTTCACAGTTCACGATAAAAAATTTGAAAACAGAGAGGGAGAGGTTGGTTTGATTTCTAACTTTCTATGTTTCTAGCTTTGGGTGAAATCAGCTGGAAGAGGGTAGAGATTTATAACCCTTCCAGCATGGCTAGGTGAAAGACACCTCACCGGCAGCCCACGCCGTCTACATGGGGCCGACCCAAGCTACTGGCCACGTAGGGGAGAAATAGTAGAAAATATTTGCAGATAAGTCATTCTGGGGATTTTACAAATAGGTCCATTTTTATCTTTATTGAATTTTAACTAAAAACGTGATTTAATAAAACTAATTAATTTAATCCAACTTAACAGAAATGTTGGGTTTTATAAATTCTACTTATCATAAAATTTTGGAGATCTAATCATTGATTAAGGAAATCAATATCATTCATCAATAATTAAATAATTACATAAATAGTAAAATAATATCGATAAATGGTAAATTACCATTTTGTCTTTCCAATTAGACGAGCTGGATCATCGAGCTTTCAAGCTCTGACTAGGCCAAACCTGGGCATTTCGTAAAGCCTTAACCGTAATCTTCAAGATCAACCGGTCAAAGTATGATTTATTATACTTGATTATGCTTAATTCGGATCAGAGTATTACAAGATTGAATTGTAAAAAAATTGTTAAAATATATTTTTAAAAAACCGTTGCTAAAATTATTAATTTAAATATTCTTCAATGATTTCTTCTTCTCTGTACATACTCCATTTCTTTTTAATCTATGAAGATATGTAATAATTAATTAGTAATAAATAATGTGATTATATATTTATATACCTATTGAAGCTTTTCTATGGATTCATCTTAAAAAGTTAAGTGAAATGATCACATGTGCATCATAATGCATAATATTAATTGTTATGCAAATTTTAAATTTATAATTACTCGCAAGCGCACGAATCGAATTGGAGTATAGTGATATGCAAGTGCGATGTCGATCCCATAGGGACTTGATTTAAAATGAACGGAAAAACAAATTAAAAAGCTTAATATTTTAACATTAACCTAGTTAACACTTTTTAAGGAGGATGGTTGAATTAAACATGCAAAATTAAAATAAAACAACTAAAAACAAAGCTTAAATCAAGTGAGAGAAATTACTAAGGTATCGGATTCGACCACCATTAAATCCATAATATTCCAATTATTTATTTATTAATTCCAGTTTTAAAGATTTAAACATTTAAGTTCATTAATATGGTGTTCAAAATTCATATTTTCCTTCGCTTTTAAAGATATAATTCCAAGCATTCAATGTATCATATCTTAATTCAAAAGTTAATGGATCAAAGTATTAATCTAAGCATCCAATGTATTTAAATTAAAATAAAAGAAAACAATGAATTAAAGGGTTTACTTTTATTCAATTAAAACCCAAGCATTAATTAATTAGATATTAATATTAACAACCAAAAATACATGACATTAATGGTGAAAAATAATTAACATCTATTACTTTGATGAAGATATAAATAATCAAATACACATAATTTGGAATTAAATAAATAAATAAAAGAAAATTATTTCATTAATGAGGTTTCATCATCAACCTCAGTAGAGAAAATTAACTAGACATTATCAAATTAGAAACAAAAAGAGATAAGAAAAATAAAACCCGAACCATCGTTGGAGACCCCGAACCAATGCCATAACCCTTCTTTCAGCAGAGCTTTCTTGTTGTGTCAAGTTCGAATTTCAAAATGAATATGGGCCTCAATTTATAGATATTTAGAGAATATAAAATAAGCATGCATGTGGTTCCCGTCTAAATTCAGCCGAATTTGTATGTTGCTAATTTTTTCCACCGTGCAGGGCTGTCTACACTGTAAAACCAATGAGGTGGTCGCCTTAGGCCCCCGTTGCTGCGGCAAAACCCTAGGGCCCCCATTTTTATGTTGCCGTATATCCTATGCTTTGGGCTCTCACTGCCCTCTCTTTCTCCTCTCATTTACAGGCAGAGGTGAAAAAAAAAAAACACCTAACGAATAGAACTTCACATCGGAACAGAGAAATCTCTGCAGGCTTTGGGTTTTCTCGGCAGCAAACTTGATCTCCATCAATCGGTCGTGGGGTTCAGCGGAGACCCAATCGCAGTGATCAGATCTAAGGAAAAGGGGAAGAACAATAGAAGAAGATCGGAGGAGTTTCCTTCAATCCACAAAGGCGACGGCAGCAGAACTAAGTTGCGGCAATTTCTCAACAGAAGCTCAGAGGATTTCGAAGCAGAAGAGGCGACGATAATTTCTGGCAGTAGAACAGAAAACGAAAAACAAGGGTTTCTCAGTCTCTGGCAACTCTAGATCTCCGGAGACCAAGAAGAAGAAGAAAAAAAAAACCACAATAGTGAACTGACCTATCAAGAATTTTTTTCTTTGTTTATTAAGCTTTGTTGCCCAACAACTTCTCCCTTATTCTTGCATTTGAAGATCTTAATGTTAACAATGAAGATTTGCTTTTCTAACTCGCATAATATAGAGAAATTCAAAGAAGCAATTTTTTGTAACATAGGCATTTGAAAATGTGTTGATTTCTATTTATTTTGGATTTCTTTACGATCTAGGGGGATGTTGCATTGAGTTTTACACATTTATTATTTTTGTCTGTTGCATTTTTTTGAGCTTTCTTGCTGTGTTTCCTTTCCATTATTTATTTATTTTATTATTATTTTTTTGTTATTTAGGGCTTAAATTTTGGGTTTCATAAACTTTAAATGCTGTGCATCATCAATACTAAGTTTCGAACAATATATTTCGTTTCTGATAAAGTTGTGACTTTTAATTTAGAGATCTTTAATAAATTGGTACAATAACAAAGGACATTACAACCATTCATCAATTTTCTTATTTTTACAATGCCAGGTTCTATGGTTCCTTAATCTTTCAATTTTAGTTCATTTTAAATTTTTTTTGAGCAGTTAAAAGATTAATATCATTATAAGAGAAAAATACAAGAGAAGAGAATTCAAAGGGAGGGCCTAAGAGATATAGACCATAAATAAGAGATAAAAACAAAAGAACAATCCAAATAAACCAAAAGCCCACCAAGTCCTAAAAAACAAGGAAAATACAAAGGTCAATTTTAGTTCATTTTAATTGTTTTCAATTTAAAGGTTTTTGCTTTATTTATAATTGTGTTTTAATCATAAATATATCTAATAGAAAATATGATCAATACTTGCAACAGTTGTAACGACTCGACCCGATTTTTTCTGAGTTTTAGGGTCTTGGTAGTAGTGGGGTGAGTGTGGGCCCCATGGTAGGTCTTGGTTTGCCGTGATTTGAGTTCGGAAACTCAAAGGGCACTTTAGTAATTTTGAATTATCAATCATTCTGTAATAATTAAAAGTTTGAAAATCACACGTTTTCCCCCAACATTTGTCATTTGATTTCTTCGAGCTTTTTAAAATATTTTGGAAATTAGAGATTTTTATTTAAAAAAAAAAAAACCCTAAACCTACTCCCCTTATAATCTCTTTTCGGCCGCACTGTAGTTATGTGCTACAGTGTCGCCTCATCTCTTACCCTCTCTCCTTCTCCTCCCTTTCCCCTCTTCTAACCCTAACCCTAATCTTCCTTCTCCCCCTTCAGCGCCGCCGTCGCCGCTCTCATCTCTCTCTTTCTAATTTCTCTCCTCTCACTCCCATCCATCTCCTTCTTCCATCTTTCTGCTTGTCTTCTTCTTCTCTCCCACTCGTTCGAACCCTAGACGTGTCCCTCTCCAACCGCTACCTACACAGGAATCAGACGACCTTGCTGCCTCCGTTCGAGCTTAACGGCCCCAATTGAGTCAGATCTCCTCCTTCTCTGACTGGGATCAGGTAACCTTCCGATTCTCTTCTCTCTCTGCCAATCCCTGCCCCTTCCTCTTCATTTTCTTCGGTTTTTTCCCCTCTTTTCCTCCTTCTCCCGTTTTTCCCCAGTTTTCCTTTTCTCAATCGAGTTGCTGAGTCAACTCAGTTGAACAACCGAGTTGACTCAACTAGGCCCGATTTTGGACCTTGGTGATCCAGGCCCAACTCGGCCAGTTGGGCCCAGTTCCAGCCCAGCCTTAGGCCCCCAGTTTGCATCCGGCCCACTTCAGTTCTTGACCCGGCCCGGCCAGACCCGGCCCAGCCAGGCCCGACCCAACTTCAGGCCCAACCCGTTTATAGCCCAAATTTGTTTTGGCCCATCTTTACTAGGCTACTTATTCCTGTGTTCTTGTTTCAACAGATTGAGCCTCTTCAACCCCCGGACTCATTTTCTCGCATTGGATTTCAATGACACACACCGGTGAGGGAACTTATCACCGCTTTTAGCATGCATCTATGCATATTACTACTATATCAAATGTGCGGGTACGGAATGCGGCGAATGGGGGTCCCGGTATTACGAGCCACTCGGCAAGGGAACTGTTGATACTATTATGTGGGGGGTCCCCATCTGGATGTATTCGTATCCGATGCCCGTAGAGGCATATATGAATTGATTATTTAAGGTCATAATTGATTGATTGTGTGGTGACATGATTGGAGTTTATTTTGGTTGATAATATGCTAAATTGCCAGCATGTGAATATGTAATATGTGGTGGAATATGTCTAATTATGGTGCGATGTATTCTGTTGATAATATACCATATGATCATGTAATAATTAGTTTGGACTGTTAGACGTTATAACATGCTTGGATTTTAACATGCCAACCAGTGATAAATAGTGATGCATACACCTGATTATTATGTGACGAACTATGTTAAGAGCATGTGTAAGTGTGGAGTTAATTGTGCATACATATAACTGACGTATGTGGGATGTCGGTGGGGGCATGGGTACTAGGTAACATCAGGATCTAGAGACTCCCCCTAGCTTGTCGGGTAGTTAGGGTGGGGATGTTGTGTGGGACTGCGCAATGGACGCGTGGTTGGGATTCAGACTCCCTTATGATTGGAAATGGGTAGTCGTAACCCCTTGCATGGATCAAATGGTCGGTCCGTCTTATATTTCCCGGACGTACCTATGAGAGAGGTGTGATCTGATTTAGAGAACCAGGTGGTTGGGAGTCCCAGATAAGGACTAATTGGGAAGTAATTATATTAACCCTAAATAGGCCATCAGGCTGAATGTTGGTTCACCCAAGGTAACCTTAGAAGCCCCTTACGGTTCCGATACCCGAATGTGTGACGGGTTAGGTGATCCCCGGATGATCGAGTAGGCTGAGGAGGTGCTCGCCCGCTCATTGGCCAGGGGATGCTGTGAGGAACGACTCCAGCCAGTATGCCTTGTGGTCCCTGGATGACGGAGTAGGCTGAGGAGGTGCTCGCCTAGGTCGAGAGACAGCTCTCGCTGTCATAGTTTGTGATCCCTATATGATCAAGTAAGCTGAGGAGGTGCTCGCCTAGGTCGAGGGACGGAGCGGTAAGGGACAGCTCCCGTTGGCATAGTTTGTGATCCCTAGATGACCGAGTAGGCTGAGGAGGTGCTCACCTAGGTCGAGGGATGGTGCGGTGAGAAACGGCTCCCGCCAGTATGCCTTGTGGTCCCTGGATGACCGAGTAAGCTGAGGAGGTGCTCGCCTAGGTCGAGGGACAGCTCCCGCTAGCATAGTTTGTGATCCCTATATGACCGAGTAAGCTGAGGAGGTGCTTGCCTAGGTCGAGGGACGGAGCGGTGATGGACAACTCCCGCTGGCATAGTTTGTGATCCCTAGATGACCGAGTAGGCTGAGGAGGTGCTCACCTAGGTCGAGGGATGGTGCGGTGAGGAATGGCTCCCTCTAGTATGCCTTGTAGTCCTTGGATGATCGAGTAGGCTGAGGAGATGCTCACCTAGGTCAAGGGACGGAGAAGTGAGGGACAACTCCCGTTGGCATAGTTTGTAATCCCTAGATGACCGAGTAGGCTGAGGAGTTGCTCACCTAGGTTGAGGGATGGTGCGGTGAGGAACAGCTCCCGCCAGTATGCCTTGTGGTCCCTAGATGGCCGAGTAGGCTGAGGAAGTGCTCGCCTAAGTCGAGGGATGGAGCAGTGAAGGACAGCTCCCGCTGGCGTAGTTTGTGATCCCTAGATGACTGAGTAGGCTAAGGAGGTGCTCGCCTAGGTTGAGGGACGATGCGGTGCGGGACAGCTCCCGCTAGTATGGTTTGTGATTCCCCGAATGACCGAATAGGCTGAGGATGTGCTCGCCCGCTCATTGGTCGAGGGATGGTGCGATGTGATGTGATGGGATATTCCAGGCTAGGACACCTGTAGGGTGGGGACAGCCTGCGGTGTGGTACGAGATGATGTTTCAGGCTATGACACCTGCAGGGTGGGTACAGTCTGAGGTATGGTATTCTAGGCTATGACACCTGCAGGGTGGGTACAGTATGAGGTATGGTATTCTAGGCTAGGACATATGTATGGTGGGGACAGCCTGTGGTGCGATGTGGTAGTGTGTTTACCCGCGGTTATGGTATTGGGGTTCATTGTTGAGACTTGTGTTATGGGTGTTGACTCACCATGAATTTATGGGCGCCTAACGAGTGAGTTCGGCCGGCTCACTCGGTAGAAGACCTATAGAATTCTGTGAGAAGTGGATACACCAGTCGTGTGGAGACTAGCATATGGGGTCTAAGGTTATAGGTTTGACTATCGAGACTCTGGTGTTTGGTTGACGAGACCATAGATGAGCATGGTTGGCAGTTCGTTGAGGACTGGTGAGGTGGTTACTCCCGTGTGATAATCAGTTTGGGACTCTAGTGGGTCCGACTCTTGGGTTGGTCATGGTATGTGTGCGGGTTGTCATGAGAGGGTCATAGGTCTAGTTGAAGACGAGAGACCCCGATCTAACTGAGGATTAGTTTGTGTACCCGTGGATGGGTGGACTGTTGGGGTTGGGCAAATAAAGGAGTTGCATTGGGTTGGTTAGAGGATGTCCTAGAGGCCCGACTGACGTGGGCCTATGTGCTAGCGGTAGGGCACACGTTTGTATGGTCATGCATGTAGACATCCTAGACATTGATGTGTCCATATGATTATGTGCAGTGTATGCTTGATGACTTATGATGCATGTGTTACCCTCACTGGGCATGTAGAGCTCACCCCCTTGCCCCACAGGTACTTCATAGAGGGAGGGTTGGCTGGACCCTCAGTTGGATGTTGGGCGTAGAGTTGCAGTTTTGTACTTTGTCAGGGTCTCATCTTGTAATTGAGGACTTTCTGATGTATTTGAATTATGTGTACTTTTCATTGAGTTGGATAAATGTAATAATGAAGTAATGTTATAATTTGTAATTATGATGGTTGCTTACGGTTCTTGGTTTATTGACGGATTGCTATGGTTAGTGTGGGTTGCGGGAGCGGTGTCTCCCATTTTTTTTTTAAAAAAAGGGTATATATGAAATTGTATTGGATCGGTTTTAAGAGTTCGTATCAGTTTTAACGTGCCCATAGCGAGACGGGTCGTTACAATAGTTGCTTCTGCAAAAAGAAGTTTTTCAAAACTAAAATTGATAAAATCTTATATACGATCAACAATGTAACATGAAAGATTAAGTGAATTAGTCATATCAATTGAAAATGATATTTTAGAAAAACTTAAATACAAAAATTTAATTAGTAATTTTGCATCGTAAAAAACAAGAAAAATATATTTTAGATAAATTCTTTTTATTATATACAATTAGAATTTTAATTAAATATTATTTATAATAATATGTTAAATACTAATAAGGCCCCATTTAAAATTTTTGCCTTAGGCCTCAACTTGTGTGTAGACGGCCCTGCCACCGTGTAAGCCCCTTTCTCAATTCCAACTCCTTCTATCTTTTCTATTTTCTATCTTTCTTTCATAGTCAACTCGTCAAATACCTCTTTCCTTTCTTTGATTCTTTTTGTTGATTATTTTTGTAAACCATTCGGATATATGTAGGTCCCACCTTCTTTTTTCTTCTCTTCCTTTCTTTCTTGTTTATCCTCCACTGTCACAGCCGATTGGCTGGATTTTTATTTTCAGCTGCTTCTTTTTTGCGTTGTTCTCTTTTTTTTTTGTTTCAGCAGTTGCTTGGTTCAATGTAAGCCATCCTATCATTTATGAACCTGAGCATACGTTGAAGTTGAGAAAATAATTTAACTTAAAAAAGGCGCGACTTACAGACACCCGATTTTTCTGCCTCTACACACCCGTTTTCAGATTTTCGTGGAAAATTACCATTTACCCCTGCGTTTTCATTCATTCAAATGAACTACGAGTTCATTTTGGCATTCATTCGAATGAATGGGCTGAACAGTAACAGGTAATACTGCTCAACCCCATTCATTCGAATGAATGCATAAGTGTAATTTCAATTCATTTGAATGAATGGGCTGAACAGTAACACAGAATACTGCTCAGCCCCATTCATTCGAATAAATAGATAATTCATTCTAATGATGCTACAATGTCAAGTGAAATTTCAAATATACACTCAAATGAATGGGCTGAACAGTAACACAAAATACTGTTCAGCCTCATCATTCATTGCTACAGTAGTAGCATTATTTAAATAATAAAATTTATTTTAAAACTTTAAAGTTATATTTTGAGCAGTGTGTATTTTTTAAATTTCTCAAATTAAATATTCAAATTAATTACGATAATTTGATAAAAATACTTTAAGACTTTAAGGTCTTTTGACACTCGTAAATATTTAAAACACAGTATTTTACAAATAATGGTATCCCTCGGTTGTGCCAAAAACACATTTGAGAGTGCAAAATGTAATACCCTGCCCCGGATTAGGCGTGTTTTAGCTTAATTTCCGTGTTTAACCGGTTGATCTCAAGGTTTTCAGTCAGGGCTTTGAGGAAAGCCCTAGCGAAGCCCAATCCGAGCTCGTAAGCTCAGAGATCCAGCCCGTTCAGCTGGAGGGGTATTTTAGTAATTTGCCGCTTGTTGTGTATATTTCTCTAAATTGTGTGATTTGGTGATTATTTTTGGTGAATAATACTCTCCTTAATGAAGGATTTGCATTTATTATTTCAAAATGATTTAGTTTTCAGAAAATAATATTTGTTTATCGACCGTCGGAACCCCGAAAGAGAGTTTTAATTATTTTAAATAATTTCGGGAAAGAGATAAAATTTGAAAATGATATGTGATGATAGACCATTTTAAGAGTGATCTAGATATCTCATTTCACTTGAAAATGAGGTTTATAAAATAGTTAATTTTACATTTGTTTAAATGAGTAATTATATATAAAATATGATTTTTGTTTAAATCAAGGGTTTTTAATAAGAGATAATTCATGAAATTTCTATGGTGACCTAAGTTTTAAAAACCCAACCCATCTGTAAGGTTGGATTAAGTTTTTGAGGTCTTAAATTAGTACTTTTAGTTTTAAAAATCAAAATTTCTTAAACAAGGCCCTTTCTGCAAAT
Source organism: Chimonanthus praecox (assembly GCA_022113865.1). Classification (NCBI taxonomy): domain Eukaryota; kingdom Viridiplantae; phylum Streptophyta; class Magnoliopsida; order Laurales; family Calycanthaceae; genus Chimonanthus; species Chimonanthus praecox. Next base: position 517,076 of record JAINRJ010000132.1, read on the forward strand.
TAGAAAAATATTTGGGGACTGATCTGCAAAAGCAGAGCAGCCTGCACACGCCATGCCGCGTGCACTGGCCGCTCGGCGGTGATGATTTCCTTCAGCCGTCCCGTCCCATCCTCCCAGCCGATTTTCCGGCCAGCAAGCATATAAATTCAAGCCTCTTCCGATCGTTTGAAACTCCCAGCAGATTTCTGCATTTCTTCCCTCTCTAATCTCTGTTTAAATTCCATCCGAGAGACCTGCTGAGCTTCTGTTTTTCAGTAACAGTAAGCTAAGTGGGAGATTTTTCAAACACCCGAATTTCAGACCAGGAACCTCAACCAAGGTATCCATTGCATTCCTCTCTGAATTCTAACCAATTTAGAATCAAGAAAATCAGATTTTGACCTTGTTTTCACTGAGAAAAACCAGTTTTAAATTTTAAGGAAAACCATGGGTTTCTTGTACCCGTGAGGAATTTACCTTAAAATCGGATGGCCCTTTGAGCTTTTGAGCTCCAAACCAATCCCTATGGAAAGAGGACTCCCAGAGAGTCCATCAGACCAGACGGATGTGAAAAAAACGAATCCAGGAAGCCTTCCCTTTCTGGAATCGCATTTCACCCTGTCTTCCGCCGTGACTGTCTGCTGTTGCAGACAGTCGGAGAAGACGACTCTCGGAAGGTCCGAGAGCCGATCTTCGGACGGTCCGAGCAATGACCCTCGGACGTTCCGAGCTTCAACCCGAAGCCCAGTCCGCCCGAGGCGAGCCAGACCCTTTCGGAAGGACCGAGCCATCTCGGAAGGTCCGAACACCTTCGGAAGGTCCGAACCAGCCTTCGGACGTTCTGAGCTCTGCAGACCCATCAGACTTCTGTTTTCTGTTTCTTCTTGTTCGGATGGACTTCGGACAGTCCGAGACCCAGTCTTCGGACGATCCGAAGTCACGCCTCAAGGTCCGAGGCCAGTGACTCAGTTTTAGGTGGTTCGGATGATCCGAAGCCACTGACCCAAGTTCCGAAGTGATGTTCCGAGGGACCCGTTTTTTTGAAAATAATAAAATATTGTTTGATTACTGTTTTAATCTTGATTATTATTTGTTTAATGTGTTTAAACTATTTGTTACGATTTATACCCCCCCTGTTAATTAAAAAAATGTACTAACACTTTTTCCTCTTATTATTTATAGTCTAAATACTATCGTATACGCTTTCAGTCCGACACTAGTCGGGAACTGAGTGATTCACTTTCAGGACGACACTATAGTCGGGCACTGAGTGACCTCGAGGCCTACTCAAAATGTCAGCTCTGGTCCTATCCAGAAGACAACCGAGAAGTGACCCGAGGATCTAGACCTTACTTAATAAGTCAATCTGGTCAATGCCCAGAAGACAATATGAGTTTGGACTGAGCCCCTTATATTTATTATATTATTATCATGTGGATGAATTAAAAAGGGATAGAAACCAAGTAGGAGACTCATTTCCATTAACCGGATTTTTGGGAAAAATGCATGATTTCCAAATTCTACGTATATGTGCGTATCTGATATGTATATTGATTGCGCACTTGTATGTTGTTTGACAGAGACCGCGAAACCACACGATCACGGTGAGGGAACTTAACTCTGCAGATTTTGTAAACAGTGTTATATTGAGCAATGAGTGGTTTCAGTTTTTATGAACCCACTCATGTGCCTATACATGATGCACTATGGTAAGAGTGCTGTGATGATTTGATATTACGGTGTTGACCGTATGTGTATGTAAGACTGCTTCCACGTACCTGGGCTATTGAACCAATATCGGCCATATGAGAGATGGTTTATGTCTACTGGACCATGGGCGGACCATGCTGTCGTCAGTTGCTGACTTAAGAGGGTCAGTACCGACTACGTTTAAGAGCCGGAGATGTACTTGCAAGGATGTATTTTGACCGTGTCGGGACTTAATACTGGTCTCAGTGTAGTCGGCAGATGTTACGGTGGATAATGGCCAAAATTGATAGTTGATGATGTTATTATCTTATTTGAGATTATGCTTACTGTTATCAAGCATGTGATATTAACTGTTGTTAACCTGTTTTACTATTTACTTAATGTGCATTGTTAATTATCCTTCACTGGGCTAGTTAGCTCACACCACTCACCTTTCAGGCGACGAACCCGAGGAGGAGGACCCTCTCTTTCAGGCTTAGGGCGTTTGAGCTAAAACAGTGTTTTGGGATTTCCCCTGGAGCGGAATGCCCTGATCTCTTTCTGTTGGTTCTTGGAACCATTGTTTTTGTATTAAGTACCGGATGTGGTACTTAAATTGTATTTGACCATTGTAACCGGCTCTGTTGCCTTTTGAGACAATATTATGATTGATTAATCAATGTTAATATCTGTTTGATCTTATATTGAGTGGATGTAATTATTGTGTTGTATTACTTTGTCTTTGGGACAGGCTTATGGTACATGTTTGAGTCCACTCAACGGGCTGATGTGTAACCGCTAGGGCCTAACTGTTGATCCGGCCCAGTCAGAGTGCTTGTGGTTTAGTGTACTTACCTTATCTTCCAAAAAAAAAAAAAAAATCAGTCGCGTTCCGGGCCCACTGGTCGGGTCGGGGCGTGACACAAAATACCTTAAAGTCTTAAAGTATTTTTATCAGGTTATCGTAATTAGTCTGGATATTCAAATTGAGAATTTTTAGAAATACACAGTGCTTAAAAAATAAGCTTAAAAAATAACTTTAAAGTTTTAAAAGAGATTTTATTATTTAACTAATGCACTATGCATTACTGTAGCATCGACAATCTATACCGTTATTTTTTAAGTACCGTGTATTTCTAAAATTTCTCAAATTGAATATCCAGACTAATTATGATAACCTAATAAAAATATTTTAAGACTTAAAGGTCTTTTGACACTCTTAAATGTGTTTTCGGCACATCCGAATGATACCCTTATTTGTAAAATACTGTGTTTTAAATATTTAGGAGTGTCAAAAGACCTTGAAGTCTTAAAGTATTTTTATCAGATTATCGTAATTAGTCTGGATATTTAATTTGAGAAATTTTGAAAATACACACTGCTCAAAAAATAACTTTAAAGTTTTAAAATAAATTTTATTATTTAAATAGTGCTAAGTAATCATTCGAATGAACTATATGTTCATTCGAATAAATGAGGCAATGTATACTTGAAATTATGTTCATTCGAAATGAATGAGGCCCATTCATTCGAATGTATATTTGAAATTCACTTGGACATTGTAGCATCGTTCGAATGAATCATATATTCATTCGAATGAATGGAGCTGAGTAGTATTCAGTGTTACTGTTTAGCCCATTCTTTCGAATGAATTGAAATTACACTTGGGCATTCATTCCAATGAATGCCAAAATGAACTGGTATATCATTTGAATGAATGAAAACGCGGGGGTAAAATGGTAATTTGCCACGAAAATTATAAAACGGGTGTGTGGAGGCAGAAAAATCGGGTGTCTGTAAGTCGCGCCCTAAAAAATATATAAAACACATCAATTAAATAGAATAAAATACTAACAAAAATAATTTTTAAATATATAATATATTACAATAATAATATAAAATAAACAACATTTAAAAATTAACTAATCTAATATTAAAAGGTAAAAATATCATTTTTAGTGCTTATCATTGATTTACATTTATAGACATGAATTTTACTAAAAAAATAGTTTGAATTTATTTAAAACAGTTGTTTATTGAATGTGTTTATTAAAAGATTTTTTTTTTTGAAAATGAATTAATTTGATGCAGATGAGGCAATTTTTATCAATTTTATGTTCAAATAGTTTTAAAAAAAAATCTTTTATCACGAATTTATTTAATATAATAGAACATTATTCTTTTATTTTTGTTGGTCTTAAAATTATCATGAGACATGTCTCGTTCAATATCATAAATATTAACAATAAATTATAATTTACTATAATTTTAATAAAAATATTGTTCTCACATTATTAATTCAGAGGGGGTTGGCACATTTGAGAAGCTCAATTCCAATTCAAATCTCTTTCATCCATTCTTTATAGGACATTTCTAGTTGACTTAATGAATGTATAGATTGAAAGATTTACATGTAGTTATGAAATTAATCTCTCCAATGTGATGTTAAAAAAAAAACCTATAGTAAAACTCCTATAAAATAATACTTTTATGACCAAGATAAATTATTATCTTACTGGGGTTATTGCTTTATCTATAAATGAATAATTTATTAATTTATCAATAAATAAATATTTATTAATTTAGAAAGAATATTATGGTTCTACTACTTATACATGTATGGTTTATAATAATAGATGTAGTCAAAAGTTAATAGATAAAAGCCCAAGAGATTTTAAAAAAGAAAGATGGTAATTGTGTTTTGTCCATTGTTTCTCTAAAATAGGTCTTTCAAGCACTAGTAACCTTAAATAACTACTTGTTAAGACATGAAAAAAATTAAAGATGAGATTGACTTCACTTTCTATACAAAGAAAAGATACACAACTTTAGATGAATATTTTGATAAATAGTTGAATAATGAAAATAAAAGTTGTCAAGTAAAAAGTTATTTAATACTATATTATGAATTTTTTTTTATGTACTTCATCATTTATTAATTTATATTTCGTTGGGTTCTTAAGAATTTCTAAAATAATATTATCTTATGCATTTAGTGAGTTATTAATTTGGTACATGTGTGGAATTGAGACCAATTTTTTTTATTATTTAAGTGAAATTATTAAGTTATCGAGGTTTTACTGTAATTAGATGGGAGTGTTTTTTTCCCGTCACGCGGTAGACACGAGTCACGACTCGCGACTCACGAACGAAGGTCTCCTATTTAAGTCTCACTCAGTCTCGGTCACGAATCTCAGTGAGAACTGAGAACTCCCGCTAGCACTTCAGGCTTTTGGCAACTCGATAGGGTTGAAAACACGGCTAACGATCAAGGAAACCGTACAACTCCTTCCTACGTCGCTAGCTCTCTGGTGTAGTTGCAGGAGAAGATGGCAGAAGGTGTGCCGAAGGGAACTGTGACGTCTCTGTCTTCGGTTTTTCCAGTCGATGAAGCCCAGAAGGCCGCAAAGCGCGTCCAAGAGACCATTGCGGACCGTCAGAAGGAGTTGACTAACCTCCAGCGCTTCATGTCTGACAACAATGCCCTCCTCAACCTCGTCCAGACGCTTCCAGATGAACTCTCTCACGATATTATGGCAAGATAATCAAAACCCATCACCCTGTCTCTCTCTCTCTTTTCTCTACCCATTCTACCATCATTTAATCCAAACGGTTTTGCAGGTTCCGTTTGGCAAAGCGGCGTTTTTTCCTGGTCGTCTGATTCACACCAATGAGTTCCTGGTAATTGATTGATGTTGATTTAGGCAGAGCATAGAATTTCAATTTCATGAGACGCTGTTTTATTGTCAGATTTCTGCTCTGTTTGGATAAATTGAAAGGAAAGTACTTTGTCTTGAAATATAGAAGTGAGTTTGGACTTTCCTAGTATGTTCTTTTATAACCGAAAAAAAAAAACCTATAGTCATAGGGAGATCTGTTGAAAAGAGCGCTAGCACATTCTGAGGATGCTTAATTTCACAATCACAAAGATTGTGAAGTCACATTCATTACCACCACCGCCATCATCGGAGTCATTTATCATATTTATATGGAGTTGAGACTCATAATTGGATTTGCAAGTTATTTTCCCATGCGCTGAATGGCCAAATCTGTAGCTGACACTATAGGACTTGAACCCCCAATACTATAGCTGTAAAGAAAGATTGATTCTTTCTGAAATGCTCGGTGTTGCATTTTATAAAGAAAGATTGATTCCTTGTGAAATGCTTGGTGTTGCATTTATAAAGAAAGAGTGATTCCTTGTGAATTGCTTGGTGTTGCATTTTATAAAGAAGATTGATTCCTTCTGAAATGCTTAGGTTTCTTGTTTTCCATTTCTTTTGTTTTCCACTTCTAAATTCTTTTTTCCAATTTGAATTCAAGATTTGCTTCTTCCTTAATTTCCTGATCTATTTTGTATTTGGTGAGACCCATTTATATTGTTAGTTCTATTTTTACTAGAATGTATTTGTCAAGTGTATTACCCACTAAACTATTTTGGTTTGGCCATGAGTTTTAAATTCGAATTTTCTTGTCCCCAATGATCCTGACAACCTTGGTTTTTCTTACTAATTATTTTCTTTGGTTATTAATTTGATTCAAAGTAAAACTATGAGCCCACTTTGTGGATCAGCAACACTTTCTCTGGCTGTTCAACGCATAAATTGTTTATGAAGAGGCTGAACTGATTCAGACCACACCTTTTTTTTGACTGGGTCTAAAGTTATATGTATGTGTACACTCTTGAAACTTGACCAAATCTTCTATTTCATTCTTTCCTTACAAATCATGGCTCACAATAGAATGTGTATGCTCTAGGACTAGAAATGTTGTAAAACCACAAAACATAACATTTTGGATTGAAGAGTCACTCAAGCTAAAATTACGTTCAGTGTTAGTATTGGGTCCCATAGTATAGGTTTTGTCCTTGTCTTGAATAAAAACCAATTGCAGGGTTTACCAACATTTTATTTTCAAACTTATTTCAAATATTTATGGAGAAAAAGAAATTCATATTCATGCCCTGAGTTCAATGTGTACAGCCATGTCATTTTACTTTGGGTTTATAGAGATATTTAAATGCTTGAGTCAAACTTTAACTCTTGAAGGTTCTTTTCCGTGTACTTTCATGTTGTGCTTGTAGGTTTTACTCGTGAAGGGTACTATGCTGAACGATCATCAAAACAAACTACAGAAATTTTACACAGAAGGGGAAAGGTTTTAGAATCTCAAGTTGAATCCCTAAAAGCCACAATGTTGGACCTTCAGGCTAAGGCTTCATTTTTCAATACAACAGCTGCTGAAGCTGCTGTAAGTTTATGATTTTTCAATCAAATCAGTCATCAGTTACATCTCTTTTTTCTGTCCTCAAACTGATTGTCCTGGTTTTCTTTCTAGTGATTTAAAAATTCTCGGTATGCAATTTAATGGACAACAAAGATACACACAAGGGTGAAAGAATATCTAATAAAATGATACACTTATTTCTGAGATTCAGTCTTCCAATTATGATATGCATGCAATGTAAAATCTTCAAAAAAAGAAGAAGATATACATGGAATGTAATTTTAGCTAGCAACCTAATAATTAGCTCTTAGAGCTATTTTATTGGAGATTAAGTTAGAGATCATGAAGTGATTTAGATATTGTCTGCATTCTTGCTCTTTGTAAGTGTTTATGATGTGGACATTTTCAAGCCACCTAGCACTTATGACCAATTTTTTTTTTTGGCAAATATGATGCTTAGGTGTTTGGCAACTATTAAATCTTGAGCGTGTAAGTTCTTTAGCCTAGTAGGTTAGAAGAAAATGTTGTCCAAATAAAATCTTGTTGTTTGGCAATGTTAGAAAATTGTTGGTAGATTAAAATATTGTTGCTTGACAATTTTGTTGAAGATCATGTCCCACTTCCAAAAAAAAAAACAGATGTTGAAGACCGTGTTAGATTAAAACTATTTGTTGTAGGGGTGAAACTTGGGCGTGTTGGGCCTGGTTTTGCTATACCTAGCCCAACCCACATCATGCATGGCTGAACCCAGATCAACCTGATCTGTTACAACCTAAGGATCATGACCCAACTTGACTCTAGTCTAACCTAGCAACCCAACCTAACCTGACTCTAGCCTAAGTTTGTAACATGACTTGAGAAGTTGGATTTAAGTATCCTAATTGGTATGTTCTTTTCTTGGCAAGCATCCTGATTGATGTTGTTCATTTCTAGGAGGAGTAATACTTCTATACATTTTATGTTTTAAAAAATTGATAAACAATTTTCATATAAATAAGGTTTTGTTGATGAATACATGATTATAATATTACATCATAATAACCCCAAAAAGGCACTAAAAAAATGGGTGGGCGAAAGAAAGGTAACTTAAGGTTTAAGAAGTCCGATCAGGTCAGGTTAGGTTGTAAAAGATGAGCCTAATGCTGCTTGAATTTAAGTCAGGCTTTTCCAGATCGGTTCATATGGGTCAAGTAAAAACCCAACCCAAGTTTTGATTGCTCTTAATTAGATATTATATCCAAATTCTAATGCTAATGATGCTTATTAAAAGTTGGCCATGGTGCTTGTGGAAACTTGAATACTAGATTTTGTTTGAATACTATGTTATTTTATTACTACTAGATTAGCCTTTCAGTTCTATTTAACATGTATACATGTGAATGTTGTACTTTTTGTTTGCCCTTATAACAGGAAGGGCTTGTTGAAATCAGGGAAGACTATGTTGAAGAGAAAGATAATAAAATGATATCAAAATCAGGCATGTATCAGCTTTCCAGTATTTATATTTACATGTTCTCTATTCTCACTTCTTCTATTGGGTCCATGATCTCTGTTCTAATTTCTTCAAATGGGTGAAGACCTTGTACTTTTTACTGCCCCTTACTGGGTTTTTTCTAAATTGAAAAAAGCGTGGTAATTTTTCAATGTTGCTTTTAGAACAAAAGCAAATGCATCTTACGTATTCATGCATGCCACTGACACCAACCCTCCTGCAGGTTCTTAGTATTGTTTTTGTGTAAAGGTTTCTAATTTCTAGCTTGTCTCCCCTTTGTTATATCCCTGTTTTTGTGCCTCCTGGTGCCCTTTGGATAAAAATCCCTTAGCTATCTACATTTAAACTTCATTGTATAACTACCAAATTGGTTTTTGAAAATATCAGATTCTTTAAATTCTTGTCTTAGGTGTTCTTTATTGCACTTACCCAAAATTCTATCCTAAGAAATATAGTGGTTTAGTTGTTTGCAAAATTCAATTATCTCCTTATTTATTTATTTCTTTTTTCTTAGGATTTTCTTGAATCTTTTTTTATCATTTATGGATTGGTGGTTCTCATTGGGCTTCTGTGTTAAAGAGGGCTAGGTTTGTCCAAATATGTTTTGTCTGCATCAGACCTGCAGAGACATCCGAAGGTATCAATTGATGGTCCAACACTATCTGATATATGCCTGTTATAGCTGGAAACCTGAAACCGAATTCCACTAAGTGGTTTAATGTTGATGAGACTGCATGTTTGGGTGTAGCCCTAGCCAACCTGTTAGAATTTCTTGTTATAAATAACCATGTTCCATTAAAGTATGTTCTCCTAAAAAGCTTCAGTTCCATTATCAACTTTTTGAAACTAATCAACTACGACAACAGTAGAAGGATGAGAACAGTTTACTATTCAATACCCATCTTTGACTTTTCTTGGGCTTGTTGCTATATGTGAGACGGTGAGACCCCAAAAATTGACTGGAACATGGGACTCACTATTCTTTGCAATTTCAGGTGCATCAAAGTCCAATTCTGTAGGATCTTCTGAAGCAGATAAAAGGAAATTGGTTGTAAGTGATGAAGAATATGCTCAAATAATGTCCAGGTTTGATGAACTTGAAAAGGAAGAAAGGGAAGCATCTGAGAACGATGAAGACGATGACTTCGAATCTGGATTTGGGTGCACCGTATGTTGGAAATTTTAATAACATTGTTATTGAAAGATCAGATTTTATGTTGCACAACAACTAAATTGCACTCCATTCATTGATGTGATAGGACAATCAACTGAAAGATCTGACACAGAAGTTTATGGATGACAAACTGTTTTCTTCAGCTACTTCAGAGCCTTCCAGTGGAAATGGCTCCCATATGAATTTTACTGAGAAGTCCACTACTAGTAACTATAATCCTTTCCAGGTTTCTCATTCTTCTCAAGTCTATTTTCTTGATCCATGTTTTCTTTTTCTCCTGTCACTCTTATGGCACTTATTGACTGTTCAAATATTGGCTTGCAGTTTGAGGATATGAAGTCACATCTTGTAGTAGGTCAGTTTTTAATAATGTTTCTAATGTTACTTCACTGCTAGCTACATTTTGGCATCATAACTGTTTAGTGTGAGGGGCAGTGTAAGAGTTGGCACCTTGGTTCTATAAAACATAAAATGCTCTAATGCATGGTGAGATTCTAATGTTGATATTCAACATTCCTGAACTTACACGATGGGTGTGATGTGTTATACACCATCCTCTATATGGTGGTACTGGATATATAGATACCATATGACATTTATAATGGACAGGGCCAAATGGAGGAGTAGAACTCAAAAAAATGACTATTAGTAGATGGGATTTTGACTTGAGGATGGTGACATTTATAGTGGATAAGATGAATGATATGGTGTGGCTTGCTCTTAAACCATGATAAATTTGGAGAAATTTGATGTATTAGTATTTTTCTGTTGTATGACTTCAGTATATTTCATCATTCAAGGAGGAGAAAAAAATTTAGTAGATTTGCTTGAAAAATAGCTATATGAGCAGTTATATGATTCTTGGTATAATATCCTCAGCCCTGATTGTGTTAATGTGGTCAATGGTTTGGTACTCTGAATCCTTGTCCAATGGGGTCCAGTGTAAATTTCTCCCTAGTCCTAGACCTCTCTGGTGGGTGACAAATCTGACCTTCAATGAGCATCATAGTTGGGATCTTTATGGCATCTCCCATCTGCTGTGTTCACTAGGACTCAAACCATTATAATAAGTACGAAGACCTAAATGTGGATTCAGTTTTGCTTAACTAGGTGAGAGGATACTGACCATATCCACAGGTCGAGTATTGCTTAGTTTCTACGGATGAATGGTGATAAAACACTGTTTCAACTGTCTTTACTTCTAAACTTGCTATCCTTTTTTAGGAATTTTTAATTGGTAAAACTTATTTAATTTCAGCTGTTTTCTTTTAGACGAATCTTCACATGGAAAAAATTCAGCATATATTGTGGGGAATTCCATCTTAATAGAGAAGCCTAAAGTCCCTTCTAAGTCTAAGGATGACTCTGCAGATTCTGCACCAAAAGTTGAGGCGGCTCCAATCACATCTCCACCAAAAATTGAAAAGGTTTGTGCAGTATCTCCAAAAAAATTGAGTTATTGTTCATTTATCATCTTGAGTGTTTGCTCTTTTGCTATCAGCTTACTTTGAAATGTTATCAAGTATAAAATTGGTGTCTGACATTGAATTACCAGTTTAGATAATGAGGTTCCCAATGAGACGGTTAATATATGACTTAATTCGACCTTTAGCCTCAAATGTGGAAAACAGGTTACTTCTTCTTGATATGTAATTTGTTCTTGATTATGTATTTGGTATCTAACATCTTTTCATGCAATATCCCTGGCTAACATTTTTCTGCCATAATTTGTCATAGACTTTATCATCACATCTTGATAAATAAAATTAAGTGTTTTGATGCATCAAAGCCTTTATACTTGTACATGCCTAATATGATTACATCTGATTATTCTTCATAATCATGATTTAGAACAAACTGATATTCAGTTGGTATATTTTTCTTTTAAGAGCTCTGATTTTCTTTAAAAGAGGAATAATAGTGGAGACACTCTTTGACAGGATTCTGGTGATGATGCTGTAGACCGTGCATATAAAATGAGATCTGATCATCGTAGGGTATGGTTTTTATGCCCCTAAATCTTTTTTGGTGTTTCGATTTTACACCTAAATGGTATAGTTTCTTTAAAAAAAAATTGCCTGGTTATGTTTTGTATGATAAGAGCAAATCGCTTATCTTGCATGGTTGCAAGATTTAAATGCAAATACAGCAATGCAAGATCCATGCCATCTGTCAACTTGGCCCCATCATTGCTATCTAAAGAGTTAGATGCAGTCTGTTGTAGTTTCTGTATAAGCAATCAGGATAGTTGAGAACCACTTCATATTTTAATGTTTTAATCAAGCAGTATGAGTTCTTGGGCCGAAGGTGGCGATCCTTGGTGTGACCGACCAATATACAGCTGGGATCTTGTACATGTGCAGGTGTAAGGCTGAACATTTCTGTATCATTGATTGTCATATGCAGGCTTTCACAGGCTCCATTGTTGAACACAGCCATGGACTCCCATCCAACACAGCTAGCCAAAGTTGTACTTCCTCTAAGGTATTTCTGATACTTCAAAATTAATTACGTACCATGGTGTCTTAGGGCATTCCATAACAGACTCCCTACCCGTTTCTTGACTTTTTGAAGGCATCAGGTCCTAATCCATCAAAGCCTGTATCACGATTCAAAATGCAGAAAGGTGGTCACTGATAACAGACGCCTGTGGAAAATCATCAGAGAATATTGCTGCTATGACGTGGACTCCTCCTGCTACGGGTCGTTTAAAGCTTAATTTTGATGGAAATTGTTTGAGAGAGGTGAGTTTTCTCAGCTATGATGGAGTGATTCGTAATGATATTGTTAGTACCAGGGGTCCAAATATCGGCCCATATGCCAATATCTCGGCTGTATCATATCAGGTGATATCTGTCGTTTTTGTAAAAAAAAAAAAGGGAGAGAAAAATATCGGCCGATATATTGGTCAATATATCGTATCGGCCGATATCAAATTTTAAAGCCCTGGTTAGTACAATACTGTCTTTTGTTGGCTTTCTTCAGAATGGTTCTCTGCTAGATGCAGAGTTATATGCTTTATGGAGAGGGGTGTCGATTTTGGAAGAGTTGGGAGCAGTAGAAAGTATCTTTGAAGGTGACTCTAAGATTGTCGTCGGTTGGGCAGCAGGTTCCCTTTGCCCTTGGAAATATTTGAATAAAATACATTGGATCCATCATACTATGTCAGCTCATGTTATTCCATCTCTTTGGCTCCTTGCTCAGCAAATTCTTAGGCGGATGAGTTGTTCATCAGGGGGTTTCTTTATCGTCGGAGATTGTTAATTATTTGATGTAATTATTGGTTTTTTCTTCTTCTCTTTTGCTGGGTTGAAAGCAGTTTGTGTCTGCTCAATCTAATTGTAGTTTTGTTTCCTTCTATCTTTTATTAATGAAGATATTTTTCAAAAGTAAAATAAAATATTGTTGTTATTATTTCATTGGGAAGACACACGACTGGTTCATGTGGGATGTTTTGCTTTCTTGAACTAGACGAACTGTGCGATGTCTTCTAGATTTTTCCAAGCAAGGAAAGCATATTCTCTATATATAGGCCCCCAAGTCACTGCACTTACACATGTTGAGAACATCCTGGTTTTTGTATGCAACCGATTGTCCCCAAGAATTCATTGTAACGATATCCATCAAGAAATTTCAACTGCATACCTGCCCTTGAGGGGGAATTTGAAAACAAAAGGATTTACTGATGTTAAATGAGACACAGGCATTTAATATAGTTTATTTGTTTGTTACCTTTTTTTAAAAAAAAAATATCTGCGGACAATCTATTTTACACCTATAAATCTTTTTGATGATTGTTGATTGAATTGGTTGGCATTACACCCAGATTATAGTTTCTGGAGATGAATCTTAATGATGAGAAACTCAATTTATTGCCAGTCTTATCATGGACCTAAACTGTAAATAACCAAGTACTGTAGGTTCAATTGTACTGGAGCAGATGCTCTGCTCAATTAGAGCTGGGGTGTCCCTTGATTCTGCAAATGTGGAAGCCATAGTTCAAGTATATGATATATTTTCACCTCTAATTTTAGAAGTTCAGACCAACTGAGTTGCATAGGTTAAACGTCTTATATTTATTTATAGATGAGAGCTACTCCTGTACACCGAATTTTTATTGGACTGCTTCCTATCAATTTCTTTTGTTGGCTATTTTAATAACATTTTGTATTTTTATATTTGAATTTGATTTAAAAGTTCTCCACCATTTTATTTAGAGAGAGACATGCACACACACTATTTTTTTTTATTAACTTTAAATTTTTTATTCACAATTATATATGTAAAAATAAAAGTGAATACTTAAATGATGTGAAAAATAAACAAGATAGATTGAAAGGGGATTGGGGTATTTTAGTGATTGTTCTTGTTCAGTGTTCTTATTTGGATGGAATATTTTTTAATATTACAATCTTGGGATCTTTGGGTCATCATCTACCGCAAGATTAGTTACATTGATGATAAGAAACATGCAGAGTATACCCATATGAAGATGCATACACTTATGTACATGGCATAATGTTGCATGTGAAAAGATAGGCTTACCAATGGTGTAGAGATAATGATTGTTATTGATTGCATTTAATGTCACAAATATCGGTGACATTTTTAAATTTATCACATTTTTTATCATCAAAATATCGTTATTGTGAGTTTATTGACATTTTTATTTATTACATTTTTTATTTTTAAATATTATATTTTCTGTGAAATTTGTTGGTTAATTTTTTGATAAAAACTTGAGAATTTGAAAAATATCCTAATAACGTTATTTGTGACGATGGTTGCACCGTAAATTCTCTAAAAGTACAGGCACAAAGGAATCTTTAATTGTGTATTATGTTTCGATTTGTGGTATTACAACTATATTAATAGATTGCTTATAGAATTAAGATGGATGATTTTACAAAGATGGACTACCTATGCTTGGGCAGAGAAATTACAAAGTCTGGTGGATCACCGGTCATTCACCTGTAAATCATTCTGATGAGATGATCCTGACCTTAGGATTAATAGGTCCACTGCAATCAAGCTCTTTATGTCTTAAATAGCTCAGTATAAAGCGACCTGCCTCCTTAATTGATCCTAACAAGTGCTTAGCTACTTTGATTAGATGAGATAGGTCGTTTGCTTGTAAATTATTTCAAGTTTTTTATTAATATCTAATCAAAGATAATGAACTTAATTGATGTTTAATAATTTGGGTCACGAGGTGAGTAATCTTTTAATTCCCATTAGTGTTCATGTCCAGAATTTGGTTTAATTAAATAATTTGGATAACTTTTCAATTTGACTAAAAAAATTAATAAATTTATTGACTCAAAAATCTTATTAAATCGAATCTGAAATCATTCTTTTAAAATTTTTCATTTTCTAATTATAGTCAAAACCGCACGAGATAATAGAATAAAGAAAGCATTGACTTGATAATTAAGACCAAAAGTAAGTTTTGATTTTTGTTTTAATGATTCACCAACTCCAGTCCATAGAGGATTCTTACAATTACTCATGGCACTGCCTCATCAAAATATAATCAAATTGTGCTCATTATTGAATAAACTAGTTTTCATATTGCTATTTGTCTTACTGAAAATTTAATTATTTGTTATTAACCATTTTTAATTGATACTTTATAGCTGTAATCATTGGATTGGTCTGGACAAGTTCATGATCTGGACTTAGAAAAAACCAAATGATATTTAAAACAAAGCCAGCGATCCTCCCACGAGTATTTTGTGTAACTCGATACATATTTTACTGTATTAACCATTTTGCCCTTCGAATTGACTTATCGAAACCTTCAAATCGACTCACCGAAACATTCAAATCACTTATAGTGAAGGGTATGTTTGATAATCTTCATAATTAAATTCTAATTATCTACTGTATTTTAATTGTTGGTTGGGTTCCACTCTCTCACAAACATTGCTTCTCCAAGAACTCCGACATTTAACCTTTTAATCCAAAGTTTTATTACCATACCTTAGGATTGGAGCTCAGGTAATTATTGGCTTAACTGATAAGGTAATTTGGCAACTTGATTAAATGACTTAGTATTTGACTAATTTTTGAGGCGTGTACAAATTTCCTTATCCACACACTCAGAAAAAAATTATGGAAAATGACCATCATATGATATTTAGAAACATATATACATTACAAATATTAAAAAAGAGGAATTAAAAGATGTATATACTAATATAGGTTCTACTAAATTTTTACTTCACTTGAGACCACCATAACTTAGGTAAGATTAACCCAGTTGAGTTATTAAAAAATTTAACAAATGAGTTATTTGAGTTTAGCTCAAACCCAGAAATAAAAGTCAAAATTTGAACTTTTTAATTTAATTTAGGACTAAACCGAATTATTGATTTATTCATATAATTAAAAAACTTATAATTCAGTACTTCAACTCAATCGTGTGAAAGGCTATTATTGTGAATACAGTAATTTCTCTTTCAGAAAACGAGGAGAGCGAGTAAGCAAACAGCGCACCTGATATTGACCATATCTGCCCATTCCCGCTCTTCCATAACACGAACCTTCCCATTTCCCAAACTGGACAGAGTCAAAACTCTAAACTTTCTTTATTTTCAGCATTTCATTTTCTCCAAACAAAGTCCCAAGAAAATCAAGATCAAGGAAAATCATTTTCATCATCTACAGCAGACAATGAGAGGCAGCAAGAGAGGAGGTGTTTGGGCTTCGGCAAAAAACTGGGGTTTCCAGCCGTCTTCGTCTCCTGTTCCCTCTTCTTCCTCGCTGGATTCTATGCATCAATCCTTCTCTCTCGCGTAACATCTTTGTCCTCGTCCTTTTAATTTTCCTTATTTCATGCTTCTCTGTCAATTAAAATGTCCTAAATTTGCTTTATTTTGTTGACGCGTGTCATCTGATACTTCTGTGAACCGGCTGTATTAAATCCTGGACTGTGTAGTATCTCACTTGTAAAAATTAGACCTAAAGGTCATTGTAGTTATTTGATCCGAATGATTTTAAGTAATTGTCAGCTGATTGTTGATTTTGATACATTTGAATTTGAATTAAATCCCCAGAAAGTCTTTTTTTTGGTAATGTGATGTTATATGGATCTTACTTCAATTCTGTGGAATCCACTAGCCTACCACATGCCCCATACGTGGCTATAAAAGAAAAAGAAAGAAATTTATGTTAATTTCATAGAATGGTGCATTTATGTTAATAACTTAATATAGAATTTCCAGTTTCATGCTTTCGAGATCATTGCAGGACATCACTTCAGATGGAGCGATGGCTCGGCCAAGGCTGCTTGAATCAGTGGAGGATTGGGTGAATTTGTTCCAATGCCGCATGGAAAGACTGGAGATGACTCTATCATCTCAATCCCCTTTCAGGTTCTTGAATCTCCTCCCACTGTTACTTTTCTTTTTCTTCTTTAAATATGTTAGAATCACGTGATTGTTGGTGTGGTTGCATGGGCTCACTTTTATTATGAAAATTAAGAGAAAAAATAGAGTGAAGTTTTCTGGAAATGCTTTCCAGGAAATAACTGCATTTGCTGTTTGGATAGAGGCAGATTTACTTTCCTCTATAATGGCCTTTTTTTTTGTTGCTGTTTTGGTCATCCTGAAAGTTCAAAGCCATCATCAATCTCAAATCTCAACAAATCAACACTCTGGGAACATTTGCCATTTTCCACTGGATTGGAAAATGGATAGAAGAAACTGTTTTCCTACCATTCCCATGGGAAACTGTCTGTGTTTTGTTTCCTACCTCCAATCTTATGTTTTGTTGTTTTTCCTTTTTGAATGGTAAAGATGATTGAAATTTATGGTACTCCCCTTAAATAAAATTTCCCTTTCTTTGCCAATTTCTCAGGATTGTTCATGGCTTACTTTTGTCTTTGCATTATAATTTCTGAAAAAGCAGGTCTTGAGCTGGAAGCCTCGTGCACTTTATTTTCCAAATTTTGCAACTGCCGAACAATGTCAAACCATCACAAGTATTGCAAAATTAGGGCTTGTACCTTCATCATTGGCATTGCGGAAGGGAGAAACTGCTGAGAACACCAAGGGAATAAGAACAAGGTGATGACTATTTTAATTATGTTAAATTGTAGAAGGGAAAGAAAAGTAGTACCTAATTTAGTATATGAACAATTTTTGTAAATTGATAAGTGGTGAAATAAATCTATCTGTAGACATTCTTTAAAGGTTTATTAAAGATTTTTGGACGAACTCCTATATACATGGAAGAACATGGTTGATAAAACACTTATTGTTGCTAGTACAGAATTCTAGGTTTGAGTCTTATAGTTGTTAGATAGAACAGTTGGTCCATGGAGAATTTATGAAATCCAACTATGAGTGCCATCCCCAGATAGAGGATAGATGGTTCTTATGATGAGTATCATCTTGTGGGTGTTTGATCATTCGGTTGATGTTATTTGCATTAATTGGGATGTGAAGATTGAAGATGAAAATAAACAGACCTCTTTACTGAGCTGGTGGCATGACTCAATCTTGAAAATTACAATTGCATCAATTAGCACTTACCAACTGTACTATGGGATTTTGTCAAGTAAACAAATCGTCTCATTTAGTGCTATGGATTGTTTTGCCCAAATGAGTTTTGGTGGCATGAAATTTACTATAGTGACTATAGTCAATAGCTCTTGCACCAGAAAAAAGAAAAAAGAAGAAGAAAGGAGTTTGACTTAAGTGCAGTGTATTTAGATGATGCCTTGATTTTAAATTTGCAATGTTCTCTTGACATGTTTGTAGGTTCTGTTTTCTTTTGATTTTCTGTTTTTTAATTTTTTCCTTCTCAAAGTTTATTTTGTTATTTTTGCAATCCGCTATGATATTTAATGCTCCACTGCTTGGTGAAAATTGCCACAAGAGATGATACAATCATCTAGCTTCAATATCTTTTTTGATAAAAATTAAGAAGCATTTTTTAATATAGTTTTTCCCATTTTCTGTGGGACAGTCTTAAGAGATCATTATTAGCTTATGCATATATTTGCAACAGTTCAGGCACATTTATCAGTGCATCGGAAGATAAATCAGGAGTCCTGGAGTTTATTGAGAAAAAGATTGCTAGGGCTACGATGATTCCAAGATCCCACGGAGAGGTACGTTGTTCAAGAAATTTAATTAGGAATGATTTCTCAGTCTTTTACCTATTATAACTGTTTTTTTTTTTTCAGAGATTATACTTATTCAATCATGGTGAATGATTTATAATCTTTAGTGCCCCCTAAATGGACCAGTATATAGGATTATAAGGACTTTATCCTATGAAGACAAAATTTTCCTTCTTGAGTTTTAGTAGTCTTTAACTTATTTGAATGCCTTCTTTATAAATATAATTTTTTTTCAATGAAACAAGTGTGTGTGATCTTAGATAGGAGTGTTATCTGTGTCTAGAGCCTGGCTTGAAACATATAAACCTAGAGCTTAGATGTATCTATAGAATGAATATTGTTATATATATATATATATATATATATATATGAGTGACACTTGTGTACTCCAAGATGTATTAAGCAATGCTGACCGAAGAAAGTAAGAAAAACTCAGCTTTTTAGAACCTACCACTTTCATCATTACTAAAAAAGACTACTTGTCATATGGGCCCATGCATCTTCGAGTAATCTCTCTCTCTCTCTCTCTCTCATATATAAAGATATGTCTACAATTTATCTGAGACATATTAGGAAGAACTACAGTAAACCCGGGTGCAGTTAACACCCCATTTCACATCATAGAAAATGACAAAACAAGTGAAAAGTTACCTTGACAAAGATGTTAGCATTCATGTTATTTAAATGACATGGATACTTACTATTGGTCCAAGAAATGAGGTGTAGTTATTTTAAACCTTGGTGTACTGAATACTAGCCCTACATATAGTATGTGTGTGTATCATGCATACATACAAAATTACAAATATAGGCCAAGCAGGGAAGCTCTCATGTGGGCTCCACACTAGGCCCCATTTACATCCCTTTTCTATCCCACACACATTGCCCACCCATGAATTGGGTCTCTATCCAATTGGATCCCATAACTGAGTTACACCCACTATAGATTGAACTCGAGAGAATTGCAACCCTATCTACCATTGACTTTTGGATCCATCAAAAACCATAGCTAGAGTCATTCAGTCAAGCCAATTTTTTGTGAGAAACACATTCAGGCACATACCTTTCTAATGCCATTGTCTTTAAATATGATGCTCCAGACTTGTAAACATGCTTTACCCCTTGTTGCACCATTTGCAAAGTTTAGCAGTTAACCTTTCTGAGTTCTAAATGCATGTGATTCATCAGATTTAGTAATTAACATTGTCTTCTTCTCTTTTTTTTTAATATTTTAAGTATCTCCTTTTGTTTAACTCTTAATGTATGGTGTTTGATAAGGTTTAGACTTTTTTTTTTTGGAAATAAAAATGTTCATTCAGTCCTTGAAACTGGTTGTTCTTGATTGCTTGAAATCGATGCTCTTAGCGGCATCATGCAAAAAAGATGTATTTGGAAGTCTGCTTATCTAATAGTCTAGTCTCTTCATCCGAGTGTAAATTTTGTAGCTTATGTTGATTTGTTTTGCTAAGTTACCTGGATACTATGTTTTTGTGGGCATAGTTTGTTACTCATACTATTGGATGTTGTGAAACCAATTCTGGAAAGTTGACCAAGATTATATCATTAATTGTAATTAGATCTGTGATTGATGTAATTGATTATTCCTTTTATTCTTTCCTTTTTAGCCACCTTGAATAGTTCCATGTAATCTATTTATACTGATATCTACTCTCCTTCTATTACATAGAAAATTAGAAATACAATACAGAGAAACAAATCTCCATTATCATCTCTTTCCCTTTTCCTCTGCCTCTTTCTTTCTCATTCTTTCTACTCAATAGGTTAGTTGTAGAATATGCTTAATTTTGAGTCTTTTTGTATTAAAATTTTAATTTTTGAATATGAATTATATTTTTGTATTTTATGATAAGAAGTAATAAAATAATGCTAATAAAGGTTTGTTATAAAAAACTTTACAAAGTTGAGATATCATGCTCAACTCCCATCTTCAAACGATGGTATATAAATAATGTGCAGGGTTATGGCCATGTTGCAGGCATTCAATATTTTGCGCTATGAGATTGGACAGAGGTATAATTCTCATTATGATGCATTCAACCCAGCTGAGTATGGCCCGCAAAAGAGCCAAAGGGTACATTCTAAGCAAACAGCATACTTTTATTTGGGTCAGAATAGCAGCATGATTGTTCATGTTTTCCTTGACATTTTTAAATTATTTAGATTTTATTTTCTTTATTTTGTTAATGGATTGCAAAAGTAATTCCTTGTCAAGGATTTAACGTATTTCTGTTCTGAAGCTTTATCACCTGGGATCCAGAGTAATCAGTTAATAGACATGATATATTATTAGTTGATGCAGTATGTTTATCTGAGGTATGCTCAGCTTAAATCCAAATTTAATTCTTGTTGGGCAATATGGCTGATGCTGGTGTACATAGGCTGATATGCCAACATCATAGTTTTATTTGGGTCAGAATAGCAGCATGATTGTTCATATTTTCCTTGACATTTTGAATTATTTAGATTTGTTTCTTCATTTTGTTAATGGATTGCAAAAGTAATTCCTTATCAAGGATTTAAGGTATTTGTTCTGAAGCTTTCTCACCTGGGATCCAGAGTAATCAGTCAACAGACATGATATATTATTGGTTGATGCATAAGTTTATCTTAGGAATGCTCAGCTTCAATCCAAATTCGATTCTTGGTGGGCGATATAGCTGATGCTGTTGTGCACAGGCTGATACAGTAGCAAATTTTGTGAAGGCATATGGATCAGTCACATCAGTAATTGGCAGATAAAGAGATGTCATTAAAAGTTCACTTTGCAACTGCATTATTTCTTTGAAAGATGAAAGGAGCTTCCAAGGAGTCTTTTTCCTCCTTTCAGCCCACTTTATTATGTTACCCAAATTGCCCTCAATCATAAGCTTGACAAGGAAATGTAAGTGATTCTGAAAACCTTTAATGGTTCTTATTAGCTAGGTGCTCTGCATTAGAGTCTCTTTTCCTTCAGGGCCTGAGGAAAGGCAAATACTTGACCTTTTGGATCATGAAAAATGCTACATATTCCCACTTGCCATAGTTTCTCCCTTGCTTCCCCATCCACGTTAAACTTCACCATGTGGACACTGAGCTTTTCCATCTTGCTCTATTTGCTTCCTTCGTCTCCCTCTCCAACACACTTCCCCAACCTCGGTCAATGTTAGAAAGCAACGAGCCAATGAATTCTTTTGTACTCTTCACTCAAGTAATCAATTGGAATCGCCCTCCACATTGCCCTCCTTTTGCCCTGGAAAGGACACCTCTCCCAACTTACTATGTGATCTCTCAAATGCTTGTGAGGAGCCAGAGACGTCACATAGGGCTAGGAAAGACATTCATATAGAAGGGGATGACAAATAAAATTGATACAAGGTATTAGGATGCATCATACAAACTCCTCCAGTCTTAGAAGACTGAAAAAAAAAGACCCCAGTGATAAGAGATGATACAAAGACCATAACACCATACAGATTTATACAGATTCATACAATCATTCAAGATTGAAACAGAACCCAGATAGGACATTGTTGTTCTGCACTTTCCAGCCAAAACAGATCCCAGACACTGTTGGGGATCCTCAATCTTTTTATCAAAACAGAACTTCATCCCAACCTCATAGGTACCTCCAGAACTGGTCTTCCTCGGCTTCGAGGAATCGATGGGATAACGGGGTCCGAGCAGTCAATCGGAGACTAGAAGTCTCACACAGAGACGATAAAGGAAAAGAAGAAAAGGACGCGTGGGCTTGTCCCTATCAACGCAGGGAGGCTGAGAGCCTGCAAGGCCCATCTACAACGAGACAAATGGGAAAGAGGCTGGATTGGCTGTCCGATTTTAGGGGTTCCTCGTCTGCACTGAGACAGGGAGGATGAAAAAAAGGAAAAGATTACGGGAAAGTAACTTGTTTATTTCTTAATTCTTGAGAGTTGTTCTCCCGTTTACACAGGCCCAGCCCTGTCTTTAGGCGAACTAGGCCGCCGCCTAGGGCCCCCAAAAAGACAGGGCCCCCAAATCCATAAACTCGGTAAAATAAGCCCAGTAAAAACGCCCACTCGTTCGACTTTCGAAAACCTTAGAAAATGAAAAAACACGCCAACACGCCGACACCCTAAAATTTTTGCCGCATACACCAAGTCGCCAACACCCTTTAGTTCCGAAAACCCTAGAAAAAAAACAGATTTTCCATGCCTCTCTCTCGCTTCCTCTCTGGTCTCTGCGACTCTGCCTCTCTCTCGTGTCTTTTTCCCCGACCGGCCGACCACTCCCACATTTGTTAAATCAGTAAGTTCTCTCTATTGTCTTTCTCTTCTCTGTAATTTTTCAGATTCTGATCCATTCCCTGTAATGTGTAGATTTGTGAGAGATTTTCATTGCCATATGTAATTTTACACATTATTTTTAAAACCAAGTGCTTTGATTTTATTTTTTGTGAGTGTATAAAAGGCCCATCTTTGAGAGTTCACCTAGGGCCCCTGAAATCTCAGGGCCGGCACTGCGTTTACATAACAACAATATTTATAAAAATAACATAAGAAACTCAGAAACATGATTAGGACTCCTAATTACATTAGGAATGGAAGATTTAAAAAATAATTAAATAAACAAATAACCTAAAAAATAAAATAAACGAATGGTGTCCTACATCATAGGCCCAAATACTTCATGAATTCTTCTTTTGAAAAAATGATCATCTTTTATTCTTTTGAAATGCCTAACTAGCATAATGAAATGTTTATCACTTAATTGTTTTGTGTGAAAATAGTTTGCTATTTTTTGTTGGTTATTTTTACACCTGATTTTCACGAAACGAATATATTTAATTCAAGTATTTTGCCGAATCTGTGAATACTTTGTTTTGGGATTTGCTGAATGTAATACCCTGTAATGGATTCCAAACCATGTATCTTTACCCTAGGTAGCTCTAAATAAGATATTTTGCCAGGTTCAAGAAAATCCATTTGGTTGTTTTGTTTCTTTTTAAATTGCAAGTTCAATTTGCTAGATTCATTCAAATTCTCCGATAGATTTTTGACCTCTGATGTGTCAAATGTGCACCATGATCCTTTTCACTGAGGGCTATGTGAATGAAGTGAGCATCTTGTTCCCTGCTTGGGTGTCATTCCCAGGTTTTGGAATGTGAAGAAATGATCCAAGTCACTCCCTCCCATTTCTCCCCAAGCCATTCTGTCAATAACAGATCAAGACCAGCTATTGCTTGAATCAATTATATCTTTACAAAATGCAAGCATTTTCATACAGTTCAAGCAAGCTATTCCATATGAGTTATACCATAAATCATACATAACTTTTTTGGGAATTATTCCATGCTAATGTGTATTCCTGTTCCTTGCTTTCCATACTAGCTACCAAATTGACCCTTGAAGTTCATTAACATAAAGCCTTTAAAATCAATGGACTAATTGCCTGATTCAGTTTCTGACTATTGATTCCTACGAACATGTGACCAACACTCATAATGCATCAAAGAGACCAGCAAATAGAAAATTGTGTCGTGTATGTGATTTCATATGCTAAAACCATCTCTTTTAGCATGATATGGTTCTATCAAATAAACCATGTTTTGCAACCCAGCAAACTGCAAAGTGGATCACAAATGGATTGCAATCCAAAATATCTCAAAAACAAGATTGCATTTAAAAATTTATAGTCTGTTTTATTTTTAATGATTTCTATGAGAACACCTTAAATACCAATCAAGATGAAAATTTGCATTAAAATACTCATTCTATTTTTAAATTATAAAACATAATATTTAATATTAGAAAAAGAATCCTACCCTAGTGAACCAAGGTCATTGGCATGTTGTGTTCTGTTAACCATGAACCATGTTTGATGATCCACGATTCAGTGATCCATGTAACTGGGTCTCTTTTCTTTTGAAAAGTGACAAATGACTAAAACAGCTGTACTAGTAACAACCCAACTTTTCTCATTTTTCTCCTTTCTTTTTGTAACAATAACTAAAAAAAATAATAATAACCTAACTTTGCTAGTCTTTTCTCCTTTTCTTTTGAACTTCTTTGGTTGGATCTTTGGGAGAAAGATTCATGCACGTGTTCGACATTTAGGGTAGTTATGAAGCTGATTCGTATCTTCTTTTAAATAGCAATATTTCAACCTTGAGAACTAATCATGGCAAGGCATGCAGGAGGGATATTGTTATACGTCCAAAAGTTCGACATTTATGTTATTTACCAAAATGATAGAAGAAAAAGCTGCAGTATTTGTTTTCCATCTTTTTCGTTTTTTGGGGTAACCTGTGTTCCGTTGCTAGATTTATCACCACTCAGGGATCACAATAGCTAACATTTTAACTGCTCTTACAGATAGCTTCGTTCTTGTTGTACCTATCTGATGTCGAGGAAGGTGGGGAGACCATGTTCCCTTTTGAGGTAGGCTTAACAGCTGTCTTCATGGCCCTCCACGTTATTTCTGTTTTGTATATAGGGTAATTTGCAAATACCCCCTCATCTTTTGTCACAATTGCAAAAACTATCCCTATCTTTTGTATTCAATTGCAAACACTCCCTGACATATGAAATGTCCAAAGTACCCTTTATTAACTAAAGAGTTGTAATAACAAAATCTTCTTAGTATGACAGACTTTTAAAAACTTTATAAAAAAATAAATAAGCTTACATGGTTGGATGAAATGTGTGTAAGAACACAAGGATAAAAGGTGGATGACGTTTCACGTGCATCCAATCATGCTAGCTATGTGATTTTAGTTATTGCAAGATTGACTTCGATAAGCCTTGTATTTTTTATGATTCATCTCATAGAGAGAGAATAGAGATAGGAGTAAAATTTTGCCCGTCTTCCATCCATATAATTTTTACACATTTAGTGCAATTATATGGGCTTATGCACTTTCTATGAGTTATCATGGTAGGTTACCTTTCTAAAATATTTTATTGTTGTACCTTGCAAAAAAAAAAAAAACTTTATTGCTGTAGCTCTTTTTAATAATTTAAGTACATTCTAGACATATAAGATGCTAGAGGGGAGTCCACAATTGATGCAAATATAAGGGTACTTTTTGCAATTGTTGAAACTATGAGTACCTTTTGCAACTGAGGCAAAAGATAAGGGGTATTGGCAAATTACCCATGTATATATTAATGAAGTAATAATTCGGTGTATTTTTTTTGGCAGAATGGTTTGAATATGAACACTGGCTATGATTACACAGAGTGTACAGGCTTGAAAGTGAAGCCACAGAAGGGCGATGGGCTTCTATTTTATTCATTGTTTCCAAATGGGACAATTGATCAGGTAATCCTTTTCCTCTCTCTCTCTCATTAACATGGTTATTCTGAAAGGCGTGAGTTGTTCAGTATCTGGACGGCAGTTGTTTTTTTTTAACTTTCTGCTGATGTATGTTCTAAACTCTAACGGGAATTACATGAGACTTGGTTTGATAATATGTACAAAAACTTGGGACTTTTCTTTTGGTCCAAGTTGACTGATATTTTATGAGCATTGAAAACCATTGATTCATGCACCTCACACTTGATGACTCATGCACAGAAAATCTTTCAAATTGCAAAACAGTGTTAGCTAAAACCTTCCCTACAGAACTTGTCTAAGTTGTTTGGTTTGGCATTGATTTTATGGACATTATACATCAATCTAGGTGTTTTTTGAGGCTGTCTGCAATCCGCGGTGGACCTTGTCTCCTTCCACTGATCATGTAGTGGCCCAGGTGGGCTCTTGTAATGCAAAAGTCAGCACTTGAGCATGCTTCCTGTTAGGGAGACCTGTACCAATGAAGCATTTCTTATATGTGTGGTCACTTAGAATTAGTTATAGCTTCCTTCTCTCTCTCTCTTGGAAATATTTAGTTCCGACACTGATGATGTTCTAGTGCTCAATGTAATATCCTTTTTTTTTCCTAGAAAAGAAAACAATATATTCTCTGTTTCATAAACACTTCATGATGTGTGATGCATCTGTATCGGACACTTGTAGACACTCGCATCTGTTCTTTATGGACTTCTACTGATTTTAATATTATTTCTAAGATAACTAAAGTATTAAAACACATTTTCCTTCTTAAAACTTAACCAAAATATGACTATATTTGTTGCATAAATATTTAGGGTAAAACTAGTACTAAATATGGTGCTGTCCCTCGTGTCCTATTTTTCTGGATTGCTAAGCCCAACACTTCACACCCGTGTCAGACTCTGACACTTGCACCTGTATCCATGCAACTTGGAGTGTATTTCATTAAATCAAGAATATGTAAGAGAAAAAGGTGAAATTTCTTGTGCTTCATCTTTATTAATTGTTTCCTCCCAATGTGGCATACTTGAATGCTTATCATTTGGTTGTCTTTTTCTGTTGAAATTAATACTTTGCGTGTGATGAACTGTGGATGTAAAATCCCGCATGTATACCAAAATTCTGATGTTTACTACAATTTAACTTTCTTCCATTATGTAAACCAGAGCATTAACACCGAATGGATCGCATTCACCAGCATTTCATACTCTGGAATCTCACATACTATGAGAATATGGTCTGATCATCTCTGAGTTAAATCCAAACTGGCCAATATCTAATATTCGTATTGTTTTGTTAACTGGCCGTGTTATTCTGCATTTAAAAAATCATTAAGCATTAACCTGTTGGCTCATTTCTTGCATCAGGTCCCAATCCAACAGCCACCATAGTTCCCATATATTGTGCATCATATGCTCTTATTGAATTGCATGTGTGCAGACATCGCTTCATGGGAGCTGTCCAGTCATCAAAGGGGAGAAATGGGTGGCGACAAAATGGCTCAGAGATCAAGTTGATAAATGAAAAATACATATTGCTTTATTTATTCTCTTTTATTTTCCATTTTTTTTTTCTTTCTTTTCATGTGTAACTGTTACCAAAATGCAAAGGGGAAAACTCAGTTTGGATCTTTAGTAGATACCGAGGGCAAAAAAGAAATCTTATTCTGAATTTTTCCCCATTGCAGTATCTCTGTTGAAAATTGTATTTTTTATGTATGAGAAAATAAATAACATTTTTCCATAAGTGGAGTCGCTAGGATCACAACCCACTTTGTGTTTAAGAAACATAAGCAGTGTTATGGTGCAGCCGCTCAATGATGTCTAGTGGCCGTATGTTGTAACGGTCCATCTCGCTGAATTGAGGGACGATTCGGTGTGGCTGTCGCAGGTGCTTCGGGTCCAACCTGGACATACGGTTTTTTTTTTTAACAATCCGACCATTGTGCATGTGTGAAACCCTGTTCCAAACTGTTGTGGGAAGTCTCACATCGGTTTGGAAGGAAATGAGAGGAGGGCTTTATGTGAAGTCAGCCTCTCTTGACCAAGTGTGAGGCCTTTTGGGCCTGGTCATGTGGGTCAGGGTCTAAATGCAAAATCGTGCAGGTTCGAACTGTGTGCGAGGCTCAAAGCGGACAATATTACACTGAGTCAAGCTCTAAGCCCTGTATTCAGGTCAGATCGTTACAACATGGTTGGTGCAAACGGTATTTATGTATTTTTTTGAATTTTTTTACCATTGTGGGAAAGCGGTCAATTTTTTATTTTTTATTTATAAATGATAGGGTCTTCTCTCCTCACTCGCTTCGCTTAAAAACTGATTCATCTCTCTTCATTTTTTTTTAAAAATTATTTTGCGGCAATCTAGACTAGAGAAGGCCCAATTTTCAACTCATTTTCAATGATCTGGCCCGTTGAATGTCAAGTTCCTTCTTAGGTGACTAGTGCAACTTTTTTCATCGGATTTTTGAAGAAAGCCTCATTTATCAAGGTATTTTCCATTTTATTTCATGCACTTGAATATATTTTAAATTAAAATTTGAATTTTAGTGTGAAAAAATTAATGCTTTTAAGTTTATTAAATTTACTTAAATTTTCTAGGATATAGTCTTTTCAGTCTTGTGGAAGTTAATGTAGTGATAAACTAATTTATCCACGATACTACCGATTCACAACATACACCTCATTGGGGTGGAGATGCAAGGAGCGGGGCGGATGCGGTACGAAAAGGTTCCGATGGACATGGAATCTGTATTCAGTCAGTACGGAGATTGTCCTGCTCCTGCTTGACGTTCCACATGTTCGTCAACTCTTTTGCAAGTTTTATTCACTTTATTCAAATTATATTTGTTTGTAATATTGACATCTAGACTTTAAGAGAGGGTGCATCTGACATTTAGGGATTTGGCCTAAAATTTATGAGAAAGATGTAACTGGAATACTTGTGGTAACCTAGCTCTCTTGAAATTCATAACGGGTTCGGATAGTATTAGTGGCATTGGTTGGGCATAAGAATCAGTATCCAAACTTGGTCTAAAGGCAAGGGGTGCAAATTTCGGCATCGTTGATCAATTTCTCTTTTTTTTTTTAAATATCCATATTATCCCTTATTTGGATTGATAGCCCATTAGGCCCTATCCATTGAGTGATGATTAGTTCGGGTACTAAAATTAAAGAATTTTATTGAGACTTGACATGGAGATTTGACAGGAGACTGAATATGGTTTCTTTAATATCCATTGAGTGATGGTTTCTGATTTTTAGTATTTTAGTTAATATAAAAGAGTAATGATCTGTGCACCTTGTTTGCTATTCACTCGTTTGATGGGTTAGATTTTGAGATACAATTTTTTTTTTTCTTTTGATTAAATTTTTGTAATTATTCTTAATGCTTTTTAAAATAAAATTACAGTATTATTTTTAAGAGTTTACTATTTCCGTCTTGTTCGAAAATTAAATTTTAGTATTTGACTCACTTTTTAATGTCTCAGATCTTTATGTGTATTTTACACAACAATTCAGTTTCATATAAAAGAAATTCAATCAAGTTTGATATCAACGCCTAAATTTCATTTATTTGTCATATATGCTTCAAATTATTAAATTATGGGAGGTCCATCAACATCCATAACTTGTTTGGAGTATCAGGAATATGGCAATATTATATGCTATTTGACCTTATATGTATTATTGCTATTCGTACTGAGTCATGTCTATGAAGACCCAAAATTAACGAGTTTAAATTGGCCATGACGTAAGTCTTCATTTATTCAAATTTAAGTTTAAAAATTTAATTGGTCAAAAATTTGCATTTCAATTTTTGAACCCTTTTTTTTTTTTAAATTTACATGTGAAAAACTGTATTTCCCACATGTAAGTAAAGTATACATTACCAACGGTGCTTCTACATTCTAATTGCCTTTATTTACATTTGCACATAGGCTTTTGAAAATTAAATCGGATAATTATTATAATGAGTTCTTTTTATATAATTCTTATCATTCAGTGACAAATGATCATACCATCCTTGAATTTGTGTTATGAGTGCCATCTCAAACGCCAACAATCTTCCCACGGGCATTTTGTGTATTTAAACACGGGTTTTACTGTGACTCTTAATTTGCCCTCCACCTGCCGTACCGAAAAAAAAGAATGTCAGAAATTCATAAACAGTGCAAATTGACTAGCCAAAATTCATGAAAAGTGCAATCGGCTCTGTAAAATTCATAAAGAGTGCAAATCGGCTCGTCGAAATTCACATGAACAGTGAAAATCAACTCGTCAAAATTCTATTGTTCATGTGAAGAGTAAAATCAGGAATACACTAAAACCCGTGTCGCTAAATACAAAATACCCGTGGAAAGATCGCTACCCCATCTCTAATTATAAATAAAGCTACAAAATTCCTTCTCTCGTCTAGGTGCTTTCTTAGAAAAAGAAGCTAAAGATGAATCACGTAAGAGGGAGGTTTGCATTGTTTAAAAGTTCTAATATTTTGGCATGTATCTGCTCGGCTTCTACTAATTTTTAAGATTGTTTTTTAACATTACCAAAACAATAAAACAATATATTTGTTGTATAAATATTTAAGATGAAAGTATTACCTTTTTTTTTTTATTAGTGTTATGTTTACACTTTATTTTTATTTAAAATAAATCTAGATTTACGTTTATTTAAATACGGTGCCATCCCTCGTGTCTTCATCTAGTGTCCTTATTTTGAAGGTGTCATTAGCAAGAAATTACTTGAAAATGATTAATAAAATAAAGTCGTGGCTAAGGTCAAAATTAGAGACAAAAGCCCTAAAAAATTGTATTTAAAGCATGAAAGATACATTGACAATATTATTAAAAGGTTCTCAAATTGTTGTAAACCCATATATAGTTATATACTCTCGGTGAAAAAGGAGCAAAGCTCTATAAAAAGGATTATCAAAAGAATTATAAAAAAAGCCTCGCCTTATAGAGATCCAATTTTTCTGCTTCTACACTCATTTTTGGATTTTATGATAAAATTACCATTTTGCCCCTACATTTTTCATTCTTTCGAATGGATTGCCCGTTCATTTCGGTATTCATTCGAATGAATCACTCATTCGAATTAATGCCGCAGTGTAAATTCCATTCATTCGAATGAATGGGCTGAACAGTATTCCGTGTTACTGTTCAGCCCATTCATTAGAATGAATAGTAATAAAAATGAGCTTCATTCGATCTGAATGAGCGATCAGTTTATTCGAATTGAGATGAACTTGCTCCAGTATGCATACTTATTTAAATAATAAAATTTCTTTTAAAATTTTAACTTATTTTTTAAGCTGTGTATTTTCAAAATTTCTCAAATTAAATATCCAGACTAATTACAATAATATGATAAAAATACTTTAAGACTTTAAGGTCTTTTGACACTCCCAAATGCTTAAAACACAGTATTTTACAAATAAGGGTATCCCTTGGTTGTGCCGAAAACACATTTGGGAGTGTCAAAAGACCTTTAAGTTTTAAAGTATTTTTATCAGGTTATTATAATTAGGCCGGATATTCAATTTGAGAAATTTTCGAGATACACATTACTTAAAAAAATAACTTTAAAATTTTAAAAGAAATTTTATTATTTAACTAATGTAACGTGTATTTTCAAAATTTTTCAAATTGAATATCCGGACTAATTACGATAACTTGATAAAAATACTTTAAGACTTAAAGGTCTTTTGACACTCCCAAATGTATTTTCGGCACAACTGAGGGATACTCTTATTTGTAAAATACTGTGTTTTAAACATTTGGGAGTGTCAAAAGACATTGAAGTCTTAAAGTATTTTTATCAGGTTATTGTAATTAGTCTGGATATTCAATTTGAGAAATTTTGAAAATACATAGTGCTTAAAAAATAAGTTTAAAATTTTAAAAGAAATTTTATTATTTAAATAAGTGTGCATATTGTATCAAGTTCATTTCAATTCGAAAGAACAATCGGTTCATTCGAATGAAGCTCATTTTTTTCGAATAAATCATCCATTCGTTCAAATGAATTGAATTTATATTGCGGCATTCATTCGAATAAGTGATTCATTAGAATAAATGTCGAAATAAACGAGCAATTCATTTGAATGAATGAAAAATGCAGGGGCAAAATGGTAATTTCACTATAAAAATCCAAAAAACGGAAGTGCAGAGGTAGAAAAATCGGGTGTCGGTACGTCGCGGCTAAAAAAAGTTATATATTTATTGTTCCAAATATGTGGCTAGTTTAATATATGTTATATGATTTGTACTAGATCTGTAATATATGCAATAAGATGATAAGTAGATACCTAACTAATCATGATTTAAATCATTAGATTAATAGTGAAAAGAATATTAGATAACTTCCAGGAATAAATGTTTGAAGTTATTTTGTCAAGCAAAAAATATTGAAATATTTTGATGTTGCAGAAGAAAAAGATTGTTGTAAATCAATCATTGAACCTATTTTTCCTGTTTAGATAAATGCAATTTTTTATTCAAGAAATTGAATAATAAAGTTTAGAGCAATGAATTTTTCTTAGAACTTTCAAAATTTAATTCCCGCTTCTTTTTGTCTCACACTGGATCTCTCTCCTTCAAAATTTAATTCCCGCTTCTTTTTGTCTCACACTTTTATCTCTCTCCTACCTGCCTTTTTCATTTGTTTGGCGTGGGAAGGAGAGAGACTTCCCCAACCACCGAATCCCTCTCCTATAAAGAGGCCACTGGGTCGGAATGGGATCAGCCACACTACAAGCCCAGGAATTTCTCAGCCGCTGCAACCTGCTCGCCTGCCGTTCCGCCTCCGGC
This sequence comes from Chimonanthus praecox, assembly GCA_022113865.1. Classification (NCBI taxonomy): domain Eukaryota; kingdom Viridiplantae; phylum Streptophyta; class Magnoliopsida; order Laurales; family Calycanthaceae; genus Chimonanthus; species Chimonanthus praecox. Next base: position 549,891 of record JAINRJ010000132.1, read on the forward strand.
ATCTACCGATCAGGCTTCTTGATAGTGTAACTGATTCGCACAATAACCAGTATGATACAAATTCATCACTTCTATTTGAAATTATGTAAACTTGTTAATATAATTTCTACATATTTTAAAACAATAATGGTTTGTGGTCAAAATTCAATGTATTATGTAATGGGGTCTTCTACCTATCATTTTAGTTTCTCAATGTATTATGATATGTCTCGTTAGTATTAAGTTAGAGAACTATACTAGAACTCTTGGCTAAATTTTTTTAACCTTCTCACTCTGTTGATTTGATTTTCAGGTGGGCATGGCCAAAGTGTGTGCTCTGTGTGTAAATGTGCTCGTGCCATAATATCTCCTATTAAATAACGCATATAATGATTTAATTTGAATATTTTATTTTTAACCAATCTTTTTCTAGTCAAAGTCATATTCCTTCGCTCAGATATTTATATAGAATAAATAAACAAAATAGACCAAAAAAGCTCTTTCATGTTTATCGCTTTTGTTTATAAAATCTTTCAAGCGCCGCTCTTCCTCTCCTCCTTCCTCTTTTTATATGCCTCTCTTTTACAATCTATTATTGTGGTATTACAAAAAAGCTCTTGGCAAAGTATGAGATTTTGAGAGATTTGTACACTATCAAGTTAAATATAGGCAATGAGGTGATTCAAAATAGTTTGATTGTTTGGTCTAACCGGTAATTAATGAAATAGATTCGCAAATTGAATGAGGCAAAGGTCAAAGCAAATGAAAAAGAGAAAAGTAGGACCCCACTTGAGGAAAGGGATGGTGAAGAAAAGCAGTAGGCTGGTTTCCCATTTGCTTTGATCTCTCCTCAAGTGGGGTCCTACCGTTCTCTTTCTCATTAACTTTGACCTTTGCTCAATTCAATTCGCTAATCTATTTCGTTAATTACCTGTTAGACCAAACAATCAAATTATTTTCAATCAATTGTAGGACTCCATTTCCTATATGTGACTAGATAGTGCCCAAATCTCTTGAAATCTCACACCCTGCTAAGAGCTTTTAGGTAAAATACCAAAACAATAGAACGTAAAAGAGAGGAATATAAAAGAGGAAGGAGTAGAGGAAGAACCGGCGCTCGGAAGATTCGAGAAAGAAAGAGACAAACATGAAGTTAAGTTTAAGACTAATTATTAAAAAAGACTAATAAGCCTTTTTGTTTATTTGAATTTATTTTAGCTAAGGTTACAGAAAGCATGTATGCATGTACTATTTGGGGGTTAAGCTTTTGGTGGTGTGGTTTGTTAGTGGGCCTGGGTGAATGTAGGCCTCGTGAGATTTGGACCTTGGTGTTTTGTATTTTCTTGCTGGCTGTATTCTTTCTTTTTTAGCTAAATATTACTAACAATTACTATCTTTTTTTTAGTGGTACAACAATTACTTTATTTTAATATAACATTTACTAGCTAGTAAATAAAAAGCTTTAAAAATATGCTTATTTTAGGAAAGAGTTTATAAAAGAACTAGGTTAGGGCCTAGGCATAAAATGGGCTATGCTTAGTGCAAAACTGGGTTGGAGCCCAGGTGAGGGCTTTAAGAGCAATTAAAGTGCCGTTTTGACTACTGTATGTCCAATGCACAAGTGAATATTACTTGATGGTGTCTTGACAAATCATAAGGGTTAGCTTTTTTGCTTGAACTTGTTGGATTCATGAAATTTCCCATATCAATATCTCAGTTGGCAAAATTGAAATTTAAATGTGTTCTCAAGTATTTTTTTCCTGTGCTCATATCCTAAGAATTTAGTATGGGGAGACTAGTGTAGAGTGAGGCATATCCCAAGAATTATGTGTGTGTGTGAGAGAGAGAGAGAGTAAACATGATCACACCAGTAATGTGTGTTAAAATGGTCTCACAATAATAAATGAGGGTCTTACCACTATCTTAAACATTTCTCCTACTTGCAAGCGGTGGCACACTTGGCACAACCATTGGACCCAAAGGATTCATAGATTCTGGAAAAAATTCTGATAACTTCCAGAAGAAATTGCAGTCAAAGAAATTCGATCAAGAAGCTTTTGCCTATACAAGTAAAAATGTAAAATCCAAGCGTCAGATGTTTGTGTGGATGTTTAAGATTTTTTAGCGGTGGAATGAATTGAATGGGTAGAATGATGTCGTAGGTTATGATTAGAATTTATGAAAATGGAATAGTTATAAAAAGTTATTATTTTTAATTCAGATTTAAGGTTTTTATAAACTTAATTAAAAATTATAAATTCTAATATGTATATTCCTAAGACTCATTATAATATCTAGAAACTGAGCCTAAGACTCATAATGGTTAATACTAAATTGACATAATTATATAATTTATGTAGAAGGAAACGACATTTTGATTAACATATTATATTAGTCATAAAAAATCAATATTTTTAGTGAGCCCATATAAACACTCTGAAAATCTTTCTCTATACACCCGTTTTCTAAAAGTCGATGGAAATTATCCTTTTGGAAAACGGGGATGAACCCAGGCAGATATTATTTATTAAACAAAAACTTTTTGAATTTTTTTTTTCTTTTGAATGAAGGGTTATTAGAAAAACACTTACTTTCTCCAAGATAAAAGAGAATTGCGATGAGGAAGAATACAAGGACTGAACCTATATTCCTGAACTTTGCCGTTAGGTAGAGAAAGTAGATAGTAACGTATGGAATTATTGTTCTTATATAAACCATTTGCAGTGGCCAAATACTTGTCACTCATTGCTGGCACAAGGCTGGCTTTTTAAACCTTTTCAATCTCTATTTTGCTAAAGTGGGCAGATACCTTCAAAACAAAATTTTTTGTATCTAAATTCATTTCCTGACAGTGATTTATGAGGAATTTTAAATGTCTGTTATATAAATTAAGATATGAATGAAATCAATTTTGATACCAAGAGATCTGGGTTCTGAATAGAATTATCCACTTTGGGAAATAAAAATAGCTATTATTAGAGATTCACCCCAGCAAATGTGAGATTTTTCTTTTGACAAACCCGAATTCTTAATTCCTCATTCCTACATCTAAATTTATGTTTCATTAAAATGGGCTCGACTTAACCCTACTATGGTTCATATATACTTGTAATGATTTGAATAAAAAATTACTTTTAAAGAGGATAAATTTATGTATTTTGTAAGAACTTATGGCCAAAATTGACCGATGGTATGATGAACTGTGACTCAGTGATAATATATATTTTTTTTAATTAAAACAACTGCATATCAATCTAAGTGGTTTATTTCTTAGAACTCAATGTGTATCAATTGATGTCTATTGCATCTGCTGCTCATGCATTATCATGATATGCAAAACCAATCTTGGGCAAGCAATTCTTGCTGTTGAAATGACATATAACAATGTAAGAACTTGTAAAGAACACTCCATACGAGATAGCTCAGCTGATAACATTCAGTTTCAGGAAGTGAGATAGTGCGAGTCCGAGTCCCCATGGGGTAACCCAGTGGCTATCATGTCGGGGTGTGGGATGTCACTTGAAGAAGGGTTTAGGAGGTTGTGCTCGAGATTCTCCTCCCTCATTAAAAAAAAAGAACTTGTGAGGACCAACATTTCACCCATCAAGACGTAAGGAAATAAAGGAAAAAAAATGCATAATATTAACAGATGAAAGAAGAGTGGAAGAAATAGAGGAGTAAATCACAAAGGTGGAGAGAAGAAGACATGAGAACTCAAAGTGAATGCAGAAAAATGAAAGCTGAACAAAGTTTCTACAGCACTACTCTCTTCTTCTTCTTAAAGGAAAGGGTTGTCTCTCCTCCAAATTTCATCACCATTACTATCAAGAATATGAACTATAGATATTTTGACGAGAGAAGAAAATGGAGGAAGCAAAAGCCTAGCTAATGTTAGAACACTTGAGCTACTCCGTAAAACTAAGAAAAAGATCACCACCACCAACAATTATATAGGCAAGTGCATTGTGGAATCCAATCACTCTGACAACTATTGTAATTTTTATTCATTTTTTAACGATCTTTTGTGGTTTAAATTTATCATTTCGCAAAGCATTTTTGTCACTAAACTTTTTTAATCTTAATATTAAATTAATAATTAAGTGACTCAGAACACTAAATGTCGTAAATAACCCATTAAAAGTCAGCGACATTTTCAAATTTATCATTTTTTTTATCGGCAAAATATCATTATTGTGTTAATAACGCTTATTTATCGGCATGATGATAATTTCCCAATAAAATCACCTTAAAATATGATAAATGGTAATATCATAAGAATACCACGATAACTTATCGGTAATTCATTGATATTACATATTTTATTGATAATTATCTCCAATATTACATATATATTTATATTTATAAAGGTAACGATTGGAACTTATTCATTAGAGTAATGAGATTGAAAAATGAAATGGCTTTTACAGTCCCACGTTGTTTTAATCTTATATGAATTGATGGTTGCATTTGCCATTTGTTGTCTGGGGGCCACGATCTGATAAAAAAAGGGTGGCAGGGGACAGAAAAAAATAAATAAAGGAAAAAACAAAATCAGAAAAATCATGGGCGGCGGACCTCATGGGCAGGGTGGGCCACTTCATGGTGTGGAGCTGCAAAATAGGCATTTTCTCATATTTGATCAATAAATGAAGGAGTGTTAGAAGTAGTATGGGGCCATGTCTTACATGTATAAAATTTAATTTAAGCTAACCAGACTAGTGAATAGACTAAAAAAAAAAGAATAGAAAAGAAAAGGAGAAAGACGTCGCATGAGAGGAAAGAGAGGAATAAGATAAGAAGACCACCATACAATTCTAAGAATGAGAAAGAAATCAGAAAAACTATGGGTGGCGGACCTCATGGGCAGGGTGCACCACTTCATGGTGTGGAGCTGCAAAATAGACATTCTCATATCTGATCAATAAATGAAGGAGCGGTTAGAAGTAGTATGGGGCCATGTCTTACTTATATAACATTTAATTTGAGCTAACCAGACTAGTGAATAGACAAAAAAAAAAAGAATAGAAAAGAAAAGGAGAAAGTCGTCGCATGAGAGGAAAGAGAGGAATAAGATAAGAAGACCACCATACAATTCTAATAATGAGAAAGAAATAAGAAAAACCATGGTCGGTGGACCTCATGGGCAGGGTGCGCCACTTTATGGTGTGGAGCTGCAAAATAGGCATTTTCTCATATCTAATCAATAAATGAATGAGTGGTTAGAAGTAGTATGGGGCCATGCCTTACCTATATAACATTTAATTTGAGCTAACCAGACTAGTGAATAGACTCAAAAAAAGAATAGAAAAGAAAGGAGAAAGACATCGCATGAGAGGAAATAAGTAAGAAGACCACCATGCAATTCTAAGAATGAGAAAGAAATAAAAAAAACCATAGGCGGCGGACCTCATGGGCAGGGTGCGCCACTTAATGATGTGGAGCTGCAAAATAGGCATTTTCTCATATTTGATCAATAAATGAAGGAGTGCTTAGAAGTAGTATGACCTCATGTCTTACCTGTATAACATTTAATTTAAGCTAATCAGACAAGTGAATAAGCTCAAAAAAAAGAATAAAAAAGAAAAGGGGAAAGACGTCGCATGAGAGGAAAGAGAGGAATAAGATAAGAAGACCACCATGCAATCTAAGAATGAGAAAGAATTCAGAAAACAAAAGGAGGGGACCTCATGGGCATGTTGTGCCAATTCATGGTGTGAAGCTGTAAAATAGGCATTTTCTTATATCTGATCAATAAATGAAAGAGTGGTTAGAAGTAGTATGTGACCATGTCTTACCCGTATAACATTTAATTTGAGCTAATCAGACTAGTGAAATAAATTGAAGGGGTCCATCACTCTTGAAAATAGTTAATATCCATTCCTTGTACACTCTTAAGGAATTTACCAGATTATTGAAAATCCATCTTAAAGGCTATAAAATTTTATGGGAATACAAAGTGAGTTGATCATAATTTATATAGACAAAATTATTAGTATACGCCAAGTAAAAACAGTCCAAAGTTGGCTCAAAATTTAAACCAATAGGAAAATCTTTATCTAGTGACAAACTGCCAAATCATTTAATGTTTTAATTCATTATACTTAAATTAAATTAAATTCAATAGAAGAACAAATTCAATTCAAATTAAACTGACCACACTCAGACTCAAAAAAAAAAAAAACTCTGATTTACAAGTCAGGCCATAAAATTAAATTGAAAAAAATCGGTTTTTTACTTTTTACTGTGTATAGACGATCCTTCTGTCTCTCACGTGTAACCCTTTTCTTTTTCTTTTTTAATGATGGTTAGTATTTCATTTCAAATGGGGGCAAAGCCCAAAAATAGATACAATATAGCCCACACTCAGACCAAACAAAAATAAAAGGCTCAGAAAAGATAAAGCCAAAACAAGAGCCCACAATCAGCCCAACAATAAACAGAAGGCCCATAGCCCCGGGTAGACAATTGGAAAACACTCAACTCAAGCCCAGACAGAAGAGAGGCCGAATACAAGGATTAAACGCCAAAGATTCCTTCGAGAAGGGGCCCTTGTTGCACCAGTTGAGAAGAATATTCTCTTTCTTTTCCTTTCTTATTCAGTACCCTTCTCTGATTTCTTTCTCATTCTTAGAATTGCATGGTGGTCTTCTTATCTTATTCCTCTCTTTCCTCTCATGCGACGTCTTTCTCCTTTTCTTTTCTGTTCTTTTTTTTTTTTTTAATTTATTCTTCTTCCTATTACCATTGCTCCATTCATCCAAATTAAGTCCTGCAATCAGGGCCGGCCTTGAGATCCTCTAAAATTTCAGAGGCCTTAGGTAGAGTGAGATTTCAGAGGTCCTTTGTGACTGATATATTAAGGAGTTTAAGTGTATGGGGGCTCTATGCGGCGACCTACGCTGTCTATGTCCAGGACCAGTTCTGCCTGCAATGTCAGCCACTGACTTGGGTTTTTTTCCTTTTATTTTTCTTTTCATATTTTCTTCTTTCTATGCTTTGCACCATCTCTGTTTGGTTGCACCGTCCAGCCAGCAAACACGCATTTCTTCACTATTTCTTCTTCTTTAAACACAACACTAATGGTCGGTCTTCACCCAAAAAACTCAGCATCACACGTTGATGGTAAGCCAAACTCATGCCCTTACGGTCCAGCAGCGGATGTGGGGTCCACAAGGTGCTGACTAGATTTGCTGATGTCAACTCAAGCAGGACCCAAACTGTGATGATAATGGCATCCAAAAGTGGGGCCTTCTAATCTCAAATTTGGAACAAATAAAACCACAACAACTAGAAATGAAGTTAAAAGCTTTTATCTGTTCATTTCTATTCCCCACCCTTTAAATGGTTAAGGTTTCCTAAGTATTCCTTTTTACAAGAGGGTTGGTTCGTTAAACAATGAGTCATTACAAGAATGGCACCCCAATTTTTTAATGACATCATCTAACTATTGAATTAAATAAGCCGTTGGATACCCTGAAGGAGTGGAAAAATAGTCTCCTCAAATGCAGGTTCTACTTTGGGTCTTAGTTGTCCGGTTGGAACTGTGCCTATTAGAAGAGAATTAAAAAAAGAGTTGTCCAAACATAAGCCTCTTTCAAAATGGAAAAAGGAAATATCTATGAAAAGATAGTACAAACGGATGGTGCCGATCATCATGTAAGTCAATAGCTTCAACTGATTTTATTTGAAAATTCTTTATTAGTATTTACATGTTCAATATGCTAAGTATACAACATTTACACATGGCTATGTCCCCTTGCTTAATTTGGTTTTCGCAGCATAGTTTCATATCTTTTGCAACTGCATATCTTTCGACAACTTTATATGTTTTAATATGAAATGACCGGTCAGATAACTACAAACTTGTATATGGGGACCTTTTTAAAGAAGTTTGGTAGGGGTGAAACTTAGATCGGGTTAAAACTTGACCTACATGATTCGATATGAGAAATCAATGAGCTTGTTTTTGTATATTTTGGGTTTGAAAAACAGACAACCGCATGAAATCCGAGTCGAGGTTGGTTGAGAAATTTAAAATTAATCCGATCCGACCCTACGTAACTCGATTCGACTTGAGTGAACCAAGTTCAAAAACAACACTTGGGTTGAGTCGGACCGAGTAATTTGGGTCAGTCGTTCGGGTTGAGTCAGTTCGAGTTAAATAAAATCTAGGTCGCTCTCTGTGGACAATATCTCGTTGTTTCTCGTTATTTCTTGTTTTATTCTTTTATTGTAATATAATTTCTTGGTTTCTTCTAGATGAATTTATATTATGTAGATTTTACAAACTTGATTTCATTGAATAAAATTAGGATTGATGGGATATTATTATAGGGGTTTCTTGGTTATTGAATATTCTTTTATTATATTATAAATTGATAGATTTTCTCTCTCATATATATGTATATAGTATTCAATTGTTTCGACAAAACAAGGGCGGTTTTTTGGAAGCAGCATGGAGCTGAACGTATGGAACCCGCAAGTGAAAAAATACAGCTCTCAGTATTGCCCAAGTCTGGCTTGCCAGCGGCAAAGGTTCTAAATTGAACACCATTGAAGTTGGATGGCAGGTATGTAAATTAATACACCACCCTCCAAATGAATAAAAAGACCACCATCCTCCAAATGAATAAAAAAGTAAAAACAAATTGAATGATTTTTATTGAGAACAAATGCATGGTTATGGTCTCCAGAAATTTTTATTAGAAAATGGATTTTGTGGAATTTCTAAAATTCTCAATAAGAATTGCATGAGTGACATTGCTAATTATTTAATGAAGTATTAGGAGTATAGGAATTTTTGGATAGAAATTTTGAGATGTTTGAAACTTTGAACTGATTTAGTAGGCATAGATGGTGATGTTCACCCACAATCGGAATCTGTTGGCCAGGGTGATCCTTTTCCTACTTACAAAGAAACCCACGTGGTGTAGTTGAACAAGTTGCCTCCTGCGTCAGCGAAGTGGGAGGTTGCTTGTTCGAGCCCCCATAGCCTAACCTTAGTGTGCCTTAAGGGTAGTGAGCTCATCCGTGGGGGTTTTAAGCTAGGTATCCTGCGGTTTTCCACACGTAAATTCAAAAAAAGAAAAAAAAAGAAAAGAAGCCCTCCCTCCATCTAAAATAAAATGGACCAAAATATATGGTCTAGATTCTAGAGATCCATATTAAGCTATAGTATAATATAGTGATAGTTTGTGGGAAAATCACTTTCAAATTTTTAATAATTAAAATATTAAAATTTACATAATCAACAATTATTAATCAAAACAACCATGAGTCGTGTCTCATTTTGAATAAGAAAATGAATTCCATTTCTATTTAAACAACATTTCCCCTTCATAATATAATATTGGTCCATACTCAGTGGATAAAAATAATTGAGCTTCACAAATTTTATTACCAAATTATTATAAAACAAACTACTTTCTGATGATACATGGAATCAATCATCTCAGGTTTATCCAGTTTAATGTATGGTGACAACAACACTCGACTCTTTACATTTTGGACGGTAAGTAAATTTCTCATTAAAGTTAATGTTTTAATAATATGAAAAATGATCCATCATATGTTGGCTGGCATTTTAATGATAATATCTCATTTGAGTCATGGGTTGAGATCTCCCATAGATAAAGGTAGAAATTGACCATCAAATTAACTCTTATTGATTTTTCAAAGTAATATATATATATATATATATATTAAGATTTTGTCAAACTATTACACACATTATTGACTGGATCAAATGGAACTACTTGATTAGAAAATTTAATATTTATTATACTCTAATCATTTGATCCATCCAAGAAGAGTATAATAGTTTATAAAATTTAAGATTCATAAAAAATGTATCTTTATATTTAAGAATTAATAAATAATTTCATTTTTAAGAAACAAGCTCTACAAATCTGGGCCATTTGAAGTTATCCTTACCATTAAAATGATAGTAAATAATTTTATAACTATCTTAACATTATTAACAGTATAAGCATTCATGAATCATTTTATCAGGTCGATGGCTACAGACGATCAAAATGCTACAATCTCCTTTGTCGAGGATTTGTACAAGTCAGCACAAGTGTTGTTCCTGGAATTATTAAACCTGTTTCCACATTCAATGGACTCAAGTAACCATATCTATTCGTGTCTTCCTGGTAATTTTCCCAACTGATACTGTAGTTTTCTATGAGTATCGGTAGTTGAGTATAAATTATGATCTTTTATGAATCAGTAAATTCTGTTAATATTTTTTTTTAAAAATAATTATGCTAGATATTTTATATGTAAGATTTTTTTAATCAAAGTAGCTCATGTTTTAAAATCACAAAATAACACATCAAATAAAATTCCATGAAATTTAATTTTCGTTAGATTTCATAAATTCCTCCATCGAATTCCATTTTTGATGTGATAAGAATTTTAAAATTTATGAAATCTAATAGAACTCTAACACGCATTGCCCATGATTCCTTGGTATTTATTACCTTGTATCTTTAGGTCTTGGATCCACAATAACTGGGTGGAGATAGTGATTGATCTATTGAAAAATATATTTATTTAAAGTAAAAACCCATCTAAATTCATCTTACCTACATCAATTAAATCATACCCTTTTAGATAGAAAACTTTAAAGATTAAAGTAATTATTTAAACTAATCAAATTTTGGAAAACTTAAAAAATGATTTAATTGAGATATTTTAGAAAAGATCTTTTTCAATAAATTCAATTTAGTAGGTTTCATATTTTCTCTGAACACCGATATACGGGTGATCATTTCAAATGACATAGTTGTGCATTCATCAGTTCTGCCCCACAAAACGTGTTCAAAAACTTGAAACTTGGATTTGACTGAAAATTCTATTTATCAAAACCTCTTCTTTGAAAATAATTGAGCAAGCCCACGATTTTTCGAGTGAAGTGTTCCTTCTCTCCTTCCACCTCTCCTCTCCTCTCCCATTTGGATAACTGCCATCTCGATCATTATCCTTTCTCGATGTTTAATATTTTTTAAAATCAAGGTCTGCAGGTCTCTTAGAGCACCTGACTAAGTCCTTGGGACATGTGCAGACCTCCCTATCTATTGTAACAATAATTGTGTTTTATCAATTGTATTGCTTAGATATATCAGATAAATACGAAATAGAGACTCTTTATTTCATTCCTTTATTTAATTTTTAAACCATACATGCCGGGTTCAAGCGATAGAGAAATACCCCCACACATACTGGGTTCAAGTGATAGAGAAATACCCCCATACATGCCGAGTTCAAACGATAGAGAAATACCCCCACGGAGAGTACCCTAGTGAGGCTGACCCCAACTCACTTGTCAAGGTGAGAGCCTGCCCGTCCGGCCAGAACCCCTGGGGGTATAGGACATAATTGTTTACAAACATCATAAGTTCCATAACAGCTTGGCTTAGTAAAACAGAAGACAGGGTATGGAAGACCTGGTCCTTGTCCACAGTTGTCTTTTCCACATACTAGCAGTTGTCTCCAGGATCGGGTGGAAGTTGACCTTGACCTGACCAAGAACCAATGTAAATTAGTTTAATATTCATTTTGATAGCCATCCAACTCCAAATTGTTATGAAATATCAAGTGGCGCCAATCTTGAAATCCTTAGACCAAACAAATGAAAGAACTTAATCCTAACTTTTCCATGTGCGCTTTTTTTTAGATTTACGTGTGGAAAACCTCAGACAGAGTTCTACTAAAACTTCTATGGATGATACCTCTACACTTTAATACATCATCAAAGTTAGTCCATGGGATTCGAATCTGACACCTCCCATTCGTGATGTGGAAGGTAACCCAGGGGACAACTTCTCCATCTGCTTTGCTTCAGGGGAGAACACTTTTCAGCAGACACTTTTCATTTTGAATGACATCAATATTTGTTTGGAAAAAGAAAGACTATGAAAAAGCAAACTTACATCCTCGAAGAGCAAAGAGATTGGCAACGAAGATAAAGAGGAGGACAAATTTTAAGCTGTTCAACTTGACCATGATGAAGAATGCAACGGTGGACTTGGTGAAAATGTATGCCTCTGTGCCTTCATATATACGGCCCTTCAAATTGCCAAATCCATACTACTCACATTTGCTGGGATGAATCTCTAATAATAGCTATTTTTATTTCCCAAAGTGGATAATTCTATTCAGAACCCAGATCTCTTGGTATCAAAACTGATCTCATTCATATCTAATTTATACACAGATTTAATAGTCCTCATAAATCGCTGTGAGGAAATCAATTTAGATACAAAATAGAATTTTTTTTGAATGTATCTGCCAACTTTAGCAAAATAGAGATTGAAAAGGTTTAAAAAGCCAGCCTTGTGCCAGCAAAGAGTGACAAGTATTTGGCCACTGGAAACGTTTTATATAAGAACAATAATTCCATACGTTACTATCTACTTTCTCTACCTAATGGCAAAGTTCAGGAACAAGGTTCAGTCCTTGTATTCTTCCCATTGCAAGTCTCTTTTATCTTGGAGAAAGTAAGTGTTTTTCTCATAACCTTTCACTTTCAAAATAAAATTGTATATAGTATTCCCCTGCCCAGGGTGTGGCTTCTTTTTGTTTCTGGGCCTCGCATTTATTCTTTGATTTGGGCTTCCTTTTGTGCCTCCTTTTGGCCTGGACCCGGCTGTGGGCTTCATTTATATTCTTTGGCTCTTGAATGATTAATCTAATCCTTCATTCAAAAGAAAAAAAAGAATTCAAAGTGTCTGTTTAATTTTAAGTTATTTGAGTAGTTTTAATTTGGATAATTAATGATTGTATTTAATTTTGAAGTAATTGAATTGGATTATTGGACAGGTGAGCACCTGCCCTTCGTTGTAAAAAGATGCAGAGAATGTGAAAACAAGGACGAAGAGTGTTATCCCGCTCCTCCAGAAGGCCCCAACTGTTACTTTTGTCAGTCTATAATCTCTTGCTTCCCATCTTATGAGATGTGTGATTATAGCTGCCCAACGATACCTCTTCTCCCTTAGTTCTTCTTTCACCAGATTGTATCAGACTGAAGCAAGGAAGGGTCAACATGACAGGTTGCTTTCTTATCTTATATACTGCATTTTTTTTTAACCTTCGTACTTCGACATCTGCAAATAATAAATAATAATAAGCTCAAAATCCCATTGTTTCCAGTCCATCACCATCCGATTTTCAGTTATCAACAAATTAACTCAAGACATCAAAGTAGTAATGAATCAATAAGCCTTGAGCCCATCATACTCAATGGCGCAGTTATTTAGTCAATGATGGAGCAGCCCATACTGATGGTGTTATATTCTCATAGTTTTCAATTACTTCTTTTGCCATTGCCATAAATTCATGTTCAATCGCCTTACCAATTCGGCAAATGCTTGGATAAACGAATATTAATGGATAAGAAGGATAGTTGATTTTTCACCCCGCATTGGATGAGATTAATGCCATAAGCAAATTTAAACCTCCCAATCCATACACACAAATAAGTCGAAGGAGAAACCATGTAACATATTTAGAACTTCTATCCTCTAAAGTACCTATATTAAATTTTTTTTTAATGGAGTCGCATGATACTGATAATTTTTAAAAGCCAAATACAGCAGTGCTATAAAGGAAGGCATCGTGGATATATTCTTTGACAAGAAATCATATCGGCTGCACACTTATGACATCGGCATTTATTAAAAAAAAATCGTCTCAGTCATGAGCCCCATCGATATCTTGGGTGATATGTGTCCATATCAAGTAAATATTGGCCAATTATTCATTTATAATTTCCATAATTTTAAAATAAAATAAAAAACAGGCATGTTTTCATTTTTTTTAATTCAGAAAAAAAGTTAAAATTTAAAGAAAAAGAGAGAGAGAACTATATTGTCCCAAGCGAATTTTTGACCCTTGATCTGCCCATCTAAAACAAATGCTTGCGGTAAACAATGCACGCCAAAATGCGCCTCATTGTGGCACTTATCTTTTTGTGCCACATTTTGGAGCCTGTGGTGGGAAATAAACAATAGGCTTTTCAGAGATTCGAGTGAGTCCAGTACGGCGGTGGGGCGGCGCTCTCTTGCGAAGTGTGCTTCTTGGGCTATCTCATTGCAGGTGTTCCGTAACATCTCAATGTCAGATATTTTACGCGCATGGAAAGAATGTGCTAATCTTGCTTGGGAAATCATTGTTTTGGTTTCTTTTCCAGTTATCTTTATTGCTACTTTTTATACTCCTTATTTTGTACTTGCACCTCTGGTGCCTCTTTATTAGTATATATAAATGAACCATTTGTAAAAAAAACAATGGCAAGTGATGTCTATTTAAACTAATTTCAGTCAATGGCTAGTTCACAATCTCTACATTATGGAAGTCGGCCACAATCTCAAATTAGATTTGCTCTTTTAGCCCTAAATCAATGTCATTGATAAATATTTACTTTTGAATTTTCATCTAATGATAAAGATGAGTGAGACGTGTGCGGTCTTGGGCTAGATTTGAAATTCATGGAAAGGAATAGTATTGATGGATTTGAGTCGGTCATTAGGTGAGCCATGCATATCCATGGTTTTAACTGTAGTGGCTGCATTTAGCATAAATCGTCATCTGTCATCTTTATAGTGCTCAAATGTGCAACTTTATACTTATTAGATTTAAGCCAACAATCTTTAACTCATTACATTTTAAACAAATTGGTAGATTAGAATCTGCTTCTGATTCGAGTCACAAAATTTTAAATTCATACTTATTTTTGGATTCAATTAAATCACGTCCAATTTTGTCAGATCTAGTTCAAGGTAAGTCGAGTAAATCTTATACATTTAAAATGCTCAAATTCAGTTCGGATAATTGAGTTGAGTCAAATTTTGTCAAATCTTCTTTGCCCTCTAAGATGGACCATCCACGACGGAGACTTTGATATGGATGGTCTGTAAGTTCCTCACATCTGAAGTGATACTAAATTTCAGACCTAAAGATCCAGAGCTCCAAGGTTGAAAAGCCTATTTACAATCAGATGAAGGGAGATCTAAACTTATCCAAGATGGAGTTGTCCTTTATAGCAAACCATTTGGATGATTGACGGCAAATATTCGAAAGGCCATTAACCAAAATATTGAGAATAGGTGAATAGACTTAAATCATATTTGTTGGCCATCTTAAAGCAGAAATAAAAGCTCTCTTAAGTCCACTTTGGATGGATCTCTGCATGCAGAAGCAGGACAAATTGGTACAGTTGATTTTGTGCTATAAATGACCTTACGGTGAAGCAAAAAAGAAATAAGAATGGTGACAAACAAGAGAGACTCAAAGGTTAAAAAAAAAAAAAAAGTATTAATAGAACTGCATTGGTCTTTGCTTTAACATACCATGCACAATGTTAAATATACATGACATCACAAAACACTCAAATTCCAAAACAGTAGAGATCATACTAAGGAACCATTTTGTCGAGAGAAGAAACCTGATGATGCCCAATTCTCCACCACATACCCTTTTCCTCTCCTCTCTGTATTGTAATCAGTAGCCGCGACAAAAATTAGAGGGTCGACTAGCCCATACAACCATCTTCCAAAAGGGTCGTCGCTTCGACTTCTTCTCTGATGTCCGGCCACTGATTTCTGGCTCCGTCCTTTGTAGCATCTCCCACATTACGTGCACATCCTCATATGGGCAAGACCTCACATCATGCCGAAGTTTCAATAGTCCTGCTTAATTCAATATTCAATCAGTGAAGAAAAACAGTTAATAAACCCAAATTCTAACACAGATCAATAGACTGTAATCACATGCATTTTGCACACTCTTTTTTTTTTAATTAAAGACGACGGTATCGAGGCTTCTTATAACACCTAATTAATTTTTTAGGCATGTGCAAACCTTTCTATTCATACACACCAGAGTAACACGGGAAGTGGGCCTTTCAATGTAGTTGAATGTGATCTAACTGACACAGTCCAACCGTCCATGATTTTGGTAAGAATTGCAGATAAGATTTCTAATCACATGTGATACAATAAACTCATCCATATTTTTTTAACTTATTCCCACCACTCTCGTGTAAAAGAGTCCTCACATCATAGCAGAAGCGGATCAGCTGAAAGTCGACATTGTCACATAATACAACAGGGATTCAATATATTGAGGATTAGGGAGTTGAGATATCTTAGGAAAAAAAATAAAAAATTAATCGCAATGCCAATCTCAATTCAAAATAAAAAGGTCTACTTTGCCTTGAATTAGAGTTTGATCAAATTATTGAATGAGTTAATATTCTTCAGCCTTCTCTATAAAAACCAGATGGGACCCACCAAAGATACGTCATTTTAAAAAACAACAATCAGATAATCTTAGACAATCTCTACCGTCGAATCCTTGACCTAAAACCAACGGTTTTAAAGGAAGGCACAAAAGGGTCTACAAAGGATCCTCACATACATCCATCCATGTGCCTGCAAAACGACAATTGCTAAAAACCAACGGTAGAAACGGCTAACAAAAGCAATCTAAACGTTAGCGGCACACTAATCTGAGCCATCCATAATTATCCAATCGTGGCCTATGAAAAACTTTTTAACCTAGTTAAGACAAAGTTGGTTGATTATCGGTCACTAAAAATTAACTATAAATCCATTAAAAACTCCAATAAATCAAAATATAGTCAACATCTCATTTCACTATAAAATATGTAAAAGTTGTCTTATAGCACCTATGATATACATGACAAATACCTATAATTGAAAATAAATAAAAAAATTGTAAGTGTAGACATACCTATAATTGAAAATAAATAAAAAAATTGAAAGTGTAGACATATTGGTCTTTTATATACTCATATTTTCTTCTTAAACATATATTTGTCCTTTTAAAAATGGAAGATGCAAACATACATATCATAGTATTTTCTAAATAATAAAATTTTAAATTAAAGCCTTTTTAGCAAAACTAAAAATTCTTCCTTTAAATTCTCTGTATCCAAAATTTAGAGCCAAACCGAAAAATTAAACTTCAAGGCATTTTCTACAAAATTTTAAATTTCATTTTTATACAAACTTTTTAAGTCCTACTTTAAAATTGAAAGAAAGTGAGAGGTGCAATTTATAAATATCTTTCAACCCGTTTTCTCAAGTCTTTCATTGTATTGGAGGCTCCACTCTTATTAATTCAAGAGAAGAAAAAAATAAAATAAAAATATATTTATAACAATAATGATAGGGGAAATCATTGAATTCCTTAATGATTTTGTAGAAATCAAAGAGGATTTTAAGAACTCAACAATTCTCTCCCTTGATAGCTTCAAACTCACTCATAATTCAAATTTTTTATTGTTTGAAAGAGACTTAAAAATAAATGTCACAAATTTTGAATTCTGCTAGGCGATCATTACAGTCTTTAAATATATGGTTCCATGATGAAATACTTTATCCCTTTCTCTTTTTCAATTTTCAAACACTTTTAATTCATTTTAAACATTTGATTGTCTGTTCATCAGAGTACAACTAATATGCAAAAGCAAGACAGGCAGAATTTCCAGAGAGGAAAAACCGCATCTTAAAAGAGCCTGTAACAGTGCATCTTACTTTTTATATATTTTTAAATTATATTTACTGTTTATTATAACTTGTGTTTTTAAATTATATTTACTGTTAATTATAACTTGTGTATGACACGGAACATTAAAAACAGAGTATAATATCGAAATCAACGAAATTACTGATTTTTACCTTGGCTGTCCAATTTAAAGCGTTGAATAGATTAGGAGAAAAAGTGAAAGTCAGATCTGATTTTTCCTAATAGGATTATCTACCGATTAGGATAAAATGAGATCCAAACGATCCAAAATACACTAGCTTTCTTTCTACAAAATATATCGCATTAAACGGATGAAATGATACAAAGCTCCTTAAAAAGTTCGCCGGAAAACCTGACTTTTCTCGCCAGCCGGCGATCGGGCACAAAGGAGCTAAAACGCTTACCTGATTTCCGTATCCCAAGACGAATGGCCAAGCGAATCCAGACTCTTCGAATTGGTGCAACCGCATTCTCCCAACAGTCCATATCGAAGGAGAAACTAAAGAGAAAGAGAAAGAGAAGGAGAGATAGGACGAGTTTCCGGCGATTTCTTCCTCCAACTGCAGAGGAAAGAAGAATACTTCACCTCCGAAGAAGAGAGGAGAAATTACAGATTCGCCACACCTCCGAAGCCAGAAGGCCAACGACGGGGTGCCACCCCTTTCTCGGAAACTCTCTTTGAAACACTCCTCTCTCTCCCTATCTTATACGATGCAGCCTTGAACTCTCCACACGTGTCCGTTTATGGCCGTTGTAGACCTTGTCCGGATCCAACGCCGTATGAGGAGTTCTGGACCATACACGTGGCAACCAAATTTGCTCTGGCCCTGGGGACCTGCTAGGTGACGTCAAGATATTTTTGGCGTAGCGAATGGTCCAGATATCTCTTCCGGGATGACCAGTGCGACTGGGATTGCGACACGTGGAGAAAGATTAGACCGGGAGAGTAACTGAACGAGCTTTGTGTGACGAAAATTTCACGGGGCTACAACTGCTTCTTAAAAGTCCCGAGTGGTAACACGTCAGAGGTGAGCAGCAATATAATTAAGTACGTATTTATTAGCGTGGAGTTTAAATTTGAATTTAATTAATGATGAGATCCAGTAGACCTCAAACTGTGAAAGTGCGGTGTTTTAATTACAGTTATCGATACCGTTTCAAAAACTGCTACAGTTTTGCTTCTAAACATAATATTTCAGTATTTCGGTTTTTTATTTATTTTAGAACAGATACTTTAATAAATTAAATATTTTCAAAATATTTATATTGAAAAATAATGATTTGAAATAAGAAAAATAAACTAGTCAATTATACAAATTATGAAATAAGAATAATAAAAATTACTAAAAATTAATATAAGTATATAACTATATACCAAAATATCTTCAAACTCTTATAAACCACTTCCATAAGATTACTCCTTATTGATTTAACTAATATACATGAATTAAAAAATTTACAAATATTCATAGAATTAATTTCATTTTGAATGTTCTTCGTCGATTTAGCTTGTATTCGTCAATGTACCAAGTATGTGCTCACCTTCTAATTAAAATATTTCATAAAAAAAAAAAATGAGAATAAAGAACTTCTGTACGTGTTTACTTTTTATTGGTTCAGCAGTTGGGAGGACCAAAAGAGTGATGTAACGAGACTAGTCACGCATCACTTCTCGTGAAGTTTTCAGGCCCTCCGTGCCCTTTCTAAGTTTCTAGTCTCTGAAATAGGTGGGATTTCTTTCGTGCCATTCTGTAAATATGGCTAAGTCTGAGACTGATTTTCTAAACGATAATAATATAAAGGACGGTGACGGTAGTTAGTGGGGCCATAGGTGCCGTACACGTCGTTATCATGTTCCTGCTTTGTTAAGCACGGGTCACGATTTTGAATGCTCTCCCATTGATGATCCAACCCGTTCGTTTCAGACTGATTCTGATTAGATTAGAGGTGGCGATTGGCCGGCGGCTTGTTGATTGTCAACACAATTAAATTCATTTTAGAGTTGTGTCTATTAAATTCAAATTTTATCTATTACGAGAGTCCAAGGTGAGATTTGCTACACATTAAAATAGTGAAAGGTCCATTAAACATTGCTTTAATCTAGGGCTGCAATTCAGGTCGGGTGGATCGGGTTCCTTAAAATTCAACTTGAATCAAGTTGATATATATGAAATCTGACTCGATTCGACCCAAATTCTCAACCCGAACTTCATAACTCGACATGAGCTGAATTCTAACTCGAATCGATCCCATTCTGAACCTATTTTAATCTAATTTTATCCGGGTCGAATCGGATTGGGTCGGGTTGGGCGGATTAACTTGTAAAAATCCTCAACCAGACTCGACCCGAATTTCATGTGGATTTTTATCTTCTCAATCTGACCAGCATTATTTCTCAAGTCGAGCCAAAACCTGAACCTAGTTGTAACCCTACTTTAATCAAATCAACACCTCCCTAATTGGTGGGTTGGTGGACCCCACCCCTAAGGTCTCATTCCTTTTCCATCAAATTTAACACCTGCCCAATTTGTGGTTTGGTAGACCACCCCCTAAGGTCCAATGCATTGATCTTATTTGGCACAAAGAATTATTGGATGTAAAATAAAGTCCAAGAAATAAGAGGAAATTGAATTTACTCTCTCAAGCAAGGGTCCAAATATCGGCCGATATGATATACGTCGATATCTCAGCCATATCATATCGGCCAATATGACAATATCGACCGATTTCGGCCATTTTAATATGAAAAAAAAAAAAAAATATCGACTGATACTGAATTTTGAACCCCTCCTCTCAAGCTTGAACATGACCATTAGATATTTCTAAAAAGGAAGCCCAGGCCAAACCAATATGACTCACACATCTTAAGTCTGTTTATTAAGTTGGGCTTAGTCCAAGTTTAATCTCATAAACAACTTCAAAATAAGATTTAGACCCACTTTTCAGTGACTCATTAGAAAACTAAATTAATTATTATGATCAGCATCACTATTATTATAAATTGATGATGTTTTCTATAATATTGACGAAACCTTTTATCACCCTTTTGATTATGTAAATAGGCTTTAAATGATTCATCCATACAAAAAGTTCATCGAAATGTAGTACACGAAAAAAATTCAAAATCATCTCTATATTCTTTGAAATTGAGAACTTTTTTTATGTAATAAAATCTTCATATATCAGAGCTTAGCTTTTAGAATCTGGAATATATGAACAAAGATATAGACTTATATGGAATTATGGTGGTTAAAAGGTTAAATCAGTTATCCATTCACTTGTTAGCAATACGAAGACTCATTTATCTTAGGATGGACCTCATATGATTAGGTGGAATCAGGGGAAGAAATCTTGGCCGATATGATCGAGATCTTGCCGATATCGGCCGAGATTTAGACAAAAAGAGAGAGAGAAATATCGGTGGAGATATCGGTCCCACCGATTTTTTTTACCCCTTGGTGGAATGGATACAACAACCAGGTGACTTTTATGTAATTGGCTCACTGGGCCTTATATTCCGGAGGCATTGCTAAGAAGTTACAATCCGGTCTAGACTAAGTACACAACCAATAGCCTGGCTCGGCCCAAAAAGCTAAACAGGAAGAACGATATTTAGGCTAATGGTCTGTTAATGGGCCTGAGTACTCGGATTTTATGATGGATCTTAAACTCTAAGAACGTAAATGGGTTGGAGTCAGGTTGGATTATGTAAAATCCAAATTTGCATCCATTTCATATTTGTCCATTCGGATTTGAATTTGGATATTTTCAAAACTAAAAACATTCACAGTTTCCTTTACAAAAGGAAAATCTTATGAATTAAATAATCAAGTTCCGATACCAAAAAAGAAACAAATCTCATACAACAAATATAATTAGTACAGATTATAAGAAAAAGCTATCACAATATCCAAGAAATGTTCAAGACAAATAGTGTTAAAGAAGCACAAAATACCAAAAAAAAAAAAAAAACCTTCAATTAAATGCTGGAATTTATTCTCTCTAATATGTGATACTGTCAGAAATATTTCAGCCGATACGATAGGTATCGACCAAAGGGAGAAAGAATCGGCCGATATGGCCGAGATCTCAGCCGAATATTTTTTTTTTTTGGTAAAAAAAAATATCGATTGTGGGCCAAATCTGTAACGACCCATCCCGCTACGGGCACGTTAAAACCGATCCAACCTCAATTTCGGATATTTTTTTTTTGTAAATGGGAGACACCGCTCCTGCAACCCACACTAACTATAGGAATCCACCAGTAAACCAAAAACCGTAAGTATCAATCATGATTACAAATTATAGCATCGTCCCATTATTACATTCATCCAACTTAATAAAATGTACGCATAATTCAAATACATCAAAAGGTCCTCAATTATAAGACGAGACCCTTACAAGTTACAAAACTGCAACTCTACGTCCAACGTCCAAGTGAGGGTCCCGCCAACCCTCCCTCTATGAAGTACCTGTGAGGCAAGGGGGGTGAGCTCTACATGCCCAGTGAGGGTAACACATACACCATACATCACCAAGCATACACAGCATATAATCATATGAACACAACAATGTCTAGGATGTCTACATACATGACCATACAAACGTAGGCCCTTCCCCTAGCACAGGGCCCACGTCAGCCGGGTCCCTAGAACACTCTCTAACCAACGCCATGCAACCCCCTTATACACCCAACCGCAACAATCCACCCACCCACGGGTACGCAGACTAGTTCTCAGTCAGATCGGGGTCTCTAGTCCTCAACTAGACCTATGACCCCTTTCATGACAACCCGTAGGCATACCACGCCCAACCCAAGAGTCGGACTCACTAGAGTCCCAAACTGATTACCACACGGGGTAACCACCTCACCAATCTTCGATGAACTGTCAACCAGACTCGTCCATGGTTCCATCAACCGAACACCAGAATCTCGATAGTCAAACCACAATGGACCCCAAAGTCAACTGCGGGTAAACACACTATCCCGTCACACCACAGGCTGTCCCCACCATACAGGTGTCCTAGCCTGGGATATCTCATCACATCATCCCTCGACCTGGGCGAGCACCTCCTCAGCCTACTCGGTCATCCGGGGAATCACAAACCACACCAGCGGGAGCTGTCCCTCACCGCATCATCCCTCGACCTAGGCGAGCACCTCCTCAGCCTGCTCGGTCATCCAGGGAATCACAAACCGCACCAGTGGGAGCTGTCCCTCACCGCATCATCCCTCGACCTAGGCGAGCACCTCCTCAGCCTGCTCGGTCATCCGGGGAATCACAAACCACACCAGCGGGAGCTGTCCCTCACCGCATCATCCCTCGACCTAGGCGAGCACCTCCTCAGCCTACTAGGTCATCTAGGGATTACAAACTATGCCAGCGGGAGCTGTCCCTCACCGCTCCATCCCTCGACCTAGGCGAGCACCTCCTCAGCCTACTCGGTCATCTAGGGATCACAACTATGCCAGCGGGAGCTGTCCCTCACCGCTCCATCCCTCGACCTAGGCGAACACCTCCTCAGCCTAATCGGTCATCTAGGGATCACCTCACCCGTCACACACTCGGGTATCAGAACTGCAAGGGGCTTCTAAGGTTACCTTGGGTGAACCAACATTCAGCCTGATGGCCTATCTAGGTTAACCTAGTTACCTCCCAGTTAGTCCCTAGCTGGGACCTCCAGACACCTTGCTCTCTAAATTAGACCACGCCCCTCTCATAGGTACGTCCGGAAATACAAGATAGACCGACCATTTGATCCATGCAAGGGGTTACGACTACCCATTTCCAATCACAAGGGAGTCCGGATCCCAACCACGCATCCACTGCGCGGTCCCACATAACATCCTCACCCTAACTACCAGCCAAGCTAGGGGGAGTCTCTAGATCCTGATGTTACCTAGTACCCATGCTCCCACTGACATCCCACATACGTCAGTTATATGTATGCACAATTAACTCTACACTTACTAGCATAATTTGTCATATAATAATCATGCATATGCATCACTATTTATCACGGGCTGAAATGTTAACATCCAAGCATGTTATAATGTCTAGCAGTCCAAACTAATCATCACACGGTTATATGGCATATCATCAATCGAAGTATATCACACCATAATCAGGCATATACCACCACATATCACATATTCACATGTTGGCATATTAACAGATTATCAATAAAAATAAATTCCAAATCATGTCACCAAACAATCAATCAATTATGACATCAAATAATCAATTCATATATGCCTCTGCGGGCATCGGATATGAATACACCCGGATGGGGGCCCGCCACATAATGATATCAACAGTTCCCTTGCCGAGTGGCTCACAATATCAGGGACCCCCATTCGCCGCATTCCGTACCCGCACATCTAATAGAGTAGTAATATGCATAGATGCATGCTAAAAGCGGTGATAAGTTCCCTCACCGGTGTGTGTCTTTGAAATCCAATGCGAGAAAACAAGTCCGGGGGTTAAAGGAGCTCCAGTCTGTTGAAACGAGAACACAAAGATAAGTAACCGGGCAAAACGGGTCAAACTAAGTCTGGGCTATAAACGGGCCCGAAAGCGAGTCGGGCCCACATCGGACTGAAACGGGCCCAAAACTGAAAACTGGGTCCAAACTTGGACCGGGGTCAAAACTGAACTCAAAACTGGAGATTGGGTTTGAAACGGGGTCGGGCCCGAGACTGGGCCGAAACGGGTCGGGCCTGAAAACGGGCCGGGCCCGAAACGAACTGGGCCACGAACTGCTGGGCTCGGGCTGAATGGGGTCTAGTTTGAAACTGGGCCTGGAACTCGGGCCCAACACTGGGAACTGGGCCTAGTCTGCTGGGCCCAGAATTGAACCCAACTGAGTCAACTCGGTGACTCGACCGAGTTGGCTCAGTAACCAGCCAGAAAAATAGGGAAAGGAAGAGAAAGAGAAGAAAAGAAGAAAACCAGAGAGAAAGGGGGAAGGAGGCACCTGATTCCAACTGAGCTCCGGGCTCGGACGGCGACAAGGAAGGGCTGAAGACCGACGATTCGGACGGGAGTCGACGGAGCGGAGGTGGAGGACGGAAAACCCGACCGGAAGAAAAGGGTAGACCGATTTGGGGATGGGTTGTAGACGGCTGAAAGAGAAACGAGTGGAGATGGCGGAAAGAGGGCCGATGCAAAGAGGGGAGAAGAGACAAGGGCGGCAGCGGCGGCGGCTGAAGGAGAGGGAAAGGAGGGCTAGGGTTTGAAGAAGGGAAGAGGAAGAGAAGAGGAAGAGAAGAAGAAGAGGAGAAGGGGAAAAAGGGTTGCGGCACTGTAGCTGTGGCGCTACAGTGCTGCGGAAAATGGGATAGGGTTTTGGGGCTCTCGGGTTTTTTTTTTTTTTTTTTTTTTTTTTTTTTTTTTTTCTACAAATTGAAATTTTCAAATTTCAAAAAAAAATTTAAAAGCCTGAAAAAGTCAAATGACAAATGTCGGGGAAAACGTGTGATTTTCAAACTTTTTATTATGACAGAAAATTCAATAATTCAAAATTACCAAATTGCCCTCTGAGTCTCCGAACTCAAAATCGAACAAATCAGGGCCCAACACGGGGCCCACACCGCTACCAAGACCCAAAACCCCGAAATATCGGGTCGGGTCATTACAAAATCAGCCGATATTTATATTTTTTTAAAAAGAAAGTCTTTTTTTCTATCTTTTTTAAATGAATTTTTTCAAAGAAAAAAAGACCGAGATTTCAAAAAAAATATTTTGAAGAGAGAGAAAGATCTCGGCTCACCCGATTTTTCGACCCCTGATCAACTCCACTGGGCCTGATTTTAGGCTTTGGCCCAGCCATGTGCAGTCAGATAGCCTGCGTATTTTGGAATGGCCACTGTATCAAGTGAAGAGGGGATAAAAAAAAAAAGTGGCAGAGGCCTAACAGCCTATAATTTCTATGCGTGTAAAGTGAGTTTTAGTGTTCTGTGACAATTAATCAATATCATAAAGAATTCTTGGTAGCATGTGATAGAGATTAGCAGATCAATCTCTGTCTGTTTAAACATTCTCTGCAGCCTTGTAATCCATTATTATTGAATAGAAAAACAATTTGATCTCTTTAATTAATCTCTTTCCCGTTGTGGAAGCTGACTTGCATTGCATTGGCATCTGGACATAGATCTGTTTGACATTGCTTCAACTCAATAAAAATATTGGGTTAGTGTACTTTTGTCCAATGAAAATGTACCGATGAAATTTCAGGACTTCTTAGAATCTGCTGATTGGAAAATTTGCAGGTCAGGAGCCTCGTCTTCTCTCTGCCTTTCTTGGCATAGTCTGGCTGCCATTGATACTGTTTTTCTTGTTATGGTATATGAATCTATTCGTGTTGATTTCTTTTCATTTTTGGGTTTCTTAGTCATATCTTATCATTCTCAATTTGCTTGTCCTCATGTTTGTATTTGCATATAAGCCTTTTTTTTTTTTTTTTTAATGGTAGAGAGCTGAAAATAGATACTGCCCTGATCCCGCAAGCTTTCAGGTACTAGTACATGATCCTCTTTAAGAAGTTTTTAATTATTGATCTTTTGATCATGCTCTATGCCTCAGAACTAGACTATACAGTATACTTCCCCAGTTGAGATTTCCATTTTTTTTTAAAAAAAATTACCTTTTCTTGGGGGAAAAAGAAATATGTTGACACATTCATTCCAGGTACATATCCAAGAGTGGATAGACGAAACAGAGTTGGAGCCATGAATTACAGAGCCACCGATATAAGAATGTACACTCTCATTTAAATCAGTTTAATGGAGAGATTTCTGAAACAGCAGGATAAGGAATCCATGAAGATGGTTATGCTGAAGCACGAAGAAACCTTCAAAGAACAGGTAGCTTTTAGCTTTGTTGAGTCCCTTTTCTTTGACACTATAAGAATTTGCTTATGTTTTAAGAATTCTAAGCATTCAGAGCCTGCTAAGCAAATTCAAAAGTTCATCAGAATATGAGAAATGATGTTTTCATGGATGATACAGGTCTATGAACTTCATCGTCTATATCGAATTCAGAAGTTTTTAATGAATAGCATTAGAAGAAATGGACCAAAAGCACAACCATTATCTTCAAATCCTCATGAATACAATTTCAAGTTATGGGACAGAGAAAAGGTTAATCTACATAGTACAAATTATCATTATAGAGGCAAGCAGAGGCTACATCAGACAGTTGACTTAGAATTGCCTGTTGAAGACTACATAAGAGATGGGGATCAAGACGTGATGGTGCAGTTTGAACAAGAGTGCAACTTTGAGCTGACATTAGGCCGAAGGTGTAATCCAAGGAAGAAATATGAAACATCAGTTGTTTCAGATTTTGGACCAAGCTTTTCTTCGTCTTCAACGGATTCTAGTGCAACGAAGAAGACAGATGGAGTGGAAACATTAGAAGGCCATAATTGGGGGCCAATTCAGATGCGTGAGATGAACATAAGTTCCCAGAGTGAACCTGCTGAAGAACAAGCAAGACATGAAGGACTAAACCAGGCACCTTGGCTTTTCCATGATCTGAATTTAAACCCATGACATAAATTTTCCTGTTTTGTGCAGTTTATCCCCTTTTCATGGCTAGTAATCATTATATTCTTCCACAGCATCCTAAGTTTAGACTGTTTCTTTGTTGGTTTATTTGTGCTCAGTCTGAGGGATTGTTTTTTCATTTGTTGCAGGCGTGATGAGAGTTTAAACAATTTAAGTCTTTGTTATATAGATGAATGAGTATTAAACAAGACCTGTAGATTTTCCTGTAGCTTGTGAGAAAACAAATCACCAAGCATAGTACTTCAATCAAATTTATGTACAACATTCCTGAATTGGGCATTTATAAAATATTATAAACATTGAAATGGAGCTGAGGTTGAGTCTGATCAACCACTGAACTAGTCCACTGGTCATGTTCATAAATGAGGTCATCTTAGGTTGGATTTCTTTTAAGTCACATTTGTGGACCAGAGGGTCCCAACTTCATAGTACACAGAATCCAATCGAAGCCTATGCATTGCAACAATCTTTAAGGCCTCTAAAATGCTAGAGGAATGTTATAAAGGTCTTTCAGATGAACAAACTGCTCTTTTCCATCTGCATCTTGTAAAAGAATCTGCATGAGAAGCTCACTACTTTTGACACCTATTTTTTTTTTTTTTTTTGAAATGGTTCATTTATGCTTACAGTCTCCCTGATGACAGTAAAGATACCCACAACCCAATCTGAAATGCAAGTCACAGAGACGAGCTTTATGCATGCTGTCCTGCCATTTGCATCAACTGGTCTGTCATGCAATGGATATTATCCCTCATTTTTTTTTTTTTTGGGAGGTCCGGAGGTGTCCAGGCGTCGCACCCGACTAGTCTGGTGTGTGTGAAAATCCCCCTATCCGCACACACCTTCAGTGAGGGTTTGACTACCTGACACCAGGAATTCTTGGATCTTTTTAGAGGATTTATTATGATAAATCTCAATTCTAAGAACAATTTCTGCATTCTGCACTGGGACATATTCATCTGTACTCAACAACTTGACCTTGTGTGTGTTGCGAGTGGCTTGAATTTAACCTCCATAGAAATTAGTAGTTGCCTAATAACCAGGATAGCAACTCTATCACGGCAGTTTCAAAATACTGTATGCTTGCTTTAATGGGTTTGCTAATCTGAGCAGGACACGTAGGTGAAAGTCCTACTTAGCAATAATAGCATCGACCGACTGTCCAAGATACACGGCAACTCCTATAAGCAGCCAGTGAAGAAAGAACACACGGATTTGGTGGATTCAAGAGGTGGATACACACAGCAGATCTGTAAGTACACACGTCAGAAGCAGAGAGGGTCACGGCAGAAAACTCACAGCATACGGCTGTGTATATGTATGTGTTGGCGGCATCTTGCTGGATTAAAGGCAGAGAACAACTCTCTGAGAAACAAGAGATATAGAGGCTGATTTTCTTGCAGATCCTCCATT
This sequence comes from Chimonanthus praecox, assembly GCA_022113865.1. NCBI lineage: Eukaryota > Viridiplantae > Streptophyta > Magnoliopsida > Laurales > Calycanthaceae > Chimonanthus > Chimonanthus praecox. The sequence continues at coordinate 578,410 of JAINRJ010000132.1, forward strand.
GAAGAAGAAAAGGACTCCAATCTGATAGGGTGTGACTCGTGGTTCAAAGAAGATTAGTGTGATCGTGTGTGTATATATATATATATATATATATATATATATATATATATATATATAGAGGCTGGTTTTCTTGCAGATCCTCCATTGAAGGAAGACAGAGAAAAGAAGAAAAGGACTCCAATCTGATTGGGTGTGACTCGTGGTTCAAAGAAGATTGGTGTGATCGGGTTTTCAAGCATGTTCGGATTTGAGTTTGATTTAAACTCTATATATATATATATATATATATATATATATATATATATATATATCTTGTATTGTGTAGCCACTGGCCAACCGGTTGACCCACCACCCACGAACGTGTGACAGCCCGACCTTGGATTTCTTTTCTCCACTTCATCCATATTTGGATCTGACCCGTTTACCAATCTTAACGCGACCAAATCCACTAAACCCTATTAAACTCAATTACCCATTTAACTGAGTCAACTCGCCCACTTTATACCTTTGACGAAGTCATCCGTCACCTGTCAGACTCCGTGCATGTGATCCAATATAAATCCTAATTAAATACAAACTCTAATATAACTGACATTGACATCAGATGAACGTAGCTTGCTTATTTGATTGAAGAGGCCTTGATGAGGATGGTCCAAATGAATCGTTCAAAACATTCTCCTGTGTCTTCTTGTGACATCAAGGTTGTACCCACCCAATAATATCACAAGAAAATTGGATTTGTTAAACAAAGTTTACCAACATAATAAGGGTTCTTAAACAATTTAAACTGTAAGTAAAAAGTGGGTGTGCAGTAGAAACACCCCTTGGTTGGTAGCAACACGGCAGGATGTACATCGCTCTACCAACACACTGAGAGGCACATGGTTCGTAATCAAACAACATACTGGAAAATATATGCTTGGATATTGGTCAATAGTCAGTCAATCCTCCTCTTTTTGAAGAGAGCTTCGAATTCTTTAGTTTAGATAGAAAATTGAATACACAAAAATTGCAGCATTCATCTTCCAAACATAAATGAGAATTTACTGAATACATATTACAAGCACTTTACAATGATAAATACATGATCAAAGCAGATAGCTGAAAAACCAATGATGATCACCTCTCAAGCCTTAAAAGCAACATGAAGGCAGTGATCTAATGGTGAAGTTCCTACAATTCTACCTACAAACAGAATAGATTTTGCAGTAGAAAGCTGATTTAGGAGATTGAATGTCGCCGATCTTTACTGGGTTTTGTCCGGCCTTTGGCACCCAAAGGCTTGATTACATCACCACGGAAAAAAAGGGTACAATCGGCCAAGCTTTTTAGTTACAGTGTCGATAAACGATTTTTTGGGCAATGGAGACGTATCTGCCAATGGTTTTTCCCCTTCAGGGTTCTCAATTCCTTTTAGTCTCATCTGCATTTTCACCAACTCTAGTTTCAGGTCTTCATTTTCTCTACGCAAACTGGAAACATCATCTTTTTGAGGAGGATAATCATTGCCATACAACTTTATTTTAGGGGGGAGAAGCTGGAAATTCTCCTCCCTTAGTTGTTATATTCATTGAATCTCTAAGGCGCTCCTGCTCATAAAAAAGCACCTGAACTACAGTCTGCACAGGAAGCCTATCATTTTGGGCTGCATGAGCACAGGCCTCTCTTGAAAGTTTCTGGCAGTCCATCAAACTGCAAACCTTTTTCCTTTCCAAGTCATTTAAAGATGGATGAGCCTGTCAATTAAATCCAGTTGCATACGCTCAGAAAAAGATATTTTGGTATGCAAAACCTGAGTATAGAAACAAAGTTGCAAAATCATACATAAGAAAGTACAGCATTATATAGATCACTCAGTCCCTCATCTTAGATACTAAGTTTCTGATGGGGAAAAATTGAAACATTAACTGTCAACTTCAGTTACCCTAAACCCTGAATATCAATATTTGAACAATGCTAACATGCAAGCTCAATCGAACTTTAAATTCGTACTGCAAAATAGCAAAAGAAAGAACAGATTCAGAAACATTACAATAAATAAGCAATTTAGAGACAAGGAATTCATTTGAAATGCTATTTTCTTAATGCAAAATGCAAATGAAATAATATTCCTTTCAACAACTTTATACTGTGGAGATTGAATACTAACATGCCAAAAACATAAAAAGTCTTAGTCAGACATTTAAAATGATGAACGCAATTAATCAACCATGTGGTTGCTGGTTATAGTAATAAGGAGAGCACAGACTTTAAACATGGAGATAAGAGATTGAACTCCACAGACTCAAGATAACATAGCTATACCAAGTTCTGAACAATCATTGCAAGAAATATTAAAAAAAAATTAACGGAATGAAATCTAAATACAGACTGAATTCACCTTCAAGTAGATATCTATTGCTCTGTATATGCCATCTTCAGTGACCCTTGCTTGTTCAGGTATCAGTTCAGCAAGAGCAATAAACTTTGAAACAGCCAAGTTAGCATCAGATCCTATTTCTGCAAGATAGCTCTCCATAAGCCTACCAACTCTCTCTACATCACCAGGAGGAGAACTGTAATCATCATCTATGTTGTAGCTCAAGCGACTTCCATCCAATGTATTCTCTAAATAATTCATCAAGATCTTCTGGACAGTATCAACATCATAAACTGTATCTCCAGTGAAGGAACATGATTGGATCAATAGGTCATCCAACACCGCCTGACCAAGCTGTAAACCCATCCTCTTTTCTAGATCAAGCCGACAAGCAACAGTTGTCTCTAGATAAATTGCTGCCCTTAGGAGCATTGAGAGGAAGCTAACTGATATTGCATTCCTCTCTCTAGGAAGAAGGCCTACGATCGTTTCCAGCACAACCCTTTTCTCATGTTCTTGTCGAGGCCCGATTTTCTTTCTCCCTTTGCTGAACATGTCCTGCATCAGGATCTCAAGTTTAAATGCGTGAAATTACAGAAACTAAGATACCCAAATGCATGCATATGCCAACTATATCATTTTGGATACGACATGATGCCAGCACACACATCTGATTCTTTTGGATATGTTTCGACTGAATCCTACAGCATTATAGAGGAATTATTTGATCCTTGGCCGGAAATCTGAGCATGTGAAAGTTGGAAAAATTGGTCAGAGAACATGTGTGTTAATCTCTCATGCCCCCCCTTGGAAAATTCACCCAAATGGGAATTATCTTAATTCTTCATTTAGTGTTAGAAAAAGAAATGTCAGATATTCGATATCTTCTTTAACTATGTTATGCAATAATTTCATTGGACGTTGCATGTTGTTTCTTCTTCTTCTTCCTTCTCCTTTTGATAACTATGAAATGCTAGTCCTAACTCCTAAGAGATGACTTAACAAAGCACTCAAGGCCATCACCATTATAAGAATGAATACTAATAGACTTTTTCAATGACTGAAAAGGACTATCACTTAAAGAATGACTAAAAAAGACTAGAATGTGTGGAATGTTTGGAGCATAGATCATAGCAAGTTGTGAATGAAATTCAAAGTATTCATAATACCTGATATCCTTTAATTTGAGAATTTAAAGATTCTATATTGTATCCATGGCCAAGTTAGACACCTATATATGTAGCTTTGCAAACAATATAATATTGTGGCAACTTCATCATCAACATTAGCCATTTTTCTATCTATTTGGAGTCAGTTGTTTAGTTCTACATTTTCATTCTATTCCTATTAAAAATTAGACTCTTGGTAACTGCAATCTATCATGTCCTTCCTTATCCCCTCAATCCAAATTTTTTAAGGGCCTTTCACTCGTCCTAATACCATCAATTTGTAACCCTTCAATCTTCAATATTGGGACTGCTTCTGATCTTCTATGTACATGTCCCTCATCTTTTATGGACATTTATGTGTTTGGATGAGGAGAAATTTTTTCAAGGATTTCCCTTAAGTAGAAGATTCTCCAGCCCGAGGGATTCTCCTGCATTTTGTTTGGTAATCACAAGTGAAAAGGTACAATGAGAAAAGAAGGAAGAAGGGGGCAGCAAGAAAATAAACAGATTTTGGCTGAGAGGCACTTTTCCCCTACTTAGTAAATACCAAACTGGAGAAAGGAGGGGAATCCCCTGCTTTCACCAATCCAAAAAGGCCTACTTAGCAATCTGACCATGAGCAATCTATAATGCCAATCCAGACAGGTGGGCCTCATTCTGGATGGAGTTTTTTTCCAGAAATCATGTTGAGTGGGACATCTTAATTCACCAAATCTGCCCATTGAATCTGGAATACTAGCAGAGCTCTGAATCTTTATCAGGGACCTCCGAATGGGATTCTTGGGAAAAGTTGATTTGAACTTCTTGATTCACTCCATCAAAAATGAGGTCCATAAAGCAGAAGAAACACACATTCCGAATGTTAAGTGGCCAAGTTTACTATAAATCCAAACCATCAAAATTATCGGCCTTACTCTACATGACACAGAGAAATAAAAATATTGGTGAGCTGACAATCCTAACCATCAATTCCACCCATTGATTTAAGAATATTGCTGATTTTTTTCTTGGATGGTTAGGATCATCCGCTCAATGGATTTCAAGATTTTCCCAGCAATAATGGCGCAGGCAATGCAGTAGTAGCTTAAGGTCTCATGTATATACGGTTTAGTTTATGGAACAAGCACAGGTCTGTCTCCATGCCCTTTTATGTGCTTATTGTAGCATGAAGGTGAGAATTTGGGGTGGAGTGAATGCTTAGAAAAATAAGAGTAACGAATTCGGCCTCGGCCGCAATACACCTATGTGTTGCGGTCATACATAAATTCGGCCATCATGGTATAAATTCAGAGGAGAGAATTTGTACAGATACAGGCATAATGCCGATACGCATTAGCACAACACATTTTAATGCCAGATGCTTACCAAATCCCGCAGAGATTTTTGTGCATAGAGCATGAGTACCGGCCCAAGCGCATACTGCTTAAAGCCTCTGGCCTTCATGGCCACAAGAACACGTTGAACATGTCAATCCTCAAAACAGTCAAATCCTCTGCCCACCAATCAACAATGCCTTTTCATTTGTGGTGCTGAAGAACTCATCATGCTTTCTAGGTTGTTGTCAATCCTCCGAGACGAAAATGGTTTTTCTTTGCATGCCATATATGCCACAGTGTCTATGCATCTACTAACAATCTTTACCTTCTCCACCATCGGCAAGAGGTTGTCGGAAAAATGGAGGACAGATATTGCACCTCTGAGGCTTTTTAATACTACTTCAGTCAAGTAGGCCTCGGTTCGATCCACAAGGTTTCCACTTGCATACTCCTCTGTCATTTCCAGAAACTCTGCTGCACACCGAAGCTTGGCTATGTTCTGTACCCCAATTTCAAAGTTGATACCGTAACAGAATTTTGCCACCAATTCAAATGCTTCAGCTCCACCCGGAATGGCTGCAATTCAATGTAAGGGATGTCTGCATTTTTGGCTTCTGAAACCAATTTCTTATGTATCCACACTTTGACCAAAGGGAACTGTGATAAATCCAGCAGAACATTAGACTCAGTCCTGATTGCATTTTGCAATTTTTCAACGTCAAAAGAAATAGCACATACAATCCAAAGGAAACCAATGAATGAAGGATTCTATTTTTTATCCCTGTTCCTCTTCAAACATTATCAGTTGATGGCCAATAATCATCGAGATAGGAAAAGTCAGAAAAATGGCATCCAACCTAATTTGTTCTCCCCGTGTGAACCATGCAATGGATTGTCATCCATTCAGCCACAAGATTCAGATATAGATTTCAGTAGGTCTGACATGCCCATGAATTCTCTTTGAACAGTTGTTGAATATCTTTTTAACACCAAAGTACTTGGGCCATCATTCTCAATTCCAAAATGACAGAAATTAGACAAAATCATCTGAACAGACCATTAGCCGTATGCACAAGGGGAAAGGCAGAGTGAGAGATAGACGACTGATACACAGGGGAATGGATAAAAAAAGATATATTAAATAGTGGGTTCATTGACGGTATGATTTATAATAGTCTCAAATGAAGAAATAGAATTTAAAAAGCCAATCCTATACAGATGCGATTTTGGCATTTGATGATGACGATGATCCGAATAGACCATTGCGACAGCAATCCCAACAAAATTACCATTAAACTACGCATTTTCATGGTCTATTAAATACAAACCACTAACCCAAATTCATGAAGATAATAATGATTTGAAAACAACCCAATTAAGAAACCAGTTGATTTTTATATCCATCAGTGATTTTGCAACCATTGGCATAAGAAAGTATAGAAGCAGATACTACAGTTCAATAAGCGACCAACTCAACAGTTTACCTTGTGCAACGAGAAGGAGGCTCCCCCGGCCTGAACCGTTATGTCACTGGGAATCTCCTGAGACAAAATCCTGTTCAAGTTCAACAAATCATCTTGATTTTATTTGCAGAATTCACACTGTGTGTACTAAAAAGAGAACCAATTTGAGAAGTAAAACAACGAAGGGAGAGGAGAAGAAGAGAAGACACAGACCAGTCACCAGTTCTTTTCATGGCACCGGAGAGAAGCTGTTTCTTCTTTGTTGACATATGGACTGTTGTGGGTGCATCTTCTTTATCCATCCCCACCATTGCTGTGATTAGGAAAGGCTTATCTTCTTCTTAATCTTGCATGGCTCCATCTCATTCAGAAAGGAAAAGAAGGATTGAGATGTTACCACTTTTCAAGATTGCTGTGAAGTGACAAAACATTGTCATCTTTTCATATTTTGTTACTTTGCTCCTTTCTTTTAAAAGCTGAGATCAAGTAGTAGGGAGACTCTTCCATCAATTGTTGTAGGAGAGAATCTCCAAAACTGGGCCATGTTACTAGGTCTCATTTTTGAATTATGATCACTATAATGAATAATGATCATTATTATGTCTACTAAACTCCAAAAATAATCATGTCTCATTTGGAAATGAAAGCAAGGTCGTGCCCAGTATTTAGACTTTGCCCTTCATCTTCCATGACATTTTTAATTTGTTCAGTCCCATTTCACCTCTACCACCCAATTCACAGTCTAGAAGCCATTGAGATGTTTGGTGGAGAACTATGGAGGCCAAGACACCAACAAAAAGTATTATCCAAAATTTAATCTAATATACACCATTCATCAATTGATGTGAGGCGGGCGGCGATTGTGCATTCTTATCAGTCATTTATAGATTTGGCAATACGGCAGAGACTAAGGTGAATTCGAGTTTTAACCAATTCAATTTAACCCACATTAAAATTTATTGAACCCGACTCAATTCAAATTACTCAATTCAACTTGACTCATCCAAATTTCTAATCCAAATCAACTTGAGTGCCTTTTTATAACTTTGTGCACTCTAGTCAAATCGGGTTGAATTAAGTTGATTTTAAAATTTTCAATCCAACCCGACTCAAATTTCATTCAAATTTTTATTTTTCCAACCTGAAATATATAAATACATAATCTAAACCCACTGATTTCTAAGAGTCAGATTAGAATCCGATCCGAATTTCACTCCTATTTGACAACCTTTTAATTTTAAAAAGAGACTGTCTTATAATGTAATTAAGTTGCAAGTTTCAATGAATTTTGTTGACTCAATTGCATAATCTCTTATGGGGTTTAATAATTCCACCAATTAAAGTATAATTTATCAATGTATCACTTATAAAAAAATAAGATATTTAATGATTTAAGCTAATGAAATGATAGGCTGACAAGGAGTTTTGTTTTTAATTGTCTATTTTATTATTTTATGTTAGGGAGCCATAGATTAATTTCTTTTAGATTCTTGCATTAATAATAATTTGTTTAATTTTATAGAGTTGTTGGATCTCATCTCATTACTAAATACTACTCCCTCCGTTCTATTTTAGGTCTCCTTTGAAATTTTTGTATTTTTTAAGGAACTCTTTATATAAGCTCGCACTTCATGTGATCTCATCCATTTTCAACACAATTTATACTACTCCAATATAAAGGAGACAACTATTTTAGGACAATTTTAAAATTTATATAGGACAATTAATTACGGATAGAGAGAGTATAAGACTAGCACTCCATGTGATTTCATCTATTTTCATCACACTTTCTCTAATATGAATGAGATAACTATTTTAGAACAATCTCAAAATCCATATAAGACAATTAAATTGGAAATGAGAATATATAATTTAAATTGAAGCACAAGAATCTAAATTTAGTCTTGTGAAAATTCTTTCTGAAACATATTTACATATTGATGAAAATGAAGTAGAATACCATGTCATGTGTTTTTATTTAAACCTTAGTTGGGACCCATAGTTTATGGGCAATGGCACAAATTATCTGTCACTTCAACTTTGCCAACATCTGTACAAAGGAGCATTGTACAATAATCATGTACTTCTTCAACAACATCTGTACAAACTACAAAGGAGCATTGTACAATAATAATAAACTTTTTCAATATAAATTATAAGGATGATGACGACTATAAAGGAAATATCGAATCTATAATTAACTAAGTAGCATAAATTCTAATAAATGAGATCCAATAAAAAATCAAAGCTTTGCAATTACTGGGTCCCACCAAGTTGAAATTAAAAATCAAAGGCATTTGACCATGGGCAATTTGCTATTCTTCTTTCTGCACGTTTAAATTTTAGTCCTTCAATAAAAGGTTGTGTTGTTCAAGTTTAAATTTTCAAAATTTTAGTAAATCAGATCCAAGCTGGGGATCACAAATTCAATGAAATGATCAACCATAACAGGTTAATCCCTCATATTTGAACCGCAGATCATGAAATGAACGGTTCAGATATCGAGGCCTTACAATTCCTCTTTTTTCTATTGATTGCCCTGTGGATGATTCCCCAATGTCTCCTTTGCTTTATGATTTATTAATTCAAAAAAGTGCTTATTTTTATGTTAGAAGCACCTTATATTCTAAGAATAAGTGCAAAGCTTCTTCACCCAAGTGTAATTCAACTAGTATTTTTTCATAAAGCGGGAAATATTATATTCGAATCTCTACGACTTCATTTGGTATATTTCAAGAGAAAGTAGATATCATTTGTAGAGGTTTTACTCTGAATTTTTTTACAGTCTCTCATATATAAATTAAGAAAAAATAAAACCCAAAGCTTTTAAAGGCCTTCTCCTTTGAATTAAAAAAATAAAAATAATTTCTATAAAATGTTGTACATGTTAGAGTTTTCCAAGTTCGACAATGTCAGGTTGACATAACGAGTCATAAGGGCCACATGATTTAATTTAGAGCCCTAATAGAACAAGATTTTACCAACAACGCACATTAGATGTGACTTATAAATGACGGCATACAAAGGAAATATATAAAATTTTGCTTCCATAAATTATCTTAATCATGTGATTTTGAACTTTAAAATTTTATTTTTATCAAGTCATTGATTTTATATGCCTCGTCTAACGATATGTATTTTATAATTTCAATTAAATTAAAGTTTAATTTATAAAATAATAATAACAACGAATAAAAGAAAGGTCACATTCTAATTTCTCCTCTACCGTCTTGAACTCTTCCCAGAAGTCCTCCTGATAGGACTTTGCTGGCATCCTTTGTAGGGTCCTCATGGCTGATGCTCGTGAAGACTTTTCAATTTCTAATGTGACGTTTTCTACAACTTAGCATGGACCAGTGCCTCTTTCATCTAACCGTTGATATAATACGACACAACGAGAACCATCATGTTCAACGGTTGGATTAATGATACATGGATGATGGTTCATTTTCACATTTCAAGATTATTAGATATAATGGTACGTCATTTTAAATTTAAATTGAATTAAAATTAATTTAAGCTATTAAAAAGTTTAAACTGAGCTAAAGTCAAATTTTATATGACATGATCTATCTAAATAATTTGAGAAATGATTAAGTAAAAAATATTTGACCATTATAGAATCGAGTCTTCTATCTCTATAATCCATTAAAAATATTTATAGCTTAGATTTTAAATCTCATTTATAAAGTATGAAAAATGATAATATCAGGTCCGATCAAAATAGAAGGTGTGGCTCATGACAAAAGTAGTAAAATACTACTTGCATTTTTAGAATTCAATGGGATTATAGAATCAGATGATGTAGAGGTACTCGTCATTAAGAAAGATATCCATATGTAGGCGAAGAATGAGTATGACATTCTTGTTGTCGAGGGTGATTCAGTAAACACTATCGCTTGGACTTTGGAAAAGAAGAATCCACCGTCGAAATTGGTCAATATTGTACAGGATATCAAAAGAATGTGTAGGAGCAGACATATTGGACAATTCATGAATAGTATTGTAGATTTTTTGATGAAAATTGAAGTGTGAAAAAATCAACGATTGATTGTTGAAATATTGTAATTTGGATTTTTGATTGAGGTGGATGGAAAAAAAAATTACTTAACTATTTAAAAGTTTATTTTACTTTTAACTGCTGTAATGTTTGTTTCCATTAGGTGAACATGAACTTATATAATCTTTTTATACTAAGTCTCACTAGAATATTTTTTTGGTATTCTGATTTTAATAAAATTAAGTACTGGCTCTTCTCAAAAGAACGATGAAAATACAGATCAGGTCTCGGATTCCAGAATATATATATTTCTAATTTTCTAAATAAGATTCGGACTTCATGCAGGGGACGCAGCGTAGGCCCGGTGCGTCTGTAACGTCGTTTAGTTCCGGGGGCTGCCAAATGAGTGGCGTTTTAGTTATTTAAAGCAATTCGAAGGACATTTGACCAATGGGAGTAGTACTTTTCATCAGTCGCGGGTGAGGTAAAGGCATTGGAGTAGGACGGACGGGACATCTTGTCCTACTTGATTGCAGCGTCCTACCGAGAAAGGTTCGTTGCGGTCCAAAAACGATTATATGACTGTCCACTTTTCTTTAATCAGAGCCGTTCATCTGGATTCTGGACAGGACAGACAAAGATGCCTGCAGGCAAGTATATCTCTAGTGAAATTTGAGAATTTTTTTTTTAGATTATGGTGTGAAAAGCTGAGACATTGTGTTATTAAAACTCTTATTGATGAGTTTACGATCTTTAACGTAAATCAAAATTAGGTTATAAAGGCTCGAACTTTCAACCTCTTATTTCTTAAGACAGGAGTGATACTAGGTGAAATTTGGAAAATTTGGGACCTTTCCGATCAGATTGGTCTTTATTGTAGCCCACCTAAGATGAAACCCAGCCAGCGAAGACAATGGACAACCACGTGCACATCCACATGGATATGGCCCACAGGAAAATCCAGATTCCATAAATTGTTGCAAGAAAAGAGAAGAAAACCTTGGATAAAAAGGAGCCGCACGGTTAGGTGGAGCCCCAGGCAATAGAACTGTTGATGCTGTTTTGAACTTTATATACAATGTAAAATTATCTTAAAACAAGTTGGTTTCAAAACATGTATAAAAAAAGGGGCATTCTTCGTATAAAAAAAGGGGCATTCTTTGTCATTATGTACTCGGTGTATGTAAGTTATAAGATTTACACATGTTTCAAAGATTAGTCGTTGAAAAACATAAATATATTAATTTAAAAAATATTAAAAATTATCTTACAATCTAACCCCTATGGCTATACTAACTTATGGTGATTAATTTCATCTCTTTTTTAGAGGAAAATTCTCAACTCTAACCGGTGAGTTCAACATTGCCTTAATAAATACATTGACGTGAGTATCATTGAACTGATTTTTTAATTAGATCAGAAGCCATAAGAGCATAGTTAGAACAGAATTAAAAAAAAAAAAAAGTAGATAATATATGATAATAAAGTTAGGTATGAGTGATTTTTATCAAAACATTCAGTATATAACTTTTTTGTGACAATCATGTAACCTCACAAGTCACAAACATGTCATTGATAGAGGTATTGTCTTGATATTTTTATTTTAAAATAATAAAGAGTAACCTTATCTTATATAATTAACTACAACCACAATAATCCAACAAAATAATATAATGATAATAATATTAATAATAGCCATTAATGCTCACCAAAAATTGGTCTTCTTCTTGCTATTATTATTTTGAGCTTATCCTCATATAGAACCAATTTTCGTATTGTCATTTTTGGCCAATTTCATTGTACTTTGAGAGATGTTGACCTATCAAGATTGGTCACGTGGTGTTAGGAAATATTTCTAGTGAGATGTTTTGAAAGAAAAAAAAAAAAGAACACACATTGATTTATTGGACAAAATGTAACCTAACAAGTATGCTAAGGAGGCATACAAGTACATTCATCAAACTCGATATCACAAAATATCTCTCTTGGGATAATATCAACTATTATTAATATTTTATTTATTTATTTATTTTGAATATTTCTCAAAAAATTATTAAAAAATCTCATAAAATATAAATATTTACATAATAAGAAAATACGTAATAGATAAGAATGATATTTAAACTTGAAATAACCATTAATAAATTTCATATTAAAGTGCAAATATACCATAAAAATTGCGTTAATAACTATCTAAAAAATAAAATATATATTTTTTTTTTTGAATTTACATATAGAAAACCACGGGATATCCAGCGTAAAACCCCTGTGGGTGAGTTCAATACCCTGAGGACATACCAAGGTTAAAGCATGGGGGTTTTAACCTTTAACCTCCTACTTCCTGAGGCGGGAGGCAACCAGTTGAGATACACCATATGGGTAAATAAAATATAATTTATCATCTAATATTTCTTGAACTATAGAATATCATCTAATGCCTCGTAAGTTCATTGCTAAATACTATTATGGAAATCATTAAATATCAAAACAAATAAAAAGTCAAACGAAGAAAATTTTAGTGACTTAGAACTTAGAAGTTCAGTCAGAAGCTTTGTATGATATGAGTATATGAGCAGAATTTTCATTAAAAAATTTAAAAAAAAGAAGAAAAACTAGCTTTAATAATGACAATGTCCAAAATACAAAGTTTCTATCACGTTTTTATCTGATTTTTACATATAAAAACAGAAGTGGCAGAAAATTCTCAGTAATACCACGATAACGGGATTTTTGTGATAAAAATATGGTTGAATTGAATTTACAGCCAGTATTTATTATACTTATTGAGCCATCGCATGCACACTGTAAAAATTATAATAAAATAAAATATATAGTCATTGATCATGTTCAATATGTTGGGAAAAGGGTGTAGCTTTATTTAAATAGGTGAAGCTTAATTCAGAAGAGTGTAGCTCAACTAATTATCTCTCATCTTACGAAGCGGAGGTTTCGCATTCGAGCCCCCCATGGTCTAACTTTAGTGTGCCCTAGGGGTAATGGGCTCACTCATGGGGATTTTACAGTGGGTATCCCATGGTTTCACACATGTAAATTAGAAAAAAAAAGGTGTAGCTTTAGTGGTCTAGTACTGTATGAAAATGACCGTATTTTAAGGTAGAATTCATTAAAAAAAATCTTAATTTTTTTTCCTTTTTTCTATTATTTTCTATAAATTTTCTTTCAATTTTTTTAGAAAAAAAAGTAGCCCACTTGCCATTTAAGAGTCATATTTCGGCTCGCCAGTATGTCATATCTTAGTTCTCAATCTTTGTTCAAGTATCAGATTTAAAAATTAATAATATTTTAATTTCACATGAAACTCATACTCTGAGTTGCTCTCATCAAACTAAGTATTTGTCTACGCATATATTAGATACAACAAAGTTTCTCTAAGGCTGCTTTTAGATGAGAGAGAAATTTTAAAGGATTTGAGTTACTGAATACCTCTTATTTGAAAAGGATTTTTAAAAGTGGAAAGGGAAGGATAAAAAATTGTACTACTCCTGAGAGTTACCTAACATTACCCTCCATCCAAATGCAGCTCAAAACTCTATAAAATCATCTGCATTCAATTAAGCGAATTGAGTCAATCACAGATAGAGGTCTTTCTCAAAACTTGAACTCTTAACTTAATTACTGTAGAACCCGCATTAAAGACTCTCTTATATCATTCTAAATTAGAGATTTTTTAATTAAAATATGTTAATTAGGAATACATTTATTCTACATTTCATAGTTACCACATTCAAAACATTAGCACCTATGTGTATGTGGCCCACTTAAGTTGGCATATGGTCCTTGTCATAATAGTTTTAGTTGTTTGGCCTTCAATGCATGTTAAATATGATCAGCATAGGCTTGCCCGCCCATAAACAGGGACACATATAGGCATTCAGGTTAGGCTTGTCATACGTCAAACTCTATTATTTGTGTGAGTTTTTTTTTTTAACTTTTATGCTAAATTTTCACTGCTACCATGAGAAGTCTCAATTGAATTTGGTTGGGTTTGACTGTTTGAGAAGCCTAAAGTTTCAAATAGGCCTGGTTCGAAATGGTTTATAACCTAATTCTTTATAGATCCATTTTTATTACAGCCACAATCACTGGAAAAAAAGGCAGAGAAATCACATTTAAAACTAGGAAAGGGTTGGGATGTGAATGATACACAATTAGAATTTTTTTTCTTTTGCCCTTTTGTCTAATATAGTATTAAACTATTAAATGTACACCTTCTCATCTGTATGGCCATGTTGGTAAATAATTGAATATAGTACCTGAATAATAGAAGACCTATTCAATCATGTTTGATAGCTTCAAATTTAACCATGGTTTTAATGTCTGTCGATAAATATCTGAATTTTTCAAAGTCACCTTCGCTTTTTTAGCTATTTAATGCTTCAGACAATAAATTAAATTCGTAGACTTATTGTTGGCACTGGTCTTGTTCCAACCAATATTGGCACCTGAAAGAAACATGTTCGGATCAGCCAATGAATGAATATGAAATTAAAGAAGATATTCATTTTTTAAAAAAATTATATTTTTAAATTCGAAGGAATTAGAGTAATAACTAAAAACCCACCTAAGAAAGGAGTCCTTACCAAATGTGAAGTTTTCAAAAAATGAATAAACTTTTTTCAATAATGATAGAGAATTTTATGTATATAATTAAAAATATCATAGTAAATATATATTTTTGTTCATTATTTTTTTTTTAAAATGCTCTTTAATCGACTTTCTATGACAATAAATATATAAAAAAGTTAAATATAATAAAAAAAATGTATCAGAAGGCCCTAATAACTCAATAATTCTATTCCCATGTTACATGAAGGGGGTAAAATCTAGAAATGGAATGGCCGACAAGCCATTTGTATCTAGGATTGGATGGAAATGGGGATAAGGTTGATGACACAACCATCCCACCCCCGCACGAGCCACCATTGTCCTTTGAGGCAAAGATGGTACATAATTGGTCCTATTTCTACTCTCTGTCTTCTCTATTAACAAAGCAACAGGCTATGCTTATTTTTAGAGGACACTGTTCTTAAAGAATATACAAACCTCAATCCAGAGCATCCAAATACTGGCCCTTACTCCCAACCTATGGATAACTAGCTATCAAAAGATCCTACTTTGTCAGATATTATTCGACTGAAAAGAAAAGAAAAAAAAGAAGAAGAAATGGATCAACAATCCACCCCTAAATGAGAGAGAACTGATGTAGATTAGTTGGAGTTAGATCATCTGAACAATTTAATTCTGCTGTGGAAATGCAATTTAAATAGATTGGATTGAAAGTACAAGTATGCCCCATACAATTTGAGATAGCAGAAATAAAATTTATGGTTTAGTATCATGATATCTATTTCAAAATTTTGTGTGAAAATTATCATTTTGCCCCTTAAAAATATATCTAATAGTATATATATTTTTTTTCACTTTTTTTTCTTGCGGTCCTTTTAGTAATTTCATACTCCTTACGTCTCATTTTAGTTGTCCCATTTGAAACATTTATAATTTTTAAAAAATTCTTCATATAAAGCTAGCACTCCATATAATCTTATCAATTTTCAACACACTTTATGTTACTGTAATATAAATGACACAATTATTTTGAAACCATTTCAAAATCCATATAAAACAACTAAATTGAAAAAGAGAGAGTATTTATTTTCAAAGAAAAAAATCTGAAGAAATTAGAGTGATGGTCAGTAATCAACTCCGAAAGTAAGAATTCTAAATTTAATTTAATTTCCATTCTACTTAAAAGGTCCATTCTCCACTTAATTAACTTGTGTATGTTGGTTTGAGGGTTGTATATATCCAAGAATTAGTGGAATACCTTACAAGAAAGAAAATACTCACTACTGTCCAATTTCTGCCAAAATATAATAAAGGAAGATAAACAACGTTGTGACTTGTGAGTAGACCTTTCTTTGGAGTTTGGTGAAACAAGAAGGTGGTGATCGGCAGGGACTTGTCTCCCTTCGAAGGTCTTCACTCCAATGAATGATGTTGGAACATTAATTGAGGCAGGTAGGTTTAGTATACATCAAATGGGTTTCAGGATCTTTAGCTTTTTTTCTTCTTCTACTATTGAAGATCTTCTTTGTCAAATGTTAAATTAACTGAACTATACTGCTTCAGTAAAACAACATTACAATATTTTTAATTTGAAACCTTACGGGGGATAATGTATCATGTCATATTGAAGATCTAATCATAAAGTACTTCAATATTAAAATTGTAGACAAAAAAATATTATTAGTCATTAGATTTAGTCTCGTCAAAATCAATAATGATATAGAGATTAACTTCAATGTTTTGAATAGAACAATTAACGATCACTTTTAATCTCAATTTTTTAGTTTAGTGTAACCGTCATTATATTTTTTAATATGATAGAATCAGTTAGTCCATTAATTACCAACTGCAAATGTGCTAGGAGAAACACCCATTGGGAAACACCTTGTTACTCACTCAGAATAATACAGAAACACCTTGATTATGACATTGTCTGGGTGAAATACCCCCGTGAAAATGACCCTGTTTCAGACAGTGAGATGCCCAAACTGGACCCGGCCATTCATCTTTCTGGGTTATTTTGGAAATGACAGCTTAAACTCTGCAAGTTTCAGTCAATGATTGAGTCCAAAGTTGCAATCTGGTGGACTTGAATGTCCATTTCAATAGAATATCAAACTACCCTCTTAGATATAGTCTTTACTTCAAGATCTTGCTGATAAAATGTAAAGAACATGAGAGCCAAACCATCTTGAGATGTCTTTTACTGCACAAGAACTGTTGAAGCTGATTAAGTCTTGTAATCTCTTGGTAGAATGGAGATTAATGAGGTTGGAAGTGTTGGGAGGAAATGACTTTTGTACCTATCTCGGGGAAAACAATAATTTCAAAGATAAAAAAGAGAAATTAATGATGAAAAATAAATCACAATACATATTTTATGTGGTTCTCTTTCAGTATATCCATGGGATTCAAATCGATCTATTATGTTCAAAAGCAAAGAAGGAAGAAGAGGTGGCTCTCATTACAGATCTATTTCTCTCTCTCACAAAATAAAAATATATACTATCCTGATGGATCCACCAGTACATCTCTGATGACCAGATTTCATAGATCCTAACAGAAAGATACTTATGTGATGATGTCACAATATTGTTATTAATATTTCGTAAGATAGGACATTGCAAGACTTAATCAACCATCAAACAAGAAGTACAATTCCCAACCATTTATGACAATCCCAACTAAACTCTAATGAGCCAATGTGGACTGGTAGGTAACTAAGTTCTTTAGTGAAGTGGTGTAAGAAGATCGCATATCAGAACTAGAACAATATCACTTCATAATGCAGGAAAGAATATCAATTATCATATACTGACATTTGATAAAAAATTATGGACCCTAAGAAAAGGAGCCGACACCAAAGTAGAGATTGTGTCGATGATGAATACTAGCTTTAGACATCCATTATTTGTGTACATCACCCACTTTATAAAAGGCCCATGGCCCATATGGATCCACATCCAGGCCGAGTTCCTTGACTACCATTAGAATAGATTTACTCATTTTGTAATCTTTCTCTAGATGATATGGGTTAATTTGTTTTTTAAGATGGAGGGAAACCTCTTCACTCCACTCCAATTTACGTCTTTGGCAACAACCACTTCAAAACCCTTTGAGAGGACGTCCCACACTCACACAGGAAGCTTCCAATTAACACTGTTGGGACTTAAACTACTGACCTCCCTGAGGCGACAAGTAACAAGTTAAGATGAGTTATGAAACCTTAGATACATGAAATTCAATTCCACCAGCAACCTAAAGCAACTAACAACTACATCAATATTTTTTATGTTCTCAAATCAAAAGAAACCCCAAATTCAAAATATAAAATAAAAATATAAAATTGATGATCTAATTAAAGTAATCTTTAATGAACTTCAGATTTAATATATAAACACTTTAAATTCATTAGAATGAGCAAAAATAGTCAGATATAATAGCATATATGAGATTACTTTGCGGTGAATGTGAAGGTGAAAAGTGCTTTAAAATCTCTTTTTTTTTTTTTTATATTAATCATCAGCTTATTGATTATTGGGAGAGGATTTGCAGCAATAGATTTTTTTATTGACTCGGTATCTATTTGAAGATTTTGATTGTTTTATTAAATTAGTTAGATTAACCAACAAATCTTATAAATGAATTAAACATAAATTGAAGATAATATATTTGAGTCGAGAATAAGCTCTAATATATTAGTAATAATTTAGAAGTCATAAAAAGAAAGAATAAGTTTTATAATTAATTATCTTTAATATATTTAGTAAATAATCGAGAGGAGTCATCACTCAAATAAACAAGTTGATTTCAAAACTTAGTTCGAGAGTTCAAAGATATTTGGAATTCCTATCAGATTTTATCTGAACTTAAACTTGACCCTCCACCAACTCACACATAAGTGATAAAATCTCAAACTTGATCTTCCACCAAATCATATATACACATAAGGATAAGGTTGAAATTTGGGTCGAGTTGAATCGAATATTAATAAATTTAATTCAATCTATGTCAAATTTGACTTAGATTGTTGATTAGAATTACTCAATTTGATTTGATTTGATCTATCTGAATGATATTTTACAACTTGATGCATTTAGTCGTTATGTTGGATCGATTCAAGTTGATTTTAAATATCTCAATGTAATCTGACCCAAATTTTATGTGATTTTTTTTTTCAATCCAATTCAACTCGAAATATATAAATACAATCCAAATCCACTGATTTCTTGGGTCGGGTGAACCCAAGTTTCAACCCGATAAGGCACAGAAGCAGGAGGTTTTTACGCGGGGAAAGGGTTCGTCTGGGGTTGGACAAAATGATGCGTCCGACTTTAACCTCAACTCTTCTTCCCCCAGCTTCACTTGTCGCTCACCTCGCTCGGATTTCTACTCTCTACTCACCCGTCTCTCCGCCCACGATGCTACCACCGCAGCCCATCTGAGATCGATCGCATCGGGAGAATCAGAGCCGTCCGTGATCCAGTCATGTCGAAGGCTCGAGTCTATGCCGATGTCAATGTCCATCGCCCCAAAGACTACTGGGATTACGAGTCTCTCACCGTGCAATGGGGGTGATTCCCTAAACCCTAAACAAACTCATCTCTCTCAATTCTTTTTTTCTTGAATTTTTTTGCGATTTTTGTTTTATTGAAATCTATAGGTATTGAATTTGTAATCACGGGGTTCCTTGTTTTACTGATCCAGTACCTTGTTCTATTTTGCCCTACCAGAATGTTTCCAGGATCGAAAGATTCCAGTCGTCCAATATGTGTTGTTATTGATGTTGATGTTGTTGTTCTTCTGTTGCTTTGTATTGCATGTGGAAACCATATTCTGTTCTTAACTCGTCTGTTTACGGACAAGAGCGTGAAATTTACCACCAAAGCCTTTTTTGTGTTTTTAGACTTTTTTCTAGGATTTCCAATGAGAAAAGGGCGTTTGTGCCGGAAAGTTGCTTTACTCTCCGACTTCCTTATCTTTGGAGCTCATAATCATGCCCTAAGAGTTTTACCCTTAGCATTGTGATTTATATCTGATACCATGTAGAAAAAGATAACAGTGTCTATTGTATTAAATCCGTATGCTATTGCATGTATTTATAGCCTCTAGCCGACTCTAGGGCTATCACACTCAAAGTGTAACTCTTAACTAATTATAAATCAAATACACCTCTTAATTAGAGGTGAACTCAAACTAGGAATTCTAATTAAATAATAACTCTAATTATTCCAACAGTGGGTGCAATGAAGTTGAGTTTTCACAAATGACTGTATGGAAAACTGATAAGTGCCACCTGGCACAGCTGGTAAGAGGTCACTCAGCAATCATACAGTTTTTGTGGTTTAGTGGGTTACCTTTCCATTTAAAAGAGAGAAGAGGAAACATCATTTTTTAAGGGATGTCAGTCTTGCATTTTTCACTGAAACAACATGATGTTCGATCACTAGCCTATGTGGGGTTCAATGTCTCTGAGCACTTTGGATATGCCAATGTGTATAGGATCAATTGTGTCTTGCTATGGCATTGACTGAAATTCTATTAGAAATTATCTGTTGTGAACTGGTTCATTGTGGCAACAAAATTCAATCTGAAAACAATAATTCTAACTATAGCTTTAAAAGCTACAAAGTTCTAGCCTTCCATATCAGTTGAGCTTAGTGTATTGTGAAATGAACTCAAGTTGAGCAGATATACAATTCATGGATGAATGAGTATGGAGGAAAATTGTGTAAATATAGGCTCAGTAAGAAATTAGTCATCTGATCGATAATGAACCAGTTCACAATGGATAATTTCTCGAAACTTCTATTACCTGTTGGACTTGACAGCTTTCTAATAATCAACTTACGGAGGTGTCATAGTTCGTGTATTGAGCAAATGTACTGGATGACAGTGCTACCAATTTGAATGTGTGGGTTCATGACTTGGTGATTGAATGCAAGTCATTTATTTGATTGGTCCTATACTAGATGTTAGAGGATATTGCTGTGTGTTACTTAAGAACTGCTGTGATTTGTTAGTGTGGAAAGCTACAATACCCATATACTTAACGAAGTTGCTGAAGTGTTTGCAAAGGGATTAGTTTTGTGTAGTTGGTTTGGCTTATTAATATGCTTTTGAGAAGTTTTAGTTGCTAAGAGGATGTCACTTTTCTCGCAACTCTTGTGTAGCATTGTAGTTGGTGAGATGATGACCACTAGGAGATCACTACCTTTTGTTTAAAAAAAAAAATTCAATAAAGGGATTCAGAATTGTAATTTAGGCGAGTACTTATTTCAAGAGTTGATGAGCCCAAGTTGCACAAGTTGCATCCATGTCTTGCTTCCTTAATGTATTTTCATTTTTCTTCCTATAATTCTAGTTTTTTGTATCTTTTCAATTTTTTTGCCCTCGGATGGTTCAGGTAGAAACTGTTTTTTTTAGCGGTAGATAGAAACAGTTGTTGGAGGATACCTTAGATTCCATACATGGGAAACTGAGACTACCTGAAGATGAAAGGGATATTAAAGTACAGCTGAAGGAGTAGTCCTGAAAACTAGCTTTCAAGGATGGAACTATCTAGAAAGTAGTAGTTTTGAAAAGTATATTTGAACTAAATGCCTTTATAGAGATAAAAATACAAGTTCTTTGTATTACATCACCAATGGTCATTTTGACTTTAAAGGTAGAATGCGTATTGTTTGAAGATCTCAGAGACATAGATGGTGGTGGTTAAAATAATCTTTGCGTTGGCATGACCTTGGAAGGGGAAGTCAATGGGTTACAAAGCCTGTCCTTGTACTCAGTGAGAGGCAGGGTCATTAACTTGGTGGTGATAATGGAGGGAGGAGCAGATTCATTAGAGAAGCTTTTCCTTGAAGAGGAGATGAAAGAGGCAGGGTCTTCTAGCTTGGTAGTGACAATGCCATGGGATTGGTGGCCATCCAATGATGTTTCTTTGAAGAATTTTGGATTGGTCGATGAAGATGAGCTCTCTCTCTCTCTCTCTATATATATATATATAAATATAATCAGAATCCTATTTGTGAAATCGAGCTTGGTGCATTCTTGATATAATTATTTTGAGTAATCAGAATCTTATTTTGTGTATTAGAGCTTGATGCTTCTTGTTCTCATTTGTTTTGAGTAATCAGAATCCTATTTGTGTAACCTTGGCATTGAGCTTGGTGCATTCTTGATCTCATTGATTTTGAGAAAGGTGGCACCAATTCTCTTACAAGGATTTCCGTCATATAATTTTGTGCTGGTTCTTCATTTCTTATAATATCCTTGCCAAAGATTCTCGTCGCTAATTTGTCAAAGGTGTTCCTCTAGAGTCTAGACAGTGAAACCACTCAATATTTCAGCACCACAGTCCACAACATCATCATCATTGTCATCAAGCCTTTGCACTTACAATATCTTTTCACTTCAGTGATCAGGACGATTATGAGGTTGTTCGCAAAGTTGGGAGGGGGAAATACAGTGAGGTCTTTGAAGGCATTAACACAACCAACTCCGAGCGGTGCATTATCAAGATCCTTAAGCCTGTCAAGAAAAAGAAGGTGATTTTCCTACTTCACCTTATATGATTGTCCTTGTGTAGAACTTTTATACATGCTTTTGGTACATTTCAGTCTGATCAAAGCTATCTCTTGCCCTTTGGACAGACTAGTGCTCTATCCAACTTCTTTGGTAATAGTAGTCTAATTTAGGAGACACAATGATACAATTATGCCAAAAACAAACAAAGAACAATGGGAGCATCCAAGACAAAGCTCCCATCAAACAATGGTTACAAGGGCTAAGTTACCCTGCCATCTACCCCAAGGTCTGTCTCCTATATTTGCTGATACCCGAATAACAGATGCCTGAAAAGATTTTGAAATCAAGAACTCATGAAATCCTTTTCGGTTTAGCTGCTTACATCACTATAGAAGCTTGCAAATTTTCTCTTGAAATCTCCAATTATTTCTTTCCCTCCATAAAGACCCCAAGACCACAAGGGGCATGGGACACCATTTGGATATGCATCTAATTGGACTAAATTTTTAAGTGATACATAAGAAATTAGTGCCTGCTGAGATTAAGGAATCTCATACATGGCCAACACTAAAAGAGTAAAGTTCTCTCTACAAATTAAAAGTATTCAATAGATGCAATTGAAATTCATAGCATCTTAAACTCAATCTTAATCCCCAACTGGACCGTCCAACTCATATAATTTCGGTGCAAAAAAGGCTCCTGCTCAAGATTACCTTATTTTTTTAACTTGAAAACTACCATTTAATGGTGGATGTGTCTAACATCTAATGTAATTTCTAATAAGATAAAGATTAGAAATCATGCAGATCAGTCTATTTTGATTTATGCTTGTCCCCTGCCTAGGATCATATGCTAACCAAGCAGAGCTTCATGTGCTCCATTGTGGAGTCTAGAACTCTTGAGGAAAGAGGTGACATCATTGAAGATCCTTTTTCAGACAACTGATGGGCGAGGGAGTTAAATATCTGTGGAACTTTATTGAAATGATGGATTGGATAAGGAGTTAAGTAGCTGCAAATTTTTATGATCAGTCACTCTCCAAGCTCAGCAAGTGAGGAAGCTGACAAGCTGGCTAAAGAGGGGTACAGATGTGTTTGTGAGTCCTTAGAGGGCAGTCAGGGTGAATTTTTGAATTGCCATCTGTGGAGTCTGTTTCTCAGTTCTCTCTCCTGTTGTGGAGATGGTTGTATTCTTTTTTTTCTTTATCTAAAAAAATCACAATCCGTTCAAAAAAAATATAGTAAAGATCCTAATCTTACTCAAATATGATGAGTCCAAAATGACACCTATGTTCTTGTATCGCTAAACCCTTTTTTGGGGTAAAGTATCACTAAACCTTGGCCTGGGGTAGAAAACCAGTAACCATGTTCTCTGGAGTATATACACAGAATGTGAAAAATATAATATTATGCATTTTTCTCCAACTTCAGAATTATCCAAAAATGCATGCTATTCTGATGAAGGCTAAGATCAGTGTATAGAACCTCTCTAAGTTTTCAATGAACCAAATCCAAGTTCACTCTGGGAAGAATCGAATTGGCCTCTTACCAAAGATGTTGCCACTTGCAAGTCTAAGGCGATAACTAGTTTCCAATGAAACTAGGTTCAAGTTTGGTTTAATTGACTTAAAAAATGCAAACC
Organism: Chimonanthus praecox; assembly: GCA_022113865.1. NCBI lineage: Eukaryota > Viridiplantae > Streptophyta > Magnoliopsida > Laurales > Calycanthaceae > Chimonanthus > Chimonanthus praecox. Next base: position 602,472 of record JAINRJ010000132.1, read on the forward strand.
TTAATTAACCAATCAGATCTTAATGGATTTAATGCAGCAATTAAATGAAGATTTGCACAAATTAAAGTAATTCAAATCAAAATTAAGAAACTAAAATTCAAGGAAAACTTATTAGGATAATTTTCCACACTTGGAAATAACTTCAAGTGGCAATTCTTTTGGTTCTCCTTCACGTAATGTTTTTTTTTTGTGATTTCTGAATGCTTGATGTATATTTTTGAATTGCTAGTCTTGGTCTCAACCTTACAACTACTCCATTCCAAATGTTTCCGTAGTATAGGTTTTTGTTTTGCAGTGTATTGCATAGAGAATTACAACATCTGTAGTGACTGCATGTGCAGATAAAGAGAGAGATAAAAATACTGCAGAACCTCTGTGGGGGGCCAAATATTGTGAAGCTTTGATATTGTCAGGGACCAGCACTCAAAACTCCTAGCCTGATTTTCGAATATGTGAACAGTACAGATTTCAAAGTTATTCTATACCCCACACTGACAGATTATGACATACGCTACTACATTTATGAGCTTCTCAAGGTTCCTTCTTCACTTGATTTTATTGCTGATTTTCATTCATTTGTATTTTCTGTTCCAGTTTCAATTTTATGATGAATCTGAAGCTTTGTTGATATGCCTCTTTTGCTTTTCTGTAGTGAACAAAAATTAATAACCAAAGACCAAAAAAGAGTGATGTGTTCCAATGGGAAGAAAATATAGCTAACTTTATTTGCTTTCAGTTGAATATAAGAACTTACAGACCATCCAACCATGTAACATGGATCCAAGGTGTGCCAGTTTCAGACATGGTTGTGGCCTGTGGAGGTGATCTATACTGAGAATTAAGTTTCCCATATGCCTTGATGCCCCTTACTTTATGTTTATATTTAGACAAGGAAATTCATTGGTTCATGTCGATGTATGTACATAGAGACAAAAACAAGCAAGATGAGGAATTCTTGACTGACAACAGCATTTATTGTTGATATCCCCAACCAAGAAGAGAGAGGGACATACATACATCCATGTGTACCCAAGAATTTCTCTATGTGAATGGGAAATGGTTATGTTAACGAGGGAGGAAAAGTTCAACAGAACAGATAAACCAGCAAAGAAAACTGTAGGTTATTTATTGAAGTATTTACATCCTTACAAAATATTTACAGTATAAAAAATTACATTCTAAATAAATTTTAATTATATCATAGATTCTGACCTGAGCTTTCTTGCCGTTGTCTTCCTTTCTTCTAGGCTCTTCTTGGAAGAGGACCCTATTAGGGAGAGGTCGAAGGAAGCACTGTCCAGAATCTCTGCTGTTGTCCTTTTTTTGATCCCAAATAATGACATTGGAGGTTGGCAGGTTGATCAATAGAAGAAAGGAAAATAAGGCAATAAAACAATAAACATGGATTTATTTTCCTTGTTTTAGGATTCATTTGGAGTCATAAACATGAATTGCATGTTACAAGCATTTACATTTATGCAAGGCGATAATCTTAACTTTTTTAATGCTATCATCATAATAAATGTCATCAACTTTTATTTTGTTGTTCTCTTGATGTTTTATTGAGAAATTCTGCTTCTTGATGTTTTTAGTTTCTTTTTTCTATCAACTAAAATGGAATAGATGGTCACATAGATTAGATAGCATCTGTTCTTACGTGATTTCTTTTCTTTTTGGCTGTGACCACAATCAATCCTATCAGATGGTGGTGGAAATTTGTTAATAATTGTGTCATGATGTTGTAAATGTTTAAAGTGGATTTTTTTTACTGATTATGGTTGAATTTACTTTTTAAGGTCGGTTCAGTTTTAATAGTTTTCTTACTTAACAAACAACAACAGAATTATTCTTACTTTTGAATTTCAGGCATTGGATTACTGCCATTCACAAGGAATTATGCATCGGGATGTCAAGCCTCACAATGTAATGATAGATCATGAGAGAGGAAACTTCGGTTGATAGATTGGGGACTTGCTGAATTCTATCAGGAAAGGAATATAATGTTCGCGTCGCTTCAAGGTTTGTGTTTATATGAGTAACTCATGCTAGTTATGCTCTTCATTAGGGGTGTTCACGCTCTGGGTTTGGGTCGGGCTTTACTAAAAAAAGCCCGAGCTAGATTATTTTTACCAAAGCTCGAGCCCGTCCGATTAACCTCAATTATTTTGCAAATCATTTTTTCCTTTTTAAAAAATCAGTAATTTCACCACATAATCTAGGTTGAAGGGAACATTACTTTGTTGTAATACTTCGTTATATAATACAATCTTAACCAATTATTGTAACACTTCCCTTTCTCATACATCTACTTTACTTTAAATTCCTATTGATTGCATTGCCTACTCCACATTAATTGCTCTCTCGAATAGAAAAGGTTAAGTTACCTTTCAAAAAAAATAATAAGCCAAGATCCTTAGCCTTCACTCTTGGATCCATATAGCCTCCTGGAAACTACGTTACTTATTCTCCTTTTCACAGTGCGTACCAACTCTTCTCCCAGCCAGTGCCCAGATTCTAAGATGACAATCTTAACTATTCAGCCCCCTTTTTTACATGTACCTGCCTTGCCTATCTTGCATTTCGTAGAACTTCACTTTTGGGTTTACCCACTTCCTACAGCAATCGGGGATTTGCAGTGTCTCATTTGACTGTCAGCTTGGCAAGCCTTTGTGCAACTTCTCACTTGGAATTGGGTTCTGTTGCAGTGACTTACCTTTGGGTAAGCCTGTAACATTAGGTTTGTAAGTAAATTATATTTTGGGGTAACTTTTCAAAAAAAGGGGTAAACAAATACAAATTATATTTTGTGCTGATTGCCTATTTGACATTCAAAATCCTCTTCATCTGGGACAAATGTGGGGATACCAATGTTAGTATAGTTTGAAAATGATAAGAAATTTTCACTGATTGGTGGCAGATAGGGACATTAGGGCCACCATCTTCACACAATATCATGCAACCGTGTTAATTCTTGGAAACAATATACTGAAACATGAAAGGTTGAAAAGTATAGTTGTTTTTTTTAAAAGGTGGAGTTCATCTTCAATATTAGTTATTTTTGAAAGGGTGACATGAGCAAATGCTATATGCAATTTTTGTGTACCTGCCTTTGGTTAATTCAAACCATCCCTTAACTTCACTCTGGTCAATTGGCTTGCATCCACAATTCATCACATGAGAAGTGGCTCATTTTCAATTTATAACCTGAATGTAAAGCATTAAAAATGAATAGCCATCATCATCTGACAGGGGTGGGTTTTGGGCCATCCATGATCAATAATGGGGCTTTTGCTGCCAACCCACCTTCCTGATTGGTGCTAGATCTTTGTTAATTCTACAAGAATTCTTATCGGGTCTAGTTGGATCGGGCTGCATTTGTTCCTCTATCATAAGGCTTCCCTCATTGACTGTGAAATCCCACTTCATGCTTTTGTAAGAGTTTGCTAATACGTTAACCCTGTTAATTCATGTATACTTGAGGTATGGTCATGGAATATGCCAACATATTAACCTATATTTGTTAAATCAAAGATGTGGTTGTTTAGCTTTATTTCTGTAATTTGTACTTGCGAGTGAACTTCCATTATGACAAGCTCACTTATTAGTTGTGGCATGAGGCCTAGAACATGTAACTGGAACCTCTAGTATTTTTATCATGTGGAACATGAAGGTGCTCATTTCATGTGTTTATAAAGCATCTTTTTGTATTGCAGATATTTTAAGGGCCCTGAACTCCTTGTTGACTTACAAGATTATGATTATTCATTGGATTTGTGGAGCCTTGGCTGCATGTTTGCAGGCATGGTGAGTGTTTTTCTTGAGGAATGCTTACTATTATGTATACTTCACCTTGTTTTTTTGTGCAATGTTGATAAAGTTCTGAGGCTTTTGCTTTCTCATGAAAAGTTGTTCAAATATTTTAATTATAATAATGAGTTCAGTCAGAACTTCAAAACTGACTATATTGTTTCCTTTTGCCTGTGTGGCACTTCCAATTGCTTAACTTGGTGGGTGTATTACTTTTTATTATTTTTACTACTTTGCAGATATTTCGCAAAGAGCCTTTCTTTTATGGCCATGACAACCATGATCAGCTTGTTAAAATTGCGAAGGTAACTACCAGGTCTATAGTATCTGTATATGGTTTACTGCTCTTGTAGGTTTCTCTTTACATGTTCTTTTCAGCTTTGTTAAAACTTGCTGAACGAGGTATTATTTTCAATCTAATGTTTACCGAGGCATCTTTTCATGTTTGGGTTCTAGTTTACTTTTTCTGATTTATGATCATGTCTTTTGGTGCCCGTGTAACTATGTTTCTGTGATCATGATGATGATGTTATGTTGTCAGTGGAGCTATATTTCTATCATGTTAACATTTTCCCAGGGAAATGGAAATATTAGTTTTCTTCCTTCTCACCTGTGTGCATTGGTGTTATGAGGCCCACCTAGATGCTTGGCAATTCATGGGGATGGGTGGTCTGAATGGTCTATGTATGAATGTGGGTTCCACCAAAAATTACGCTCATAGATTCTTGCTCGTGCTTTTCGAGGCCCCAAAGATCATTAGTGACATTGGGGCTACAAACCCATAGATCTCAAATCTAACTGCAGGTTTCCACCAAATATTGTGGGTTTTGGCACTGTTTAGCTGCACACCACATAAAAGGTTCTAATAGTGAGGGATCCACATGGAACCCACTTGTGATGACGGGATGTGTTGATTTGAAAGGTCTAACTTGGAGATGGTGCCTACCAAAAATCAGCTTGACTTGGGTACGATTTTAAAGGCCCAAAAATGAGCGGGAGATAAAGGTGCAATTTTATGGAAATCAACCAATAGGTGGGTGTATCTTGGGATGAGATCCAATTCAATGGATATTCCATTCACTAGTGGGTTTGGGAGGAAGTGGTGCAAATGGGCCAAAGTTGAGCCCACATGAGGGGTTTGAGAGAACCCTCATGGGTTCTTAGCTGAATTTACACTGCATAAATTTTTTTCCCTCAACTGAATTCTGTATATGTTGGATTTGAAAGGAAGCAACAATGCTTTAATTTTCTGTATTTGTTTTATATTCAAACTAGATATTAGATGTGGTTTAATGAAATGCCATGATTATTTTAAGGTTTTAAGTTTCCTTTGGTTTAATTTGAAAGCTGAAGTTTTTGTATTTGATGTGATTCTGTTGCATTTGAGTATATCTTTGATTTATTCATTATGATGTTCAATGCAATTAGAATTATGACGATTTGAATTGAGATCTTAGTTACGAAATTGGTTCCCTTATTTTATATCTATTAGTGGATTAAATATTGTGGAGGTGCTGCATGGAAAACTTTGTCCCATATGGTGCAAAGAGATTGAAGGGATATTTTTCCAATGGATTTCAAATATTTGGTGGCTTATTTCATAACAAGAAAAGTTATTTTTTTTCAGATTAAGCAAAAGTTATGGGGTTTCTTTTAGAATATTTCAAAAATCATTTTACTATTCCTTTCATCATCTTGGATGACTACAATTGGCAAATGGAGCTGATGTTTGGTGAATAGCTTATTCACAATCCCTCAGGACCATGGATTCTGATGCGGGAAGAAGATAGAAATGTATGCAACTTGGGCAGAAGTAGGAGAAGGCAAAAATCAACCAGATAAATCTGAATCATTAATTCATTATTCTAATAGAGGTGTATCCCTCGCTTACATCTATTATATTTATAAGAAGACAAAGAGATAAAAATAGAAGAGGAATCCTAAACAAACTAGGAAACTTCCTAATTATTCTAAAATGAAAATAGAACTTCTAATCTTATCCTAGACTCCTAAATAAATTGGAAAAGCCACCGATTTGACTTCCTTGCTAAATAAGCATTCTAAACATAAAATAATGCGAAAATACAAAAATAATAAATACTAAAATTGAGCCTATGAGCTGCGTGTCCTACATCATTTCTCCTCTCTTGAAAATAATTCGTCCTCGAGTTGAAATTAGCAAAATCACAAGGCACCAAAAAGAGATGAAGACCAAGTCCGAAGTTGCGAATGATGAAAATGTTAACTGCACAATCTTCAAAGCATGGACGAGAAGAGCTTTCCGTTTGTGGGACGATAAAAGCCAAGGACCGCAAACAAGCGCAAGCACGGACGAACCAAGCTGATCGCGAAGGGGTCGTCATATGACACTGGAGTGATCACACGACTCTGATGGTGTGTCTTATGAGGCTCCAATGAGGATAGGAGGTGAGCATGAGAATGTGAGAATAACCAGAGATGAGTTCTTGGTATCTGTAATGGGATCAAGTTTGGGTAATTGAGAAGGTTGAGAAAGTTGCGGTGGTGGTGGTGGAGGTGGTATTGGTGGTGGATCGACACGCGTCGGTTGCATCGACTGTGGTGCGGGCAACACAACTGATTCATTCTCCAAGATAGACACTGTCTGAGGGCTCACGATGTCTGGAGAAACAGGCATTAACTCGGAGTCTGACTGGGGAGCAGTATGCACGAACTCTGAGGATGACTTTGGACTTGAATCTGGTTCAAAATCAGTAGTTGTAGGAGCATGAATTATCGCAGGTCGTTCTAACTCACATTCTATTCGTATGGCCATTCGGAATGCATCTCTTAAAGTGACGATGTCGTGGAAGACGATGTGGTCATAGAGCAGAGGATGGAGTCCTCTGAGGAATCTAGAGATCTGTTGAGACTTAGTCTCAGCGTGTCTCGCGGAGAGATAGAAGAATTCAAATACATAAACTCGAACAGTCCGATCTCTTTGAAAACAATTTTGGTATTGCTCGAACATAAATTGCTTATAGTCGATCGAAAGGAAATGATTACGTAGCAACCTTTTCATCAATGTCCATGATCTAATAGGAGGTTGTTTGTAATACCTGAGGTTGATTTGCAACTCTGTCCACCATGCAGACGCTTCATATTCAAGACGAGATGCCACAAAGTCTACCTTTCTCGTTTCCTCAATCTTCGTGTAAAAGAAGCGTTCGACTTTTACGAGCCAATTGAGAAGTATTCATTGCGCCACTGACCATAAAAAGGTGGGACATAGGCCTCGTCGCCGTCGCTTGAGTAGGCACAATAGGAAGTCATAGTGATACCACTTGATGTAGCAGAATCATTGCGGACTTAAAATGCCTGGTCAAACTTGGTCAACATGGGTCAATCTGGTCAAAGATGGGTGTGTCCCACAGTTTAAGGTCAAAGGTGGTAAAGAAAGTGGGAATGGAGTGAAAGGGTTAAATGGGCACAATCTAATGTGTAAATGGATCATTAAAGTGGAAAAGGGGTATCCAGGTACGAGTGGGAATTTCTAACCGAAACGGATGGGTTAATGTGTTGAACACGTGTGGGAGTGAAGATTGAAAGGAGGGGTGATGGCACGTGTGAAGCAATGGGATGTAGGGTGAGTAGAAGTTAAAGGCACGTGGGTGTTTAAAAATTAGGGTGTCACGAAGAAAAAATTATGACTGGGATGGAAGGCTTAGAAGGCAGCGAAAAAAACAAAGGGGGTTGCGGTGGAAACAACGAAAGGTGTAGTGAAAGCAGGATAGGTTCACACGTATGGAAGAGGCTTTAAGTTAGACACGTGCGAGAACATGGTAAGGGGTCTTATACGACTGCGCGAATGAATTTTTAGGGCTAGGTAAGAGAAGAATGGGAAAGAATCAAAAGATGGGAAAAAAAGAAAAAAGAAAAGAAAAGGGGTAGTGCGGCGGAAGCAGTGAAGGTGGAAGAGAGGGGTGTCGCAGCAAGGAAGCGAGAGGGAAGGAAGAAGATGGAAGAAGAAGAAGAGAGAGATGCGAAAAGGGAATAAAGGGTGTAAAAGGCAGCGGAGAGAGATGCAGCGATTGGCGGCGAAAAATGAAAGGATGAAGAAGCGGAAGGACAGAGTTTGGGACAGCGGAGCAGCGAGAGGCGAACTGGATGCAGGTATGCAAATCTGGGTTCCTCATTGTGTATTTTTTTTTTGTTCTTTCGGTTGTGGTGAATGGAGGAGGATGGGGATTAGGATGGGAGATCTTACCTGGGATAATGCCCAAATTTGGCGAAGATGGTGGGATCGAGACCAAGTTCGTCCCTGATTAAGCAGGAACCTGTCTCCAATTAGGAACGTCTCTGTATAACAGAGATACAAAGAACCCTAGGCTCTGAACCAATTAATGTAGAACGGCCTGCAGCTAGGCAGGAAAACAAAGATAAAGGAAAAATAGGAAAAGGCTTTGCCTTAGGTTAATCTCATTGAATATTCATTGTGTATTTTCTCTCTTACATCTATCATATTTATAAGAAGACAGAGATAAAAATAGAAGAGGAATCCTAAACAAGTTAGGAAACTTCCTAATTATTCTAAAATGAAAATAGAACTTCTAATCTTATCCTAAACTCCTAAATAAATTGGGAAAACCACCGATCTGACTTCCTTGCTAAATAAGAATTCTAAAAATAAAATAATGTGAAAATACAAAAATAATAAATACTAAAATTGAGCCTATGAGCTGCGTGTCCTACATCAGATTCCACTTTCTATCTAATACAGCTAGTAGATCTTATCATTATGCTTCTTGTCCCCAATGAAAACCGTCTGAGCATCGGGAAGAACCAGTCCCATAGTTTTACTCTTTTCAAGAATACTAATAATAAAGCTGTTGAAAAGAGTGAACTTGCAGCTTTTCTCAATCTTTGCATTATGAGGATGTGGCCCCTGTATAACTCTAGAACTATTATTATTATTATAAATTTTGAAACTGAACTTCTGGAACTATGATAGCAAATGCAAAGATTTGACCATGCATCATTTCTTACATGATATCATGTTTATTCCTGATTTTGTTCTAGGTACTTGGAACAGACGAATTGAATGCATACCTGAACAAATACCATTTGGAGCTGGATCCTCAACTTGAAGCTCTTGTTGGAAGGTATGCTTTTGTGTTGAAGTATGTTTATTATATTGAAGTATGGAATTGCTACATTGAATGCGAACTAGCTTGAAATGATGTTATTAAGATGAGTTTTAATGGCTCCTCTTGTGCCTTGCTGCTGTAAGCCTGTAACTTGTTTTCATAACCACCACGTGTGGCCAATGTGTACGTTGAATGTTGCATATGAACTGCTCTTCCTGTTTTTTTTCCAAAGAAAAATGAACTTTTTTCTTTACATCATGTGGTCCACCTTATTAGTCTGTCAGCCTGATTACTGGAAGGCATCCATAGCACACCTCAGCTCATGCGTGCTTCTGGGTGCCGAAGTTTGGTGCTGTTCAAGCTTCACGAAGCCCTCCTATATTTTTGAGAAGTAAAACTCAGTAAGTAGGTGCTCATTGATGGAACCACAAATGTTGCAGATTCAATCATGTTACCAATTCAAAAGAAGAAAGTTCACATCCCAGAAGTAGAAACCAGTTTACGAAATTTACGTGATTTGATCGAATTATAATGCTCATTTGTTTATAATTGATGTCTTTTTTTTATTATGTCTCCAGGCACAGCAGAAAGCCATGGTCCAAATTTATTAATACAGATAATCAGCATCTAGTGTCTCCAGAGGTTTAATTTCTTATCTTTTGAAATATGCTTTCATGTTAGCAGAATCTACATTGTAAAGTTTTTTTTATTCACTACCACTGATTATATGGCTTGACTTGATTGTAGGCCATCGATTTTCTTGATAAGCTTCTTCGTTATGATCATCAAGAAAGGCTTACAGCACGAGAAGCAATGGTAGGAGGGACTAGTTCTGCTTCCATTCTTCTTCCCTTTTGATTTTAATCATTTTTTCCCCTCTTTTAAAATTTCTCTCTGAGCACTGGTGGCTAGAAGCCAAAAGAAGGGATATGGAGCCCGACCAAGCACCAGTGAACATGGTCATTTCCAAGTTTTGTAATTCACTGGGTGGGCCTTAGAGGATGCCACGAGTTTTTCTACTTTTTTCAGAATAACAAGATATCTGCTTGATTCTATTTTGTTTTTGTTTTTTCAGGCACATCCATATTTCTTCCAAGTGAGAGCTGCAGAGAATAGCAGGATGCGTACACAGCAGTAATGACAATGTGCCTGCTAAGTTTGATTTCACTTTATATGAATTGTATGGACAGGTATTAATCTCTTATGCAGTTGGCCATTATGAAGAGCTGTGTCATTCATTTATATATTGTTGCAGATAAAAGAGGTTCAGAATGATCTATGGTGCATGATGCCTTTTTCTGGGTGTAATTCTTCAATGTCACAAATATCTTCTTGTACTGCAGACCTAATAGCAAGATGCGTTCGGTGTATGATTTCAGTAAAATATTCCAAAAGCATAATTATTAATTTCGCCATAGACTCCGATTAATAATTATTCCAAAGGCATAATTATTAATATTATTTTAATTATAAATGTAATCTATTTCTTATGTTATATTTGTATACTCCTAAATTATTAATAGTTATTTTAATTATAACATTTAACTTTATTTATTTATTTAATTATATTCATTATGATTTTTATTAATTTTTTTTAATCCAATAATATTTGAATAAAAACTTTAAAATTTAAAAATATTTTAATATTATCCATAGTCGAGAATAAATGCTGGGACGAAGGGTGGGTATTTGACTCAACCCACCTTAATCCAAAACTCATGATCTTTTATCTCTAGGTCACTTCAATTTAATGAAAATCCAAACATTGGAATTGGTAGATTTGAAACCTAGCTCGGTTCTTAAAACCTAGATCCTAAATATTAACGAAGATTCAAGGATGAAAACCAATAAATATTTTACCATTGTCTAATTTCAATATTCACCATGTTATGAATTGAATAAATTAAACATTTCATTATTTTTCGACCGGAAGGAATAAGTAACTGTCAAATGTCTATTTGACCATAACTATAATATTTCTCAATGGCATGGATCTTAAGTGGATGACTCCAAAATTCAAATTCAGAGTGCAATATCCATTTCACATGACGATTGAGAAGTACCTTTCATGAATCAGGGGTTTTGAATTAGATTCAAGTTCAATTCCAATGGGTCACTTTTCGCTCTGTAATTGTAGAAGCAGTGTGTGGGGTAATGGGATGACTGCAAATATCTTAAGAATTAATCAGCTCATGTCTATTGAGACACCTAGACAGATCATAGAGAAAACAATGATTTTATTATCTTATTCATACAATTTTTTTTTTTTTTTTGCAAAGTGCTGAAGGACCATGAATACAAGTGTAGTGAATTGCCAGAACATCAAGTGCCAGGCATGTCTAATGTTTGAGTTGTCTTTTAAGAATTTGAACCGTTGGATGAATTCAATGGGTAAATTGATGGCGTAGATTAGATACAGCTGTTTGCCAATTTGCTATCTAAAGCATCTCTGATGAAATTTGAATGTCTCCACTTGGACGAATCACATCGGCAAGTACACTCATGGGAACATGTTGAGGTGACATATATTTCAAGTCAGAAAAGTCAAACTTTTGAATTGACATGTCACTTATTAAAAATAAAATAATATTATTGGTCATTTAATTTAATTAAAATACAATCGATTAATATTCATTTTGTTATGGATTTTAATTTTCAGTAAATTTAAATCTTATAATTAAAATAATCATTATTTTTTTTTAAGTAATTTTTTTTTTTTTTGAATTTAGGTGTAGAAAACCGCAGGATATCTAGCGTAAAACTCTCATGGGTGAACCCACTACCTTTATGGCACACCGATGTTAAGTCATGGAGGCTCGAACCCACAACCTCCCACTTCTTAGGGTGGGAGGCAACCAGTTGAGCTACACGCTAAAAAATAATTATAATTGATATTTTATCACTTATATGCCCATTGGTGAAATGTTTTAAGAGACTTTAGACACATCAATTATAAAAAAGAATTGATAATTTTTTATGACTAATATAATATATTAATGAAAATTTTCTACTTGAGTTATATAATTCTGACACTTAAGTACTAACCATTTCAAGAAGGGGTCGAGATATCGGTTTTTAAAATCTATATGTATCGGCGATATATATTGCCGATACCGGCTGATATCGGTGGGTTTTTTTTCTTTTAAAAAAAATATTAGTAAGAGAGAAAAATATCGGCTGATGACGAGATAAGATTTCGACCCCTGATTTCAAGTGCTAGGAATAAAAATTATTATTTGAATAGATAATAAAAACTTTGAACCCTGAATTCACATTGTTTTTTAATTTAGATATTTTTAATATTTTAGATCTTTTTATAAATGAAAATATCAACTTTTATTTTGAAAAAAATAAACTTTCAGAGGCAAAAAATGACAATATAAAAACGTAGGAGGGGACTGTCTCGCAACTTAAGTGGGTTTGAATCCCCGTGGCCTAACTTTAGAATGCCCTAGGGCTAGTGGACTTATCCATGAAGGTTTTTTCGCTGAATATCTCACGATTTGCCACACAAAAATTAGAAAAAAAGAAGACTCCTTGAAATTTAAATCACCACTATATATGTTGTGGTGTACCCTATTTCTAAGTATGCATTATGCATTGTTGCGAGGGTGAAATGTAAATAAATAATTACTCTACATCTCAAATTTGTAAATGAGGGATCGGATCACCGGTTCAGGTGGTCCAGGACCATTGACCCATTACTTTGGATCTTTAATTCTACTGACAAATTAAATGACTATTCCAGCCCTTACTGATTTTCTTGGAGAAAAAGCCTTCAAAGTTCCATGAGAGCATTAGCTGTAAATCCTTTTGCTGTAGATTGATAAGGCCTTCTTACACAAAATTTGTGGTGGCTCATCAATGAGAATCCATTAAATTCATTCGAATAAATCACCCCCATTTATTCGAACCAATCACTCCCATTCTTCCGAACCACACTCTCTACCCCCTTTCCATTAGAATTTTTCCATATCCCTCTTTCTTCCTCTCTTTCCAAAAATAGTTGGTTAAATGGCATCTTCATCTTCGAAAAGGAAATCAACGGCAACAAGTGGAGAGAAGAAACAAAGGAAGGATACGGCATTCGACCCCAACCATTTCATATCTTCGAAAGCCGTGACCTTGTATAGAGACAATTTCTCCACACGATCGTATATATTTGGTAAAATTGTAGACCTTTCATTTTTCACACCATTTGGATTGAAAATTTAATCTTATTTTGAATAAATGGGTTGGGGGTCTTTTTTGGCATTGAAATATGATATATATCCTAGTTTAGTTAAAGATTTTGAACAATGAGTTTAAGGGTTTGAAATTGAAAAGGGGGTTGAAAATGGAGTTTTAGGGAGAAATATTTGAAAATGGTGGTTCAAAATGGGGTTTAAGGGTCTGAGATTGAAAATGGGTTTAACGGTTTGGGATTGAAAAGGGGGTTGAAAATGGGGTTTAGGGAGAAGTCTTTGAAAATGGTGGTTTAAAATGGGGTTTAAGGGTTTGGGATTGAAAAGGGAAAAAAGGGGTTCAAGGGTTTGGGATTGAAAAGGGAGTTGAAAATGGGGTTTTAGAGAGAAGTCTTTGAAAATAGTGGTTCAAAATGAGGTTTAAGGGTTTGGGATTGAAATGGCGTTCAAGGGTTTGAAATTGAAAAGGGGTTGAAAATGGGGTTTAAGGGAGTAGGGATTGAAAAAGGGGTTCAAAGGCGAAGGGAGAGGGAGAGGGAAACGACAGTTTAGGGTTTTGAATGGAATGAAAAGAGTGAAATTTCATGGAGGATAACTTATGTACGTTCTTATTCGTTCGAATGAATCAATCCGTTCATTCGAACGAATGAACGTATATATGTTCATTAGTTCGAATGGACAACGGTTGTTCATTCGAACTAGTGGGCATATATGTCATTCGTTCGAATGAATGGATTGATTCATTCGAACGAATGACATTCGAGAGAAGCACACTGTTATTTTCCATTGCTCTTTGATACATTTGTTAGAATGAACAGATCCGTTCATTCGAACTAATGAACACGGTTTTGCCCATTCATTCGAATGAACTAAATTTACAATTCGGCATTCGTTCGAATGAAGGAATGCTAAAATGAACTGGTAGTTCGTTCGAATGAGTAAAAAATGCAGGGGTATAATGGTATTCATTTGAACGAATGCCGAAATAAACTGGCAGTTCGTTCGAATGAGTAAAAAACACGGGAGTATAATGGTATTCATTTGAACGAATACCGAAATGAATTGGCAGTTCATTCGAACGAGTAAAAACACAGGGGTATCGTGGTAATTTGCCACTTGAATGCGTAATCGGGTGTGTAGAGGCAGAAAAGTCGAATGTATGTAAGTTGTGCCTATTTTTAATTTAAAAAGAGATTCACAAAATCACCACTCACGTGATACACAATCTCTCTATCAGAAAATGATCTCTATCACGTTATTTAAATTTTAAAGTCTCCTTTAGATAAGGACGAATTACAGATTCACTAGAATCACGCCTCAGGTTTCCCTAACCATGAAAAAGAATTGATTTTTCTATTATACTTTTGCCTTTTACCTTTAATATTGCTATTTTATGAATTAAGAGACAAAAGAATGATATTAAAAATATCACAATTATATTATTTGATATTTTTTCAAGAATTATTCATATAAAAATTAATTTACACAAAAGAATAAATGGTGTATAGTATTAAAATGAAGCTCTCATAATTTACATAAAATAATACAATATAGGGGTTTAAAATTCGGTATCTCGACCCATATTTTTCTCTCCTTTTTTTTTTTTTTTTAAAAAATGGCCGATATTGTGATATCAACTGATATGATAAGGTCGAGATATCAGCATATCGGCCGATACGTATCGTATAGATCGATATTTGGACCCCTGATACAATATGTGTTTAGATGGAGTTATGTTGGACTAGTGACTTACTAAGAGATGAAGAGATATTTTAACCAAAAGAGATTATATTTTGAACCGTTTATAGTACCTATATGGGAGAGGAGGTCTTTTCTTGAAGCTCACCTTATATTAAATTTATTTTGTTAAAATTATTGATTCTCTAAAAAACCTCAGAATTATTTTTTTTTATGGATTGCCACCAATAATTAAATATGATAAGTAATTTTAAAAATAATGGTTAAAAAGATTCGATAAATTTTATTTTTGATAGTATAATACCATTAATAATAATTTATTCATCTATATATTTTTCTTTATCATTAGATAAGATTCTATTTTTAACCTGATTGATTAAAATGATCTAGTTTTATTTTTTAAATATAATTATTAAGTTAATTTCGATAGTAGAATAAAAGTTCCAAAAGAAAAAGCTGTCATAAAATTTCAATAACTTGTAGAGAGAAAAGTTAAAGCAAAGATGATAAGAGATGGCCTCTTTTTTTCTATATTCCCCTCTGTATCAGGGATCTCTGATACTTCTCAAAGTGTAGTCACGAGCCTATCGTACAGATTCACTGTCCCACGTTGGACCGCATGCCCTGGTCCCACCTCCTCTCAACGTCATTTCCATTTTAATGATAAATTTTTTGGGAGCAATTTAGACACAGGCAAAATCTTTCTGCAGACATGGGAATTGCGATTTTCGATGGAAATTACAACGCTGTCCTTCCGCGTCAGCGTCGTCTACCGCGCTGCCCTTCCGCATCAGCGTTTTCTACCGCGCTGCCCTTCCGCGTCAGCGTGGTCCGGATGCGAGATAAGAACATTTTTCCGTCATTCGTACTTTGCAAACGTTCGGACCATAGTTCATGTGTAAATTCAATCGTCCGGACCATCTATATAAGTTATATATGATAGTCCGGACCATCCACTAGCATGGTCCAGACAATCTTAAGTGAAAGCCCGACTATAATTTTCTAGGCCTCTCAGTTAAGATCGTCCGGACCATGCTAGTGGATGGTCCGGACGATCATATATAACTTATATTGCCCGAACGAAATCTAAAACCCATTTTCCCCGTTTCACTTCGTTCGAAGGACCTTCTCCCTTCCTCCAAACAAAAAATCGATCTCCCCCAAGGTGCGAACAATTTCTTTTCCTTCCCCCAAAGGTGTGAATGATTCCTCTTCCTTTCCCCAATCGTTCGATCGATTTCGGATGTGCTTCTCACTTAACTCCCTCACTTTTGACCTTCGAAGTTTGACCTTCTACCTTCAACTTTCCACCTACACATGGCATCAAAGCCAGGCTCATCAAAGAGAAACGGGAAATCTCCCTCTACAAACACGCAGAAGAAACAGAGGAAAAATCCTACATTCGATGGCAATCATTTCATCTCTGAGGTAGCTGCCACCCTCTACAAAGATGATTTGTCCACTCGACCCTATCTCTTTGGTAAAGTCATCGATCTTTCATTTTTTCTACCATTTGAACTGAAAACCAAAGAGTATTTTGAATCCCTTCGTTGGAAAAAAAATTCTTAGAAATAAAATCGGATATGTACCCTACTTTAGTAAAGGAATTTTATGTAAATATAAAAATCGAGGGATGAATACTCCATTGAATCCAAAGTCCGAGGTTGTGAAATATTTTTTTCGTATGAGAGATTGGACACTATGTTCAATCTCCCCAAGGCCACAATTGTTAAGTATGGAACAAATACATCGCCTACCGATGTTGATGGCTTCACTGTTTTGGGCACCCTCAAGCAAATGTGTGGGCGCATTGATATTACCGAAGATGATAAGCCTAGTTGGACGGACCTAACAGTTGATGCTCGAATCATCTATCACATTATTGCAAATAATATTTTTCCTATAAAAGGGCATAATAACCATGTGTCCTGCTTCAATGTTTTTCTCATCTGGTGCATCCTCAATGGCAAGCAAATCTCCCTCTCCTATATAATCATAAGTCACATGCGAGTTTGCCTTAAGACAAAAAAATATAGTCTTCCATGTGGTCTTATGCTTTCTTACTTCTTTGGAAAAAGTTTAATCGATCTTCCTCCTGAAGATAAAATAGCTGTGAAGCCCATTGATACCTTTGGGCAGCTTACTTTGAATAAAATGGGATTTAGACTCGACAATGCACAGAACCGATGGTTTCTCAAAGCAGAAAATGAACATGTAGTTCAGGCACCTGAACTTGAGGCACTTGAAGTTCAGACACCTCAAGTTCAGTAGATTCTTGACAGCATTTCGTCTTTGAACGACAACATGAATAAGAAATTTGATGACATCTACGAACGTATGCAGAGTCAAGATATAAGGATTAATACTTTGTCTCTCCAAGTGGTAGATAATGTGAGGTTGTCTGTTGTAAGTGCTCAGAGAAATAGAATACCAGCACATATAGGACCTGCTGAAGGTGGACTACGATGTTTTGTAGGTCCAACAAGTCGTGGCTCCACTACTGGCCTGACTGGATATGCTCGTAGACCACCACCTGTTGCAACACCTGCATCTGCTTCTAAACGACCATCTGCTGCAACACCTGTATCTGCTTCTAAACCACCACCTGCTACTACACCTGCATCTTCTGAACCACCACCTGCTGCTGCACCTGCATCTGCTTTTGTCTCCACTGCTCCTAAGGATGTTGCTACAACACCTGCACCTGATTTTGGCTCCACTTATCCTCCGACCATTCTTGATACATTTGCAGAGGCTTCTGACTCCCCATAGTTCTTCCATATTTTGATAAGGACATGTAAAGGGAATATTTTGTAATTTTCTATTTCGAAATGAAATGTTCTATGTGTTTTGAATGAACGTGTTGTATATGACTTTAGATTGATGAATGAAATTTTCATGAATCTATTTACAAATTAAACCCATTGAAGGCAAATTAAACTCATTCAAGGCAATTCCATATAAAAATGAAAATCTAACTGCTGATTAGAAAAAAGATTTCCTTTAATCAAAACACTGAGGTATGCTTACAACATTGACCCAGTACCAGCACAACATTGACCCATTACCAGCACAACATTGACCCATTACTAACGCATTATGTTCAATGAAGCTAAATGAATACTCCCTAAACCCTATAACCCTTCACTAATTCCACCAATGCTGGAAATCACCAGTATCTCTAAGTTCACCAGACCACTGTATAACATTTTGAAAAATGTCATTAGAACATTATATACATGAACAATGTAAATATACAGAGAATTGGGTGAAGAAATTAGTTGGGATACCTCAGAAGAGTTATATGTCGATTCATCATAGAAGTTGTAAGAACCATCGGGCTGTGGAAAAAAAAAATAGATGTTAGTCTTCATCACTGTAATAATTATGTAGAAATAATATGACAATGCACCAGATTCTAACAATCACTTATATGGGATATTTGAGACAAACCCGTTGTGGATGATTCACGAAATCATCTACATTAGGCAAAACATTTAAATCGACACTCGTTGATACTTGTGAACTAAAACGATCTGGACAAGTTCTAGAATTATGACCAATATTCTTGCATATCCTGCATCTTCTTGCATTCGTTTCATTATCTACAATCTCAAATGCAGAGGGATTTCGTGTGTAGAACTTTTGGACTTTCCATTATTAGAACGTGGATGGCGTCCTCTAGAATGTTGAATGATAGGATGACTGATAGGCATACCTTCGTTGGCAAGATCTTTTACATGATTTCGAAGCCCATCTTGATCAAATGAAGAAAAATTGTCAAATTTCTTCTTAATGGCCTCAAATACAACATGTAATTGATTCACAGGCCGATTCATTTCATTGTTGATCGATTCGTTCAATGATATCAAGTTGATCCTCTATTGTGGATGGATATCATACAGTTGTAACTTCTCTATCCACCTCATTTTGTGCGCACAAGGTAAATCCATTGATATTGTAAATTCTTCAGTATAGTAAGTAGAAAATGAATTTGTTTCTATATAATGTTTCAAAACAGAATGGGCACCTTCAACCCTAGAAGTAGTTCGATTATGAAAATGTAAGCACCAACTAATCCATGCCTTAACGAATTGTTTTCTATATGGAATCCAAGTACTTGTTATATAGTTTATTGTCCGACAATCATCTCTAAAATTTTGTTTGAAGACTTCAAATGATCTATTAAATGCTTCTTCACTTGGTGACTCAACCAATGCATTCTACTCGGATATAAACGCATTCCATACTTCGACTTTCTGAAAGAGAGGTTTACACCGAGTAAGAATATTTTTGTTGATGTGCCAAATACACAATATATGCTTTGCATTAGGGAACTCCGAATCAATGACATTCTTTAACGCCAAATCTCTATAGTCACTGAAACTGAAAATTCGTGATGAACTCCTAAAACCCTCTTGAACATCTGTAGAGCCCATACATAATCTTCTAACACCAACGATATTAAGCAATGTCATATGATATCTATTGGTTTTGTATATGCAATTCATCAGAAAAATATTATGATAGGTCTTAGTAAGTTCCACTGACAATGCATGTGAAAAAAAAAGATGAGACAAGTGACCGTCATTGCCATAGTTTAAGCCAGTATCATCAATTAAAGCTTGAATTGAAGTACGACCTCTTAGTTGTTCTTTTCGAATAGAATACAAAAAATTGTACAAATCAGTTTTTGTCACTCCAATGTCCGGATTTTCATTTCTAAGGGTAGTCAAAATCTGGCACATGGTATATTGCTACTGTTCATTTCAATAATCCTTGTTTTCTCTTCATCCAAAAAACATCGTGTCTGTGGATGGCCTAATAATACATTCGACAGATCGTGATTGTGCTCCAAATTTTTAATGGTTAACTTCCATTATCTATCAACAATTTGTTTTCCTCTCACTTCAAATGGACAATTACAAGGCGAGAGGATCCTTCCTTTTTCTCATCATCTTTCAAATTAACAGTGCTGCGATATATACCTCCTCTATCGCAACCAAGAAAAACGGTCTTGTCTTTAGTACTTGACCTTTTGATGGTAACTATAAATCCTTGTGCAATAGCAAACTCCTTAACATAGTTGACCAGATTCTCTCGACTTGGATAACATCACTCTACAAACTCATTCTCATTATAAAAGTCATCATTTTCAACAAATGTTGATGTACCTCCCTCAATATAATCCATACTACTTATTTAAAAAAAAAATAGAGAGGAGTCTTGGGTTTGAGAGAGTTACCTTTGATTTGAGAAAGGATATTGAGGGATTCGCTTCAATTTGAGATAGGAGATTGGAAAGGGGGGTTTGAGGGAGAAGGGTTTGGAAAGGGGATTTTGAGTTGGAAGGGTTTGGAAAGAGGTTTGAGTGAGAAGGATTTGGAAATGGAGTTTTGAGTTGAAAGGGTTTAGAAAGAGGTTTGAGTGAGAAGGATTTGGAAAGGGGGGTTTGAGTGAGAAGGATTTGGGAAGGGGGGTTTGAGGAAGAAGGGTTTGGAAAGGGGGTTTTGAGTTGGAAGGGTTTGGAAAGAGGTTTGAGTGAGAAGGGTTTCGAAATAGGGTTTCAGTTCCAAGGGTTTCGAGAGGAGAAGATAGAACGAAAATGTAATTTGGAGAAAAAGGGTAGAGATTCAAACTTAAACTCACTTTCTCAGCTTAGATCGTCCGGACGATTATTAATAATGGTTTGGACGATCTTAACTGAGAGGCCTAGAAAATTACAATCGGGCTCTCACTTAAGATCGTGCAGACCATTCTAGTGGATGGTCCAGAAGATCATATATAACTTATATAGATAGTACGGACGATTGAATTTACACATGAATAATAGGCCGAATGATTTTAACCGAGAGGAATGAAATTTTTACAGTCGTAGGATGGTTCAGACGATATGATTTACGCATGAACTATGGCCGGAACGATTTTACAGTACGAATGACGGAAAAATGTTCTTATCCCGCATCCGAATGACGCTGACGCGGAAGGGCAGCGCGTTAATTTCCACCAAAAATCGCAATTCCCGTGTCTGTAGAAAGATTTTGCCTTTGTCTAAATTGCTCCCCAATTTTTTCTGAAAAAATAAATTTCACTTTTATCCTCCAGTTATCAAATAAGGGTACCTCTTCATAATTCATCACGTGATGCAGGATTGATAGGATCACCAATGACATGACATAAAATAAAATTTTACTCGCTTACATTTATATTTTATTTTATTATGTGACTCAAATTTATAATTTT
This sequence comes from Chimonanthus praecox, assembly GCA_022113865.1. Taxonomy (NCBI): domain Eukaryota; kingdom Viridiplantae; phylum Streptophyta; class Magnoliopsida; order Laurales; family Calycanthaceae; genus Chimonanthus; species Chimonanthus praecox. Next base: position 623,509 of record JAINRJ010000132.1, read on the forward strand.
TTATAGAAAATTATAAAACAAGATTATCAAAGTTTTATCTTAATTCGAGTTGAGTTGTATCATGAACAAAAAAATACATAATTAACAACTTATCTATGTAAATGAGTTAAAAAATTCAGATCGAGTTGGATCATGTAAGTTCAAATAAGAACAATTTATTAAAAATTAATGTATGAAAATGAGGCTCAATAAAATAAATTATTTTTATAAACACTTCAAATTTTAATTATTTTAAATCTCTAAATATTTGTGAATTGTAAAAATATATCAGCTTGTCTGACAATAAATCACATTGAATAAAACATTTTAAACATATCTTAATTTAATAAATCAAGTCTTATTTAAAAAAAATCATATCTTATATTTTATACATATCAAAATCATATATCTAAAATAAAGAATTCAATCACATTTTATACTTCTTATATATTCTCACATTAATAATACATTTTTTATTTTGTCTGATCAACAAATCTTATTTCATTACAGAATGTCATGTAATTCGGAATCATGAAAACTCGTGACTCAGTTGTCTGGTTTGTTTACTTTTAAATCATATAATTGAAGTACGGGTTGTCCTCTTGTAGACATGAAAGAGATCTCAGACGTTGATCTACTCTTCTACCAAGCCTACGACGGTGGCAATATAAGGTAACCCTCACTTCCTTGTTTCTCCACTCGCTTCCAACCCCTTGCCGCTGGGTTTTCTTCTACGTTTTCTCTCTTCGTTTTTTCTTCCAATCTTTTCCCGACCTAACTTACACCAATCAGCTCAGATCTCTTGGCCGGAAAGGGTTAAGATCCGACGATCGGGATTGATCTTGACACGACGTATTCATGCTTCAGCGTTTTGTCAATACGACGTATTAATCGGTGATTTCTCTACGTTTAATATCTACTTCTTTGATCTGGTGATGGTTTGTATGGATTCATACCATTCCAGTAGTAGATCTTGTCGCTTACTTTGCAGTTATTTTTATATACGTCAGGCTTGTGATTTTTTCTACCAAAAAATATCTTCATCTCTTACATCCTATTTGTTGATATTGTCTTGCATTTTGAATTTTTTGTTGATCCTGCCAGTAAAAAGAAATTTATTTTCTTTCTGCAAAAGGGTTTTAACTTTACTTCAGGTTTGCGTGATGATGGATTTAGGTTCATCCTAGCCCTTCAACTTGCCATCTTGCGTCGTGTTTTGTTCTGCAATTTCATGCTGCTTTTATTGTTATCTGTGTGATTTGAGCAGCGGTTCGGGATTATTATCTGTCTGATACTGTACTTACTGACCCTAATACGCAGTACAACATGCATCACCTGCTGCATGAATAATACAAGAAATCGAAAACGGGAAAGTAAAATTCTTTTTTCCATTTTGGTGTTTTTCGCGAGTTTGCACTCTCTTTGATACTTGAATTGCTCAATAATCAAGTCCTTAAAGCAGTTTCCAAATACTTCATTGTATGGACAGACACCCACCACCACCAGGGCTCTCATCGCCAGGTAGACCACAACATCCACCTCTTTGAATGAATAACTTAACATTCATTAAAAAAAACTTAGAAAATACAGGTAGAAATCAAAATTGAAGTGATAAAATCCATTGAATTCTTGCATAAGAAAATGTCTTTTTTTCTTTCAAAATACCATTAGAATGAGTGTGTTTGCTGATAATAAGCTTATTTTTTTCTTTATTTATTTATTGTATATGGAACCTAACCAATATTTGTTTTTTATGAATATTTGTGCAGAATTGTGGATATGTCCTCCAATTATAGGTATAAAATAAATACTGATGGCACTTGCGATAAAACAAGTAAAAAGGAGCTATACGACTAACAATAAGAAATTCCAATGTGGATTGATTAGTGACCCTGAAATCTTAGAGGCTTTAAGCCCAGTGCATTGGTTGGGGCTGTAGAACCTGAGAGCAGCGCAAGTGGAGGCCTCACAGCCCACTGATCACAATCGGGGCCCTAGGTGGCGACCTAGTTAACCTAAAGTCAGACCGGCCTTGCGCGGAATATATCAAAGCATTCGGTGAATCTATCGATTCTGTTAATGATGAAGAAGCTGAGGTTAAAGCATTATCCCGTCCACGTCTGTGCAATGAGTGACTTTCAAGAACCATCGAGCAAGAGTGGAAAT